>OU342739.1:360922556-362122556 GCA_910589765.1 Avena atlantica
ACATCAGTTAGGTGGAGTGCTTCAAGTGCAAGAAAACTGGGCACTATGCAAATAAATGCCCAGAAAAGAAGGCTGATGGAGCCAACAAGCCAAACCCATTTCAGAAGGGTCAAGTGAACCACATCAATATGGAGGAAATCTATGAGGAATCTGATGCTGTGGCTGGTAAATTCAAGCTTAACTCTTTTCCAGCACTTGTTCTTTCTTATACCAGCACATCGCATTCATTCATATCAAGAGAATTTGTTGATAAAAATGTACTTCCAACTGAAACTATTGGACGTCCTATTAAAGTAAGCTCACCAGGTAGAGAGATGATAGTAAATTTTGGATTTCATGATCTAGTGATAGAATTTGGAAAGTATAAGTTTCCAGTTAGTCTGATAATCCTAGATTCCCAAGGATTGGATGTAATTTTGGGCATGGATTCGATGACTAAGTATGAAGGAGTAATAGAGTGTGCCAATCGTACTGTTACACTCACAACCCCGGATAAGAAATGGATTAGGTTCTAGTCTAACTTTGAATCTAAAGGGAGTCAGCTAAATTCTCTTAAGGGGGTTAGAATAGACAGTGTACCAGTAGTGAAGGAATACCTGAATGTGTTTCCGGAGGAATTACCAGGAATGCCACCAGATAGAGATGTGGAGTTTTTTATTGACTTACTGCCAGGATCTGGACCAATAGCAAAGAGACCCTACAAGATGTCATTTGATGAGTTGAAAGAACTCAAGAAACAGGTTGGAGAACAGTTGCAGAAAGGATGTATCCAACCAAGTTCTTTGTCTTGGGGTGCACGAGTTCTGTTTGTTGAGAAGAAGGACAGAAGTCAAAGGTTATGTATAGATTATCGTTCACTCAATGAGGTGACAATAATGAACAAGTATCCTTTACTGAGAATCAATGATCTATTTGATCATCTAGAAGGAGCCCGAGTGTTCTCAAAAATTTATCTCCGATCAGGCTACTTTCAGCTAAATATTAGAGTATAAGACATACCTAAGACTGCTTTAACCACTAGGTATGGATTGTATGAGTATACCGTGATTCCATATGGACTAGCAAATGCACCAGCTTATTTCATGAACATGATGAACAAGGTGTTCATGGAGTTTCTTGACAAGTTTGTTGTCGTATTCATAGATGACATTTTGATCTATTCCAAGAGCAAAGAAGAGCATGAAGAACATTTGCGTTTGATTCTTGAGAAACTCAGGGAGAATAAGTTGTATGCCAAGTTCAGTAAGTGTGAATTTTGGTTGAATGAAGTTGGATTTCTTGGACATATTGTGTCAGGAGATGGTATAGCTGTCAATCTCGCAAAGGCGTCTGCTATAACTGAGTGGGAATCCCCCAAGTCAGTTAAAGAAGTTTGTAGTTTCCTAGGCTTGGCAGGATACTATAGAAGGTTCATTGAGGATTTCTCAAAAGTAGCTAATCCAATGACGGAGTTACTTAATAAAGAGAAAAGGTTTGATTGGACTGAAGGATGTGAAATCAGTTTCCAAGAATTGAAGAAGATACTAGTGTCAGCACCAGCCTTATGTCTGCCAGATTTGGAGAAAGATTTCCAAGTATATTGTGATGCATCTCACCAAGGATTGCGTGGAGTATTGATGCAAGAAGGAAATGTTGTGGCTTATACCTTGAGACAACTCAAAACTCGTGAAGTAAACTATCCTACTCATGACTTAGAGTTAGCCTCTGTTGTCCATGCACTCCATGGAGACACTATCTTTTGGGAAAGCGTTGTGAAGTGTTCACAGATCACAAGAGTTTGAAATATATTTTCACCCAGAAGGAACTCAATATGAGACAAAGAAGGTGGCTTGAACTCATCAAGGATTATGACTTGAGTTTGCAATACCATCCCGGTAAAACAAATGTTGTAGAGGATGCTTTAAGCCCTAAGGTTTATGTGAATGGCCTCACTAAAGGAGAATTGACAAATGACTTGTGTGCTCAATTCAAAGAGCTAAGATTGGAGATGTTGCCTGAAGGATATCTCATGTCTTTGGAAGTTCAACCAACATTGTTGGACAAGATTAAAGAAGCCCAAAAGTTGGACAAGGAAATAGAGGAGATTAAATGTAAAATTAGTAAAGGAAATGCTAAAGGATTCCATGAAGATGAACAAGGTACTTTATGGTATGGAAAGCGTATCTGCATTCCGCAAGATCCGGAGCTTCGGAAATTGATTCTGCAAGAAGCACACAATTCACCATATTCCATTCATCCAGGTAACACCAAGATGTACATGGATGTGAAGGAAAGATTTTGGTGGAACAATCTCAAGAAAGATATCGCGGAACATATTGCCTTGTGTGATGTGTGTAGTTGAGTGAAAGCGGAACATCAGAAACCGGCAGGGTTATTGCAACCACTACCTATACCTGATTGGAAGTGGGATAAGATCGGTATGGATTTTATCGCCGGATTGCCAAGGACCATATCTGGATATGATTCTATATGGGTTGTTGTGGATCGCCTAACTAAAGTGGCTCATTTCATACCCATGAAGACTACCTATACAAGTGCTAAATTGGCTAAGATCTATATGAACAGGATTGTGTGTCTGCATGGAGTACCTAAGAGTATTGTATCTGATAGAGGAACTCAGTTCACTTCGCATTTTTGGCAACAACTGCATGAATCATTGGGAACAAGGTTAGAATTCAGCACAGCTTTTCACCCTCAGACTGATGGACAGACAGAAAGGACCAATCAGATGTTGGAGGATATGTTCAGGGCATGTGCACTAGACTATGGATCTAGTTGGGATGAAAGTCTGCCATACGCAGAATGCTGTTACAATAATAGCTATCAAGCAAGCATAGAGATGGCTCCGTTTGAATTCCTTTATGGAAGTAAGTGTACTATGCCACTACTATGGAATGGGGTAGGAGAAAGAAATTTATTCGGACCAGAATTGATCAAGGAAGCTAAAGAGAAAGTAAGAATGGTAAAGGACAGATTGAAGATAGCCTAATCCCGACAAAAGAGTTACGCGGATCCAAAGCGTAGGGAAGTCACTTATGAGGTAGGGGATACAACTTATCTTAGAGTCTCACCACTCTGTGGTGTGAAGAGATTTGGAGTCAAAGGAAAATTGGCACCTCGATATGTTGGACCATTCAAGATTTTGATCCGCAAAGGAGAAGTGAATTATGAGATAGAATTGCCAGAATCACTGTCTGCTGTTCACAATGTGTTTCATGTGAGTAAATTGAAGAAGTGTCACCCGGAGATGGAAGAAACTTCATTAAAGGACACTATACCTTTGGAAGAGGTACAGTTGGAGAGTGATCTCACTTATGAAGAGAAGCCTATCAAGATTCTCGAGACTATAGAAAGAGTTACTCGTACTAAGACTATCAAATTCTACAAAGTAAAGTGGAATCATCATACCGAGGAAGAAGCAACTTGGGAAAGAGAAGATGAACTTAGGAAGGATCACCCACACTTATTTGCTAGCCAATCCAAATCTCAAGGGAGAGATTCATCTTAAGGGGGTTAGATTTGTAACATCCCAAATTTCATCAAATGCAAAGTCATTTCATTGCATTCATATCATCCTAGCATTTTGATCTTGCATAAAAATTTTCAAAGTATAAACCCTAATAGAACCATGTTTACACCGTTTTATATATATGTATGGACCATGGTTTCTATTTATTTTGTGACCTCAAATTATTTTGTTGAGTGGAGTTATGTGTTTGACACACATTTGAATGCTAGAATCACCATACAAAAACTTGGTGAAAGTTTGAATTCAAACATATTTCAATTGAGCTTTCAAAACCATTTCAGGAAATCAAATTAGAAAAGAAAAAGGAGAAAGAAAAAAATAAAACCAGGCGCTACCTAACTAGCCCAGCAAGCCTTTCGTCCCAGCAAGCCCACCCAAGTTCCCCTCCCCCTCTCTCTCTCTCACCCTCACGCGCACCACTTCTCCCACTGCCACCAGTCCCTTCGCCATGTCAGACCCGTTTTCCCCAAAGCCCGCCCACGACATGTTCCTCCGTCGTTCCTTCCCCAGTCACTACCGTGATTGAATTCGATTAAATTGGAGATGAATGAGCGCGTGATTCTTTCCCCTGCTCCGGCTACTTAACTTTTGCAGAAACTCTCCACCACTTGCATCGCGCCGTCGCGTTGTAGATCCAATCCGTCTCTCCACCATACTTGCTGGACCGAGGAAGGAGGAGACGTCGAGGTGCCGCACATGTGCATCTCTCGGAGGCATCGCCACTTGCGGTGTTAGATCGGATCGGATCGCGAGGAGGAGAAGCGAGTACGACTACATCACCCACGTTCCGACGAACGTTCCGCTGTGTGAATCTTCAAGGCTATGAAGATCTCATCTAATCCCCCTCGTTGTTTGCATCTCCTAGATTAGATCTTGGCTTTCCCGTTCGCATCCGTAGAAATTTTTTGATTTACTATGCTGCAAAACCCTTCAGTGGTATCAGAGCTAGATCTATGCGTAGATGTGTTTCACGAGTAGAACGCAACATGGTTGTTGCGGGCGTTGATGTTTTCTGTTGCAAGCCTCTTGTTTGTGTTCTTCTTATGACGCGGGATAGTGAGATTGAAGCGGTCCAGGCCAACTTTACGCGACGTCGTTCGCGAGACCGGCTCCGCACTTGACGTGTGGCTTGTTCCACACATGCGGCTGGTGGATGCCAGTTTCTCTCACTATAGTTGTCATGGGACTTACACCGGAGTTTGGCAACCATAATATCACCGTTGTGGCTTTCCGTAGGTAAGAATCGTTCTTAGCTTGCTACTCCCATAAGCCACGTAAAACATGCAACAACAAAGTAGAGGCATCTAACTTGTTTTTGCAGGGAGTGTTTTCTGTGATATGGTATGGCCCAAGATGTGATGTGTATGTTGTATGCAATGATCATGTTTTGAAATGTTTCACGACTTGCATGTCGATGAGTACACAACCGGCAGGAGCCATATGGTTGTCTTTATAATTGTGTATGACCTGTGTGTCAACTTCTTATACGCCATGTAATAGTTTCACTTCATCGCTAAGTAGTTAGAAATAGTTGTAGTTGCTATTCGTGGTGGAGGCAATCATGGTGGAGTGATGGAGATCATGCCGGCACGCACAAGATGGAGATCATTGCGCGAAGATTGGCTATACCATGTCACATAAAGTTATATGCATGTGATGTTTATCCTTTTATGTATCTTATTATGCTTAGATCGCGACGGTAGCATTATAAGATGATTCCTCACTTAAAGATCAAGATAAAACTGTGTTCTCCCCATGTATGCACCGTTGCGAAAGTTTGTCGTGTCCAAGCATCACGTGATGATCGGGTGCTATAGACTCTACGTTCACATACAACAGGTGCAAGCCAGTTTTGCACACGCGGAAATACTTGGGTTTGACTTGACAAGCCTAGCATGTACAGACATGGCCTCGGAACACATGAACCGAAAGGTTAAGCATGAGTCATATGAATGATATGATCGACACTTTGTTGTCCACCATTGAAACCACATCTCTTCTCGTGAAGATCGGATTAGGTGTGGTGAATTTGGATCGTGTTCACTAAACAACTTGAGGGATGTTGAATTTAGTGGGAGTTCATCTAGTAATTTGATTAAAAGTTGAACTAGTTATCATGAACATAGTCTAATTTGTACTTGCAAACATTGTAGATCAAATGGCTAAGTCCAACTTCAACTTCAACGTTTTTGCTGAGAAGGAAAAGCTTAAAAACAATGGGTCTAACTTCACCAACTGGTTCGGCAATCTGAGAATCATTCTCTCTGGCGGTCAAAAGGACTATGTCCTTGAGAATGCGCTAGGTGACGCCCCTGCTGTAGATGCGCCGGCTGATGAGAAAGCTGTCTATCAGTCGCGCAAAGATGATTATGGTGTGATTAAGAGCACCATGTTGTTTGCTATGGAATCGGACCTTCAAAATCGTTTTGAAGACTATCCCGGGCCCTTTGAGATTCTTGAGGAGCTGAAAACCATGTTTCAAACTCAGGCCCGTCCTGAGAGATATGAGATCTCTGAGAAATTCTTTAACTGCAAGATGGAGGAAGGGAGTTCCGTTAGTGAGCACGCCATAAAGATGTTGGGCTACACTCAACGCCTTGAGCAACTGGACTGCAAGATTCCAGAGGAGCTCAAGATTGACAGGGTTCTGCAATCACTCCCTCCCAGCTACAAAAGTTTTGTAGTGACTCAATCAGATTGGTTCCACTGATACGATCACCGAGCTCTTCGCAAAGCTGAAGGCTGCGGAGGTGGACATCAAAAAGGATAATCATGTGTTGATGGTCAACAAGCCCCCCACCTTCAAGAAAGGTAAGGGTGTAAAGAAGCCCTTCAAGAAAGGCGGTGGCAAGCGCATTGCCCCTTCTGAGAAGAAGCTCAAGTATGGACCCAAGCCGGACACTGAGTGCTTCTATTGCAAGGACAAGGGTCACTGGAAGCGCAACTGTCCGAAGTACTTAGTGGACAAGAAGGCTGGAACCATCAAAGGTATATTTGATATACATGTTATTGATGTTTTCCTTACTAGCCCTCGTTTTAGTGCCTGGGTATTTGATACTGGTTCAGTTGCTAATATTTGTAACTCGAAACAGGAGCTACGGTATAGACGGCGGCTTGCGAGGGATGAGGTGACGATGCGCGTTGGCAACGGATCAAGAGTTGATGTGATGGCCGTCGGCACACTCTTCTTAGTTTTACCTTCAGGATTAGTTTTAAACCTTAATAAGTGTTATTATGTGCCTGCGTTGAGCATGAACATTATTTTTGGATCGTGTTTATTGCAAGACGGTTATTCATTTAAACCGGAGAATAATGGTTGTTCTATTTATATGAGTAACATCTTTTATGGTCATGCACCTGTTGTGAATGGTTTATTTCTTCTAAATCTCGAAAGGGATGAAACACACATCCATAACATTGAGGCTAAGAGATGTAAAGTAGATAGTGATAATACTACTTATTTGGGGCACTGTCGTCTAGGTCATATTGGTGTAAAGCGCATGAAGAAACTCCATTCTGATGGACTTTTGGAGTCTCTTGATTTTGAATCATTTGACACATGCGAACCATGCCTCATGGGCAAGATGATCAAAACCCCATTCTCCGGAATGATGGAGCGAGCAACGGACTTGTTGGAAATCATACATACCGATGTATGCGGACCGATGAGTGTTTCGACGCGCGGTGGATATCGCTATTTTCTCACTTTTACCGATGACTTAAGTAGATATGGGTATATCTATTTAATGAAACATAAATCTGAAACATTTGAAAAGTTCAAAGAATTTTAGAATGAAGTGGAGAACCATCATAACAGAAAGATTAAGTTTCTACGATCCGATCGTGGAGGTGAATATTTGAGTTATGATTTTCTCACGCATCTTAAACCAAGCGGAATCGTTTCGCAACTCACGCCACCCGGAACACCACAGTGCAATGGTGTGTCTGAACGCCGGAATCGAACCCTATTAGATATGGTTCGATCAATGATGTCTCTTACTGATTTGCCATTATCATTTTGGGGTTATGCATTAGAAACCGCTCCATTCACTTTAAATAGGGCACCATCTAAATCCGTTGAGACGACACCGTATGAACTGTGGTTTGGTGCTAAACCTAAGTTGTCATTTCTTAAAGTTTGGGGATGCGAAGCTTACGTCAATAAGTTGATGCCGGACAAGCTCGAACCCAAAGCGGAGAAATGCGTCTTCATAGGATACCCTAAGGAAACTATTGGTTATACCTTCTATCACAAAACCGAAGGCAAAGTGTTTGTCGCAAAGAACGGTTCCTTTCTTGAGAAGGAGTTTCTCTCGAAAGAAGTGAGTGGGAGGAAAGTAGATCTAGACGAGGTTGTTGAACCTTCTCTTGAGTTGGAGAGTAGCGCAGCACCTGAAATTGTTCCAGTGCCCCCTGCACCAACAATAGAGTAAGCTAATGACAAGGATCATGAAGCTTCGGACGATGCTGCTACTGAACGTCGTAGGTCGACAAGGTCGCGTGCCCCTCCTGAGTGGTACGGCAACCCTGTCTTGACTGTCTTGTTGGTAGAAGACAGTGAACCTACGAACTATGAGGAAGCGATGAGGAGCCCAGGCTAGAAGCCATGAAATCCGAATTGGGATCCATGAGCGAAAACCAAGTATGGACTTTGGTGGACCCTCCTAGCGACCAAAAGGCCGTTGAGTGCAAATGGATCTTCAAGAAGAAAACGGACGCGGATGGTAATGTTACCGTCTATAAAGCACGGCTTGTCGCGAAAGGTTTTCGACAAGTTCAAGGTGTTGACTACGATGAGACTTTCTCTCCCGTAGCGATGCTTAAATCCATTCGGATTTTATTAGCAATTCCTGCGTTTCATGATTATGAAATATGGCAGATGGATGTCAAGACTGCATTCCTCAATGGCAACATTGATGAAGAGTTGTATATGATGCAACCCGAAGTTTTTGTCGATCCTAAGGATGCTGATAAAGTATGCAAACTTCAGCGTTCCATTTATGGACTGAAGCAAGCATCTCGGAGTTGGAACCTTCGTTTTGGTCAAGTGATCAAGAGCTTTGGATTTGTTCCAAATTGCTACGAAGCTTGTATCTACAAGAAAGTGAGTGGGAGCTCGGTGACATTTCTGGTACTATATGTGGATGACATATTGATTATTGGAAATGACATTAACATGGTTAACGATGTGAAGAGTTATTTGAAAAAGTGTTTTTCAATGAAAGACCTAGGTGAAGCTGCTTATATATTGGGCATCAAAACCTATAGAGATAGACAAAGACGCCTGATATCTTTAAGCCAGAGTACATACCTAGACAAAGTTCTGAAAAGGTTCAGAATGGATAAGGCGAAGAAAGGTTCAGTGCCTATGTTGTCAGGTAAGGTATTGAGCAAGGCTTAGTGTCCAGCTACGGTAAATGATAGAGAAGCTATGAGCAAAGTGCCTTATGCCTCGGCCATAGGTTCTAATATGTATGCCATGTTGTGTACTAGACCGGATGTGTCCAATGCTCTTAGTTTGACGAGCAGATATCAAAGTGATCCAGGAGTGGAACACTGGACAGCCATGAAGAACATCCTAAAGTACCTAAATAGGACTAAACAAATGTTCTTAGTCTATGGAGGTGATGAACAGCTCGTCGTAAAAGGTTACGTCGACGCTAGTTTCGACACCGACAAGGATGATTCTAAATCTCAGACAAGATACGTTTATATTTTGAATGGAGGAGCTGTGAGCTGGAGAAGCTGCAAGCAAAGCGTGATCGTGGGATCTACAGTAGAAGCGGAATACATGGCTGCTGCAGAAGCGTCAAGGGAAGGAGTTTGGATCAGGAACTTCATCACTGAGCTTGGCGTGGTTCCAAGTGCATTGGACCCACTGGAGATATTGTGTGACAACACTGGCGCCATAGCATTCGCTAAGGAACCAAGATATCATCCAAAGACCAAGCATATCAACCGCAAGTTTCATATAATCCGAGATTATATAGCAGATGGAGATCTAAAGATTAGCAAAGTACATACAGATCTGAATGTCGCAGATCCATTGACTAAACCTCTTACACGTGCAAAACATGATCAGCACCTTAGTGCCATGGGTGTGAGATTGTTGCCAAATGTAAACTAGATTATTGACTCTAGTGCAAGTGGGAGACTATTGGAATTATGCCCTAGAGGCAATAATAAAGATGTTATTATTATAATTCTTGTTCATGATAAAGTTTATATTCCATGCTAGAATTGTATTAAGCGAAAACTTTAATACTTGTGTGGTTTGTGAACAACACCGTGTCCCTAGTATGCCTCTATGGACTAGCTCATTGATTAATGATGGTTAAGGTTTCCTAAACATAGACATGGGTTGTCGATTAATAATGAGATCATATCATTGGGAGAATGATATGATGGACAGACCCAAACTAAGCGGAGCAATTAGATCATGTCATCGTGTTCATCTTTGCAAAGCTTTTCTTATGTCAAATATTGTATTCCTTAGACCATGAGATAATACAACTCCCTGGTATCGAAAGAAAGCTTTGAGGTCATCAAACGTCATCCTATGAGAGGGTGATCATAAAGGTGTCTCTCAGGTGATCGGAAAGTGCCTGTTGGGTTGTATGTATCGAGATGGGATTTGTCCCTCCCAAGTCGGAGAGATATACTTCGGGCCCACTCGGTAATCGATATCAACACCGCTTGCAAGCATGTGGTCAAGGAGTTAATCACAAAGTGATATCGGATTACAGAACGAGTAAAGTACTTGCTGTGAACGAGATTGAACTAGGTATGACGGTACCGACGATCAAATCTCGGGCAAGTAAAATATCGCGAGACGAAGAGAATATATATATGGGATTGATTGAATCCTGGCATCGTGGTTCATCCGATATGATCATCGATGAATGTGTGGGAGTCAATATGGGTTTCCAGACCCCGCTGTTGATTATTGATATAAGATCATGTCTGCATGTTCTCGAACCCGAAGGGTCACACACTTAACGTGTCTTGACGCTAGGATAGATTGGATAATTGGTTTATGATTTTTTGTTTGGAGTCTCGGATGGGATCCGGGACATCACGAGAGGTTCCGGAATGGTCCGGAGAATAAGATTCATATAAGGCAATGCAGTTTTTGGAGTTCGGAATTGTTTCGGGTTAATCGGTATTGTACCGGAAGCTTCTAGAACCTTCCGGAGGGGGACCAACGTGGCCCCACCTGCTGGGAGGGGGCATGGGCCTATGAGAGAGTTCCCTGGCCGCATTGGGCCAGGGGCACAAGGCCCCATAGGGCCCAGCCGGCCAGATCTAGGGCAAACCCTAGGAAAGCTTCTAGAAGGGGGGAAACTTGCCCCCCACTCCTCCCTCCTTGGCCGCCGGCCTAGGGATTGGGGGAGGGGATAGGGCTGGCGCCCACCCCTCTATATATAGAGGGTTGGGGCGCACCCTCCCCCCACACCTCCTCCACAACCCTAGCCGCCCTGCTGCCCTCCTCTCTCTCTCCCTCCCGACGGCACGTAGGCGAAGCCCTGCTGTAGAAACTCTCCACCACTTGCACCGCGCCGTCACGTTGTAGATCCAATCCGTATCTCCACCATACTTGTTGGACCGAGGAAGGAGGATACGTCGAGGTGCCGCACGTGTGCATCTCTCGGAGGCATCGCCACTTGCGGTGTTAGATCGGATCAGATCGCGAGGAGGAGAAGCGAGTACGACTACATCACCCACGTTCCGACGAACGTTCCGCTGTGCGAATCTTCAAGGGTATGAAGATCTCATCTAATACCCCTCGTTGTTTGCATCTCCTAGATTAGATCTTGGCTTTCCCGATCGCATCCGTAGAAATTTTTTGATTTACTATGCTACGACCCCCTTCATTAACCTCCACCTCTCTGCGGCCATTTCCCCTCACTTAGCCCACACTAAGCGCCGCCAGTCTACCCTAATTCTCGCTCACACCGCCGCAGACCTGAGCGACTCCGGCGACACATTACGGTGAGCTCCGTGCTCCCCTCTGTCTCTCGTTCAAACGAGCATGTCCCTCTTATCCTTGTGCTTCTCCTGATGCCTCTGGTTTGCCTTAATTCACTCCAGGTCGCCGTCCCCGTTGACGACTGTGAGCACCCGAGTCGCCGCTCGACTCCAGAAAACAATCTAGGTAATTCCTGAGTGCTCCTTGCCCTCTGATTCAAACCATCGTGTTCGCCGTGAACTTGTGCACCTCCTAATGCCATTTGTTTGCCTGATTGTGACCTAGGTCGTCGCCCTTGTCACCTGCTGTGAACACCCGATGCCAGAAGCATCTCCGACGATCTCCTACGCCTACGTCTGTGCGCCCCTGTCCAAGCCAATCGCACGTTGAGCTTCACCGCATCCACGCGACTCTGGTAAGCCTTGGAACCACCCCTTGACCCCCTAGCCTCGTCGGTGTGTCACCGGCAGAGCCGTCTCTGCCAGTGCCATGCGCGCCGCCAGGTTTTGGTCAATTAGATCTAGGCCGTTAGATCTGCACCCAGCAGTTTAGATTAGATCACTTACTGAACAGGTGCGAATAGATCTAGAACGTTAGATCTAACTTAATCCAACGGTGCGGAAGCGTGATCCTGAGCGAAACGGTACGGGCCAATCAGATGGTGCTGCATGTCTGGGTTTTTGTTTTAAAATCAAGATTTGAATCTATTAGATGAATTAACTTGTAAATTTCATAACTTTTGATCTGTTTGTCTAAAAATTACAAATAATATATCAATGGATTCAAAAAATGAGCCCTACACATCCACCATCTAGCAAGCCGCCTCATTAAAAACCTTCCAGTCCCCTTCGGTACCCTGGTAAGGAAAAGAGTGTGTCAAAAACTTGCAGCCCCACAGTCACGCACCATTACAATCAGCCCTCAGGCTGTGAATCAACCAAGGAGGTGGCTCAGCGTCCCAAATCGCGAACTCACCATTGACAGCCGCATATTTGGCGCAACAGTGAGCCACTTGGTTAGCCTCGCGACCCTCATACAAAAATTGAAAAGAAGAAAAACTACTTTTCAACTCACTGATCTCATCTAAGATAGGTCTAATCACTGAACGATCAGTCTTCCTTTCTACCCAATGCTTCAGCAGAACTTGGCAGTCCGTTGCAAGAACAACAATCTGAAAACCCTTCTGACTAGCAAAGCCACAGGCATCACGAGCGGCAAGGGCCTCCGTGGTTAAGGGATCCGAGACCCCGTCATACACCCTGGTAGAAGCACCAAGGAAAGTGATGTGGTTACGAGCCACAACACCAGTCGCTGCTCTACCATCCACAGTACCGATCGCCTCGTCCAAAATTATCTTGACAAGACCTTGGGTAGGGTGCAGTGTAGGCTTGGATTTCTCGTGGTCGCTGCATTCTTGGGAAGCTCCAAGAAATTCAACGTTTCCCGAATCAACTCCATAGACTTGGAAGGATTATACCCCTCCTTTCCATGTGTGATATTGTTTCTTGATGTCCAAATATTGTACATCACCGTTATGATCCTGGCCCTCTCGCCTGGTGTAAATTTGGGATCACAAAGTATGTCTTTGGTCCACGTTAAGGGGTACAACTTTGGAAGTTTCAGGAGAAAGGATTCCTTGGCTGCGCTCCAAAACTGTCTAGCATGACTACACGTAATTAGAGCATGCATCATATCCTCGGATTCCGCTTTGCATATTCCACAAGTGATGTTCTCCATGACATGCCACCGTGAAAGAGTCCTATAATCAGGTAATATTCCTCGAAGAACTCTCCACCAAAAGACACGCACTTTAGGTACCACGCAAAGTTTCCACAATCTGCTCCAAATATCGGCGTCGTTATCGGATGTAGTAGCACTATTTTCCTCGCGCAATATTTGAGCCATCCCTTGTCGATCCATTAGAGCTCTGTATGCAGAGCGGACCGAGTAGATTCCAGTATTCTCTCTTGACCAAGCAAAACAATCCTCACCCCAGCCTCGCCTTAGCGGAATCTGCATAATAGCCTCGGCATCAGGAGCAAAGAAAAGCTCGCTTATCTCTTTAGATTTCCACTTATGGTCGTCTGAGATCAGTTCGCTGACCTTAACCAGATCAGTGTCCTTCTTCCTGCCCATAGGTTTCATCGAACGCTGCTTCGGTATCCATTTATCATCCCAAATTGAGATGCTATCCCCCGAGCCCACTCTCTTGATCAATCCAGTTTCAACGGCTTCCCTACCAGCCAGAATCGCCCACCAAGTTTTGGACGTCGTGCTTGGTGCCGATACTTCCATCAAGTTCTTGTTATGACAATAGCGTCCCAGCAGAACTTGAGAACATAGCGATGTAGGATTAGTCAATAATCTCCACACCTGCTTACCAAGAAGAGCAATGTTAAACATGTGCATATCTCTAAAACCCATGCCTCCCTTGCTCTTCGGAACGGATAGCTTGTCCCATCCCATCCAATGCATGGACCTCTTATCTAAATTTCCTCCCCACCAAAATCTTCCTGATATGGAGTTAAGCTTCTGATAAGAACCCTTGGAGAGAAGGAAACAACTCATGATATATGTTGACATGGCCTGAATAACGGATTTAATAAGTGCTTCTTTTCCTAGGTATGACACGTTCTTTTCCGCCCAGCCATTCACCTTACTCCTTGCTTTATCAGCAATAAATTCAAAGACATCACTAGTGATCTTTCAAACCGCTGTCGGCAGCCCAAGGTAGCGCTCACTGAAGGCTTCGACCTGGATGTTCAGACTTGCTTTGACTTCCTGCCTATGCGCTTCCGGGGTACACGGGCTAAAAAAGATGGCACTTTTCTCTTTATTAACTCTCTGGCCTGAGGCATCATCATATAACTGTAGTATCTCGCTCAGCCTGCTCGCACTTGGTTTGGCCATTTTCTTCTGTAAAATATGGATTTTATGCAGAACCATTTGTAGGCTTATTTTGGCTATATAAAATGTTTAGTAAGTGGTTTTAGAGTAAATTTTAGTTTCTTTAGATCTTAGAAAGTTTACTTTGTGTCCAGTACTATTTAGTTTGACTTGTTTAGTGTGGAAATATCATTCCATTGCATTTGCATGCATTCATATGTGTTTTTGTTTGAATCTTGAATATGAATTTGGTGCTATGATTTTATGTGTAGATTTTGGTGATTGTGGTGATTGTGATTGTGAGGATTGTTCCTATTCCCCCAACTACCAAGGCAAGTGATGCTTTATATTTTTGTCATATTATTTTATATATGCACTAGTAATATTTTGAGTAGGGTTTGCCTGATATTTTTCTAAGTATATGCTATGCCATGGGAAATCCTATATATGTTGTCTTAGTAGTTTTCCCTAAGATAAGGAACTTGATATACTAGTATGCTTATTCTAGCTATTAGAAAACAAGGGTGGAATATTCATGCTATGATGTTATGAAAATATATGACTTTGTTTATGAATAATAAAACAACATGTGAATGAAAAACCTAGGTGGAATGGAAAGATGGTTTGTGTTGAGTGGTTGCACAAGGCCCATGTCTATGGTTTACCTTGTGTATCACACTTTTGGATGCCCACCCAAGAACAAAGGTATTTTAGATATTTAGTGTTGAGAAGCTTCTAGTGCAACCACATGGCATATGGGCTCTGCCTTGACCAAATAGGTTGCATGAACTTAGCCAGATGGACAGTTGGGGGTAGGATTGATAGGATAGAATGCGTCCATGGTGGTCTAAGGGAATGCATCAGAAAAGTCTCGTCTTGATGCATGTCGAGTCTTGTGGGGAAAGTGCACCATCTCTCGAGAGGGTAAAACCTAAGTACTTAGCCGTGTCCCCGGCAACGGACAATTTGAACATCAAAGACATTGAAGTGATCAAGAATCTCCTCATCCCAATTTCTCTAAGTTAAAACTTGTGGTTGAACAAGGGTAAAGGTTCACCAATATCTATTGGTGGTTCCTTGGGTGTTTTGTCAAACAAAATCTTAGTGTTTTCAACTTATAAAAAAACCTTATTTTGACCAAAGCCAGCATGAACTACACTTAGCCAAATTCATATAGTTATTAGATGTTTCTATATTACTACGGTATCACTTGCCAATACAATTCCAAATGTATTGACCCTCTATGGCTGTAACTTATGATATTGCAGGTTACTCTGATGGAGATAAGGGTTATGAGTCTACACTCAACATGTTTGCATGTGGCACATGAAGATGAAGACTTCTATTTATTTACTTTATCTTATGAACTCTATGTATTAGCCTTGGGATAATGAGTTGTAAAGACTATGTTATCTCTGGAATGACAATGTAATAATGACCTTTGTATCTATGTACTTCATCTTAAACTGCGGATGCTAGCAATTCGATCCAGGTACTAGCATTGCAATCACAGGGGCCTTTACCTTAAATGGTGGGGTCTTACAAAAGCATTCCCCGTGATAGCACGGTTTTGCTAATTCCCAACTTATAAGTGCAAGCATATACAAAATAGATGGCACAATGGTTCAAGTTTATTAGGGGCAAGAAAAATAAAGTTTTCCATCAAGTTTGTGAGAGCTTCAATCACTAATTTTCACATAACAAGTTTAATTTGGAAGATATATAAAACAAGAATATACTTGGAATGGTGTAACACACCATGCAAAGGAATGTATAGTGCAAGCTTTGGAATAACTTGGTTTCTTGGGAGTTGGATGCATGAGTAGAGATTACTCAATACAAGTGGAGGCTAGCAAAAGACTGGGAGCGACCAACTAAGAGAACAATAATGGCCATAATCATGCAGAGCGACAAAACATTATCAATAAAAGCATAATGTGGTACCACAAGTAAAAAACTAAATGATCATAGAGGCTAAGGTGACTGGTTCATAGTCATAACATGGTGTGAGCATGTGCCAAGTCAACCCAAACAAAGCATCAAAGGAGACTACCACAGTATTATGCTTTTGTATGCTAAAACAACGCATGATTCTTTCAAGTCACATTAAGAAATCTCGATTGTTTGGAACAAGTCATGCTACAGCAACAATCACTAAGCATAAGGTCAAAACAACATCTAGCATGACATGACAACGTCTAAGCCATAGTCAAAGCAAGCCCCTTTTGTACCATTATAAGCATGAAACTTTCTACTCTTTTCCAACAGCAATCAAATTATTTGAAACAACACAGCGAAAGCAGGGGTCCACCTACTTTATTCAAGAAAACTAAGCAAACAAAAACCAAAAACTAAGACACTCCAAGAAGCAACACAACTGTGCATGAAACAATAAAAACGAAGTGTCTAGAAAGAGACCTGAGATTTTTATTGATGAAGAAGGGGATCCCTTGGGAATCCCCAAGCTTTGACGCTTGTACCTCTTGAATATTTCTTGGGGTGACATGGGGTGGCATGCCCAAGCTTGAGCTTTTGTCCATTCTTCATCTCATCATATCATTCTTCCCCTACACTTGAAAATTTCCTCCATATAAAACTTCACACAATCTTCATTAGCAACATTAGTACATTCAAAAGAATAAACCTTTGGGTTCAGTTTCAACACAAGTAAAACCTTCATTAAAACACAATCTACTGTAGCAATTCCTTTAAAAAGCTCAAGTGATCAAGAAGAACTCAAAAACAAATCGATAAAGAGGCAAATGCAAATAATGGCAGAAATCTTTCAAAACAAACCAGTAGGTAAAAAACGATTTTTTCGAAGACCTTCTGTTGCTCAAATCAAGAAGTGTTGAACTAACAAAAGTTAGCTAACAACCTAGGGCATTTAATTAGAATATTACAGCTCAATCCGATATATATAGATTTTTCAGGGAAGCACAAAAATCTATTTCGGGACAGCAACTTCCCCAAATCTTACTTCTCTCTCATTAGAGGTTATTCTTAGAAAAAAATCAAACAAAAAGTATAAGGAGAGGTTATTACAGAAGTAATAACTTCCAAGACTCAATAAAACTATTTGGTTATCTCCCAAGAAGTACTTTTCTTTAACGCCTTTAAGTTAGGCACAAGAAGCAAGAATCAAGTGTTTTCAAATGAAGAAGCATTAACATCAAATTTTTCTTTAAAAGGAGGAGAAAAAGGTAACTTCTCTCTCCTTATAGGGAAGTGTTCTATACCTTTATTGAATGGAAATTGATATTTAATGGTGCCCTCTTTCATATCAATAATGGGACCAACAGTTCTAAGAAAAGGTCTTCCCAAAGTAATAGGACAAGAATCAATGCATTCAACATCCAAAACATAGAAATCAACAAGGACATAGGCATTGTTAACCATAATAAGAACATCATTATCACTCCCCATGAGTTTCTTTTTAGCATTCTCATCAAGTGGGACATCTAATTAGCAATCTTCCAAAGGTGGCGAATCAAGCATTTCATAAATCTTTCTAGGCATAATAGAGACGCTAGAACCAAGGTCACATAAAGCTTTGAGATCAAAATCATTAACTTGCATATTAATGATGGATTCCCAACTATCTTCTACTTTCCTAGGAATAGAAGATTTATGTTTCAATTTTTCTTCCTTAATTTTAATGAGAGCATCTATAATGTGTTTTGTAAAATCCATATTCATAGCAATAGCATTAGGACTTCTAGCAAGCTTTTGTAGGAACATAATCACCTCAAAAATATTTCAACCATCAAGATCAAAATCAAACTTAGCATCACAGGTATTAGACTTATGGTTTCCCATATTTCAAAAAAAATCAGCATTCTTATTGGTTTTAGGTATTGTTGTAGAAGGAATGGGGACTTCTTGTGGTTTGCTAGCATAGCATTAGTGGTAGTAATAGTACAAATACTATTGTTTCTAGCAATTTCATCTTCTCTTTCCCACTTAGCATGCAATTTAGCTAACAGTCTGACATTTTCATCAATTGTAACTTGTATAGCATAAGTAGCAGCAAAGGTACTTTCCAAGGTTTTAGGTTTAGCAACCATTTTATTAATCAAGGAGGATTGTGCTTCAGACAAAGATGAAATATCTTTGTCAACATTCAAAGATTTTCCTCCAAAGTCTTGTTGAAATTGGTTTGTTTACTAATAAAGTCTTTAAGCATGACTTCAAGTTCAGAGGGAGCACTTCTATTGTTGTTGTAGGAATTTCCATAAGTATTACCATTATTGGGAGGATATGGCCTATAATTATTATTACCAAAATTATTCCTATTGGAATTGTTGTTGAAATTGTTATTTCTAATAAAGTTCACATCAACTTGCTCTTCTTGAGCAACCAAAGAGGCTAAAAGAACATTATTTGGATCAATATGAGCTTTTCCATTAACAAGCATAGACATGATAACATCAATTTTATCACTCAAGGAGGAAGTTTCTTCAACAGAATTTACCTTCTTACCATGTGGAGCTCTCTTAGTGTGCCATTCAGAATAATTAACCATCATATTATCACGGAGCTTTGTTACAGCACCCAAAGTAATGGTCATAAAGGTACCTCCAGCAGCAGAATCCAACAGATTTCTTGAAGAGAAATTTAACCCTGCATAAAAAGTTTGGATAATCATCCAAGCAGTCAGTCCATGAGTGGGACAATTATTTACGAAATATTTCATTCTTTCCCAAGCTTGAGCAACATTTTCATTATCAAGTTTTTAAATTTCATTATTTCACTTCTCATAAATATAATCTTAGCAGGAAGATAGTATTTTCCAATAAAGCATCTTTGCATTTAATCCAAGAATCAATACTATTTCTATTAAAGGATAGCAACCATTCTTTAGTTTTTCCTCTCAAGGAGAAAGGAAACAACTTGAGCTTAATAATGTCTCCATCTACATCCTTATATTTTTGCATCTCACAAAGTTCAACAAAGTTATTTAGGTCGGCAACAACAGCATCAGAACTAGCACCAAAAAATAGCTCTTTCATAGCAAGATTCAACAAAGCAGGTTCAATTTCATAAAAGGTAGCACTAGGAGCAGGTGGAGCAATAGGTGTGCAAAGGAAATCATTGTTGTTTTTTCTAGTGAAGTCACACAAGTTGGTGTTCTTAGTAGAATTCATTTTTGCAAAGGTGAAGCAAGCCAACAGCAGCAGCAAGTACAGTAGGAACTAATTTTTTTGTGTTTTTGATAAGAAAAAGCAAACCAAACAAAACTAATTTTTTTTGTATTTTTGGAATAAAAAAGAAAGCAAAAGAAACTAAGCAAAACAAAAACAAAGTAAATATAATGGTTGTGAAAGAATACCCTTGTAAAGCTATCCTTAATTCCCCAGCAACGGCGCTAGAAAAATCTTGACGTGGCTCAGTTGTAGAGCTTCGTTGGGAGACCCCAAGAGAAAGGTGTGATGAGCATAGCGGCAAGTCTTCCCTCAGTTATGAAACCAAGGTTATCTAACCAGTAGGAGCAAGGAAACAACTCCAAGGTGTTGCTAGCAACTTGGAATCCTGCACAACACAAACTCAAGACTTTGCCCCAACTTATAGTGAGGTTGTCAATCTCACTATTTTGCTGAAAACAAAGGATTAAAAGTATAGTGTGGAAGGTAATGGTTGATGGTAGAAAGTAAACGGTAACAGTAGATGATGTATCAATGATAAAGATTGGACCGAGGTCCACAGTTCACTAGAGGTGTTCTCCTTAAGATATATAACATGCTGGGTGAACAAATTACAGCGGGGCAATTGACAAGACTGAGCAAGCATAACAATGCAAATACTAGACATCATGATTACTATGAGATTTGATTGGGCATTGCAACAATATACATAGACTGTAATCCAACTACATCTATGACTAATAATCCACCTTCAGGTTATCATCCGAACCCCTTCTAGTATTAAGTTGCAAGCAACAGATAACTGCATTAAGAAATGTGTGTAAAGTAAACAATACAATTGTTTGATGAACAAAAGATTGTTGTTTTCTCCCTAGTAGCAACAGCACATCTACAACCTTAGAGATTCCTGTCACTTCCCCAGATTACTAGAGGCATGAACCTACTATCGAGCATAAATACTCCCTCTTGGAGTCACTAGCATCTACTTGGACAAGATAACTACTAGAAACGGAGAGCATGCAAGATCACAAACAACACATACATGATAGAATCAATAATCAATCTGACATAGTATCTTAATATCCATCGGATCCCCGTAAACACAACATGTGTGATTACAAATAGATGATCTTGATCATGAACGGAGCTCACAAGATCTAAACATGATAGCACAAAGGAGGAGAAACAACCATCTAGCTACTATATGGACCAATAGTCCAAGGGTGAACTAGTCACGCATCATACCTGTAACACCTTTGGATCGGCCCTATGCAAGTTTTAGCGATTCTCGCCAAGCCCGCATAGAAACGATTCAAAGATGTCCACCAGGCACTTTCATGCGGGTGGAAAACAAAGTAATATCAATACACAATAGTCCACGATGGAACCCATAGAACAGATATATATATATAACAACGACTCAGTGAGTCAAGAATACAGATATACTGTACAAAGATCCATATCACCATGAAAATGATACCATGTCCGAGTACTGATAAGATGCAAATGGGGCTAAGAGCCCTGAAGAATAACCAATGGCGTCCATAACCCTTCCCAGGCCAAGCCGGAAGGGTAACCCTGCTAATGACATCGATCTCAAAACCTGTCAAACACAAAGGGGTGCCGACAAAGGGCAAAGGAAAAAAGAGGAGCGGTCAGTACTGAGGCCAGTACATGGCGAGTCTTAGAATTCGGTGGTCCTCGCCTACATAAGTATGGTGGACTGAAGAGGTAGCGCAGCATGCACTAAACAACCTATAGAAACTCGATACAATTGTCGGCTATCAGAGAGGGATAAGAAAGACCTATTCGGTACCAACCTGATTCTATCACCAAACATACCCATCCAGGTGTTTCCCCCTCAGGACGAAACGAGGAAGTCAACCCGAGGGAACTCACATAGTTGGCAGTTTTATTCATTCTTTCCATGATGGTTATCCAACTTACTAGCCAAAACGGTTACAAGTCATATTATAATAGTAAACTTTAGTTATAGTTGTCTATGATCGAGAAATATGCTCCAAGTCGTCCATAACCGCGGACACGGCTTCTTGAAAAGATTTAACCCTGCGGGGGTGCACTAAAGTTTCCACACGCACCTACACCCTTGTTGTCAGATCATATAGGTACAAGATCACAAAACATACACCCAACGGTATGTCGACGGGGTTTCAGACACGACGTTTCCTAGACCCAAAACATGCACATGGGGGCCACCCCACTAAGCTACCCACAACGAAGTTGGCCGGCTCCGGAACGGACCCAGAGGCTTGCGTCAATGGTTGTAAATGACTGGGAACCCGAAAGTGTGACTGGGCTTGTCGATACCGCGAAAACACTCCGCATTTGTTCCTAAACAGTACAGGTGCTCCACGCGCTATCGTAAATAAAGCAGTAAAACATGGCATAAGTACAAGATAGTAATAAAGCCCAAACTACTTTGTGGCCCCCAGTACAGTACTTCGAAATCAGGTACTAAATCTATAGGGGTGCCCACACACCCCACCTGTGGTTAGTGTGCTCGATCTCGGAACAGGTGTCAAGAACTCGGGGTCCTACGGGACACCAGTGAGTGGTTAAAAACCAAATATTGTCTATTACCCACCGGTGCCTCTACATTATTTACCTACTTTCAATTTTAGTCATTAAACAATAATTAAATCCATGATCATCTCCACCATTAAGCATGTGCCAACCACCCAACAACGATGGAACATCGACAACGCGAAGCAGCACCTGAGCAAGCGGCTACGACTCGCAAGGCCGACTATCTACCAAACAACAGGTAATAGGAGGTGTCCATGGCAATATATGGCGGCAGGAAGGTACAAAGGGGTACGGAATCTATAACATTGCAACACAGGTAGAAATAGATAAACAGGAGGAAATAAAGACTATAAAAGTAAGATAGGTAGAAAGGGAAGAATTCTCGCCTAAAAACATTGCCGAAGGTTCACCCGAAGATGTGGTCGACTCTCGCATCAACTCATCAGCCTAATCCTTGAAGAAGCAAAGCACTAGAAGAAACACTGGATGCACTATTTAATACTACGACAGAAGATCAGGCATGATGCATGCATGATGTATGACATGGAAACTATGCGATGCAATTAGGCAATATTAAGCGGAACCAGGATCCCGACAATTATTTAGTAGAATCATGTTATTTAGATACCCCGCAATTTAATGTTGTATTAACAAGGCAATACATGACACCGGTTCGCTACACAAAATTAAATGGAGGTAATATAAGACTAGAAAAGTCCACAGATGGTCTTCATATTTAGTTTAGCCAAGTTTCGCCAAGACCATCTTCGGATGTCACCGCAAGATCTTCACCAAGGCTATGTCATGTGGCGTCAATCACAAAACCCCAAGTACACTCTCATGGAACCGAAGACCACGGGAGCGCCAACATGGACCGCCTAGAACTTCTGCCAGACCCTGTGACGCCGGCACCTCAAGATCTCCCTCTCGGACCGCAAGACCCCGCTCCCGAAGTCTGAAGCCTTCCTTCACGGAATCCAAAGTCCGATCCTGTCGAGACCGAGCCCGAACCCTGTCACACCACATCGAGCCAAGATCTTCGGATCCCTCATGTGTGACCCCTCTTTCCGAGACCCTATTTTTTATGCATATAAAATATCTTGTTGCATATAATCATTCGTGCTTGCATACATGTTATTGTGGTTTGGGGTTATTTTGTCAATTCACCTTATAATTAAATATGGAGACCATATGTGGGATTTTTTTAGTCTTATATGGGCCCATTTAAATTTGTGTAGCGAACCGATGCTATAATTTTGCCTTGATAAGACAACATTTAAATTGCGGGGTATCTAAACAACATGAACCTATTAATTATTGTGAGGACCCTGGTTCCACTTAACCTTGCCTAATTGCATCATATCTTTGCCATGCCATGCATCATACATGCATCATGCCCGATCTTCTGTCGTAGTATTAAATAGTGCATTCGATGTTTCTTCTAGTGTTTTGCTTCTTTGTGGATAAGGCCGTTGAGTTCATGTGAGCTTTTCTCCGATCTTCGAATGAACCTTCAGTAATGTTTTCCAGGCGAGCATTCTCCCTCTTTCTATCTATTTTACATTTCTAGTCTTTATTTCCTCCTATTGATATATTGCTATCTATGTTACGATGCTATAGATATCGTACCCCTTTATACTTCCCAGCAGCATCTATATTGCCATGGACACCTCCTATTACCTATTGTTTGATAGATAGTCGGCCTTGCGAGTCGTAGTCGATTTCTCAGATGCTACTTTGCGTCGTCGATGTTCCACCGTTGTTGGGGTGGTTGGCACATGCTTAATGGTGGAGATGATCATGGATTTAATTACTGTTTAATAACTAAAATTGAAAGTAGGTAAATAATGTAGAGGCACCGGTGGGTAATAGACATATTTGCTTTTTAACCGCCCACTTGTGTCCCATACGACCCCGAGTTCTTGACACTTGTTCCGAGATAGAGCGCGCTAACCATAGGTGGGGTGTGTGGGCACCCCCATCGATACCGCGAAAACACTCCGCATTTGTTCCTAAACAGTACAGGCACTCCACGCGCAATCATAAATAAAGCAGTAAAACATGGAATAAGTACAGGATAGTAATAAAGCCCAAACTACTTTGTGGCCCCCAGTATAGTACTTTGAAATCAGGTACTAAATCGATGGGGTTGCCCACACACCCTACCTGTGGTTAGTGCGCTCGATCTCGGAACAGGTGTCAAGAACTCGTGGTCCTACGGGACACCAGTGAGTGGTTAAAAACCAAATATTGTCTATTACCCACCGGTGCCTCTACATTATTTACCTACTTTCAATTTTGGTTATTAAACAATTATTAAAGCCATGATCATCTCCACCATTAAAGCATGTGCCAACCACCCAACAACGATGGAACATCGACGACGCGAAGCAGCACTTGAGAAAGCGGGTACGACTCGCAAGGCCGACTATCTACCAAACAACAGGTAATAGGAGGTGTCCATGGCAATATATGGGCTGCAGGAAAGTACAAAGGGGTACGGAATCTATAGCATCGCAACACATATAGCAATAGATCAACAGGAGGAAATAAATACTATAGAAGTAAGATAGGTAAAAATGGGGAGAATGCTCGCCTGAAAACATTGTCGAAGGTTCACCTGAAGATCTGGTCGACTCTCGCATCAACTCATCGGCCAAATCTGTGAAGAAGCAAAGCACTAGAAGAAACACCGGATGCACTATTTAATACTAAGGCAGAAGATCAGGCATGATGCATGCATGATGTATGACATGGCAACGATGCGATGCAATTAGGCAATAATAAGCGGAACAGGGATGCCGACAATTATTTAGTAGATTCATGTTATTTAGATACCACGCAATTTAAATGGAGCTAATATAAGACTAGAAAAGTCCACAGTTGGTCTCCATATTTAGTTTAGATAAATCATCTATAAGCCCCCAAACCACACAATATGTATGTGTAGGGTTCGCAGCATAGAAAACAAAAAATTTCCTACGATGTGAACTATATACCAAGATCTATCTACTAGATACAAACAACGGGCGGATGTAAATCCGTAGAGAACATACCCTTGAAGACCGACAAAGCTTAACGAGTTCAACTCGTGGTTGATGTAGACGATCTCTTGCCGATCTCAAGATCGAGAGGAAGTCCTAGCGCCGCAAATCAGCAGCGCATCCGTGCTCGCACACACGTTCGAGGCACCGAGAAACCTCCGCCTCCTCGCTCTAGCGATGCAGCGGAAGCACAACTCTTTCTTGCCGAATAGCCACAGGGAACATGTATCTCGCTAGTCCGAGACCATGGGGAATAAATTCTAGAGGGGGAGAGAGATCCTTCACTAGGAGGTGTGAGAGACAAGTGAGGAGGGGGGCTCCTTTTATAGGAGGAGGGGGGAACCCAAAGGGGGTGGCCGGCGCATGGGGGCTGCCCCCTTTCCCTCCCCTCTTCATGTGGGTGGACACTCCACTCACAAATCTCCTTTAAATTCCCTCAACTCTAAAGTCCACTCAAATTCCCATTAAATTTCCACCAAATTTAATGCAAACTCTCATTAAATAAAACTCTTTTATTTTATTCAGAATTTTGTCAATTACTTTAATGACAAACATTCACAAATAACCCCTTGCTAGAATTCTATTTCACATGCATAACCACTTTATGCAATTTCACCCAAAAACCTGTTTCGGTATCTAGTGAAATAAATTCCTGCGCTTGTTCATTCTTTCGGCATGAAACATTTGCTCCAATTGGATGTCGGTGTCTCTTAAGTGTGTCACCCTACGGTTCGTGAATAATGCGGACATGATCGAGACCCCTCTCGGATCAATAATCAGAAGCGGGGTCTGGAGACCCATACTGACTCCCACACATTCAACGATGACTTTCTTGTGATCGTCGGAACCTTTTACGCTAGTATCTTAATCCCTTTGTTTCACGATATATTACATGTACGAGATTCGATCATCGGTATCTCCATACCTAGTTTGATCTCGTTACCGACATGCACTCTCTTCTCGTTCCTGTGATATAACATTCTAGTGACAAATCACTTGCTTGCAAGCTAATCAATGTGATATCACCGAGAGGGCCCAGAGTATATCTATCCGTCATCGGGATGAAGAAATTCCACTCTCGATCCATGAGCCTCAACATAACACTTTATTAGTTCTGAATCCATCTTTATAATCACCCTGTTACGGTGTGACGTTTGATGTTATCAAGAAACTCTACCGGTGTTAGTGATTGACATGATCTCATGGTCTAAGGATTAGGATCACTTCGTAAGTTGTTATAGCAATATAAACTCAATGACTTTGATCGTAATGCTATACTTTGGATGAATGTTCATCACACCATTACACTAATGTTGTGATCCCGTTATTAACAACATCCAATGTCCATGATCAGGAAACCTTGATCATCTTGTTAATCAACGAGCTAGTTTATGAGAGAGGCATAACTAGGAACTTTTTGTTTGTTTATTAAACACACATGTATTAACGTTTCCGTATTAATACAATTATAGCATGCAAAATAAACATCTATCATATACTTGGAATACACATAATAAACACTTTATTATTGCCTCTCAGGGCATATTCCCTTCAGTCTCCCACTTGCACTAGAGACAATAATCTAGTTACATAGTGATAAATCTAACACCCATTGAGTTCTAGTGTTGATCATGTTTTGCTCTAGGGAGAGTTTTAGTCAACGGATCTTCTACATTGAGATCCGTATGTACTTTACAAATCATTATATCTCCATCCTTGACATGCTCGCGGATGGTGTGAAACCGGCGCTTAATGTGCTTGGAATGCTTGTGAGACCTTGGCTCTTTGGCATTGGCAATGGCACCATTGTTGTCACAATAGATCACCATTGGGTCCAATGCGTTTGCCACTACTCCTAGTTCGGATATGAACTCCTTCATCCAAACTGCTTCCTGAGCCGCTTCTGAAGCAGCAACATATTTGGCCTCCGTTGTTGATCCCACTACCACAGGTTGTTTGGAGCTCCTCCAACTAACCGCTCTGCCATTCATGAGAAATACGTATCCGGATTGAGACTTAGAGTCATCCGGATCGGTGTCAAAGCTAGCGTCGACATAACACTTAGCGACGAGCTCTTCTTCACCTCCGTATACAAGAAACATATCCTTAGTTCTTCGTAAGTACTTAAGGATATTCTTGACCGCTATCCAGTGTTCCGAACCTGGATCCGATTGGTACCTACTAGTCAAACTAATAGCATGTGCAACATCCGGTCTTTTCAACGGATTGGTTCGAGTTTATCCGGTTGAAGTTTCTTCACATAAACATCGCATCCCCAAACTTTAAGAAATGACAGCTTAGGTTTGTTTCCAAACCACAATTCATACGGTGTCTTTTCAACAGATTTAGATGGTGCCCGATTTAAAGTGAATGCAGCAGTTTCTAGTGCATAACCCCAAAATGACAACGGAAAGTCCGTCAGAGACATCATAGATCGAACCATATCTAATAAAGTACGATTACGACGTTTCGACACACCATTTCGCTGTGGTGTTCCGGCAGGTGTGAGTTGTGAAACAATTCCACACTCTTTCATGTGAGTGCTAAACTCATAACTTAGATACTCACCTCCACGGTCGGACCGTAGAAATTTGATCTTTCTATTACGATGATTTTCCACTTCATTCTGAAATTCCTTGAACTTTTCAAAGGTTTCAGACTTGTGTTTCATCAAGTAGATATAACCGTATCTACTTAAATCATCCGTGAAAGTAACAAAATAACGATATCCACCTCGCGCCGACACACTCATTGGACCACATACATCAGAATGTATGATTTCCAATAAATCTGTCGCCCGTTCCATTGAACCGGAAAACGGCGTTCTAGTCATCTTGCCCATAAGGCATGGCTCACATGTATCAAATGATTCATAATCAAGTGATTCCAAAAGTCCATCCGAATGGAGCTTCTTCATGCGTTTAACGCCAATATGACCTAGACGGCAGTGCCACATATATGCGGATATATCATCATTAAGTTTAATCCTTTTAGCATCAACATTATGAATATGTGTAACATTATCATCGAGATCTAATAGAAATAAACCATTCATCATCGGTGCATGACCATAAAAGATTTCATTCATTTAAATGGAACAACCATTGTTCTCGGATTTAAATGAATAACCACTTCGCATCAAACACGATCCAGATACAATGTTCATGCTCAGTGCAGGCACCAGATAACATTTATTCAAGTTTATAACTAATCCCGACGATAAGTGGAGAGGCAGCGTTCCGACGGCGATCACATCAACGCTTAATCCATTGCCGACACGCATCTTGACCTCACCCCTTGCTAGCGGTCGCTTGTTCCGCAGCCCCTGATTCGAGTTACAAATATTAGCAACTGAACCGGTATCAAATACCCAGGTGCTACTGCGAGCACTAGTCAAGTACACATCAATAACATGTATATCATATATACCTTTGTTTGCCTTGCCGGCCTTCTTGTCTGCCAGATACTTGGGGCACTTGCGCTTCCAGTGGCCAGTCCCCTTACAATAGTAGCACTCGGAATCAGACTTAGGTCCAACTCGGGGTTTCTTTTCAGGCGCGGCAACAGGCTTGCCGCCCTTACTTCCCTTTCGTTTTCCCTTCTTGTCTTTCTTGAAACTAGTGTTCCTATTGATCATCAACACTTGATGTTCCTTTTTGATCTCCACTTCTGCAGTTTTAAGCATTGACAGAAGCTCGGGGAGAGACTTCTTCATGCCTTGCATATTATAGTTCATCACGAAGCTCTTATAGCTAGGTGGCAGAGACTGCAGAACACGATGGATGCCTAAGTCAATGGGAATCGATATTCCCAAGGACACAAGCTTATCGGTGTAACCCGACATCTTGAGTACATGCTCACTAACGGAGCTGTGCTCTTCCATCATGCAGCTAAAGAACTTTTCTGAAGCGTTGTAGCTCTCTACAGCAGCATGTGTGTCGAAAATCATTTTCAACTCACCCATTGTATCAAATGCATTGCCGTTTTCGAAACGCTTTCGAAGTTCCGGCTCTAGCCCATACAATATGCCGAAATGAACTAAGTTGTGGTCCTCCTGACGAGTCTGATAGACATTCTTCTCCTCGTCAGGGGCATCATCAAAAGGTGGGGGCCTAACGGCGCTTCTAGCACATATTGCTTTTGTGCAGCAGAGAGGAGAATCCTCAAATTCATGGCCCATTCGGTAAAGTTGCTACCGTTCGTTGCTAGTTTCTCTTTCTCCATGAACACATTGAAATTAAAAGCAGGTGGTGCCATCTACAACAGAATTTGTAAAGTTTAGACTAAGTGTATGATAGATTGAGTTCAACTAATCTATATTACAAATGAACTCCCACTCAAAAACGACATCCCTCGTGCCTTTTTGGTGATTACATGAACCAAATCCACTACACCAAGTCCGATCATCACGTGAGTCGGTATAGCTTCAAAGGCGAGCATCAAATGGGCATCATATCAACTATATGACTCATGCTTAACCTTTCGGTCCGTTTTCCGAGGCCATGTCTGTACATGCTAGGCTCGCCAAGTTAGAACCTTAGTATTCGCATGTGTAACTGTTTTACACCCGAAATATGGTCGTGGATCCAAGAACACCCGATCATCACGTGATGTCTTGGAGCGACGAAAACATAATCGGTGCATACTAAAGGAAGAACACATTCTTATCTTGATATTTAAATGAGGGATCATCTTATTATGCTAACAAAGCGCTAAACAAGCAATATAAGATGCTATCAAACATCATATGTTTATTAGTGAAATTATATGGTTCCCGCAGATGATATCTATCATGTGCATCGTGGTATGATCACTATCATACCTATATGTGTAAATCCAAGGTCTATGGATTTTACACGCTATGTGTGTTGTAAGAGTATCATCTCATACTTCTACTTACAACACTACCATATCATAACACTAGCCCAGCAACAATCTAAACTAGACGCCTCTTATTTATCCATTGCAAGTTTTTACGTGTCTTAGGGCTTTCGAGATAGAACCGTTCTTACCTACGAACATGAACCACAACGAGGATAATCAAATTGTTGACAACTCGCTTGCAAAGTAGATATTGACTATAGTAGGAGAGACAGACACCCGCTAGCCACTTATGCAAACTAGTTGCATGTCAAGCGTGGAACAGGTCTCATGTGCGAGGACATGTAAAGTTTGTCCGGGCCGCTTCATCCCACTATGCCACCAATATCCAAAATTACAACAAAGGAGCAACAACATGATCATCATCGCCCACATACTCATATGTGTACTACCCGTGTAAAGTATCTACGCATAGATCCGGCTCTGATACCACTGTAGGGTTCGCAGCATAGAAAACAAAAATTTTCCTACGATGTGAACTATATACCAAGATCTATCTACTAGATACAAACAACGGGCGGATGTAAACCCGTAGAGAACATACCCTTGAAGACCAACAAAGCTTAACGAGTTCAACTCGTTGTTGATGTAGACGATCTCTTGCCGATCTCAAGATCGAGAGGAAGTCCTAGCGCCACAAATCCGCAGCGCATCCGTGCTCGCACACACGTTCGAGGCACCGAGCAACCTCCGCCTCCTCGCTCCAGCGATGCAGCGGAAGAACAACTCTTTCTTGCCGAATAGCCACCGGGAACATGTATCTCGCTAGTACGAGACCATGGGGAATAAATTCTAGAGGGGGAGAGAGATCCTTCACGAGGAGGTGTGAGAGACAAGTCAGGAGGGGGGCTCCTTTTATAGGAGGAGGGGGGAACCCCAAGGGGGTGGCCGCCGGCCATGGGGGCTGCCCCCTTTCCCTCCCCTCTTCATGTGGGTGGACACTCCACTCACAAATATCCTTTAAATTCCCTCCACTCTAAAGTCCACTCAAATTCCCATTAAATTTCCACCAAATTTAATGCAAACTCTCATTAAATAAAACTCTTTTATTTTATTCAGAATTTTGTCAATTACTTTAATGACAAACATTCACAAATAACCCCTTGCTAGAATTCTATTTCACATGCATAACCACTTTATGCAATTTCACCCGAAAACCTGTTTCGATATCTAGTGAAATAAATTCCTGCGCTTGTTCATTCTTTCGGCATGAAACATTTGCTCCAATTGGATGTCAGTGTCTCTTAAGTGTGTCACCCTATGGTTCGTGAATAATGCGGACATGATCGAGACCGCTCTCGGATCAATAATCAGAAGTGGGATCAGGAGACCCATACTGACTCCCACACATTCAACGATGACTTTCTTGTGATCGTCGGAACCTTTTACGCTAGTATCTTAATCACTTTGTTTCACGATATATTACATGTCCGAGATTTGATCATCGGTATCTCCATACCTAGTTTGATCTCGTTACCGACATGCAATCTTTTCTCGTTCCTATGATATAACATTCTAGTGATCAAATCACTTGCTTGCAAGCTAATCAATGTGATATCACCGAGAGGGCCCAGAGTATATCTATCCGTCATCGGGATGAACAAATTCCACTCTCGATCCATGAGCCTCAACATAACACTTTATTAGTTCTGAATCCATCTTTATAATCACCCTGTTACGGTGTGACGTTTGATGTTATCAAGAAACTCTTCCGGTGTTAGTGATTGACATGATCTCATGGTCTAAGGATTAGGATCACTTCGTAAGTTGTTATAGCAATATAAACTCAATGAATTTGATTGTAATGCTATACTTCGGATGAATGTTCATCACACCATTACACTAATGTTGTGATCCCGTTATTAACAACATCCAATGTCCATGATCAGGAAACCTTGATCATCTTGTTAATCAACGAGCTAGTTTATGAGAGAGGCATAACTAGGAACTTTCTGTTTGTTTATTAAACACACATGTATTAACGTTTCCGTATTAATACAATTATAGATTGCAAAATAAACATCTATCATATACTTGGAATACACATAATAAACACTTTATTATTGTCTCTCAGGGCATATTCCCTTTAGTATGCGACATGAACAATTTAATATGCAACAAGTGAAATATCATATATTATAAAAATAGGGGGAAAGGGGTCACACGTTGTGTTCGGCGCTCTTGGGTCTGAGGGTTCAACGGGATTCGGTCTTCAGAAAAGGTCTTCGGGTCCGGGCATCGGAACCGAGTACAATGGCCTTGACGTTTCGGGATGAAGATCTTGGTGCTTCATCTCGATCATCGGTTGCAGGCATCAGTTAATGCTTCCAGAGTAGATATTGGCGGGCTTCGATGCACTAGTTCGGGCTAGTTCGGGTCGGTCTTGTATCTCCAGTGGCAATAGAGATCTTGCCGAGGTAGCCAACCTCTCTACACCTCCACACTACCAGACTTCATCAGCACAAGCAGCCCTGGGAACACGTTTTATACCAACCATTCCACTGGCGATACTGAACTATCTCGCGATAGTAGGCAGCTTGGAAGCAACGATTGGCAAACAACACAAAATGAAACACGGGTAGTGAATCAATCGCTGCACTTTGAACCAGCAGGGCAAACGGGCTTTGTTTCGGTGATGACGTCAAGAGGGGTGCTGCAGGACGAGGGAGCTGGCCGTGGTTACGTGCGGGCTCATAGTGGCGTTGTAGACGGAAGGCGGCAGGGCTGCTGGCCCGGTGGCTGGAGACGAACGCGAGATGAGGAGGGAGCGCGGGGCTTGCAGCTGCATGGGCAACGGCCACGAGCGCGGCAGCGGTGAGACACATGGCGAGGCGAGGAGGACCGACGATGAGGTGGGGATGCGGCCGCCGGAGTAGATCTACAGGGAGGCGGGTGAGGAGATGGTGGCGAGCGCGAGGCAGAAGGAGGCGATGGGGCGAGGGTTCCCATCGGGGAGGCGGTGGCTCGGCAGGTGGAAGCAGGGCCGGGGGTTGGTTCACGCGAGGAAGGAGGGGTCGCGAGGGGATCGAGGCCATGCGGTGGGACCGGGGAGCATGGCGTGTCTACGTGCCTGGGTTGGTTGCGGCAAGACTGTGTGGGCTTCGCGGCATGGGAGCGTGTTGGATGCGTGAGCGTTGGGGTGGGGTGCGTGTGTGCACAGGGACTGTGTTTGGGTGTGTGTTGGTGAGGTGGGTGTCGGGTCGGGTTGTGCGGCGGGTGTGGGGTGAGGCAGGAGTAGCTAGGATTAGGGTTTGGGGTGGTTCTAGGGTTTGTCTGGGTGGTCTTTGGGCCTGACCGATGGCTGTCTCTCTGGAAAAATATTTTATTTATTTGGTTTGTTTTTGTTTTTAATAAAAGATTTTGTAGACAGTTTTTTAGACAAATAAAATATCCAGAGCAAACAGGAATTGAGTTTGAAACAAAGGAGGATACTAATTAGAAAACAAAATAGGTGTTTGATGAAATAGTTTTAGGGGCAGAGTATGCATGATGATGATTGTGGTGAAGATACACAAGCAAAATAACATGCGATTTTCTAGTACTGGATTTACCCGGGGTGCTATAATTCGACACCACTAACAATGGATCTCACCCTCGAGATCTGCCTCATGGTACGGGGAAGAAGGCCGACGCTCTGAATCTTCTCGCTTCGTGAAGATCTTCGCGACACCACTAACAATGATTCTTACTCCATATTGAAATCGGCGACACCACCAACAAGGGTAGTTGCTCACATTCGTCGAGAGAACACCCCAGAGAAACAAAGATGAAGGTCAATGTCTCAAAAGGTAAGGCCACCTCTAACTTCCACGGAATGAATATAATTGCATCGATCCACCGATTCAATGTACTAGAGCGAATGATAAGAGTAGTCGGATGGTGATCAGTCCATCGCGCACCCAAAACATTACTCTACACATGAATAGGAGAACTATGCAACCAACTCTCGGAATTCAGACTGAAGATCTTGAAAAGCGATGTGCGAAAATAGAGTGTGACACCCCCGGGATTAGGGCTAGACAAATCCCAGACCTTCGTCTGAACATAAGCCTAACCTAAATCTCGAAAGCGTACAGAGAGAAAATCGGTAACACAACAGTGACCCTATGACACAAAAATTATTACAGCGATCTCATAACTAAGCAAAGAACCAAAATATTACAAGCAAAGGTCACTGACCACAAACATCAAACAACGGAAGGAAAACTTAACAAATGGCCTAAGAGGCCTGAAGCATAACGATGACATCCAATCCATAGATCCCAGACTACCGACTGGGAACTCCAAACTACTCGTCCAAGTTGATGCCGTGAAGAACTCATCTTCTATGGTAACACTTACCCAGCTGCAAAAGTATTAACGAAGCAAGGGTGAGTACAGGGTGTACTCCGCAAGACATATGGCTGGTGGAGTTATTTTGCATAAAGCCATCTTTGTGTTGTAAAACTAGAGGGAGAAGAATCTCTACTAATTAGAATATTTTAAAAGGGGATAAGAGAGCGGTATCTCTAGCTTTGATCATCTTTTGATATCCACCGAATCATCATCAGCTGAACCTATGTAGGATCACCCCCTCAATCCCTAAGGAATCATCCTTAAGCACACGTTGATCAACTTGCCAAGTTTTACGATTAGGTTCAAGTTCTCTATGATCTTCATGTCTGTTCCCAAGTTCGTCCATAACCGCGGATGCGGATTTTCGAAAAGATTAATAATCCTACAAGGGTGTACAACTTTACCCACTCGTACCAACCGATTCTTAATGCCACTATAGATTATCCCTCTTCCTTGGAAGGCCGGCAGAGAGTGGTTGGACACGACCTTTACCTTGCTTTCGCTGAGACCATGAGTCAGGCACTAGGGAGATGCCGCCGTAACGGGTCGAATCCCGAAGTCGGTCCCTAATGATGTGAACAGGGTTTGATATTACGGATGCCTGGCATCTCCCATTCCCTGCCACACTTACCTACATGCATGAATGCACCTCCTTCACCTCCTTCGAGAAGAACCAGAATGCGTATGTCGAATGGAATTCCCGAACTATGTGACTCATGGAATCTACTTGGCAAGTTAGTTGCTCGAGGGGGTTTTCAGGCCCCCGTGTGGCTGTACGCTCGTCTTGGTTCAAGAGGAAAGAACATCGGGTCCTAAGGATGGCAAGTATGGGACTACAAAAATCACGACCCACGTGGCATCCCATACAAGACTTAGCATGTTTATTATCCATATCTGATCATACCACGTCATCCTAGAAAACTAGGTTCATTATCAGCTTTGATTCATCAACCGGATGGACCAGTGGTAATAGCTAAGCAGGGCTAAGCACAACAAATATAACAGCTCTAGCAACACTTCACAAGCTCAAACCCTAGTTATGCTAGGAGCAGTGGATCAGGGAATATAGGCTTCAAAGGTAACATGCATTAGATATGATTACTCTATCTATCAATAAAAGACTTTAGAATCGTATTCACATGGCAAAAATGAAATAATTTGAAAGCATAGGATTTATATGTATGTGTGGGGCTTCGCTTGCCTTTGCCAGTTGATATCTAGAAAGCCGAGCTTCGAACACCTGGTACTTCACTTGATTACAGTTGGTCAAGTATTGGTCTTCGAGCTTTGACGGTGTTGATCTTGGTCTCCGATCTCGATCTTGATTCCGATGTCGTATTCTACCGAAGAAGAACCAAACACCAGAAAGAGAGGGAAACAATCAACACACGACATCGACGCAATGCTCAATCAAGGATGTTGATATGACAAGTTAAATTGCATTGAAATAAACCCCTAAGGCATGCTTAACAATTTAATCGGGGTTCCGAGGGGTACAAACCCTAACTCGGGGAAACTCCGGAGGTATATGAGAGGGGTTATATTGTTGTTCTAATCATTCTTTTAATGAAAGTTATTTAGCAATGCATGATTATAGCTTAAATATATGGATCTCATTTTTCTGAACATTTTGGTATATTATTTGTATTTTTCTGATTTAAAATGAATTAGTTATGAATTTTCTCCATTTTTAATTCATTTTAAATAATTTTTGGTATATTATAAAATAATTTACATTTTGGAATTACTTATATTTTTTTATTAATCAGAAAACATTTATGAAATATATTAATATCACTTACAGATAGGGCCCACATGTCAACATTTAATATTTACAGAAATAATTTACTGAAATTGATAAAGGAAAAAGAAATACACTAATAACGTCAGCAGGACCTCAGGCTGACGTCAGCCATGGCGTGTCTCCCAGGTGAGGCTCGGGCTCGGTGCTAGGGAGATGCGGGGCTGTGGGAGCGGGTGCGCTGGAAAAGAGGGGAGCGAGGCGAGCACTTTAGTGGTGGTGCCGCCCTGGAATGGTCGTCGGAGCTTGGAGAACGACGGTGGCCGAAGGCGGTGGCTGTAGGTGGTCGACGGGGAGGCAAGCCAGAGGAAGAGGAAGAAAGCAGGAGGGTGCCTGAGCACAGCTAGCGCACCATGAAGCCAATGGAGGTGTCGGGGAGGCGAGTCAGGGGAGGAACGAGGAGACGACCGCGGTCACACCTATGGCCTCAGAGAGGCGAGGGTTGGTCGGAAATAGAGGGGCATTAGCGGTCAGCGAGCTAGGGTTTCGGGCACACACGACACAGAGAGGAACGGAGCGCGCGCGAGAGGGAGAAGGTGGGCTAGGGTTCTCGGCGGTGTCGAGCGGATCTTGTCAACGCTCGGGGGTGGCGGCGTTGATCTTGGCACGCGGCGGCGAGGCGACGGCATCCACGGTGACACGTAGCAACTTCGCCGGTGGCGAGGAAGACGACACAAAAATAAAGGCCGAAGGGGTACGTGCCGGCTACGGGCTGCAGATGGGCTGAGTGGGCCGTGGGGCGCTGCACTGGGCGACAGGAAAGAGAAGGAAGAGAGATGGGCTGCAGCCCAAAGAGAGAGAGACTGTTTTTCTTTTCTGAAATTCTTTTCTATTTCTGTTTTGTATTTTCTCTTTGTATTTTTCATTTGTAATTCTGTTTTGAATGGTTTCAAACTACCAGATCTTTTGCAAACATTTAAAATACTATGGAAACCCTTTATAACCATTTGGAATCCATAAAGTTTTGTAGTTTCAAAATTTGCAAAGCCATTTGAATTGATTCTTAAAGAGGGATGGAAATTAGGGTTTAAGGTTTTGTGATTAGTTCTTGCATGCATTTTAAATGATGATGCTCATGAATGCACAAACAAATCCTAATTAATATTTAATGAAACTAGGGTTGTTACAATTCTACCCCCTTAAAAGAATCTCGTCCCGATATTCGTAGGTAGGAAGACAGAAGGAACAGGGTTACACTAAACTTCGACGATCTTCTCGAAAAGGTTGATCCATGCCACCATGACAAGTGGACGAAGCGCTTCATAATCTTCAAGGTGGCTGCTCACACTAAGGAAGAGAGGAAATGACACGGAATAAAAAACTGAGTATCTCATGGTCAACTCATGGATAGATGTTTTACAGATATCTCTAAAGCCAACAGACATGAAACACGTCAAGGTAACGGAGGAAACAAAAGGAGATGGTTTTTTTTCAAGGTGGCACGTAATTGGTCTTCATAAGGATTGAGACCATGGAGCTTGCAGAAGAGTTTTGATTTCTGAGGGAAGGAGACTTCCAACAGAAAGAGCATGACCACGAACTTCGGGAGGTAAACCTCTACTAAATATCTTAAGTAGAGCTTTACAGGTGGAAGAGATTGATACCAACAAAACAAAGTTGTTGAACTACTTTTGACATAGAAGGGTCACTCTTTCGTTCAACAAAGGGCCAAGATAGAAAGGTGTTTTGCTGGAGATGACTCATAAGAGTCACAAGGAACATGTAACAAGAAAAACTATTGATTACCAAAATCACGGTCGCTCTTCGAACATGTTTAAGAAAGCAGAGAGGAAACTCTTTATTCGTCTGGAACTATCAAACTCCTTGCCGAAGATCTTAATATCACTTTCCACCACCAAGATGAATAGTTTAGAAGATTCCTAATGACACGAGAAGAAAGAAACTTCATTCTCAGACTCCAAGTACTTGGCATAACGAGATGCTTGCCATCATAAAAGGTTCTGGAGGATTGACCGAGAAACATTTAGCAACACTACTTTAAATGTTCTCCTTGATGTTCGAAACACCGATAGCAGGCTAATGACAGGCCTTTAACTAGTCATCAAGTAAAGGTCAGACTTCGGATACAAACGAAAGCATAAGCACAACTCCTATAATAAAATATAGAAGAAGCCTCATGAAGAGTGGTTGTTATTGCCGATTCAAGATAAGGTGACAATAGGTATTCCGGCTAATTGTGACAACCATTACATCAGTCTTGCCGGATGTTTAAAGAGACCTACGGCAAAACCTTGAGGGACACCAACCATCATTGTTTCTTGAGATTCAGCTTTGGTTAAGTGGAGAGATACTTCAGACTCAGCATGTCCGAATAGAAAGGGTGCAACATTTACGCAGAGGTAAAGTCACTACATTCTCAGGAAATGGACTTCAATGTCAAGCTCCAAAATATGAGCTAGATTGCAAATTCCATGTATTAAAAAGTTATCAAAATATAATTGCACCTACATGAGTTGTTTGCAACGAAACACAATTGAATCCTGTTTAGGAAACATTTAGGAGGATATCGAAGTTTTGTTCGACTTCTTATCTTCCATGACAAATCCGTCGGTGACTTAAGATGCTTGGAGAATCTTCTCGAGATGTGAAGGTATCAACCTACCATATCAAGAAAAAGCCTCGCACATGCTTAACTGACTTGAAATGATTCCTGGAAAAACAAAAAACTCTACTCGAAATCCACGGCGACATCTTTCAACAGTTGCACGTGAATCAGAGCAGGTCACTTCTAACATCCAGAACACATACTTTGACATAACACGAAGATGGTTCTCAAAAGTTTCCAACATTAATGCCCAATGTTCCGTATGAATCTCATATTACATGTAGAAGATAAGAATGTCATTGATGGGATCAACAACAAGCTTATTGAGACACTCCAAGAAGATTGAATCATATGTTGTATAAACAAGGCCGACTATTGGTCAGACCAAAGGACATGAAGATGCACTTAGGTGAGACATACAAGTAAATACACAATCGAGATTGTCCTTGGAACTGAGTTTGATTTGACGATTGCCCAAATCAAATCAAAGGAGGGAAGATAACATATCCACAGAGGAGGTACTATCTCTCTTCGACACAAACAAAACTAGACATCCCTTTAAAAAGGAACAAAGTTGGATAGAACTTTCGTCTTACAACTCTCCAAGTTGTTGTTTAAGCTCAACCAACTAGTTCAGGGTGTCCAATACGGATCCTTGGAGAAAAGAGCAGTTTAGAGAACTAGCTTACTCAAGAACTTGACAACACGGTCATGTGGCAACATGGAGATACTTCTAGTAGACAACTAGAATATCACGAACCACCGATATGTCACAAAGCTCAAGAGATAAAATTTGCTTTATAGAGCAAGAATACATAGTCGCGGAGGTTCGGCACAAGCCTAACTCTTTGACCGAAGAGAGTGCACTAGAATAGCGGACTTGGTAGCACAATCATTCTTTGATTATTGATTAGATAACTAGTCACGCTAAGAATGACACAAATGTCCTTGGAGTTCAAAGCAACAATAATTGCTAATAATCTCATATGACCACATTATTACGCACACGCAACATTCTTGAGCTCAAACAGCTCAGAGGAAGGGTGGGTAAAAATGTGTAAGAGGATCACTTCATTAAGAGGGTCATCAATTTCAGCCTGACCTCTTAGTATAGAAAGGGTGTGATACTTTAAGATAGAACAGAACATAAGGTAATCAACGCTTATTGATCCGCGGATTAAAACACTTTGACCTGGTATTAGAAATGACGAGGTACTGGAGTTTGTTTCTCCTAGACAACCCGGAATGGTTTGTCGTGATGGACCACAAGAGTACCTTGCATCGAAAGACACCAATGCAAATTTACTACTTGGCTATCAACTGGTAGACAAAGGTCGGAAAACAACAAGGGTAAAGAACATGCTCATGTTAGAATACCGAGATGTGGATGCATAAGTCAACAACCTTCCGGAAACCAATGCATAGAAAAGGGAGGTGTGGCAGAGTCACGTGCACAAATGTGAGACTCTCGAGGAGTACCCTAGTTGTGATCTATTTGGTTCCATTAAAGAACATCTGCCATAGCATGTGGTAGGGAAGTCCTTTATTGTCGCTATTCAATAGCGACAAATATCCACAAGCTTCAAGGCTATACTAGAAGGTATTAGCCATCCTGGAGTAATGTTTGAACATTAACAATAGGGATCAACAAAATGGATCTTGGGTTAAAGGTCAGCTTCATGTACAAAATTCACAAAACCAGAATCCAGCACAATCAGGGATCTTTGGTTCAAGTCCAAGGGTTAAAACCCAGAGAAAGGAGTAACTACTACTTGAGTGACAAAGCGTACACTACAAGCTAGCAATATCAAGGTAGCTTCCAAAAGAAGATACAACTTCTGAAGTACCCAAACAAATGGAAAGGAGGCACACGAGGCGAAAGGAGACCTCGAAGCCTAGAACAGGTCACTGTGGGACTATAGACATGATGTTATGGACCCATGGAACAGAGAGATCATGATGGAAAGAAATCTCTCAATTAATATGGAACAAAGGAAACAAGGAACACACACACCAGACTCTAGAGAACTTATCACTAGGTCAACTGGTTGAGAAACGGTATGCCTGAAAAGGCACCTAAGCTTTGAAGGAAGAGACGAGATAGCAAAAACTTTTACAAATCAACACAAGATAAGATGACCCAGAGTTTAGAGCGGAACTGGATAAGGAGAAAAGAAGTATAACCAGAGTTTTCACACATAGTTTTCATTTTTGAAAAGAGTTTTCACAAGAACTAGACTCAACATCGACCAATAGAAAGGTTTCCTACAGTCGGTACTGCTCTGATACCAAAACCTGTGACACCCCCGGGATTAGGGCTAGACAAATCCCAGACCTTCGTCTGAACATAAGCCTAACCTAAATCTTGAAAGCGTACAGAGAGAAAATCCGTAACACAACAGTGACCCTACGACACAAAAATTATTACAGCGAGCTCATAACTGAGCGAAGAACCAAAATATTACAAGCAGAGGTCACTGACCACAAACATCAAACAACGGAAGGCAAATTATGCTATTAAGTATAGCAAACTTAACAAATGGCCTAAGAGGCCTGAAGCATAATGATAACGTCCAATCCATAGATCCCAGACTTCCGACTGGGAACTCCATACTACTCGTCGATGTTGATGCCGTGAAGAACTCATCTTCTATGGTAACACTTACGCAGCTGCAAAAGTATTAACGAAGCAAGGGTGAGTACATGGTGTACTCCGCAAGACTTATGGCTGGTGGAGTTATTTTAGATAAAGCCATCTTTGTTTTGTAAAACTAGAGGGAGAAGAATATCGACTAATCAGAATATTTTAAAAGGGATAAGAGTGCGGTATCTCTAGCTTTGATCATCTTTTGATATCCACCGAATCATCATCAGCTGAACCTATCTAGGATCACCCCCTCGATTCCTGAGGAACCATCCTAAAGCACACGTTGATCAACTTGCCAAGTTTTATGATTAGGTTCAAGTTCTCTATGATCTTCACGTCCGTTCCCAAGTTCGTCCATAACCGCGGACGCGGCTTTTCAAAAAGATTAATAAGCCTGCAGGGGTGTACAACTCTACCCACACATACCAACTGATTCTTAATGCCACTATAGATTAGCCCTCTTCCTTGGAAGGCCGACAGAGAGTGGTTGGACATGACATTTACCTTTATTTCGCCGAAACCATGAGTCACGCACTAGGGAGATGCCACCGTAATGGGTCGAGTCCCGAAGTCGGTCCCTAATGATATGAACAGGGTTTGAGATTACGGATGTCGGGCATCTCCCATTCCCTGCCACGCTGACCTACTTGTATGAATGCACCTCCTTCACCTCCTTCGAGAAGAACCAGAATGCGTATGTCGAATGGAACTCCTGAACTATGTGACTCATGGAATCTACTCGGGAAGTTAGTTGGTCGAGGGGGTTTCCAGGCCCCCGTGTGGATGTACGCTTGTCTTGGTTCAAGAGGCAAGAACATCGGGTCCAAAGGGTGGCAAGTATGGGACTACAAAACCCACAACCCACGTGGCCTCCCATACAAGCCTTAGCATGTTTATTATCCATCTCTGATCATACCACATCATCCTATCAAACTAGGTTCATTCTCAGCTCTGATTCATCAACTGGATGGACCAGTGGTAACAGCTAAGCAGTGCTAAGCACAACAAATATAACAACTCTAGCAACGCTTCACAAGCTCAAACCCTAGTTATGCTAGGAGTAGTGGATCAGGGAATATAGGCTTCAAAGGTAACATGCATCAGATAGGATTACTCTATCTATCGATAAAAGACTTTAGAATTGTATGCACATAGCAAGAATGAAATACTTTGAAAGCATAGTATTTATATGTATGTGTGGGGCTTCGCTTGCCTTTGACAGTTGATATCTAGAAAGCAGAGCTTCGGGCACCTGGTACTTGACTTGATTACAGTTGGTCAAGTATTGGTCTTCGATCTTCGACGGTGTTGATCTCGGTCTTTGATCTCGATCTTGATTCTGATATCGTATTCTACCGAAGAAGAACCAAACACCGGAAAGACAGGGAAACAATCAACACATGACATCGACGCAATGCTCAATCAAGGATGATGATATGACAAGTTAAATTGCGTTGTAATAAACCCCTAAGGCATGCTTGACAATCTAATCGGGGTTCCAAGTGGTACAAACCCTAACTCGGGGAATCTCGGAAGGTATATGAGAGGGGTTATATTGTTGTTCTAATTATTCTTGTAATGAAATTTGTTTAGCAATGCATGATTATATCTTAAATGGATGGAGCTCATTTTTCTGAACATTTTGGTATATTATTTGTATTTTTCTGATTTAAAATGAATTAGTTATGAATTTCTCCATTTTTAATTCATTTTAAATCATTTTTTTATATAATAAAATAATTTACATTTTGGAATTACTTATATATTTTTTATTAATCAGAAAACATTACTGAAATATATTAATATAACTTACAGATAGAGCCCACATGTCAACATTTAATATTTATAGAAATAATTTACTGAAATTGATAAAGGAAAAAGAAATACACTAATGACATCAGGACGACCTCAGGCTGACGTCAGCCATGGCGTTGCTCCCAGGTGAGGCTCTGGCTCGGTGCTAGGGCGATGTGGGGCTGCGGGAGCGGGTGCGCTGGACAAAGGGGAGCGAGGTGAGCAGTTTAGTGGTGGCGCCGCCCTGGAATGGTCGTCGGATCTTGGAGAACGACGGTGGCCGACGGCGGTGGCTACAGGTGGTCGACGGGGAGGCAAGCCAGAGGAAGAGGAAGGAAGCAGGAGGGTGCCTGAGCACAGCTAGCTCACCACTAAGCCGATGGAGGTGTCAGGGAGGCGAGTCAGGGTCGGACGGCGACGAATCGACGACGGTAATGGCGACGGCCGACAAATGTGTGGGATCGATTTCGGTCAGGGTAGGGCTTCCCAGCTTGAGTGGCTTGGCGGGGAGGAACTAGGAGACGACGGCGGTCACACCTATGGCCTCAGAGGGGAGAGGGTTGGTCGGAAATAGAGGGGCGCCGACGGTCAGCGAGCTAGGGTTTCGGGTACGCGTGGCATAGAGAGGAAGGGAACGCGCGCGAGAGGGAGAAGGAGGGCTAAGGTTATCGGCGGCGTCCAGTGGATCTTGTAGGCGCTTGGGGGCGGCGGCGTTGATGTTGGCGCGTGGCAGCGAGGTGACGACATCCGCGGTGACACGCGGCAGCTTCGTCGGTGGCGAGGAAGACGACATGAAAAGAAAGGTCGAAGGGGTACGGGCCGGCTACGGACTGAGGATGGGCTGAGTGGGCCGTGGCGTGCTGCACTGGGCGACAGGAAAGAGAAGGAAGAGAGATGGGATGCGGCCCAAAGAGAGAGAGACTGCTTTTCTTTTCTGAAATTCTTTTCTATTTCTGTTTTGTATTTTCTCTTTCTATTTTTCATTTGTAATTCTGTTTTGAATGGTTTCAAACTACCAGATCCTTTGCAAACATTTAAAATACTATGGAAACCCTTTATAACCATTTGGAATCCATAAAGTTTTGTAGTTTCAAAATTTGCAAAGCCATTTGAATTGATTCTTAAAGAGTGAGGGAAATTAGGGTTTAAGGTTTTGTGATTAGTTCTTGCATGCATTTTAAATGATGATGCTCATGAATGCACAAACAAATCCTAATTAATATTTAATGAAACTAGGGTTGTTACATAGAGGAATGATGCAGGTTCTTCATCGAATCTTGTGCAGATGAAGTCATCGCGAAGGATAACACCGGAAGGTACAAAGAAAATTTTTAGTGATTTTTTTGATCCACTGAAAGATACAACAAAATAAGTTTCCTCAGATAGCATGAAGGCCGGATGTAGAAACACCGTTACAAGAGGCAGGAAGCGAAACCCTGAAGGTATGACGGAAACCCATCCACGAGAATTCCTGGACTCGAAGAAAAGGCGAGAGGGAAGATTCAAAACACGCAAAGGTAAGAAGAGAATAGCACAGGGGTAAGGAGAAAAAACAGAACTAATCAAATCTATCCAACCGATTTTCCAATATAGTTTTTGACACTCTACAACGTTTGTTAGCTAGGTTATCCTACAGGCTGGACCAGTGGGGTATCGCAACTGTTGAGCTCCGATACCACTCTGTAACACCCTCGGATCGGTCCTATGCAAGTTTTAGCGATTCCCGCCAAACCCGCATAGAAACGATTTAAAGATGCCCACCAGGCACTTTCATGCGAGTGGAAAACGAAGTAATATCAATACACTATAGTCCAGGATGGAACCCACAAAACAGATATATATATCAACGACTTAATGAGTCAAGAATACAGATATACGGTACAAAGATCCATATCACCTTGAAAACGATACCACGTCCGAGTACGGACAAGATGCAAATGGGGTTAAGAGCCCTAAAGAATAACCAATGGCGTCCTTAACCCTGCCCAGGCCAAGCCGGAAGGGTAACCCTGCTAACGACGTCGATCTCAAAACATGTCAAATACAAAGGGGTGTCGGCAAAGGGCAAAGGAAAAAAGAGGAGCGGTCAGTACTGAGGCTAGTACACGACGAGTCTTAGAATTCGGCGGTCCTCGCCTACATAGGTGTGGTGGAGTGAAGCGGCAGCGCAGCATGCACTAAACAACCTATAGAAAATAGATACAACGGTCGGCTATCAGAGAGGGATATTAAAGACCTATTCGGAACCAACCTGATTCTATCACCAAACATACCCATCCTGGTGTTTCCCCCTCGAGACCAAACGAGGAAGTCAATCCGAGGAAACTCACACAGTTGGCAGTTTTATTCATTCTTTCCATGATGGTTATCCAACTTACTAGTAATATCGGATACAATTCATTATAACAGTAAACTTTAGTTATAGTTGTCTATGATCGAGAACTGTGCTCCAAGTCGTCCATAACCACGGACACGGCTTCTCGAAAAGATTTAACCCTGCAGGGGTGCACCAAAGTTTCCACACGCACCTACACCCTTGTTGTCAGATCAGGTAGGTACAAGATCACAAAACATACACCCAACGGTATGTCGAGGGGGTTTCAGACACGACGTTTCCCAGACCCTAAGCATTGACATGGGTCCACCCCACTAAGCTACCCGCAACGAAGTTGGCCGGCTTTGGAACGGACCCAGAGGTTTGCGTCAATGGTTGTAAACGACTGGGAACCCGAAAGTGCGATTGGGCTTGTCGATACTTCTAAAACACTCCACATTTGTTTCTAAACAATACAGGCGCTCCACGCGCAATCATAAATAAAGCAGTAAAACATGGCATACGTACATGATAGTAATAAAGCCCCAAACTACTTTGTGGCCCCCATTATAGTACTTTGAAATCAGGTACTAAATCGATGGGGGTGCCCACACACCCCACCTATGGTTAGTGCGCTCGATCTCGGAATAGGTGTCAAGAACACAGGGTCCTACGGGACACCAGTGAGTGGTTAAAAACCAAATATTGTCTATTACCCACAGGTGCCTCTACATTATTTACCTACTATCAATTTTAGTTATTAAACAATATTTAAAGCCATGATCATCTCCACCATTAATCATGTGCCAACCACCCAACAACCATGGAACATCGACGATGCGAAGCAGCACCTGAGCAAGCGGCTACGACTCGCAAGGCCGACTATCTACCAAACAACAGGTAATAGGAGGTGTCCATGGAAATATATGGGCTGCAGGAAAGTACAAAGGGGTATGGAATCTATAGCATCGCAACACAGATAGCAGTAGATCAACAGGAGGAAATAAAGACTATAAAAGTAAGATAGGTAGAAAGGGGAGAATTCTCGCCTGAAAACATTGCCGAAGGTTCACCCAAAGATCTGGTCGACTCTCGCATCAACTCATCGGCCTAATCCGTGAAGAATCAAAGCACTGGAAGAAACACCGAATGCACTATTTAATACTACGACAGTAGATCGGGCATGATGCATGCATGATGTATGACAAGGCAACAATGCGATGCAATTAGGCAATATTAAGCGGGACCGGGATCCCAACAATTATTTAGTAGATTCATGTTATTTAGATACCCCGCAATTTAATGTTGTATTAACAAGGCAATACATGGCATCGGTTCGCTACACAAATTTAAATGGAGCTAATATAAGACTAGAAAAGTCCACATATGGTCTTCATATTTAGTTTAGATGAATCATCTATAAGCCCCCAAACCACACAATATATATGCGACATGAACAATTTAATATGCAACAAGTCAAATATCATATATTATAAAAATAGGGGGAAAGGGGTCACACATGGTGTTTGGCGCTCTTGGATTTGAGGGTTCAACGGGGTTCTGTCTTTAGAAAAGGTCTTCGGGTCCAGGCATCGGAACCGAGTACAATGACCTTGACGTTCCGGGATGAAGATCTTGGTGCTTCATCTCGATCATCGGTTGCAGGCATCGGTTAACGCTTCCAGAGTAGATCTTGGCGGGCTTCGATGCACTAGTTTGGACTAGTTCGGGTCGGTCTTGTTTCTCCAATGGCAATAGAGATCTTGCCGAGGTAGCCAACCTCTCTACACCTCCACACTACCAGATTTCATCAGCACAAGCAGCCCCAGGAACACGTTTGATACCAACCATGCCACTGGCGATATCGAACCATCTCGGGACAGTAGGCAGCCTGGAAGCGATGGTTGGCAAACAACACAAAACGAAACACGGGCAGAGAATCAATTGCTGCACTTTGAACCAGCAGGGCAAACGGGCTCCGGATCGGTGATGACGTCAAGAGGGGCGCCACAGGACGAGGGAGCTGGCCGTGGTTACATGCGGGCTCGCAGGGGCGCTGTAGGCGGAAGGCGGCGGGGCCGCTGGCCCGACGGCCGGAGATGAACGCGGGACGAGGAGGACGCGCGAGACACGTAGCTGCAGGGTCAGCGGCCATGAGCGCGGCGGCGGTGAGACACAGGGCGAGGCAAGGAGGACCGACGGTGATGCGAGGATGTGGGGATGCGGCCGCCGAAGTCGATCTGCAGGGAGGAGGGTGAGGAGATGGTGGCGAGTGCGAGGCAGAAGGAGGCAACGGGGAGAGGGTTCCCATTGGGGACGCGGCAGCTCGGCAGGTGGAATCGGGGTCGAGGGTTGGTTCACGCGAGGAAGGAGGGGTCGCGAGGGGATCGAGGCCACACGGTGGGACCGGGGAGCATGGCGTGTCTACGTGCGGGTGTGGGGTGAGGCAGGGGTATCTAGGATTAGGGTTTGGGTGGTTCTAGGGTTTGTCTGGGTGGTCTTTGGGACTGACAGGTGGCTATCTCCCTGGACAAAATATTTTATTTATTTGGTTTGTTTTTGTTTTTAATAAAAGATTTTGTAGACAGTTTGTTAGACAAATAAAATATCCAGAGCGATCAGGGATTTGAGTTTGAAACAAAGGAGGAGACTAATTAGAAAACAAAATAGGTGTTTGATGAAATAGTTTTAGGGGCAGAGTATGCATGATGATGATGGTGGTGAAGATGCACAAGCAAAATAACATGCGATTTTCTAGTACTGGATTTACCCGGGGTGCTACAATTCGGCACAACTAACAATGGATCTCGCCCTCGAGATCCGCCTCATGGTACGGGGAAGAAGGTCGACGCTCTGAATCTTCTCACTTCGTGAAGATCTTCGCGACACCACTAACAATGATTCTTACTCCATCTTGAAATTGGTGAAACCACCAACAAGGGTATTTGCTCACATTCGTCGAGAGAACACTCTGGAGAAAGGTAAGGCCACCTATAACTTCCACGGAATGAATATAATTGCATCGATCCACTAATTCAATGTACAAGAGAGAATGATAAGAGTAGTCGGATGGTGATCAGTCCATCGCGCACCCAAAGCATTACTCTACACATGAATAGGAGAACTCTGTAACCAACTCTCGGAATTCAGACTGAAGATCTTGAAAAGCGATGTTTGGAAATAGAGGAATGATGCAGGTTCTTCATCGAATATTATGCATATGAAGTCGTCGCGAAGGAGAAGACCGGAAGGTACAAAGAAAAGTTTTGATGAATTTTTGTATCGACTGAAAGATACAACAAAATAAGTTTCTCAGATAGCATGAAGGTCGGATGTAGAAATACCGTTACAAGAGGTAGGAAGCGAAACCCTGAAGGTATGACGGAAACCCATCCACGAGAATTCTTGGACTTGGGAAGAGCTTCGGATCCCCTCAATCTACAGACGATGGTGGCAGCAGCTACAGACTGTTTCGTGGAGATCTGATCGGGTGCTTAGGGTGTCTGCATCGGGGGGCTTTTATAGGCGAAGAGGCGAGGCAGAAGGGCGACCAGGGGCGCACACCATAGGGCGGAGCCCTAGGGTGGGCCCACGTGGCCCTAGGGTGTGGCCCCCCTTCGGCTTCCCTTCGGTCTCTGTGTTCGCTCCGGTAAAATATTGACTTTGGATTTTGTCTCGTCCAATTCCGAGAATATTTCCTTACTAGCTTTTCTAAAACCAAAAACAGCAGAAAACAGGCAACTGGCACTGTGGCATCTTGTTAATAGGTTAGTCCCAGAAAATGTATAAAAATACCTCAAAGTGTAGACAAAGCATAGCAAAGTTGATACTAAACAAGCATGGAACATCAAAAAATTATAGATATGTTTACGACGTATCAAGTATCCCCAAGGTTAACTCCTTCTGATCCTCGAGTAGGTAAGTGATAAAAAGAATAATTTTTGAGGTGACATGCACCATCACAATCTTGATCAAACCATTTGCAAAGCATTGAATGATGGGATCAAAGTACTCTAAACATGAGCATGAAAGATGAAATTCTAATAATAAGACATAGTAACTATGTTGCAACATGAAAGGATACAAACAAAGAATCATGAATAACAATGCATTGAAAGACGTTTGTTTGTTTGTTTCACATATAGAAAACATATCATAGTGGTATTCATCTTGTCCCTCATGGAATAGCAAAACATAAATGCATAGGACACCTTCAAAGTTCATAAGGGTGACTAGATACAAATAGTTCAAGAACAAGCAATATCAACATTATGAATCAATCAATAAGTTTTGGGACAATGAACATAAAACTAAGAATGACAACTATGCTCTCTTAATTGGTGCATAAAGATAGAAGGTGTAGACTCAATATAAAAGTAGGAAGAAAATCCCTTCACAGGGAAGCATGGATTTCGAGTTTCATAAAGAGCTTCCAAAAATTATGGTACTTGTTAGCTTTCAGCTCTCATTGCCCCTATCATAAGCATCTAGAAGTGACTAAGGTTAAACTGAACAAATTATGGAGTATATGCTTGACAAATAATAAGTTGGCAATCTCATGTCCCTTGAGTACGAGGGTCGTTCCTCATGCTACTCAACTTTAGGCACAAGCAAGTTCTTGTCATTGTAAGTACATGTGTATCATAGGGAACCGCCAACGGGGTACCCCTTGCCCCATGACACATGAGCTATCCCATATCAAAATGATAAGGCAACAGACAGTGAGCATCTCAGCAATCCTTTTATTTACCATGAGCATGGTGCATATTTTTTCTTTTCTTTTTCTCTCTCTTTTTTTCTATATTTTTTCTGAGGATGCTTCATGGATTGCTCACTATGGTGATTCTGCAAGTTTCCACCATGATTAGGCATGGCTTAGGCTAGTGGCCTAGGCATTTCTCTAACACATATATAATACTCCATGAACTTATAGGCTCCCCTTTTATTTCACACCGCCGACATCCATAAACAAAAGAGCATGATATCAACTGGTATATATTTATAGGTGTTGAAAGTGTTCCACGTGATAGCACGGTTCTGCTAATTCCCAACTTATAAGTGCAAGCATATACAATATAGATGACACAATGGTTCAAGTTTATTAGGAGCAATAAAAATAAAGTGTGCCATCAAATTTGTGAGAGCTTCAATCACTAATTTTCACATAACAAGTTTAATTTGGAAGATAGATAAAAGAAGAATATACTTGGAATGGTGTAACACACCATGCATAGGAAATTGTAGTGGAAACTTTGGAATAACTTGGTTTCTTGGGAGTTGGATGCATGAGTAGAGCTTACTCAATACAAGTGGAGGCTAGCAAAAGATTGGGAGCGACCAACTAAGAGAGCAATAATGGCCATAATCATGCAGAGCGACAAACATTATCAATCAAAGCATAAAGTGGTACCAAAATTCAAAATCTAAATGATCATAGAGGCTAAGGTGACTGGTTCATAGTCATAACATGGTGTGAACATGTGCCAAGTCAACCCAAACAAAGCATCAAAGGAGAATACCACAATATTATGCTTTTGTATGCTAAAACAACGCATGATTCTTTCAAGGCACATTAAGCAATCTAAATTGTTTGGAACAAGTCATGCTACAGCAATAATCACTAATCATAAGATCAAAACAACATCTAGCATGACATGATAAAGTCTAAGCCACAGTCAAAGCAAGCTCCTTTTGTACCATTATAAGCATGAAACTTTCTACTCTTTTCCAACACCAATCAACTTATTTAAAACAACACAACGAAAGCAGGGGTACAACTACTTTAATCAAGCAAACGAAGCAAACGAAAACCAAAAAGAAAACTAAGACACTCCAAGAAGCAACACAACAGTGCATGAAACAATAAAAACGAAGTGTCTAGAAAGAGACCTGAGATTTTTATTGGTGAAGAAGGGGATGCCTTGGGCATCCCCAAGCTTTGATGCTTGTACCTCTTGATTATTTCTTGGGGTGGCATCCCCAAGCTTGAGCTTTTGTCCATTCTTCATCTCATCATATCATTCTTCCCCTACACTTGAAAATTTCCTCCATACAAAACTTCACACAATCTTCATTAGCAACATTAGTGCATTCAAAAGAATAAACCTTTGGGTTCAGCTTAAACACAAGTAAAACCTTAATGAAAACACAATCTACTGTAGCAATTCCTTTAATAAGCTCAAGTGATCAAGAAGAACTCAAAAAGAAACCGATAAAGAAGCAAATGCAAATAATGGCAGAAATCTGTCAAAACAGACCAGTAGGTAAAAACCGATTTTTTAGAAGACCTTATGTTGCTCAAATAAGAACATTTTGAACAAACGAAAGTTAGATAACAACCTGAGGCATTTACTCAGAAAATTACATCTCAATCCAACATACATAGAATTTTCACGAATTTTTACAATGAAGCACAAAAATCTGTTTCGGGACAGCAACTTCCCCAAATCTTACTTCTCATACTTTCCTAGGAATAGAAGCTTTATGTTTCAATTTTTCTTCCTTAAATTTAATGAGAGCATCTGTAATGTGTTTTGTAAAATACATATTCATAGCACTAGCATTAGGACTTCTAGCAAGCTTTTGTAGGAACATAATCACCTCAGAAATATTGCAACCATCAAGATCAAAATCAAACTTAGCATCACAGGTAGTAGACTTATGGTTTCCCATATTTCGAAAAATTTCAGCAATCTTATTGGGTTTATGCATTGTTGTAGAAGGAACGGGGACTTCTTGTGGTTTTCTAGCATTAGAATTAGTGGTAGTAATAGTACAAATACTATTATTTCTAGCAATTTCATCTTCTCTTTCCCACTTAGCATGCAATTTAGCTAATAGTCTGACATTTTCATCAATTATAACTTGTATAGCATGAGTAGAAGCAAAGGTACTTTCCAAGGTTTCAGGTTTAGCAGCCATTTTATTAATCAAGGAGGATTATGCTTCAGACAAATATGAAATATTTTTCTCAAAATTCAAAAGATTTTCCTCCACAGTCTTGTTGAAATTGGTTTATTTACTAATAAAGTCTTTAAGCATGACTTCAAGTTCAAAGGGAGCACTTCTTTTGTTGTTGTATGAATTTCCATAAGTATTACCATTATTGGGAGGATATGTCCTATAATTATTATTACCAAAATTATTCTTATAGGAATTGTTGTTGAAATTGTTATTTCTAATAAAGTTCACATCAACTTGCTCTTCTTGAGCAACCAAAGATGCTAAAGGAACATTATTTGGATCAATATGAGCTTTTCCATTAACAAGCATAGACATGATAACATCAATTTTATCACCCAAGGAGGAAGTTTTTTCAACGGAATTTACCTTCTTACCATGTGAAACTCTCTCAGTGTGAAATTCAGAATAATTAACCATCATATTATCAAGGAGCTTTGTTGCATCACCAAAAGTAATGGTTATAAAGGTACCTCTAGCAGCATAATCCAACAGATTTCTTGAAGAGAAATTTAACCCTGCATAAAAAGTTTGGATAATCATCCAAGCAGTTAGTCCATGAGTGGGACAATTATTTACCAAATATTTCATTCTTTCCCAAGCTTGAGCAACATGTTCATTATCAAGTTTTTTAAATTTCATTATTTCACTTCTCATAGATATAATCTTAGCAGGAAGATAGTATTTTCCAATAAAGCATCTTTGCATTTAATCCAAGAATCAATACTATTTCTAGGAAAGGATAGCAACCATTCTTTAGCTTTTCCTCTCAAGGAGAAAGGAAACAACTTGATCTTAATAATGTCTCCATCTACATCCTTATATTTTTGCATCTCACAAAGTTCAACAAAGTTATTAAGGTGGGAAGCAGCATCATCAGAACTAGCACCAGAAAATTGCTATTTCGTAATAAGATTCAACAAAAGCAGGTTTAAGTTCATAAAAGGTAGCACCAGGAGTAGGTGGAGCAATAGGTGTGCAAAAGAAATCATTGGTGTTTGTGCTAGTTAAGTCACACAACTTGGTGTTCTCAGAAGAATTCATTTTTTATTTTGCAAAGGCGAAGCAAGCCAACAGCAGCAGCAACTAGAGTAGGAACTATTTTTTTGTGTTTTTTATAAGAAATGGCAAACCAAACGAAACGAAAAAAATTTATATTTTTGAAAGAAAAATCAAGCAAAAGAAACTAAGAAAAACAAAAACAAAGTAAAGAGAATGGTTGTGAAAGACTCCCCTTATAAAGTTGTCCTTAACTCCCCGGCAACGGCGCTAGAAAAATCTTGACGCGGCTCAGTTGTAGAGATTCATTGGAGGACCCCAAGAGGAAGGTCTGATGAGAAATGCAAAGGTTATCGAATCAGTGGGAACAAGGAAACAACTCCAAGGTGTTGCTAGCAACTTGGAATCCTGCACAACACAAACTCAAGACTTTGCCCCAACTTAAAGTGAGGTTGTCAATCTCACTGGTTTGCTGAAAACAAGGGATTAAACATATAGTGTGGAAGGTAATGGTTGCTGGTAGAAAGTAAACGATAACAGTAGATGATGTATCAATGATAAAGATTGGACCGGGGTCCACAGTTCACTAGAGGTGTTCTCCTTAAGATAGATAACATGTTGGGCGAACAAATTACAATGGGGAAATTGACAGGACTGAGCAAGCATAACAATGCAAATACTAGACATCATGATTCCTATGAGATTTTATTGGGAATTACAACAATGTACATAGACCGTAATCCAACTGCATCTATGAATAATAATCCACCTTCAGTTTATCATCCGAACCCCTTCCAGTATTAAGTTGCAAGCAACGGATAACTGCATTAAGCAATGTGTGTAAAGTAAATAATACAATTGTTCCATGAATAAAAGATTGTTGTTTTCTCCCTAGTAGCAACAACACATCTACAACCTTAGAGATTCTTGTCACTTCCCTAGATTAATAGAGGCATGAACCTACTATCGAGCATAAATACTCCCTATTGGAGTCACTAGCATCTAGTTAGCCAAGATAGCTACTAGCAACGGAGAGCATGTAAGAACACAAACAACACAGACATGATAGAGTCAATAATCAATAAGACATGATAGAATCAATAATCCATCTGACGTAGTATCTCAATATCCATCGGATACCCGCAAACACAACATGTTTCGTGGTATTGCCGACGAGTACGCCATGGAGGGGTCCTCACAGTGCGTGTTTAGAGACGTGGGGTAAGGCGGACGGTTGACGGGTACGAGGTAACACAGCTTACCCAGGTTTAGATCCCACAACGGTGGCGCAATCCTACTCCTGCTATAAATCACTATAATGGCAATACGTCGAGTTACAGAGATTAGGTTCGCTGTGCGAGGTGACTAGAAAGTCTAAGTTATCGTGCCCTAAAGGCTCCCATAGGCCCGACTTATATAGTCGTCAGATCCTAGGTTTACAGGGAAAAGTCCTAGCCGGACAGGTTACAGAGTTCTACACCGTCTATTACTAGTCTTGTGTATCTTGCACTCCAAGGCTCTGGGTACGCTGGTGACTCCACCATAGCCTTCCTTTATCCGGCATGGGCCTCCCTTCTGAATCCACCTAACTGGGCCGCCCAGCAGTCCATAGGCCATGCTACCGACTATGGGCCACCCGGGTTAGTCGGATAAGAGAAATGCTATGAGGATATCCATATAGCATATCCCCAACAGTAGCCCCCAGAGAACTCCGAGATCTTGCGCCGTCTTGCCTCTTCTTGTGGAATGCTCCGTCTAGATGGATGTCGGCAAATCATGAAGCAATATCGTGTAGTCCTCCCAAAGAACCCTGCAAGGTTTTCTCCGTCTTCTATGAGTAAGTCGGAGAAATGATGAATCTTCCATCGTACGCTCCCGTTGTCGGATTAAATCCATCTATGCCTGAATCTTCGATGGGACAGCTCATCTACCATGTCAGTTATGACGACGTAGGTTGTAGGTCAGCGACGCCTCGTAACTCACACATGCAGAGAACGTAATCATATCTGATTTTCCCGCGCGAGCGATACGAACCGTTGGCGGCGACGGTTGGAGACGTGGCGAAATTACCGCGCACGTTCACGAACACGTCGTCTACGCGGCAACCGTCCGATTTGCTGCACAAATCTTGACACAGAGTAAGATAAATAGTGACCGTGGGACACTTGCCACTTTTTCACCCCATTCTCTCGCGTCATCGTCTTCTTCCTCCAGACGCGCGCCTCCTCGAGCTCTCCGCGAAAACCTCGAGAAACCCTAGCTTCTCCCTCTGCACCAGTTGCGTCCTCTCCCTCCTCCATGGCTAGAAGCAGTTCATCCCCATCAATGGCGGCGTCGAGCGAAGCCGCGGCGAAGCCGGCGAGCCCCGTCGTCCTGCCCCCAGAGGGTCTGGTTATCCCCGCATCGGCGGTGATAGAAACCACCGGCGGCGACCACAATCTGGCGGCGCTAGAGCCCCTAGAAGAGGAGCCAGACTCGCACAAAGGCGACTGGTGCGGCTCGGACATCACCGGCCGCGACCTCCAAGAGATGGTCGCTGAGGGTTACCTCCCTGCGACTTAGGGGCTCGCCTGGCGGGCGGCGCCGGCCGGCGAGGTGACCCCCTCTCCCCAAGCCGGAGAGAAAGTATACCTCAAGGCGCAATTGGTACGCGGCGTTTCTCTGCACATCTCCCACTTCTTCCTGTCCGTCTTGAATCACTTCAAGGTCCAACCCCACAACCTCTCCCCCAATAGTATCCTAGTGCTTAGCAACTTCGCGACACTTTGTGAGGGTTACCTGGGGATTAGGCCTAGGTTAGATTTGTTTGTCTACTTCTTCACCGTCAAACGTGAAGCCGGACACAGTAAGGAGGATCTTAGAAACACGTTTGATACCAACCATGCCACTGGCGATATCGAACCATCTCGGGACAGTAGGCAGCCTGGAAGCGATGGTTGGCAAACAACACAAAACGAAACACGGGCAGAGAATCAATTGCTGCACTTTGAACCAGCAGGGCAAACGGGCTCCGGATCGGTGATGACGTCAAGAGGGGCGCCACAGGACGAGGGAGCTGGCCGTGGTTACATGCGGGCTCGCAGGGGCGCTGTAGGCGGAAGGCGGCGGGGCCGCTGGCCCGACGGCCGGAGATGAACACGGGACGAGGAGGACGCGCGAGACACGTAGCTGCAGGGTCAGCGGCCATGAGCGCGGCGGCGGTGAGACACAGGGCGAGGCAAGGAGGACCGACGGTGATGCGAGGATGTGGGGATGCGGCCGCCGAAGTCGATCTGCAGGGAGGAGGGTGAGGAGATGGTGGCGAGTGCGAGGCAGAAGGAGGCAACGGGGAGAGGGTTCCCATTGGGGACGCGGCAGCTCGGCAGGTGGAATCGGGGTCGAGGGTTGGTTCACGCGAGGAAGGAGGGGTCGCGAGGGGATCGAGGCCACACGGTGGGACCGGGGAGCATGGCGTGTCTACGTGCGGGTGTGGGGTGAGGCAGGGGTATCTAGGATTAGGGTTTGGGTGGTTCTAGGGTTTGTCTGGGTGGTCTTTGGGACTGACAGGTGGCTATCTCCCTGGACAAAATATTTTATTTATTTGGTTTGTTTTTGTTTTTAATAAAAGATTTTGTAGACAGTTTGTTAGACAAATAAAATATCCAGAGCGATCAGGGATTTGAGTTTGAAACAAAGGAGGAGACTAATTAGAAAACAAAATAGGTGTTTGATGAAATAGTTTTAGGGGCAGAGTATGCATGATGATGATGGTGGTGAAGATGCACAAGCAAAATAACATGCGATTTTCTAGTACTGGATTTACCCGGGGTGCTACAATTCGGCACAACTAACAATGGATCTCGCCCTCGAGATCCGCCTCATGGTACGGGGAAGAAGGTCGACGCTCTGAATCTTCTCACTTCGTGAAGATCTTCGCGACACCACTAACAATGATTCTTACTCCATCTTGAAATTGGTGAAACCACCAACAAGGGTATTTGCTCACATTCGTCGAGAGAACACTCTGGAGAAAGGTAAGGCCACCTATAACTTCCACGGAATGAATATAATTGCATCGATCCACTAATTCAATGTACAAGAGAGAATGATAAGAGTAGTCGGATGGTGATCAGTCCATCGCGCACCCAAAGCATTACTCTACACATGAATAGGAGAACTCTGTAACCAACTCTCGGAATTCAGACTGAAGATCTTGAAAAGCGATGTTTGGAAATAGAGGAATGATGCAGGTTCTTCATCGAATATTATGCAGATGAAGTCGTCGCGAAGGAGAAGACCGGAAGGTACAAAGAAAAGTTTTGATGAATTTTTGTATCGACTGAAAGATACAACAAAATAAGTTTCTCAGATAGCATGAAGGTCGGATGTAGAAATACCGTTACAAGAGGTAGGAAGCGAAACCCTGAAGGTATGACGGAAACCCATCCACGAGAATTCTTGGACTTGGGAAGAGCTTCGGATCCCCTCAATCTACAGACGATGGTGGCAGCAGCTACAGACTGTTTCGTGGAGATCTGATCGGGTGCTTAGGGTGTCTGCATCGGGGGGCTTTTATAGGCGAAGAGGCGAGGCAGAAGGGCGACCAGGGGCGCACACCATAGGGCGGAGCCCTAGGGTGGGCCCACGTGGCCCTAGGGTGTGGCCCCCCTTCGGCTTCCCTTCGGTCTCTGTGTTCGCTCCGGTAAAATATTGACTTTGGATTTTGTCTCGTCCAATTCCGAGAATATTTCCTTACTAGCTTTTCTAAAACCAAAAACAGCAGAAAACAGGCAACTGGCACTGTGGCATCTTGTTAATAGGTTAGTCCCAGAAAATGTATAAAAATACCTCAAAGTGTAGACAAAGCATAGCAAAGTTGATACTAAACAAGCATGGAACATCAAAAAATTATAGATATGTTTACGACGTATCAAGTATCCCCAAGGTTAACTCCTTCTGATCCTCGAGTAGGTAAGTGATAAAAAGAATAATTTTTGAGGTGACATGCACCATCACAATCTTGATCAAACCATTTGCAAAGCATTGAATGATGGGATCAAAGTACTCTAAACATGAGCATGAAAGATGAAATTCTAATAATAAGACATAGTAACTATGTTGCAACATGAAAGGATACAAACAAAGAATCATGAATAACAATGCATTGAAAGACGTTTGTTTGTTTGTTTCACATATAGAAAACATATCATAGTGGTATTCATCTTGTCCCTCATGGAATAGCAAAACATAAATGCATAGGACACCTTCAAAGTTCATAAGGGTGACTAGATACAAATAGTTCAAGAACAAGCAATATCAACATTATGAATCAATCAATAAGTTTTGGGACAATGAACATAAAACTAAGAATGACAACTATGCTCTCTTAATTGGTGCATAAAGATAGAAGGTGTAGACTCAATATAAAAGTAGGAAGAAAATCCCTTCACAGGGAAGCATGGATTTCGAGTTTCATAAAGAGCTTCCAAAAATTATGGTACTTGTTAGCTTTCAGCTCTCATTGCCCCTATCATAAGCATCTAGAAGTGACTAAGGTTAAACTGAACAAATTATGGAGTATATGCTTGACAAATAATAAGTTGGCAATCTCATGTCCCTTGAGTACGAGGGTCGTTCCTCATGCTACTCAACTTTAGGCACAAGCAAGTTCTTGTCATTGTAAGTACATGTGTATCATAGGGAACCGCCAACGGGGTACCCCTTGCCCCATGACACATGAGCTATCCCATATCAAAATGATAAGGCAACAGACAGTGAGCATCTCAGCAATCCTTTTATTTACCATGAGCATGGTGCATATTTTTTCTTTTCTTTTTCTCTCTCTTTTTTTCTATATTTTTTCTGAGGATGCTTCATGGATTGCTCACTATGGTGATTCTGCAAGTTTCCACCATGATTAGGCATGGCTTAGGCTAGTGGCCTAGGCATTTCTCTAACACATATATAATACTCCATGAACTTATAGGCTCCCCTTTTATTTCACACCGCCGACATCCATAAACAAAAGAGCATGATATCAACTGGTATATATTTATAGGTGTTGAAAGTGTTCCACGTGATAGCACGGTTCTGCTAATTCCCAACTTATAAGTGCAAGCATATACAATATAGATGACACAATGGTTCAAGTTTATTAGGAGCAATAAAAATAAAGTGTGCCATCAAATTTGTGAGAGCTTCAATCACTAATTTTCACATAACAAGTTTAATTTGGAATGGTGTAACACACCATGCATAGGAAATTGTAGTGGACACTTTGGAATAACTTGGTTTCTTGGGAGTTGGATGCATGAGTAGAGCTTACTCAATACAAGTGGAGGCTAGCAAAAGATTGGGAGCGACCAACTAAGAGAGCAATAATGGCCATAATCATGCAGAGCGACAAACATTATCAATCAAAGCATAAAGTGGTACCAAAATTCAAAATCTAAATGATCATAGAGGCTAAGGTGACTGGTTCATAGTCATAACATGGTGTGAACATGTGCCAAGTCAACCCAAACAAAGCATCAAAGGAGAATACCACAATATTATGCTTTTGTATGCTAAAACAACGCATGATTCTTTCAAGGCACATTAAGCAATCTAAATTGTTTGGAACAAGTCATGCTACAGCAATAATCACTAATCATAAGATCAAAACAACATCTAGCATGACATGATAAAGTCTAAGCCACAGTCAAAGCAAGCTCCTTTTGTACCATTATAAGCATGAAACTTTCTACTCTTTTCCAACACCAATCAACTTATTTAAAACAACACAACGAAAGCAGGGGTACAACTACTTTAATCAAGCAAACGAAGCAAACGAAAACCAAAAAGAAAACTAAGACACTCCAAGAAGCAACACAACAGTGCATGAAACAATAAAAACGAAGTGTCTAGAAAGAGACCTGAGATTTTTATTGGTGAAGAAGGGGATGCCTTGGGCATCCCCAAGCTTTGATGCTTGTACCTCTTGATTATTTCTTGGGGTGGCATCCCCAAGCTTGAGCTTTTGTCCATTCTTCATCTCATCATATCATTCTTCCCCTACACTTGAAAATTTCCTCCATACAAAACTTCACACAATCTTCATTAGCAACATTAGTGCATTCAAAAGAATAAACCTTTGGGTTCAGCTTAAACACAAGTAAAACCTTAATGAAAACACAATCTACTGTAGCAATTCCTTTAATAAGCTCAAGTGATCAAGAAGAACTCAAAAAGAAACCGATAAAGAAGCAAATGCAAATAATGGCAGAAATCTGTCAAAACAGACCAGTAGGTAAAAACCGATTTTTTAGAAGACCTTATGTTGCTCAAATAAGAACATTTTGAACAAACGAAAGTTAGATAACAACCTGAGGCATTTACTCAGAAAATTACATCTCAATCCAACATACATAGAATTTTCACGAATTTTTACAATGAAGCACAAAAATCTGTTTCGGGACAGCAACTTCCCCAAATCTTACTTCTCATACTTTCCTAGGAATAGAAGCTTTATGTTTCAATTTTTCTTCCTTAAATTTAATGAGAGCATCTGTAATGTGTTTTGTAAAATACATATTCATAGCACTAGCATTAGGACTTCTAGCAAGCTTTTGTAGGAACATAATCACCTCAGAAATATTGCAACCATCAAGATCAAAATCAAACTTAGCATCACAGGTAGTAGACTTATGGTTTCCCATATTTCGAAAAATTTCAGCAATCTTATTGGGTTTATGCATTGTTGTAGAAGGAACGGGGACTTCTTGTGGTTTTCTAGCATTAGAATTAGTGGTAGTAATAGTACAAATACTATTATTTCTAGCAATTTCATCTTCTCTTTCCCACTTAGCATGCAATTTAGCTAATAGTCTGACATTTTCATCAATTATAACTTGTATAGCATGAGTAGCAGCAAAGGTACTTTCCAAGGTTTCAGGTTTAGCAGCCATTTTATTAATCAAGGAGGATTATGCTTCAGACAAATATGAAATATTTTTCTCAAAATTCAAAAGATTTTCCTCCACAGTCTTGTTGAAATTGGTTTATTTACTAATAAAGTCTTTAAGCATGACTTCAAGTTCAAAGGGAGCACTTCTTTTGTTGTTGTATGAATTTCCATAAGTATTACCATTATTGGGAGGATATGTCCTATAATTATTATTACCAAAATTATTCTTATAGGAATTGTTGTTGAAATTGTTATTTCTAATAAAGTTCACATCAACTTGCTCTTCTTGAGCAACCAAAGATGCTAAAGGAACATTATTTGGATCAATATGAGCTTTTCCATTAACAAGCATAGACATGATAACATCAATTTTATCACCCAAGGAGGAAGTTTTTTCAACGGAATTTACCTTCTTACCATGTGAAACTCTCTCAGTGTGAAATTCAGAATAATTAACCATCATATTATCAAGGAGCTTTGTTGCATCACCAAAAGTAATGGTTATAAAGGTACCTCTAGCAGCATAATCCAACAGATTTCTTGAAGAGAAATTTAACCCTGCATAAAAAGTTTGGATAATCATCCAAGCAGTTAGTCCATGAGTGGGACAATTATTTACCAAATATTTCATTCTTTCCCAAGCTTGAGCAACATGTTCATTATCAAGTTTTTTAAATTTCATTATTTCACTTCTCATAGATATAATCTTAGCAGGAAGATAGTATTTTCCAATAAAGCATCTTTGCATTTAATCCAAGAATCAATACTATTTCTAGGAAAGGATAGCAACCATTCTTTAGCTTTTCCTCTCAAGGAGAAAGGAAACAACTTGATCTTAATAATGTCTCCATCTACATCCTTATATTTTTGCATCTCACAAAGTTCAACAAAGTTATTAAGGTGGGAAGCAGCATCATCAGAACTAGCACCAGAAAATTGCTATTTCGTAATAAGATTCAACAAAAGCAGGTTTAAGTTCATAAAAGGTAGCACCAGGAGTAGGTGGAGCAATAGGTGTGCAAAAGAAATCATTGGTGTTTGTGCTAGTTAAGTCACACAACTTGGTGTTCTCAGAAGAATTCATTTTTTATTTTGCAAAGGCGAAGCAAGCCAACAGCAGCAGCAACTAGAGTAGGAACTATTTTTTTGTGTTTTTTATAAGAAATGGCAAACCAAACGAAACGAAAAAAATTTATATTTTTGAAAGAAAAATCAAGCAAAAGAAACTAAGAAAAACAAAAACAAAGTAAAGAGAATGGTTGTGAAAGACTCCCCTTATAAAGTTGTCCTTAACTCCCCGGCAACGGCGCTAGAAAAATCTTGACGCGGCTCAGTTGTAGAGATTCGTTGGAGGACCCCCAAGAGGAAGGTCTGATGAGAAATGCAAAGGTTATCGAATCAGTGGGAACAAGGAAACAACTCCAAGGTGTTGCTAGCAACTTGGAATCCTGCACAACACAAACTCAAGACTTTGCCCCAACTTAAAGTGAGGTTGTCAATCTCACTGGTTTGCTGAAAACAAGGGATTAAACATATAGTGTGGAAGGTAATGGTTGCTGGTAGAAAGTAAACGATAACAGTAGATGATGTATCAATGATAAAGATTGGACCGGGGTCCACAGTTCACTAGAGGTGTTCTCCTTAAGATAGATAACATGTTGGGCGAACAAATTACAATGGGGAAATTGACAGGACTGAGCAAGCATAACAATGCAAATACTAGACATCATGATTCCTATGAGATTTTATTGGGAATTACAACAATGTACATAGACCGTAATCCAACTGCATCTATGAATAATAATCCACCTTCAGTTTATCATCCGAACCCCTTCCAGTATTAAGTTGCAAGCAACGGATAACTGCATTAAGCAATGTGTGTAAAGTAAATAATACAATTGTTCCATGAATAAAAGATTGTTGTTTTCTCCCTAGTAGCAACAACACATCTACAACCTTAGAGATTCTTGTCACTTCCCTAGATTAATAGAGGCATGAACCTACTATCGAGCATAAATACTCCCTATTGGAGTCACTAGCATCTAGTTAGCCAAGATAGCTACTAGCAACGGAGAGCATGTAAGAACACAAACAACACAGACATGATAGATTCAATAATCAATAAGACATGATAGAATCAATAATCCATCTGACGTAGTATCTCAATATCCATCGGATACCCGCAAACACAACATGTTTCGTGGTATTGCCGACGAGTACGCCATGGAGGGGTCCTCACAGTGCGTGTTTAGAGACGTGGGGTAAGGCGGACGGTTGACGGGTACGAGGTAACACAGCTTACCCAGGTTTAGATCCCACAACGGTGGCGCAATCCTACTCCTGCTATAAATCACTATAATGGCAATACGTCGAGTTACAGAGATTAGGTTCGCTGTGCGAGGTGACTAGAAAGTCTAAGTTATCGTGCCCTAAAGGCTCCCATAGGCCCGACTTATATAGTCGTCAGATCCTAGGTTTACAGGGAAAAGTCCTAGCCGGACAGGTTACAGAGTTCTACACCGTCTATTACTAGTCTTGTGTATCTTGCACTCCAAGGCTCTGGGTACGCTGGTGACTCCACCGTAGCCTTCCTTTATCCGGCATGGGCCTCCCTTCTGAATCCACCTAACTGGGCCGCCCAGCAGTCCATAGGCCATGCTACCGACTATGGGCCACCCGGGTTAGTCGGATAAGAGAAATGCTATGAGGATATCCATATAGCATATCCCCAACAGTAGCCCCCAGAGAACTCCGAGATCTTGCGCCGTCTTGCCTCTTCTTGTGGAATGCTCCGTCTAGATGGATGTCGGCAAATCATGAAGCAATATCGTGTAGTCCTCCCAAAGAACCCTGCAAGGTTTTCTCCGTCTTCTATGAGTAAGTCGGAGAAATGATGAATCTTCCATCGTACGCTCCCGTTGTCGGATTAAATCCATCTATGCCTGAATCTTCGATGGGACAGCTCATCTACCATGTCAGTTATGACGACGTAGGTTGTAGGTCAGCGACGCCTCGTAACTCACACATGCAGAGAACGTAATCATATCTGATTTTCCCGCGCGAGCGATACGAACCGTTGGCGGCGACGGTTGGAGACGTGGCGAAATTACCGCGCACGTTCACGAACACGTCGTCTACGCGGCAACCGTCCGATTTGCTGCACAAATCTTGACACAGAGTAAGATAAATAGTGACCGTGGGACACTTGCCACTTTTTCACCCCATTCTCTCGCGTCATCGTCTTCTTCCTCCAGACGCGCGCCTCCTCGAGCTCTCCGCGAAAACCTCGAGAAACCCTAGCTTCTCCCTCTGCACCAGTTGCGTCCTCTCCCTCCTCCATGGCTAGAAGCAGTTCATCCCCATCAATGGCGGCGTCGAGCGAAGCCGCGGCGAAGCCGGCGAGCCCCGTCGTCCTGCCCCCAGAGGGTCTGGTTATCCCCGCATCGGCGGTGATAGAAACCACCGGCGGCGACCACAATCTGGCGGCGCTAGAGCCCCTAGAAGAGGAGCCAGACTCGCACAAAGGCGACTGGTGCGGCTCGGACATCACCGGCCGCGACCTCCAAGAGATGGTCGCTGAGGGTTACCTCCCTGCGACTTAGGGGCTCGCCTGGCGGGCGGCGCCGGCCGGCGAGGTGACCCCCTCTCCCCAAGCCGGAGAGAAAGTATACCTCAAGGCGCAATTGGTACGCGGCGTTTCTCTGCACATCTCCCACTTCTTCCTGTCCGTCTTGAATCACTTCAAGGTCCAACCCCACAACCTCTCCCCCAATAGTATCCTAGTGCTTAGCAACTTCGCGACACTTTGTGAGGGTTACCTGGGGATTAGGCCTAGGTTAGATTTGTTTGTCTACTTCTTCACCGTCAAACGTGAAGCCGGACACAGTAAGGAGGATCTTAGAAACTGTGGCACCATAAGCATCAAGATCTGTCCTGGCCGGCGGTTCCCCGACATCGTCGGCCACGAGTCATGCAAAAATTGGCAGCGGACGTACTTCTATGGCCCCGACATTCCTTTGTCGGGCCGAGAAGTAACGTACCCGGACTTTGTGGACGGAGCCGCCGCCGAAGTCCCCACATGGCGGTCCCATGCCTCCCTTCCCTCCTACCTCAACGCTTCTCGCGCAATAAGGCGGATCGAATGGTTTGTAGAGACGGGTCTAACCGGCGCCGGCTTGGAACTAGCCATGTGCTGGTTCATCAGGCGGATCCAACCTCTGCAGCACCGTACGAAGCTTATGCACGAGTACACCGGCGACCGAAGGGATACCCTCCGGATCTCCGAGGACAACTTCTCGAGCGACTCCGTCAAGTTCCGCCTTAAGGACATCGTCAAGGTGAAGGACAAGAAGCATGGCTTCACCCTCACCTACGACATGTTCGTAAACATAAAGTGCCCAAAGGTAGGTATTTATTTTCCGTGTATGACATTACTCCAGTTTTTCCGTCTTGCCAATATCATCTTGTCTAACACAATGATTTCGTACTTAACAGCTTAGAAATCTAGAGGAGGGCAACCTGGCCGCCCAAATCTACGATGCCAAGATGAAGGAAGTCACGGTCGTGTCCGGCGATGATGCCCTGTTGGCGCGAAAGCGGAAGAGCTCCACCTCTGACGCTGCCGACGGAGGCAAGAAAAAGAAGACAGAGGGTGGAGCCTCCAAAAAGAGTACTGCCGCCCTGGAGGCGGAAAAGAAGAAAGCCACCGGGATGTTTGCCAAAGCGCCCCCCCTAGTGTAAGCTTCTTATTCTCCGACATTGTCTTGTTTATCTGTCTTATTCCTGTACTTATGCATTTTGCACGTTTCAGGAAGAAAGCCACAACCAGCCTCAAGAAGTCCTCCAAGACTCTTGGGGCTTCTAGAAATATTAAAGATATGCTGCATCGCGACTCTTCCCCCGCCATCGCCCCTGCTACTCCTGCCGTCAAGCCCTCCTCCATTCCGACAAGCTCCCAAGCCCAGGAGGCACCAGGCCCTTCCGCCATGTAAGTGGATTCTGGAGCCTCTACCGAACTCGCAATTGTCGGCGAGCAGGCGACGCAGGAGAGCGCTGCTCTTCAAATGGCTAAAGCTCCGGCTAAGGATGCCATCGGTAGCGGCAAGGCGGTGGTGGGTGCTGGTACTTCTACCGAAGGCGGCGTCTCTACTCCCCAGAAACCCCTCGAATTGCCGAAGATTATCTTCTCGGTGCTTACGCCGGGTAGCACAACTATGGTTCCTGGAGGAGTGCCGTCATCTCCGACGTGCGGTCTTGAGGAGCTACTCCTTCAAGCGGACATCTTGTGAAGTAACAGCGTTTCCTTTGGCAAGCTCCTGGCCGAGAGTGCTACAAACCTCAAGATCATCGCACTTGTAAGTTTTACTTTACCTTTTGCATTTCATATGAGTATCCCACTGTAGCCCCCGAGGATGTAGACGGAAAACCATTGGCTTTGCATCTATATGCTCTAAGAGTGACTAAGTTAGAAAAACTCTCACTGTAGCCCCCAAGCATTTAGATGGAATGAATTATTCCGACTAGATGCCTTAAGAGTAGCAAACACAGTGTTCATAATTTTAAGTGTTGTAGCCCCCAAGCCTCTAGTTGTAACTGAATTAGTTCCGACTAGATACTTAAAGAAAAGCTAAGCATTTCCGAGTTAAAACTTTATATTGTAGCCCCAAAGATTCTAGTTGAGAACTGAATTAGCTCTGACTAGATGCTTTAAAGAAAAGCTAAGCATATTGCTAAGTTAAAAACTCTCGTTGTAGCCCCCGAGCATCTAAGTGGAAAATTTCCGACTAGAAGCTCCAAGCAGACTAAACAACGACTTGACTTTGTATTTATTTCCACAAAACGAGAATGCTCGGAGGGGCATGGCCAATGATAAGTACCAGAAGATGTGTGCGGACCTTGAAGCTGAAAAGGGTAAAACCGCCATCTTGAAGGAACAGATCATCAAAAACAAGAGTCTGTTTTCTTCTTGCGCATTTCCGTCTTACTTTTGTGCCTTCCTTCTTTGAGTACTCACTATGTACTTTGTTTTCTCCGACTTGCAGAGCATGTAGCCAAGGCCAAGGATATTGTCGAGCAGTCCAAGCACATTCAGCAGCTGGACAGCGAGAACAAGATCCTTAAGAAGGAGAGGGAAGAAATGCTGAAGATGCATGAAAGCCCTGCAGGACTCCACCTCCGTTGAGATCAATCGCTTGAAGGAGGAGCTTGCGATCCTAAAGGATCAGAAGCAAGCTGCCGATGAGCAAAAACTTCGCCATAGCGAGGCGTTTAAGCTCCTCCAACAAGAGAAAAAATCCTTGGCGGACGTCGTCTGGCAGGCTAAGGCCAGCATCTTCAGTAAGTATCCTCCGCCTTGTAGCTCTGTAGTCTAGATATTTAGTATTTTTGAACTCATGCAATCGTTGTCGAAATTTTTAGCGCCCCCGGGTTTAACCCGCTCGCCTCCTTCGGACAAGGAATGCATGATTCTTGCCGGCAACTTCATCAACACCGCCATCGCCCAAGCCAAGGAGATCGCCCAGCCCCTGCAAATTTATATCAAGGCCTCGGACTCCATGGTGAAGTACTCGGAGATTCTACGCCGAGCCCCCGAGCGTGTCGCAAGCTGGAAAGCTTCATTAGCACGGGCTGGCGCAAGGATGGCGTTGTCCATGGTGAAGGAACACTATGAAGGTGCCGACATCGACACGGTGACATCTGGTATCCCCGACGTGGATGATGACGGCAAGGAGATCGATCACGAAGCCATCCTGTCATCACTCGCGGGTTATGACACCAGGGTTCCCGAGTTGGTGGATGTCGACGTCTTCGTGCCCAGGAACTTTCTTGACAACGCCGACCCTGAATCCTCCGAGTCTCCTCACAGTGGTGACGCTGAGGGTGAATCTCCGGCTAGTGATGATGCGGCCTCCAAGTCCCCTGCACCCAAGGAGTGAAAAACACTTTGTAATTCTTGTTTCACCTCTGGAATGTGCATTGAAAAAACTTGGTGATGTAATCTTAAGGCGGAAAACAATGGTTGTCCTATCCTGCTACTTAAAAATTAATGCCCAGTATGTATATATTTTTTAAGCAAGTGCTGGCTTATCCATTACTTTGGTTCTTATGCTTGACTTTTCGTGAGTCGGAAGACTCGTTGTCGGAACCATGCGCTTAGGTGATGATACCCAATGGCACCATCAAAAACCTTAGCACAAAATCGCCGACAAAGAGTGTCGAAAGTTACTACTCCAGAATCCACATAAAAACAACAAATAACATGTAGACCAGAAAACTTAAGCTAACGCACGTAGGCGGAATTTTCACAAGTGCAATCGCAAAGCTTGTGCATAAAGGTTTATATGATCCAAAAATGATTACTAAAGGAGGTAAAAGACTCAGCAATATGAGTGAACCAAAGAGCTTTATTTCATTGATCATATAAGAAATACACAAATAGATAAAAAATGCTAAGTGTAGAAAGGAGGTAGCTGTGCTATGTTCCATGGCCGATCAAGCTCCGAGTAGTCATCATCCGGGTCACGTCGCTTACGCCTATGATCCTCATTGGGTCTATCCTTGAGCTCACGATTGTCGACAAGGTAGTAAGACCCATTGAGCAGCGCCTTGCTTATGATGAACGGACCTTCCCATGGCGGGGATAATTTGTGCGACTTCTTCTGCTTAATTCGGAGTACTAAATCCCCCTATTTAAACGAGTGATGCCGAACGCGGCGACTATGGTAGCTGTGTAGCTTCTGCTGGTAGATGGCGGACCTTTGGCATGCCAAAACGCGCTCCTCCTCGAGAAGGTCCACATCAAGGCGTCTGGATTCTTCAGCGTCATCTTCGTCGTAGGCGGCAACTCGTGGTTCATCGTGGAGGATGTCGGAAGGTAGGATGGCTTCTGCTCCATATACCATGAAATAAGGGGTGTAGCCGGTGGATCTGTTAGGTGTAGTTCGGAAACTCCATAGCACAGATGGTAATTCTTCCGCCCAGGCTCCAGCTGCTCTATGTAGCGGTGCCTCAAGACGTGGCTTGATTCCCTGCAGAATTAATCCATTGGCTCGCTCAACTTGACCATTGGATTGTGGGTGTGCCACAGATGCGAGGTCAAGTCGGATGCATTTGTCCCAGCAGTAGGCCTCCACTTCTCCGAGTGACAAGTTGCTTCCATTGTCGGTGATGATGCTATGTGGGAGACCAAATCTCACCACTAGATCCCGGACAAACCTGAGGGCAGTTGCCCCATCAAGCTTTCTAATGGGTTTAGCTTCTATCCATTTGGTGAATTTGTCAACTGCTACAAGCAGATGCGTAAATCCACATGGTGCCGTTTGTAACGGCCCCACCATGTCTAGCCCCCAGACTGCAAACGGCCAAGTTATTGGTATTGTTCGCAATTCTTCAGCAGGAACATGTGGTTGTCGGGCATAATACTGGCATCCTGTGCATGTTTCAACCAGCTTGTCGGCGTCCGCCTTCGCGGTCAGCCAGTAGAATCCTTGCCGGAAGGCTTTCGCGACCAACGATCGAGGAGCTGCGTGATGCCCGCAATCTCCGAGATGGATTTCGCGTAGGATTTCCATACCTTCTAGCTGGGAAACACACTTTAGGTATACACTAGTAGTGCTCATTTTGTAGAGTTGCCCATTGATTATGGTATAACACTTTGCTCGCCGTACTATTTGTCGTCTTTCGACCTTGTCGTCGGGCAAAGTTCCGTGTTCGAGATATTCCATGAACGGTTTTGTCCAAGCCGGTGGGACCTTTGTCACCATGTTGACGAAAGAGTCAGCTCTATCCAGGTTGTCGACGTCGGCTCCCTTCACGGATGGTGTACGTAGATGCTCTAGGAAAACTCCTAGCGGAATTTTCTTGCGCCCTGATCCAAGTTTAGACAGTAAATCAGTCGCCTCGTTTTGCTCCCTAGGCACATACTTGACTTCGTAGCCCAAGAAGCTCTTGGCTATCTCGTCCACTTCGTCGCCATATGCCGCCATCATAGGGTTCCACGCATTCCAGGTGCCAGCCACATGCTGGGCAACCAAGTCGGAATCTCCACAGCAAACTATGCGCTTGATGCCAATATCCTTGGCTACACGCAGTCCGTGAATGAGTGCTTCATACTCCGCCATGTTGTTTGTAGCCTCGAAGTGGATCTACAGAACGTAGTGTAGCTTGTCTCGGGCATCTCTGAGTCATTGACCTTGCTCTGGATCTCCTTGAATTCTTCGCTGTAGAGGACAGCTTCTGCAACGGCTGCTTCATTGATCTCGCAGTCCCTTGCCTTGGTAAAGCTTCCGGATACAGTGATGACACCATTTGGTCCGGGTATCTTGAGTTTGTTGTAGACGAAGCATGGCTTGGCCATGAACATGTGGAATATGTCATGGCCGAATATGACGTGGTACACGCTCTTGAAGGGGACCACCTCAAAGGTCATGCGCTCTTCGCGGTAATTATTAACGTCGCCAAAGGCTACCTGAAGTGTAATGCACCCAAGGGACCGAGCCTCCCGTCCAGGACCTATGCCATGGAACACGGTGTTAGTCCGCCTTAGGTTTTCCTCCGTCAAGTTCATCTTCTGCAGTGTATCCAGATACATGATGTTGATGCTGCTTCCACTATCCACCATGCACTTGGTGAACTCCACGCCGTCAATCAATGGGTTGATGACCATGGCCTAATGGTTCTCCGTGGGCACAAGGTCTGGGTGGTCCGTCCTGTCCCAAGTGATTGGAACCTCCGACCAGCGCAGGTATTGGGGAACAGGGGGGAGAGTAGCCATCAGGATCCTTAGAGAGGTCTTCTGTTGTCGGACGGTGGGGGTGCCAAGGAAAGTGTGGTAGACTGGGGCCTTCTTTGTGAAGGGGTTCTTGCCCTTGTCGTCGCTCATGGCGGCGTGCTTGGGGTCAACGTCCTCGTCCATGTCACTTGAATCCTTGGACTCCTCCTCCTTCTTCATCCCCTTGCCCTTGCCTCGCGGTCTGTTCTTCCGACTTTGCTTATAGCCGGACTCCGGGTCTTCCTTGAGGTCGTTGATGAACTTGCAGTGTCGATTGGTATGGGTGGCCTTGCCGTTGGCGTCGAGGTGTACGAGGCACGACATATCACGGTACTCTTTATAGGTTTGGGGAACGCGGAGCGGCGCCGAGTTGGTTTCACTTCCTCGCTGCTTCCCACGGCCTGCTCCTCTTCCTCGGCCACGTTGTCCGCCTTCTCCTCGTCCTGCAAAAGTCATGGCGACCATGTCGGTAGATTGCTTTTCTTCTGGAGCGGTTTTCCGCTTTGTACTGCTGTTCCTCCAAGCTTGAGTTGGGACGGCCGTTGCCAGCAAAGAGCCACGAGCATCGTCGTCGGAGGCTGCGAACTCACTAGCTAACTGAATCATGTGATTCAAGTCAAGCTGATGATTGTCCTGCAAGCGCTTTAGCTTATGCCGGAGTAACGTTCCTCTTTCCAACCCATCGATGAAGGCGGCCATGGCGGTGTGGGCGTGCACTCCTGCGCAGGAATTCTTCATATCCAGCCAGCGGGAGAGGTAGGTGCGAGATGTCTCGTCTTTCTCTTGCATGCACCGCTGTAGATCGCCCACCGTGCAGGGACGCTTGTATGTACCCTCAAAGTTCTTGGTGAACGCTTCTTGCATGTCCAGCCAGTTGTAGATAGATTTCTCCGGCAAGTCATCAATCCATTGACGGGCCATGCCCGCCAACATTAACGGGAGGTACTTGACGGCGACGTTGGGGTTGCCTCCGGCAATATCCACCGCGTTGCCGTAGTCCTGCAACCATGTGGCAGGCTTGGAGGTGCCGTCATAGGGCTTGATGGTCTTGTCAATCCGGAATCCTTTTGGGTAAGTTGCGGACTGTATTGCAGGTCCAAAGCAACGTGGTCCCAGGTATGGTCCTTCCTGGGCCTCGTGGATCTTGTCGATCCGCGAACGTGCATCGTACGGCTCCGGGTTCTTCTTCTTTCTGTCAACAGGGGATGGGCCGCGCGAACGACGCAGGCCTCCTCCGCCATGGTGACTGCTTGGCGGCGACGGAGGCGGAGGTGGCGGTGGGTTAGCTTTCTTGTTGTTACCCTCCTGCGATGCTTCACGCCTGTCGCGATTGCTTGTCAGACACGGAGGGTCATGGCGCGACCTGCTCTTATGTCCTTCGTTGTGCTTTCTGTCATGACGGGTCTGCTCCGTGTTGTCGCGGATGACGATGCCGCACTGCTTTGGTGGGGGCATATCCGTACGATGGTGAGCCTTGTAGTCTTCCTGACGTCGGGGGGATCGGGGCGGTGGCGATGGGCGGCGAGGTTGGGCTCTTTCTTCGTGGTCAGAGTATATGGGGATAGCATCCTTCCTATTGCACGCATCCCTCCGTCTTCGTTCTGATGAACCCGTCCGTGATCTGACATCCTGAGGAGATCTGTCCCTTGGCGGTTTGTACTGGCTAGATCGGCAGAGCGTTTGGTCAGACTCAAGCCTCTGAGAGGTGGCCTTTTCCTGTTGCTTTACCGCCTTGGCCACTAGGTCATAGACCTGTTCCACTGCCTCAGGCGATCTATCCTGCTCCAGAAGGGTCTTGGCGACGGCGAGGTTAAGGAGTGGGGTGGGCATCACCTGCTTGCCTTCACTGTCAATGTATGGCTTGGCTTGTGCCGGCTTCAAGGGAGCCCATCCTAGGTTGCGTCGTACACCAGGATCGTTGATGACGCGAGCCGGAGCCTTCTTAGCCTTCTGCTACTGGAGCAGAGTCTTGTACTCGGCCTCCATTGCTCTAGCTTTTTCTATGGACTTCCGCGCGTTGACTAGATCTCGATCTAGTTTAGCGCCTTGCTCCGCGATGGCTTGTGCTTCCTCCAGCAGTTGCTGGCGCTTCTCGTCAAGCTGAGTCACGTTCCGGATATGATCAACAGTTAGTGGCTCAACAAGGAGGTTGCCGTACATCACTCTATCAGCTGGAGTAACATGGGCTGCTGCCGACGTAGATGCTGGAGGCTGCAAGTTTGCGGTGTTGTTGTTGCTCGGACCGGTGCCGAGTTCCTGCGGCTGCTGCACTGGATTAGGCGGAGGAGGCATGACTCTTGCGCGATCATCGTCAGCAGCAATAAGTGGCCCCTTCCCCTTATCCAGCACCGTAGGCGGAGCTTGCCCGGGCTGTTCTTCATCCATCGTTGTCCCGATGGTGACGAACACGCCTCGAGACATGACGGTGTTATTAGCTTGCTCGTCGCGCGAGTACTCCTCCTCCATCTCCTGCATGGCGGAGTCTAGCTCTTCTGGACTGAAGTCTATCTCCTCGGAATCTGCACTGAAATCAGCATAAAGTGCGTCAATGACAGAGTCGGAGGGTTCCAGGACTTCCTCGATGACGGGCGGTGGAGGTGCAATGGCCTCGACGATGACTAGAGGTGGTGGCGCTGCTGCGACGATGGTGGCCGGAGGCGGTGGTGGTGGCTGAATCGGAGGTGCTCCGTCAATGAGCGCAAGCGCTGTCTGAGCTGCCGCTTCAGCCTCCACCTAGTTGTTGACGGTGTTCACCATGCCTTTGAAGATGAGGCGTCCTGACGCCTGTTGCCGTCTTAGAGAATGTCGGAGAAGCGTGTCGTGGTCCAGTCCTTCCACAAAGTGATAGATGGCATCATCATTGGGGTAATTGGCCAGGTCGGCCCGTATACGGAGCCACCTGGCGAGGTAGTCACGGGGGTTTTCGCCCTCTCTCTGAACACAGCGCGCCAGATCAAAGATGGTAACACGCCGACGAACTTGGATCTCTGCTGTCTAGACGCACGGGCGACGCCGGCGGATTTGCAGTGATCTTCCACCTTTATATCCTGCACAGGAGCGGTTTGGGTGGGTCTTGAATTTTTCGGATCTTTGCCGGCAAACTCCGAGGAGAGATCCGACATCGATCCTTCCGCGAACGTATCCTGCCCGTAAGCGGTCCGTGCGGGTCTTGAATTTTTCCGATCTTTGCCGGCAAACTCCGAGGAGAGACCCGACATTGATCCTTCCGCGAACGTATCCTGCCCGTAGGCGGTCCGTGCGGGTCTTGATGCTCCTCCGACTCCCAGGGAACTAGTGCCCGAGTCGGTTTCGCCGATGAAAAGGTGGATGTCTCCGATAGGAACGATCGAACACCGCGTAGGGTTCGTCTTCGCCGGGATCCAGAACTCGTCGGGGGGACGATCGGAACGTTGATGGAGAAGAGAATGCGGCCGATGGCTACGGTTTTGCCGATTCCCGCGAATATCTTGGTCCTCGCCCGCTGAAGAGCCTGAAGCGCCTCTTGCCCCACGGTGGGCGCCAACTGTCGTGATTGCCGACGAGTACGCCATGGAGGGGTCCTCACAGTGCGTGTTTAGAGACGTGGGGTAAGGCGGAAGGTTGACGGGTACGAGGTAACACAGCTTACCAAGGTTCAGATCCCACAACGGTGGCGGAATCCTACTCCTGCTATAAATCACTATAATGGCAATACGTCGAGTTACAGAGATTAGGTTCACTGTGCGAGGTGACTAGAAAGTCTAAGTTATCGTGCCCTAAAGGCTCCCATAGGCCCGACTTATATAGTCGTCAGATCCTAGGTTTACAGGGAAAAGTCCTAGCCGGACAGGTTACAGAGTTCTACACCGTCTATTACTAGTCTTGTGTATCTTGCACTCCAAGGCTCCGAGTACGCTGGTGACTCCATCGTAGCATTCCTTTATCTGGCATGGGCCTCCCTTCTGGATCCACCTAACTGGGCCGCCCAGCAGGCCATAGGCCATGCTACCGACTATGGGCCACCCGGGTTAGTCGGATAAGATAAATGCTATGAGGATACCCATATAGCATATCCCCAACAACATGTCTGATTACAAATAGATGAACTTGATCATGAACGAAGCTCACAAGATCTAAACATGTAGCACAAAGGAGGAGAAAAAACCATCTAGCTACTGTATGGACCCATAGTTCAAGGGTGAACTACTCACGCATCATACCGGAGGCTGGCATGGTGGTGAAGAAGGCCTCCGGGATGATCTCTCCCCTCTGGCGGGGTGTAGGGAAGAGCTACGGATTCCCCCCCAATCTAGGGACGATGGTGGTGGCGGCTACGGACTGTTTCGTGGAGATCTAATCGGGTGCTTAGGGTTTCTGCATCGGGGGGCTTTTATAGGCAAAGAGGTGAGGCAAAAGGGCGGCCAGGGGGCGCACACCATAGGGTGGCGCGCCCTAGGGTGGGCCAGCTGTCCCTAGGGTGTGGCCCCCTTCTGCTGCCCTTCGGTCTCTGTGTTCGCTCCGGTAAAATATTGACTTTGGCTTTTTCCGTCCAATTCCGAGAATATTTTGTTACTAGCTTTTCTAAAACCAAAAACAACAGAAAATTGGCAACTGGCACTGCGGCATCTTGTTAATAGGTTAGTCCCAGAAAATGTATAAAAATACCTCAAAGTGTAGATACTAAACAAGCATGGAACATCAAAAATTATAGATACGTTTACGACGTATCATAGACCTTCTTAAAAGTGTCAAGTATTATTTGAATAATAGTTTTTCAATGAAGGATCTTGGCGAAGCTGCTTACATATTAGGCATAAAGATTTATGGAGATAGATCGAGACGCCTAATATCGCTTTCACAGAGTACATATTTGGACAAAGTTCTAAATAGATTTGGAATGGAAGATAGCAATAAAGTGTTCTTGCCCATGTTGGCCAATATGACCTTGAGTAAAACTCAAAGTCCTACTACGGCAGAAGATAGAGAGAGGATGAGTAAGACTCCATATACCTCAGCCATATGATCTATCATGTATGCCATGCTATGTCTAGACCCGACATTGCATATGTTGTTAGTTTGACTAGCAGATATCAAAGTGATCCAGGGGTGGATCATTGGATAGCGGTCAAAAACATCCTTAAGTACTTAAGAAGAACTAAGGATATGATTCTTTCTTATGGAGGTGATAAATAACTCGTTGTTAATGGTTACACCATTGCTAGTTGGAACACCGATCCAGATGATTCTAAATCTCAATCTGGATACGTATTTACATTGAACGATATAGCGGTGAGTTGGAGGGGTGCAAAGCAAAGCGTTGTGGCGAGATCTTCAACTGAATCGGAATACATAGCTGCTTCGGAGGCTTCACAAGAGGCGATATGGATGAAGGAGTTCATTACGGAGCTTGGTGTGGTTCCCAGTGCGCTGGATCCAATGTCTATATATTGTGATAACATGGGCGCCATAGCCAATGCGCAGGAACCAAGGTCACACAAGAAGCTGAAGCATATCAAGCTATGTTTTTACTCTATTCGAGAGCATGTCCAAGATGGTGACATAAAGATTTGCAAAGTACACACATATATGAATGTGGCGGATTCGTTGACTAAACCTCTCCCGAGGGCAAAACATGACCAGCACCAAACCGCCATGGGTGTTCGGTATATTACCATGTAATCTAGATTATTGACTCTAGTGCAAGTGGGACACTGTTGGAGATATGCCTAAGAGGAAATAATAAAAGTATTTATAATTATATCTTTGTGTTTATGATAAATGTTTACATTCATTCTATAATTGTATTAACCGGAAACATTAATAGTTGTGTGATTCGTAAACTTGTTAGAGTCCCTAGTAAAGCCTCTTTGTAATACTAGATTGTTGGTTAATAGATGATCATCGTTTCCTGATCATGAACATTGAGATGTTATTAAGAACAAGATCATATCATTAGGAGAATTGTGTGATGGACATACTCCTATAGATAAGCGTAGCATAAATATCAAGTCATTTCAATAGTTCGTTTGCTATAAGATTTTAGATATATAGTAACATAAATCCTTCGACCATGAGATCATCTTAATCACCATCACCGGATGGATGCTTTGATGAAATCAAACACCACTTTGTAACTAGGTGGTTATAAAGGTTCCATTGAGTGTTTGAAAAGTATGTGTTGAGGCACATGGATCAAGAGTGGGATTTGTAAACGGTTCATTAGATCACAAAGTAAAGTATCGCGAGACAAAGGGAAATTGGTATCATATGTAAATGGTTAATTCAATCACAAAGTAATCGTAGAAATATGTGGGAGCCCTATGAATTTCCAGATTGCTCAATTGATTATTGATCGGAGAAGAGTCTCGATCATGTCCGCATAATTCACGAAGCGTAGGGAGACACACTTAAGGATTCGATGTTGTTTAGTAGATATGGAATGTGAGTAAAGAGAATGAATGTAGTTTGGAGTCTCGAATGGGATCCGAGATATCACGAGGAGATCCGGAATGTTTGGAGAATAAGATTCATATAAGGAAAGTCCAATTCCGGAGTTTGGGAATGGTTTCGGTGTTTTCACCGGAATGTTCTAGAAGGATCTAGAAGGTTCACCGATCCGAAGGGCGAAGGTTACATGGATGTGTCATGACAAAGTGGAGTGGTTGCATCATGTCCTAGGTCACTTGGCTGGACACTTGGAAGAGAGAAATTAAACTCTGATTTGAAAGTCAAAAAGGCAGTTTGAAAAAGTCAAACTGGGACAATGGTTTCCAAGTGGAGGGAGGGAAGGATTCCTACCTAAGGGAGGAATCCTCCCTCTCCTTGCTGCCGGCCACATGAAGTGGTGTTGGGGGAGGATTTCCCTCCCCATTGGCGCCTCCCCATCTATAAAAGGAGGGGTAGGGCGCCCCCTACCCCTCACAAAAAACCCTAGCCAAGGCGCCTACCCTCTCTAGTAGCCGCCGCCGGGAGCTCCTCCAAGTCGGCGACTAGGGGCAAACCCTAGCCCCTTGCCGCCAGCCACACTACCCCCTTGGTGCCCACTAAACCCTAGATCGCCAAGGCCCCTCTTCTACTCCACCATACTTGCTCCGGCTTAGGCGAAGCCCTGCGGGATCTCCCCTCTAAACTCCGACACCATACCGTCATGCTGCCCGAATCGCGAGGAGAGAGCTACAAACTCCGCTTCCTGCTGGAACAAGGGAGAGGAAGGTCTTCATCGAGTATCGAATGTGTGACCGACTGCGTGAGCGCTGCCGGAACGCGGCGCCGGAAGGATCGTCTACGTGATCTTGAGATCGGCAAGTGAACGACTACATCACCCACGAGAATCCGCTCTCATTAACCACTTTGGAATCTTCGAGGGTGAGTACTCTGCCAACTCGTTGCTACAATCTAGTAGATAGATCTTAGCTTGTGTGTGTTCATGCGATAGAAATTTTTTGTTTTCCATACTACGAACCCATACACTATCATGAACTTGCTACTAGTAATTTGATCTTTAGCCTACCCTCTTGTTTTATGATCTTGTTGGTAACCTCACCCCTCTTGAAAAGAGGTTACCATAGCAGCAATGGTGTAGGCAACAAAACACATGTTGCACTGTAGAGCCCGTCCACCAGGCCCCGGGTGTGTCATTCCTGGAAGCTTACTAGGATCTCTATACTGGCCCCACATACCAACACTTGTTTTTTCTACGCATTTTGCTCACTCGTGCACACCCGGAAACAACTTACCATTCAGTCACCCATCCTCAAATTGCTCCAGACCAAGCATGTTTAACCTTAGAATTCTTTTTAGATGAGCTCCGAAAAAGAATTTGCAATTGTTGGCCTATCAATTCTATTAAACCACGCGTCAGGATCTAACATACATGCATCCAGTCAACCAAACAACATCAATCTTGTGTGAGCTAGATGCAAAAAAAACGTCTACAGGCTACTAAACGGGCTGCAGAACATGGCCCGACTTCTGTTTTCAAATGGCCCTGTTGACATGGTTATACCCCGCGGGTACATGATCTCAGTATACCTGGTCCAGCCCAAGGAAGGCCCACGGCAAATATACGCCGGCCCATGAAGATTTTTGGGTGGCCAAGGCCCATGACGCCTTCGGATCCTTGGAGAGCAAGACTAGAGTAGATAGGAAATTCAAAGGGGTAAACCCTAGAACCTGTAACCGACTAGATCTATGCCTGGGACCTACCTAAGTCTATATAAAGGCCAGCAGGGCACAACCTAGCTCTCTCTCTCTCATACTTTCGCATACACACCTCCACGCCAGATTGCATCTGCGCACCCCTGTAATCACCGGTTCTGCCGTAATCAAGAGCAGACAAGCAGGAGTAGGGTTTTCCCTCTGGGAGCCTGAACTTGGGTAAACCTCGTGTCCCGTATTGCTTGTTTTCTAACCGTTCCGTGATCTCCAGCATCCCCATCTTCTCCAAAACCCAAGTCCATAACAATGGGCATTGACGAGATTAAACCTCGTCAATTGGCGCCGTCTGTGGAAACTGGGGACGTTGATTGTGCGATCGTGACGGTCCCAACCCGAGCGACCTACAACTCTGCGCAGACGGAGAGTCACCTCCTCTTCGGCGCTTTCGACTTCACCGCCCACTCACCGGCCACCATGAAGGACTTCGATCCCGTAGGCGACGGACTCGAAATCCTGTTTGGGAGCTTCTGCTTCCAGGGGGCAAACTGGCACCCTCCGCCTCCCAGAGCGGGTGCCCCTACCATCAATCAGGCCCGCTTCATGGGCCCCACACCCTGTGCTACGCACATCATCATCAACAGATGAGTCCTACGACAGCAGCAGCTGCAACTCCGATCTGTGCGATCTGCCATCGGATGAAGGGACCTACGGTTCCGGATCCGAAAGTTGTGGCAGCAGCGGACCAATCTACGAGCGCTACCAATGCGTCGTAGTCATCCAGGGCGACATGGATTAGCAAACACCCAACCCGCCGCCCAACCCGCCACCCAACCCGCAGGACCGAAACGGCGAGAACAGAAGAAGCCAGTCCCCCCCACCCGAAGGGGACAACACCGGCCATGTCATCCGCCTTAGCAAAGAAGGATGGGCCGAGGCACACGCCGCCGTGGCGGGCAGCACGATCCTGCTTGCAGACTCCTCACGGGACCTGATGATGGCATACCATTTGCTCCTGATCGAAGAGCACAAGAAGCAGGTCAAGATGCAAGAGGTGCTTGACAAACGCAAGCAAGCAGCCTCGGAGTCCAGCGCGCGACGAGCTGCGCTCTCCGCCATGGGCATCGGCTCTAGCTCGAACGGCAACCACGGCAACAAGCACCGCTCCCGGACGGAGAACATGGACCCCAAGGAGCGCCGTGAGGTGACCCGAACCCTCCACGCATCCTTCATGGAGATGGATGCCGACGGCAACATCATCCCGAAGACGCCGCAAGCTGCGATCATGGCAGCCGCCGTGTACCTCGCGTCCCACCCACCTCCGGAGGGGGATCCGAAAAGAGCCATGCACAAGTCTGCACTCACCGGACTCGGACTCGTCGGAGCTGCGCTCCATCAAGAAGCTCCTACAGAGCCAAAAAAGAAAGCTATGGTCATGTTCGACCGCAGCCCCACTCCTTCATCCGAAGAAGAGGACCATGACCTTCCTCGAAGGCACAAGAGCTCACGTCATCGCAGCCGCGATTACGACGCCAGAGACGCGCTAACACAGCGCAAAATCGATAAAGCGCGAGCCAAGCGCGCATGCTCGTCTGAATCCGAGATGGACGAAGACGAAGGAGAACTCTGCGGAGCACGGTGCTTCAGCAGATCTGTCTGACGGACACGGATGCCGTGAAATTTCAAGCTTCCTTCGGATACTCCGAAGTTCGATGGCACACAGGACCCCAAGGCGTGGCTCAGCGACCACCTGTCATCCGTCAAGCTGCACGATGGAAACAAGGAAACCGCCATGCAATGCCTTCAGCTACAGCTAACAGGCGCAGCCCGGATCTGGCTTAGCAGCCTATCTTCAGGATCCATCCGAAGCTTGGAGGAGCTGGCTTACAGTTTCATCCGAAACTTCAAAGGGACCAGTAAGAGGCCCGCCTCGATCGAGGAGTTGCGAGCCTGTACTCAACAAACGGGCGAATCCATTCGCTCGTATATACTGCGCTGGTCCAACACCAAGAACTCCATGGCGCACATCTCCGAAGAAAGGGCCATCGACGCCTTCAAGGACGGCGTCAAGCGCCAGGACTTCAAGGAAGAACTTGGGCGCGTCAAGCCCAAGACACTCGACCACCTCATGGACATCGCTAACAGGTGGGCCGACGGCGAAGATTCTGTCCGCCGGGCACAATCGGAGGAAGAGGACGATTACGGCCGACGACGGGAGCGCCATAACAAAAGGAGACCGCGCGTCTATGACGATCGCGATGGACCTGACATGGTCGCGGCCGGCTACGCCGATCGCCGCAACGACGCCAACCGCAATAGCGGCGGATACCGTGGAGGAAACTTTCGAGATGGAGGACGCCCAACGCAGTCGTGGCAGCGCCGAGACCGCGACGACGGACCCTCGGCATACGAAAAACTGTCGGGTCCTTGCACCATCCACTTCTACATCGACAAGCAGGATGGTAAGAAGAAGCCAAGCCACATGCTCAAGGACTGCCGCGAGTTCCAAAAGCTCAGCGAAAGCATGGTCCAGATGAGGCAGCAAGCTCCACCCCCTGGATTTGGGAACGCACCCGCACCAGGAGAGATAGCGCATGGAGCTCCTCCACCGCCACCTGTAGGAGGCCCGAACCAACCAGTCGCACCAGCACAGAACAACGCTGGGCACGGGTATCCCCCGCCGAAAGGAGCACTGATGATCCAGAAGGGGCGCCCCACGAATAGGGTGTAGAAGAAAATCACCCGTTAGATCAACCTAGCCGTGACAACTCCACCCGCCATCCCTGAGTACCTCAGCGGATCGGAGTCCTGCATCATGTTCAGCCGTTCGGATCACCCTTGCCAGATCCCTCGCCCAGGTCATGCTGCCCTGGTGCTGGAGGCACAGATCGGAGGTTTCGAGATGAGCCGCGTCTTCATGGACGGCGGCAGCGGCATCAACCTGATGTTCGCAAGTACTCTAGCAGCAATGCGGATCCCGCTATGCAGCCTGGAACAGTCAGACACAACGTTCCACGGCATCGTCCCAGGAAAGGGCATATTCCCCCTTTGAAAAATATGGCTCGACGTCATCTTTGGCAAGCCGGACAACTTCCGATGCGAGCGGCTCGAATTTGAAGTGGTGGACTGGCCATCACAATACCACGCCATCCTCGGGCGCGTAGCATTCGCAAGGTTCTTGGCCGTACCACACTACGTGTACCTGCTACTTAAGATGCCAGGACCCAGGGGCGTCATCACGGTCCACGGGAGCTTCACCCGATCGGACCACTGCGACAGGGACTTCAACAGAATCTCCCAGTCATTCAGCATGCAGGAGGAGCTCGTAAGGCTCCACGAGGTGACGGACAACGGGGCACCCCCAGTCACATGAAAAAACGCACCCGATATGTCTTTTGACTCCACCGTCAACACAAAGAAGGTGCAGATCCATCCGATGGATGCCTCCAAGACGGCGCTGATCGCTAACGATCTCAGCCCCGCAAAGGAAAGCGCGCTCGTCGAATTCCTCCGTGAGCGTTGGGAAACCTTCGCCTGGTGTCCTGCGGACATGCCAGGAGTTCCCAGGGAATTTGCCGAGCACGCACTAAACGTCTTTCCCGACACCAAGCCCGTCAAGCAGTCCATCCGAAGACTATCTGAACCACGGGCCGAAGCCATCGGGATGGAAATCAACAGACTACTCGTTGCAGACTTCATCTGAGAGATTAAAGAAAGCGAGTGGCTCGCCAATATAGTGATGGTCCCCAAAAAGGACACAGACATCCTGCGGATGTGCGTGTACTTCACGTCGCTGAACAAGCACTGCCCAAAGGATCACTTCCCTCTTTCTCGGATCGACCAGATCATCGATTCGACCGCAGGATGCGAGAAACTCTCCTTCCTCGACGCCTACTCATGCTACAACCAGATTCGACTCAAGGTCGAAGACCAAGAGAAAACGGCGTTCATCACGCTGTTCGGAGTGTTCTGCTACAACACAATGCCTTTCGGGCTAAAGAACGCAGGTGCCACGTACCAGCGATGCATGCAGGCATGCTTAAAGGACCAGATCGGTCGCAATGTCCAAGTCTATGTCGACGACATAGTCATCAAAACCAGGGAGGCGAGAACACTCATCGACGATCTCCGCGAGATGTTCGATAACCTCGACCTCTACAGGATAAAGCTCAACCCCGAAAAGTGCGCCTTCGGTGTCCCATCGGGTCAGCTGCTTGGCTACTTCATCTCCCAGCGGGGGATCGAGGCGAACCCGAAGAAAATACGGGCCATAATGGCCATAGAGAAACCGAAGAATCTCAAGGGTGTCCAGCAGCTCGCAGGGCGAATAGCGGCATTGAGCAGGTTCATCAGCCGTATGGGCGTGAAAGCCCTGCCATTCTACCAGCTACTACGCAAGGCAGAAAAATTCGAGTGGACACCCGAAGCGGACGACGCATTCGAAGATCTGAATCGGCTGCTCTCCACCTCGCCCGTCTTGGTTACGCCAAAGGAGCACGAGCCCCTACTGCTGTACATAGCAGCCACACACCAGGTGGTAAGCACCGTGCAGGTGGTCGAGCGACCCGAAGAAGGCAAGACCCATAGGTTCCAACGCCCAATCTACTACCTCAGCGAGGTATTGACGCCAACAAAGCAGAGGTACCCTCACTACCAGAAACTCGCCTACAGCGTGTTCATAACAGCTCGTCGGTTGAGCCACTACTTCCAGGAGCACCAGGTGATGGTCGTCAACGAAGCACCCCTGAACAGCATCCTAAACAACCTGGAGGCCACATGACGCGTGGCTCTGTGGGGCATCGAGATGTCACCCCTAGACATCATCTACGAGAAGCGACTCGCAATCAAGTATCAGGTCCTCCCGGACTTCCTTGTACACTGGATGGAGCTGCAGTTGCCAGACATCCCAGACATGTCGCAGTCATGGACGATGCATTTCGACGGCTCCAAGCGCGAAGCTGGAGCAGGAGCCGGGGTCATACTGACCTCCCCGCAGGGCGACAAGATGAAGTACGTCCTTCGGATGAAATTCTGATCTTCCAACAACGAGGCCGAATACGAAGCCCTCATCCACGGCATGAGGATGGCAAAGATCTGCGGCGCAACGCGCCTGGTCATCTACGGTGACTCCAACCTCGTCGTCCAACATCGGCTCCACCTGCGCAAGGGTGCCACCAGGTGTGTTCCTCGAACAGATCTGCGTGCTATCCATCAAGTGGAAATTCCCCAAGGGATCACCAGAAGAAGCAGAACACTCGGGGGCTACGCTACCCGAAGGACATGAAGGACCCGAAAAACTAGACATAGAGGTCGCCGTGGTCAACCTGATGCAAGTCATGGCAGTTGAAGAAACCTGGACACGGCCATACCTCCAGTACTTGATAAACGGAGAACTACCTGATAGCCCGACAGATGCCCGACGTATATCTCGCCGGTCAAAAGCCTTCACCATCATCAATGGCGAGCTGTACAAGCGCAGCATTTCGGATGTACTACAAAGGTGCATCACCATCGGTGACAGGAAAACCATACTTCAAGACATCCACGAGGGCATCTGCGGCCATCACGCAGGCAGTCGCTCCCTTGTCGTCAAAGCTCTACGAGCTGGATTCTACTGGCCAACGGCCATGAACGACGCAAAAGACATCGTCCGAAGATGCAAAGGGTGCCAAAGGTTCGCCGACAAACCACACGCACCCGGGTCAGAGCTCAGGCCCATACCTTTGGCCTGGCCCTTCTCCCAATGGGGCCTTGACATGATCGGCAAACTGCCAAGGTCCTCGAAAGGGGGGCACGTCTACCTCCTGGTCGCAGTCGACAAATTCACCAAGTGAATCGAAGCAATGCCGGTCACTAACCAAAAGGGCAAGACTGCCGTCAAGTTCTTTGAATCCATCGTCTACCGGTTCGGCGTACCGCATAGCATCATCACCGACAATGGATCGAACTTCATCTCCAAATAATTCCAAGACTTCTGCGAAGGCCTCGGAATCAACATCACATACGCCTCTGTGGCGCACCCGCAAGCGAACGGGCAGGTGGAAAAGGCCAACAGCCTAATCGGCGCTGGCATCAAGAAGCACCTCATGAGCCCACTCGAGCGACTCGCCGGAGCCTGGACGAAAGATCTACCCTCCGTCCTATGGAGCCTACGTACCACGCCAAACAGCTCCACCGGCTACACGTCGTTCTTCATGGTGCACGGGGCCGAAGCCGTGCTACCAGCCGAAGTACGCCACCAGGCCCCCCGGGTCATCGCTTATAGCGAAGCCGAATCCACGGTTGCACTCGAAGACGCCGTCGACACACTCGACGAAGCACGAGACATAGCAGCAGCTCGATCAGCGGTGTACCAGCAGAGTCTCTGCAACTACCACAGCCGACGGCTGCGCCCAAGGTCCGTCGTCGAAGGAGACCTCGTCTTGCGACTCAAGCAAGAGCGACCGAAGAAATTCGAGTCACCATGGGAAGGACCCTACATCGTCACCGAAGTAATCCCAGGTGGCGTCTATCGCCTCAAGCACGTGAAGTCTGGAGTCGCATACTCGAACCCATGGAACGTCGCACAGCTGCGACGATTCTACCCCTAGCTACCTACCCCTTTACTTTCAATAAGGCTATTCAGCCAAGGCTACTCAGCCGAATAATGTACCTCCTCCATTACGATATAAATAAAGCTAAGTGTCTCGCCCCAAAATTTTATTTTCTATTTGCACTTCTACTCCATGCTACAAACGCACTCGGGGGCTCCCCCCACCTCACGATTTCATTGACTGAGGATAACACGTGTACACCTGAGTAGTTGACCACGTCAGGCTAACGAAAAGGACACGTATGCGAACAAAGCACTACGTGCTCAAACAACAACCAAACCTTTATAACAAAGGGAAAAACACGCCCAGTCAAATATATACAAATTTTACATCTATCTTTTTTATAGGTACTACCTACTCTGAAGAATAACCTGAGCACGCTGCTCAAACAGATCTACGATCTCTTCGGCATACTGCCTTACAACAGCATAATGCAGACGCATATCCCACGCACCACCATCCGGCCGAAGTGGCGGCCCAGCCGCCACAGCGGACAGATCCATATCAGGATGATACAGCCTAACAAGGGACAGCGCAGCCTTCACCCCTACGACGAGCTACTGCCTCACCAATTCCTTGACATGATGCACGTTCTGAAACTTCGACAGAAGACCAGAGAAGGTTGAAGGTGCAGCATCCAGCGGAAACATCACATGCAGAACCGACGTGAGTGAAGTCTGCACCTGACGAAGCACCCGCGATACTTGGTGAACGCGATCTTGCACCGTCACAAGGACCATGGCACGGTCACGATCCATCCAGAAGAACCCGCCGGCTTCCATGTCCTGTTGAGTCAAGCAATTGACCCGAAGAGCAACACGCTCCTTCTCCTCCCTTGGAGCAAGGTTAGCACCTGCAATACTTGCACAAAAGTAAGATGCAATGCCAGCAGGCGCATCCGAAGAAATGGGCAACATCTCGAAAAAATTACACTGAAGCTGCTCGGATAATCGAAGCAATTCCGCCATCAAGTACTCCTCTCTGGCAGCACCGCAATCCTCCTTGGACTTCCAAACGTCGGCATGGCCACGTACCCCAAGCAACTCTTTCTCGAGACTACGAACACGGTCTCGAAGAAACGCAAGATGCGACGAATCATCCAAAGATGGCCGCAGCCGCGCTACAGGCGAGGTGTCAACGGGATCAGCACACGAAGGACCCTAGATCAACAGAAAGGCAAAGACATGAACACGCAGACGAAGGAGCACATAACTCAACAAATTCATTAAGTGCATCAAAAGCCACTACGTGGCACAAGGATTTGTTCATCAAAATAATTACAACAAAAGAGACTACAACTATCCTACAGCCACAGCGCCTAAGACGCGGCACCCTGAGTAGCCTCGGAGCCGGATTGTCTCGCCTTGGCTTCCCCCTGCTGCCGTAGCGCGTACTCGGCCAGCAGATCAATCAGCTTTGGCCCATAACGCTTACAGCGAGCAAAATAGGTAGCGAAGGCTACCTCGGATCCATCAGCAGTCGTCGGCATCCGGAAAGTGACCTGGGGAAGGTCCAGCTCCGCTCCAGCCGCCAAGGCCATTGCCAGCCCGACGGATGCACCGATGCTCTTCTTCTTGCTCTTGTACGCCGCAGGTGCTTCGGCTGACAGCGCCTCCGCCAGAGCATTAACATCATCAAGGGCCGCGCCCTTGGGGACAAGCTCCTTATAGAAGCGCCCAAGGACCTCCTTGGCCTTGGCAAGCGGGTTAACGACGGTGCCGCAGCGATCTTCAACCGTCACAGCAGCATCATCCAGAGCACTCCGTGTTCCATAGCATCGCGATCAAACTCGATGCCTGCGGCATCTAAGACAACAAGGAAGAAGAATGAACGACAGCACCGCAAAAGAAAGACAAGGAAATCAAAAGAGGCAGGTGAAGATACTCACCCGAGACAGCCTTTGCAGCCGCCATAAGCTTGCTGGCCACCTCTCTCACGCGAAGCCGTGGCGGTGGCAAGCTGCTCCTCGCGGTCCGTGGCCTCCCGCTGCAAGCGCTCCTTAGCCTCGGCCGCAGTGGCCAACTCCATCTCGAGGCGCTCTTTCGCACCAACGGCGACCTCGACCTTCTTCTCCGCTTGACCGAGGCTTTTTTTGAGAGCATCAATCTCACGAAGGGAGGTGTTGTGCTCCTCTGCATTCAAATAATACAAACGTCGGATAACAGGACAAGAATACAAGAAGAAGCAAACATCAAGGCATAAAAGTACCTTGAAGCTGTTTGAGGCTGGCCTCCAGCGCCAGGTGCTGCTGCACCAGTCGTTTGGCATCCTGCACAAAAGGCTGCAGGAAAAAGACCTACTAGTCAAGAGAAGGACTCGGGGGTTATGCCTAAAAGAAAGAGCAGAAGCAAAATACACACACAAAAACGCTCGGGGGCTCCCCCTGAGACCCGAAGGAAGAACAAACAACAAAACTCCTTTACAGATGCTCGAGGGCTTCCCCCGTGGCAGGAAGCAGAGCTACTCACATGATCCGATGGCGACTCCGAAGGTCCGCTTGCAGCCTTCTGAGGCGCAACCACCTGAACCTCCTGCGGAGAAGGGTCTGAAGCAGCGCCTTCAGAGGTAGCCACCGTCTGAGGAGGAGGAAACGCGACTTTTGACTCCCCCATCATCTCCCGAGCACCACCACTAGAGGAGTCGTTGGAGGAGCGACTGCACAAGGACAAATTAGCACAAGTACAAAGTAAACAGGCAAGGAAAAGCAGTGCATGACTAACTGAGGCTGCTCTAATGATGTTCAGGAGAGAAAAGCAAACGATCAAGTTTAACAGCCTCTAAACAAGCAGTCGGTGCTGTCCTTCTCAGTGTAATCAAACAGCCCTGCAAACTCTCAGACTGAATGCAAAAATGAAACCAAAACTTGTGTCTACAACCAGATGCAAGATGCCGATTAGGTGGGTATACAAGCAGGAGCATAAGAGTCGAAAGCTTGCATTTTTAGGTCTAGACACGGATTGGAAATTATATCAGGAGCTTACCATAGTGTGTGAGCTTGAAGAGGGTAGATTGAAGCCGTGGAGGATGGTCTCCATCTCCAGCGCCGACCTTAGCTTCAGCCACGGCCCCCTCTGCTGCCATTCCGTCGCAGTACGCATCCCCATGGCCGCCGGCCGACCGGAAATGCCTGTCTTCTCAGACGAAAATCCAAAATTTGTATTTTTGAATTTGAATTTGAGAGAAATTGAACAAAAGTTGAAATTATGCAGCAAAGGAGAACAAGAAAGAAGAAGAACACAGAACCGCTTCTCTCGCTTAAACTCCAATCAGCAATTCACTTTAGCAGACTAATTAGACAATAATGACTCCCCAGTAATTCAACTATTAGGAATCTGACACTACTTACTACTCATCTAGCTCTGAATCATCGGTACATCAAAGCTTCCCCCAAACTCACGCCTGCTCCATGGTATGGTAAGATTCCCGTTCCGGCCGGCCGGACGAGCGCGCCTGCACCTCCAATCAACCGCACAGAGAGCAGGCCCTGGATGACAGCCACACAGCATGCAGAAGAGACAATCGGGGGAGGACGCATCGGCGTGAACACATCGGATGCGAGCAGGGAGCCTCGCACCTCGCTCCTCTGCCTCGTCTGGGGATAGAAAAAAGGACAGGGGCGGGCCAACGATTTAACCTCACAGAAAAGAGAATAGACGACGGAGGCGATGTTTACCACCGGATTCTGCATCCCTGCGAGCCGTGCGTCGCGGTACCGCTTCCCATCGGATCCTTCTTGGTGCCTTTCGATGGCGACCTGACGGCGGCGGCGACGACGCCGCCGAAGATAGAGGCGGCGACGGTACGGAGGGGGAGGGGATCCACCGGCCACTAGAGTATAGAGAGAGGGATGGTCGGGGCGGCTTGATCTTCGGCGCTGGGTTGGTTGGGGTGGGGGGGGCACAATAGGAGGTGCCGCCTGTGGTGGTGAGGGAGTAGCACGCCGGGGAGCGGCTGGGAGCCGCCTGTGATTGCCGGCGAGCGGGTCGCCGGTGGTGGGATATGAATCACGGTGGGGATTCGGAGGGAAGCTGGCGTTGGAGAAAAATCTGGAAAGTGAAACTGGGGACATGCGGAGCTCACGGGTTTGGGAGAGGTCTGTACGAGAGTGTGCCGGGGATCGACAACGGCTCTTGCCGCGTTGCGTGCCCGTGAGCTCTGAGGCCATGGCAGGATACCCAGGCTGGTCCTCATACGGTGGCAGCTGACACGCGCAGCGCAGAGCGACAGTGAGCGCAGACGGAAAGGACTCAGGGGAAATTCCTCTTCGGGATATAATGGATGTGGTCGATTAAGAGCAAAAGGAAAGGAAATATCTTGGCCAACACGGATCTCAATCGACGGTGAGAGATGCTTCGGCATATCACGTGTTTTGTCTATATATATATATATATATTGGGCTATCTAGGATGCTATGCTAAAAGATGCTCCCTCCTTTTCAGGAAAATAGAGGCTATCTAGAATGCTACTTGTGCATACTAATATAACCATTGGATATTCTATAGAGAACATGAAATTGAGTAGCAGGGGTACAAAATATCTAACGGAAACATCACCCCTCGTTACATCAAAAGCATGTTTTGCATGCATTGCTAGTACTAGTAGACCACATCCATTATATCCCGAAGAGGAATTTCCCCTGAATCCTTTCCGTCATACAAGTACGTGAACTAGCTGTCAGGAGTACATACAAGTACACATGCAAGCTAGCACATGCATGCAAACTAGCAACAGCTCACGCATGCATGCGAGCTAGCAATACTAGTAGACCACTGAACTGACTAAAATTCCAGCACACATTCTAGCAATACTAGCTTTTGTACCCAAAAAATCTAGCGGGAAAGGACGCGGGAAGCACCGCGCTAAAATGAAAGCCACGCGCGAAAATATTGGCCGAAATTCGTGTAACATAAAACACATGATAACTTGCTTGATATGTTACTCTACTCCCACGGTTGGTTTTATTGCAGAAATTATTTTATGTTTTCATACTAGGATTCATGCTAACATGCACATATCCCATCAACTAGTACAGCTAGTCAGTTCTAGTACATGCAAGTACAACTAGCAATTACGTGTAGTTTGTAGAAATTTTTGCAACAATATAAACTAGTTGGTATGCTACAATTCAGTCTGGTCTTGCCATTCTACAAACGGTAAATAACACCGTTAATTATATGCAAGATATTGGCTCTCTCTCATCTTGACAGCTAGTTCACGTACTCCCTGTATCCAACGTTAACGCTTGCGTGCATTAGTAGCATCCTAGATAGCAAATCCGCGTTGATATATATATATAATTTTCTATCTAGGATGCTACCAATGCACGCAAACGTTGACGTGGATACAGGGAGTACCATTACTAGTTGTCAAATGAGAGAGCCAAAATTTTGCATGCAGTTAACAGTGTTAATTTTGTAGGATAGCAAGACCAGACTGTATTGTAGCATACCAATGAGCCTATATTATTGCAAAAATTTCTACAACTGTACGCGGTTGCTAGTTGTACTTGCATACACTAGACCTGATTAGTTGTACTAGCTGATAGAGATGTGTGCACGTTAGCGCGAATCCTAGCATAAAAACATAAAAAAAAATTACAATAAAATCAACCGTGGGAGTAGACCAACATATCAAGCAAGTTATCATGCGTTTAGGTTGCACGAATTTTGGCCAATATTTCTACGCATGGCTTTCGTTTTAGCGCGAGAGTGCTTCCCGTGTCCGTTCTCGCTAAACTTTTTCGGTACAAAAGCAAAACTCATTCCTTTATATGTAGATGGTATTACAGATCATTCTCCCTATCAGCTTCCTTTAATGCACGAGTACTATGCTTGTATGAACCGCCGTATGCTAGCGAGATTGTTTGATTGGGTTACTCAAATATTGGTCTACTCAATGGTCTATTTGTAGTGCTAATTTACATGCTCGAAAAATAGTCTGTTCAATGGTCTACATGTAGTGCTAGAATGCGTGCTGAATTTTGGCCGGTTCAATGTTTTAAATGTATTGCTAAAATTCGTACTAAAATTTTAGCCAGTTCGGTGGTCTACTAGTATTGCTAGCTCGCATGCATGCGTGAGCTGTTGCTAGTTTGTATGCATGTGCTAGCTTTCACGTGTACTTGCATGTACTAGCAATGCATGCAAAAATACTCTTAATGTAACGGGTTGATGTTTTTCGTTAGATATTTTGTGCTCCTGCTGCTTAACTCCATACTCTCTATAGAATATTGAATGGTTGGATTAGTATGCACATGTAGCATCCTAGATAGCTCAATATATATATATATATATATATATATATATATATATATATCGACGCGGATTTGCTAAACACAGGCGTAGCTACGCATAGGCTTAGGACCGTTGGATGAAGAGATCACATTAAATGCTAGTTTTAGATGGTAGTGGCTGGCTCTTGGTAGGAGTAACGGTTTCTAACAGCGTTTGTACCACACCGTATCTTTAGTGGCTGGCTCTTGTGTACATGCATGCAATGCCTAGGGGCTCTAGCAAACCCTAATTTTTTAGCTTGCTGTTTGGCAAAGAAACTTTTAGCATCTAAAATGGAAAGATAAAGTAAACAAGGCTTAAAATGAGTTCTGTATGCATTTGACTATGACACATTGGGTTCAGCGCAATGGAATAAGCCATGCATGCAATGCCTAGGGTTTCTCACGTCCGAGAAGCTTACTTTGTTTAGGGGTTTTTGCATTACACATTGGGTTCAACGCAATGAAATAAGGCTTAGTTTGGTTAGGGTTTACCACATGTAGTATATTAGGGTTTGCCTCACCTAAATGAAATTTGATAAGCTTTGTTTTGCTAGGGCTTCATGCATGTAGTATATTAGGGTTTACCATGTAGTATATTAGGATTAGGGTTTACCGCATGTAGTATATTAGGGTTTGCCTCACCTAAATGAAATTTGATAAGCTTTGTTTTGCTAGGGCTTCATGCATGCATCAAAGGAACACTAACGGCGTTACTATTGAGCCAACATCCTGGATCTGGATACATGTGCTCCCTATATCAAAAGGGGAGAGAATCAACGGTGGATAGGCTATGCGCAGCTATGCCTGTGTTTAGCTGACTATTTTCCATATATATATATATATATATAAACTATTTTTACATACATATATATAGATAGCCCAATATATATATAGATAGCCCAACATATTTTTACATTGTTAGATTTAAAAAATTATGTTTTGTATACGAATAATTATATTCATATATTCACCACAACCAAAATATTTGACACAAAAATAAATTTTACGAGTTATTATAGTGTAAAAAACATCAAAATATGTCTTTTACGTCGATTTTTTTACAGCATGTAAAAAAAAGTTATGTCATTTCTAAATTTTATTATGTTCTTCTCGACTTACAAAGTAATACAAAATTTACGTGTCGTAAAAATAATATACGGTTCTAAAGATAGAGGGAGTCAAATAGCGGTAACCCCCAAGGGTGTAGAATACTCTATTTTTAGAACTGTATATTATGTTTACATTGCGTAAATTTTCTCTTACCTCGAGAGTTGAGAAGAACATAAGAAAATATAGACTAGTTATAAACTTTTTTTATATGTCGTATAAGAATACGACATAAAATGTGTATTTTTAGTGTTTTTTACACTATAATTACTCATAAATTAATTTTTTATGTCATTTTTTTGCGTTGTGGATAAATATGAACATAATTATTTGTATGCAAAACATAAATTTTTAAACGTGACAACATAAACTTACGTGGGGGTGTAAAATAACTATTCTGCACCCTGGGTATCAAATAGGGTATATATATAATATATATATATATCGACGCGGATTTGCTACCCACCAGGCTAGCTGTGCATTCTTATACGATCGTCAGATATTGCCACCCTATGATCCTGCAATATCCACATTGTCGCTTGCTGGCATGATTCTGCTAACAGCATCCTCTTGCCATTCGTCAAATTCTACTAAGCGTGAGTTGTAGGAGATGTCGTTTGTTCCTTTATTTGTGTCTTAGACACCACAGTCACATTGTTGTGGTTTTCACATGTGCTGTAGACACCATAGTCACAGGTGTGTGGTTTCCACATGCGCCCTGGATACCACGTCCATATGGTTGTGGTTTGTCTAGCCAAGTGACATATAGCCTTGTTCTTTTCCTGCGTTTTTTATCATGATATTACATAGACACAAAGTGTGAATATAGGAACATGTAGTTGTGGTTGCTTGCATTAAAAAAACAGATGCGTGCTACCAGCCTCTGATGGGCGGAGAGAGTTTGTTCTATGTTACGCAGTATGCGCCAGCTTGCGATGGGGTGGGGCATTGTGTTGGAATTTCGGCGTGGTATGAGAGATTTGATAAATTTTGCCTTCTAAATTAAAGAGATAGTATCCGTGATTTGTTCAAACAGATGTATGAGGTGGAAAATATCAAATGTCATACCTTCCTGACGCTCTCGATGGATTTGTGCCAGATGAACAAAAATGTGCTTGATTTATGTTAACGGAACAAGAATGTTTTCTCACTCTGTTGAAGAGGACACTAGTTCTTGGTTTGTATGTTAATGGGTGTGAAAAGTAAAGGACACGCTATGACAAATGACAAGTACGAATGGAAGGATTTGTGCTTATAGATGCATGCATCGTTTGCTTGTAAAGCCGACACCTTGCTTTTGATACAACTGCCGTTAGTTTTCTACCGGCTCTATAATGCAACCGTCAATCTGTTTATGTTCTCATTAGACTAATCATACGGTGGTGCGGATATGCACAGCTAGCCCCATAGGTAGCCCACTATTTTACATATATATATATATTTATTTATTTATATATATTTATATATATATAAATATATATATATATAGCCATTCTACCTAAGCACGCATGCATTGTCATCCGATATAGCCATTCATATGATCCCACAATATCTGCATCATCGATTGTTGGCATTATTCTGCTAACGGCGTCCTCTTTCCATCCATCAAATTCTGCTAAGAATAGGCTGTATAACATGTCCTTTGTCCTTTCACTTGTCTCTCAGATGCCACTCTCACATTGTTGTGGTTTTCATTTATATTTTAGACACTATCGTCACATCATTATGGTTTTTGACATGTACCATAGACACCATAGCCGCATGTTTTATGATTTTCAGAGGATGCACTCGATACCACGTACATTTGTTCGTGGCTTGTCCGGACAACTGGCCTTGTCATTTTGTCGCGCTTTCTATCATCCATTCCTGCAAAAGCTACATGTCACTACATATAGGCGCCAAGTGAACATGGGTTACCGCAAAAAACTTACAAACACCATGCATGCACCACTTCTCACGACTTTTAAAGTATAGCAACCTACTAAGGGTTTATAAACAACCTTTCAGCTCGCGTCGACTCCGTCCTACGCACCGCTTGATTAATAAATATCCCGAAAAAGATGAAAAGGCAAAATCACAAAGAGTAAAATCTCAAAGACATAGGAAGGGAGGTGTAACGGAAGTATCCTATCATGCACACTCTCGTGCGGAATTGCCATAGGCCGTCGGTATTTTATTTGGTCGATGACTATATATATAGTATTTCGTGTGAAAAAAGAAATTATATGACCCACATAGTCACCAAAGTCAAACCGCTAAAAATGAAAAAAGAACGCGAGTATAGCTAAGTTCCCTTTGCTATTATTATTGCGGTCGCGCATTAACACCGACTTGATGGTCAATCGCATCCGTTATCCCCTATTTCTTCCAAAACAATATTATGTCTCTTTTCACGCATCACACCGGGTGAATTTCGGCAATAAAAAGTGCATGTAGTTACTAAAAACCCGCCATAGTTAGTATATGGTAACAAATACGTATTGGTGAACAAATAAATATTGATAAAAGTAGTAGTGTTTTTTATTACATCCGAGGAATATTAAGAGGTGCTTAACTATGCCGGATGGTGACTTGTGGACAACGACTAACAAGCGATACTAAACGGCGGGCTATAATGGGAAGTTAAACAGATAAGCGGGCATGATTCCCTCCGTAGCACATGCTGCTGCTAGGATTCATGGTTCGTCATCGTCGGAGATGTCGATGACGACAATGTTCTTTTCTTTACCGTCTTCTTCATATTTGTTGCTGGCTTGCTCCACTTTGACAGACGCCCCTTCCACATCGTCGTATGTGACGTTGCGAACGGCTTCAAGCCAATCGTCGATCGTCTCGTTCTCCTTCATGTTTTCTTTTTGAGCAGCCCGGCTTGCTTTCGCTTCCATCTCTGTACGACGCGAGTCACGTACAACGAGCTTGTAGTCTTCGTCATCTGTGTCGAAGTTAGTGACAGAGTCGGTGTCGCTCGGTAAGTAGTAGTCCTTGATGTCGTCGGAGTCGGAGGGGAGCACCGACTTAACACGGTCAGTTTCGCTGAGCATGGAGTGGTACCGATGTGTCTCTTCATTTGAGAGTGTGGTGTCGTATCCTGTGATGGATTGGATCGCCCTGGCAATGCCCTCTATTCTCTGGTGGTAGCGTCTGAGATGCTAGCGAATTGATGCATATGGATGGAAAATCGCATATATGAAACATAAAAAAATTGGTATCTTCTTAGTGCCTCAATGGACCTATGCCGGCTGAGCGAGAGGACATCGTATTTCATTTTGGAGAAAAGAGTATGTTCTTGGTTTGTGAAAAGACGCATGTTCTTGGCTATGTGTCCTAGCATGCATGATATGACGCATGTTCTTGGTTATGTGTCCTAGCATCCTGACATGCAAAAAAAACGCAATGTTGTCGTGGTAAATTTTAAAGCCAGGTAGAGAGAACTTTCGTGTGTGGATGAGTAAGACCGTGGGAATACCTCATGTGTGTGGATGACATGCATAACACCGTGGTAAGAACTCATGTGTGTGTGGATGACATGCTTCATTTACTTCCAAAATCAATCTCATGCTCCCGATACAACGGTCGTTAGTTTCTCTAATAGATTTATATCATATCCGTTAATCAGATTATGCTCTCGTATTTTAATCCTATGGTGTTGCGGATATACACAGCTAGCCGGGTGAGTAGCCGACTATTCTCTCTCTCTCTCTCTCTCTCTCTCTCTCTCTCTCTCTCTCTCTATATATATATATATATATATATATATATATATATATATATATATATATATATATATATATATATATCGACGCGGATTTGCTAACCACGGGCGTAGCTATGCATAGGCTTAGGTCCGTTGGATAAAGAGATCACATGCAATGCTTGTTTAGATGGTAGTGGTTGGCTCTTGGAAGGACTAACAGTTTCTAACGGCGGTTGCACCACACCGACTGTGTACATGCATGCAATGCCTAGAGGCTCGAGCAAACTCTAATTTTTTAGCTCGCTGTTTGGCAAAGAAACTTTTAACATCTAAAATAGAAAGATAAAGTGAACAAGGCTTAAAATGAGTTCTGCATGCAAACGTTTCATGCTATGCAAACCCTAGTGAAAGTAGCATCTAAAGTATCTAGGCATTGATAAACATAGGGGAGCAGGTGCATGCAAAACGCTTCGTACTATGCAAACCCTAGTAAAAGTTTGTGGTAGCAATCGCCTATTCCGCCTTGTTTATCAGATGAGCAAGGAATTTTGAAGAGAGAATAAATAAGTGAGGCTTGGGCCAGCAGCTCGTAAAACAATACATAAAGTGAAAAAATGTTAAATTCTGCATGCAATAGCTACCTAAAAGGAATAAGGCTTATCTAAGGCTTATTTTGGTTAGGTTTACAACACGAAATAAGGTTTGACTCAAAAAGGAATAGCTACCCAAAAGGAATAAGGCTTATTTGGGTTAGGGTTACAAAACGAAAATAAGGCTTATTTGGGTTAGGGGTCTGCTTCTGTAGTATATTAGGGTTTGACTCAAAAACGCATGAAATCAGATAAGCTTTGTTTTCTCGGTTTTCGTGAAGTAACGACATTACTACCCATCAAATAAGAAACTAATGTTTTGGTTCAGGAAACATGTGCTCCCTATATCAAAAGGGGAGAGAATCAACGGTGGATAGGCTATCCGCAGCTATGCCTGTGTTTAGCTAGCTATTTTCCATATATATATATATATATATATATATATATATATATATATAGAAACCCTATTCGACATCCAGGGTGCAGAATAGTTATTTTGCACCCCATATAACTTTATGTTGTCACGTTTAGAAATTTATGTTTTGTATACAAATAATTATGTTCATATTCATCCACAACGCAAAAAAATTGACATAAAAAATAGTTTATGAGTAATTATAGTGTAAAAAACACTAAAAATACGTATTTTACGTCGTATTTTTATATGGCATGTAAACAAAAAAAATTATGACATGTCTATATTTTCTTATGTTCTTCTCAACTCTCGGGGTAAGACAAAATTTACGCGACGTAAAAATAATATACGGTTTTAAAGATAGAGGGTGAGTGTAGAATAACTATTCTACACCCTGGGTGTCAAATAGCGCGACTCTATATATATATATATAATATATATATATATATATGTATATATATATATATATATGTGTGTGTGTGTGTGTGTGTGTGTGTGTCTGTATGTATGTATGTATGTACAGGTGGGAGGCCAAAGACCAATATGCAAGATGCCAAAGGCCATTATAAATATAACTCTAACAAATATATCATGGCACAAACAACTAAAGGGCCGTAAATTGTAATTCTGCTTAGACACAAATTATAGGTTTTTCTTCAAAATGTAAAATTGTAAATTAATACATTTTAGTTGTTGGTATATTGTACATTATTTTTTAGCTGAAAACTGTAGAGGGGGCCCCGACAGTAAATCTTGTTAAAAAAAGTCATATATACAAGACGAAAGAGGGAAATGTACAAGGGCTTAGCCCAGAGAAGCTACACAACGTCTAGCCAGGTAATGAGGGGGATTTTTAGATTGTCCTTCATTTTGTAAGAAAGAAGGAAGAGGTCCCTTTTAAAAGAAACTAAGTTCTAGCCGAGGCGCTACATTATCAAAAACTAGTACATTCGTATGTTTTCAAATATCCCAGCATGCCATGGCAAAAGCTTAAAAACGTGGTATGTGGCTTTAGAATAATGTTGGAGAAGAGAACCGAGGATGTACCACAGTGCGAATAAATAATCTCGTTTCACCATTGTCCTCGTATAAAGTTGGACTTACCAGAAAAATTAAATAACACTTTGTTATTTTTAACAATTTTGCTTTCCAAGCAAAAGAGAGTATATACTGATAATAGAAGTAATAACATGACCCCCAAAAAAGTGGAGGAATATTACCATCCAACCGTACTGAATGTACGACCCATTTTTATTGTAGATAGTAATTGCGCTGTTGCTCCACTCATTCGGCTCAACATCTATTGACCAGACATTTACGTCCGCCCTTGCTCTATATATAGTTCCATATATTTCAATTCCAGCAAACTAGTATAGTACTCCCTCGTTTCAAAATATAAGATGTTTTAAATTTATAAAGAAAATATATCTATATTTTTTAGTGTGTAGATTCACTCCAAATATAAGTAAACCTATATAGTAAAAATAATCTAGATACATTTGCTTCATAAAGCTAAAACATCTTATATTTTAAAACAGAGAAAGTATAACATACCGTCTTATTACCATGTAACCTTATCCGAGAAGGCCTATAGTAGTAGTAGACTCGCCTCTGTTTTGCATGTGGTGAGCTGTTCCTGTTCCAGCTCGACCTGAGCTTTCCCTGCCATCCTTCTGATAGGTATTGTGCCGCTCGGACAATTTCCGCTTTTTTGACGTACTTGATGGACCATTGTGCTTGTGGTTGCATTGGTTTTCCATCGTACTAAACTTATGTGGTTGCATCTGCTACAAATCAGAAACACACATTTAGATTGCCTTCAGTTATGGAGGCTATAAGGAGGTGCAAGATAATGCCATTTTTGGACAACAAAAATTATAAGGAATTTATTTTCTCGCAACTTTAAAATTTTACACTTTAAATAGAGAAATATTGAAGAGTACGTCATTTATTATACTCCAGAAAGTATGTACAATGACAGATTTGGACATTTCCATGCTAATATTTGTGCTTAATAAAATGAAAATAACTTAACTAGCAGTGTTACCTCAATTGTTGTGTAATTTTCAATAACCACGTGCTCAAAAGATGGTTGTTTGTAGATAACAACACACTCGATTATATCACCATCTTCACTCTATAAATATAATGTAGCACAAGATGCCTTGCTAAGTAAACGTAATAAAATAAAGTGAAATTGAAAGTGTTAGAGTAAACTGGACACATACCTTTATAGATTTGGTTATTTTCTGCGTTGATTCATCAGTGCTAATTAATGAAAGCAAAAGGAACTAGATAAACATGACCAAAATCCCCGAGTACTGCTTCATCTCTCTCACCTCGAGGATTATGAATTACCGAACAATTGAGATTAATAAAAAATTATCAGACTCCCAAAAGCTTATAAAGAAAACTGATACATTTTTTGAATGTATAATGTCAATATTTTAAGTTAGTGAAGCAGAAAACCAATTAATATCATGATAAAATGAAGCTAAATTATCATTAGGCAAATCATGGCATGAAAATAGCGTGAAATGCATGTCATGGCATAGGGTGCTCAAAAGTATGAACAAACACAAGTTGATCCAATTTAATAGGAGCAGGAATGCTTCAAGACAGAAATTTGAAGGTTTCCGAAGAGGTGGATTAATCCAAAAACTAGAAGTTTGGAATGGACTACTAGGCTACTGATATACGAGCATGCAATCAATGAACAGGGGAGCTATACTAGGTGCCTACCTTGCGTTGCTCGATGGGCTACTACAGATCGATGCATGGATGAACAGACTATGCAAAAAAGGATAAGTAGTCTTGCTCCTCTGTCTCGCCGTCAACTAAAAATATGGTGCTCAGGGACGGTGGCAGGTCGGGCTCCACGGTGACGTAGATTCCGACTACAGACAGAAATTATAAACAATGGCAACTTAGACGAACTTGATGTTGAGACCCAGATCCTTCAACAGAGGGAAACAATGGCAACTTTGCTGAAGAAGAGTGGGAGTCAGGAGGTTCAAGTGGAGGAGCAGGCATCATGTAACTTGAGCCAATGCATCATGTAACTTGAGCTGATGCATCATGTTATTTGAGCCTGAGGGGAGGCACAGAGACAGTTATCAGATAAAGCATGCATGACCTTAGGACATATGCAATGCAAGGCAAGGTGCTTATGCAAATTCATCTGCTCCAATGCAAACTCACTTGTATTGGTACTTAGTTACTACATGTAAACCCATACGAATTAAATACCTAAGTACTTCCTCTGTTTTTTATTACTTCGCGTTCTAGCATTTTTCGAAGTCAAAATTTGTCAACTTGGACCAAGAATATAAGAAAATATATGAACATTCGTTATTCCAAATACATATATTATGAAAACATAACTTACGAGGATTCCAATACTATAAGTTTTATATTGTAGATACTTCTATTTTTTGCTAAAGATTTGATCAAACTTTAAAAAATTTGACTTTGACTAAACCCAGAATACGATCTAATTGTGAACGGAGGGAGTATCAGTATTATCTCATAACTGAACACTCACATTTCAAAATAAGCACTAGTGACATACATACAATAGAATCCTAGTTTCGTTTGGCAAAACTCTCTCCAGGCAGTACTAACATTATAAATGATTCTAAAGGAACGTGGCTGCATTGTGACAGACAGTTGATATGCTCTAACCTTGGAGCAACTCTAGCAGATCCCTCATACCACATCCTCCAATACTGGATACGGGGGATGCGCTACAAAATAGGAAAAGATGGCATCATGAGTCATCTCCCAATACGACCATACATCCCACTTGGGTCCATAGAGCACGATCCTTCTATCTTCTTCAGTCTTCCTCGGTTCCCTCTATCCCTTCCACGGTTCCGCCTCAGACTCCCTCCTCAAGTGCAAGTCTCCGCTTCTTAGCAGCCGCCATACGCTCTTCGTATGCAAGCTTGCACTTCTCATTATCCTCGAGCTCATGCCATTTTACTAACTTCTCCTCTTACCTCTAAGCCGCTACATCAAACCTTGTTTGCATAGCCTGAGCTGCCAACTCCTTTCTTGTCTTCATCCTCTGATTTTCTTTCTCCTTGTATGCACCAACCTCTGTCGCTTTCTTCAGCTTCTCATTCTTCCTCCCTCCAGCCTCGCATCGCTTGAGGTTCAATTTTGACTCCTAGATCTCCTTGTCGGCGTTGCGTCGAACAGGTCATGGGCGTCAACCACGCCATTGTCCATGCCGCTTCTGGAGACACCACTCGCCACTGGTGCTCGGAGAGGAGGAGGAGGAGGAGCAGCGACGGCTGTCTGCTTGACCCGTGGCGGTGACTTCTTACCCCGCTAGTCCAGCTTACCCCTGGGTGGCACGCGGGCGAGAGCAACTGTGGGAAAGAACCGCTTGCTCGACGGCATATGACCAGGAGCAACAATAGGCGACGATGCATGCTCGATGGTTGCCCAGACGCCCAGTGTCACGAATTTCGACCAGTCATTGCCCAAGCGGAGGACACAAAGTGGCGAGCGAGCAATCTGGCGTGTCAGGACACACATCAAGGGGGAAGGGGGAGCGAGGGGTTCGAGAGACCCTTTAGGGCTTGTTCGGTTATTCCACTCCCCAAGTGGATTGGGGTGGAACGGAGGGAAATCAAGGGGATTTTGATCTAAAAGGGAATTAATACCCATCAATCCCTGCTATCCCCGACCAATTCCCTAGAAACCGAACAAGGCCTTACCGGGCTCCATTCCCGTGGCGCATGAGCCTCTCCGGAGCAGGAGGTGAGCCATCGATATGCGCACGTAGGAGCACTAAGGCTGGTCCTAGTGCTAGTATCATAAGTTGTATCATGCATGCCAACTTGGCAAAAATCTGATGTGGTGTCATAATTAATGAAGAGAGAAGTGGATGGAGTATCATAGGTAGATACCGTATCATAGCACGTAAAACTAGAAATCATAATTGCAAGTAAATCTTGTACACATATTTTACATAGAGATTCTACAAATCAATAAATATACCACTGCTATGATACTACTACATGATACAATGCACTAGAGATATAGTACCATACACTAGTATCATATGCATGATACTACTATTATGATACTCCCACTATAACCAGCCTAAAGGGTTGAGTGTGATGACACGATCCTTGATGAGATCTAGATCGCACAGTAGATTAGGGAATTGGAGTTTGGGGTGAGGACAAGCAAGCAGGAGAGGGGCCAAACAGAGAGAAGGTGAGAGACGCGACCAGATTCTATTTCATTGATATCCCGTTACAGAGCTCGAGTCCGGTATTTATCACATACCGTTTCTTGGTTCAGGGCCACAAGCGGCCAACCCACTCATGCCACACGCATGCTAGTGCTCACATTTGACACAACAACTACTCTGAAGATATTGAAATAGTAGCAGGTGTGACATTGCCCACTCCTTCAGAAGAAGCGCTAGTCCAGATAGGAGCAGCTGGTAACGGCGACGAAGCATGTCGTAGTCCTCCCATGTAGCAGCCTCTGATGAAGAATTTCCCCATTGAATCTTTAGCTATACAGCAGCAGAGTTTCCTTTCTTCACCATTCTGCGCTCTAGAATTCTTGAAGGAGTGAGATCTGCAGTAGCAAGATCCGGTGGTCAAGGAAGCTCACCGAACACTGGAGCATAGTTTGGATGGAATGGTTTCAGCTGTGAGACATGGAACACCGGGTGAATTCGACTATCAGGTGGTAAAGTGAGCTTGTATGCCAATAAACCAATCTTCAGCTCCACCAGAAAGGGACCGAAAAACTTGTAGGCCAGCTTAGCACATGGATGGTTAGCGACACTAGTCTGAGCATATGGCTGTAACTTCAGCAGCACCTGATCACCAACATTGAGTTCCCTTTCCACTCGGTTTCGATCAGCCTTCTTCTTGATTCTTCGTTGTGCACGAAGAAGCTAGGCACGTAAAGCAGCCGTGTTAGTAGGCCAATCCATCTCTTCGCCTCCATCTAAAGGAACATCCCATTGCAGCATGCCTCCCAGGTTGGGCTCACGTCCAAAAAGGGCCTTAAAGGGAGAGAAATTGAGAGAAGCATGATGAGAAGAGTTATACTAGAACTCAGCCGCTGGCAGCCATTTTCACCACTGACGCGGTGTCTCATGCACAGCTCCACGCACGTACATCTTGAGGCATTGATTAACGCGCTCGGTCTGCCTGTCTGTTTTTGGATGATAGGCAGTAGAGTAGAGAAATTTTGTACCAGCAGTCGATAGAAGTTCACACCAGATGGAGCTAGTGAAGATACGATCTCGGTCTGACACAATCGTGAGAGGAACGCCATGAATTTTGATGACATTATCCCAGAGAGCTCTAGCCACTTGAGCTGCAGTGAAAGGGTGTCGAAGAGGTATGAAGTGTGCAAACTTAGTCAACCGATCAACAACCACCATAATCACCTCATAGCCATCAGACTTAGGCAATCCCTCAACGAAGTCCATGGAAATGTCTTGACATGGGACCTCAGGTATGGGAAGAGGCTGTAGCTTGCCGGCTGGTTTGGTGTGTTCGTGTTTAGAATGCTAACAAATGGCACACTGGCGAACAAAATCCTCCACAACTTATTTGATTCCTTTCCACTGAAACAATTTCTTCAGTCGATGATATGTGGTAGTGGTGCCAGAATGGCCCCCAACAGCACTAGCATGAAGGGCACTAATGAGTTTGGTCTGTAGCGTTGTGTTTGCTCCAATCCACAATCTGCCATGATAGCGAATCAACCCATTATGCAGCCCTACTAATTTTGCCATAGCCTTGTGCTGAAGTTCAGTGTCAAGTTGATGATCGCCAAGGTTGTAGAGACTCTTATGATCCATGATGATGAGGAAGGGGCCACGCTGCAAGTAGGCATGCCACTTATCCACAGCCATCATGACAGCGAGAAATTCTTTCTCATAAGTGGAAAGCTTCTGATTGCGAACACCGAGCGCCTTACTAAAGTAAGTTATTGGATGGCCATCTTGCACTAGTACGGCACCGACGCCCGTATCGCACGCATCTGTCTCTATTGCAAAAGGCTTGTCAAAGTTAGGCAGGGAGAGCATAGGAGTGTTGGTCATTGCAAGCTTTAGTTGATCAAACGCGACCTGAGCATTGTCAGACCATTCAAAGCCCTTCTTGGTCAGCAGTTTGGTCAACGGCTTGGCGATAATGTCGTAGGGAGGGATGAACTTGCGGTAGTAGCCTATCAGGCCGAGGAAGCTGCGGAGCTCGGTGACATTTGTTGGTGTAGGCCACGCGTGCAGTGCACGAGTTTTGTCCCCATCTGTCGCCATGCCGTCGCGGGAGATGACATGGCCCAGGTACTCGATTCGATCTTGCGCGAACGAGCACTTGGATGCCTTGGCATATAGCTGGTGCTGGTGAAGAAGAGCAAGGACAAGGCGAAGGTGTTCTTGGTGCTCCTACAGAGTGGCACTATACACAAGGATGTCATCTAGGAATACAATAACAAACTTACGGGTGTAAGCAGCAAAGATTGAGTTCATCAAGCACTGAAATGTTGTCGGCACATTCGTTAGGCCGAAGGTCATAACGCGGAATTGGAAGTGCTCGTGGTGTGTCTTATATACAATCTTATCCTCATCTTCTTCACACATACAGATCTGATGGTATCCCGCACGCAAATATAGTTTGGAGAAGAAGGCGGCGCCGACCAATTCATCCAGGAGCTCATCAACTATTGGAAGAGGGAATTTATTCTTGATTGTAGCCAAATTGAGGTGGCGGTAGTCAATGCAAAACCTCCAGCTTCCTTCTTTCTTCCGCACTAGCAGCACCGGAGCAGCATAGGGACTCATGTTGTGCATAATCACACCAGTTCATAACATTTCATGAACTTGGCACTCGATTTCATCCTTCTGCATTGGCGAGTAGCGGTATGGTTTGTTGTTAGGTGGCACTGCACCTTCTTCCAAAGTAATAGCATGATCGTACTGACGGTGTGGTGGCAAACCCTTTGGTTCGGAGAAGACAGCTGCATATTCAGTTAGAATTGCACACACAGTAGTCGGTGTTTCTGAATTTACTGATGACACGGCATCTGAAATTTTTTCCACCACAGCTAGAGCCCAAATCTCATTAGTAGACTGAAGTTGCCGCAATGTTTCAACATCAATCTGCTCTAGTTGGTGTGTTTGAGTTGGACGAATGCCTTGTAACGTGATCTGCTTGCCCTTGTAATCGAAAGAAATGGCCTTCCCTTTCCAGTTATAGTTCATGGGACTGAAAGAGTCGAGCCAATCTGTTCCAAGCACACCGTCAGAAGCACCCAGTTCCAGTACACGCAAATCAGTGGCAAATGTATGGCCCTGAGCATTCCATTCCAATTGCGGCGCCATCCTATCACAAGTGGTATACTGTCCATTGGCAATCTTGACAGGTGCAGAAGGAATGGATATGGTGGCAGCACCAATTTCATATGCAAACGCTACATTGATGAAGCTATGCGAGATCCCATAATCAAGAAGTAGTAACATCGTCTGATCTCCAACACGAACAGGTAACCGAATAGTGGAAGGGCATTCAGTTCCATCCTGGGCTTGGGCACACAACATGCAACATTCTGCCACTGGTGCGGTAGGATCATCTGGCAATTCCAAGGCACGGACAACATCATCAGATAGCACTTCACCATAGTCTCCAACCTGGATATTCAACAACTGTGCTTGTTTCTTGCACTGATGATCCCGGGAATAGCATTCACCGCATTTGAAACACAACCCATTGGCGCGAAGATAATCACGTAACTATCGCTCATGGCCAAAATCACCAGTGACAACCCGTGGAGGTGCCGGCAACTGCTGGGGCAGTGGAGCTGGTAATGGTGGTGGGCGGCCAGCTGGGACCGGACGTAGTCGTGGTCGATTTGCCTCTAGTTCTTCTTCTTGGATCCTTGCAAAAACCATCGCTCTCGTGATATTAGTTGGTGCCTGAATCCTGACTGTAGTTCTGATTTCATCCTTTAGACCAAGCATGAACTGGGTGACGAAAAACCTGGGTCTTAAGGATGGCTCCATGGCAAGCAAATGATACATAAGCTTCTCGAATTGGAGCCTATATTCAGCCACATACCCTATTTGGCGCAACTGCAATAGTTGGTGCATCTGAATCTCATATTCATCAGGTCCAAACTCCTCCACAACAGCCTGATAGAAAATTTCCCATGTAACCTGATGGTGTTTCTGACGGAAAGCTTACAACCAAAGAGCAGCGTGGCCGTCCATGTATAGGGACGCCGTGGTAACCCATCTAGGAGCCTGCACGCGGTACAAATCGAAGTAGGCCATGCATCGGCCCAGCCAAAGGTTGGGCAAAGTACCTTCAAACCTAGGGAAATCATGCTTTGGTGGCTTGATGTATCCTCCATCATTAATATGTGCAATCTCACGCGGCTAGGGAACCGGCGCAAACTGGACTGTTTTCTGCTATTGTGGCTGTACCAACGGAACCGCGGGCGACTCCGGAATCAGAGGTGGCCCGTCGTTGGAGAGCCGAGCAAACGCGGGCGCGCCACATGAGCTAGCTCGTGGGGCGCTCCCAGTGGTGGCCCGCTGTCACGACCCGGGATCAGGGCTAGACGAATACCAGATCTTCATCTAATATAAGCCTAACCTAAATTTAGAAACGTGCAGGGAGAGATCGGTAACATTACAGAACATACAAACCATACATTAATAAGGTAAACTCTTAAAAGAGTTACAAACCAGTCATACAAGCCAGGGGTCACAGACCCATCATTACATCAAACAACGGAAGCAAAGAAGTTCTTCTAAACAACAAACTTAGCAAAGGGCCTAAGAGGCCATAACAGAAGTAGCGACCCTTCCATAGCCCGGGAACCCCGACTACTCGTTGACTTCGACGTATAAACCACCTTCAGTTGGAGTAGCATCATCTATAGAAAAACATCAACGACGCAAGGCTGAGTACAGGGTGTACTCCGCAAGACTTATGGCTAGTGGAGTTATTTTTGCATAAAGCCATCTTTTGTTTTCAAAACAAGAGGGAGAATAAACTCGTCTAGTCATATCATTTTCAAATGGGGATAAGAAGACTTCAACTCTAGCTCTTAAAATCATCTTTGATATCCACCAAGTATCATCATCAACTGAACTTTTCTTCATGGACTACCCCCTCAACAACCCCGAGGAAGTATTCCGGATCTTACTTTAGTTGGCAAGTTCTATCATTCGGTTATAGTTCTCTATGATCATAGAATCCGTTCCCAAGTCGTCCATAACCGTGGACACGACTTTTAAAAAATATTAATAACCCTGCAGGGGTGCACAACTTTACCCACACGTGCCAACCGATTCTTAATGCCTAATTTTTAGCCCTCTTCCTTGGAAGGCCGGCAGAGAGTGGTTGTGTAGGGTTCGCAGCATAGAAAACAAAAATTTTCCTACGATGTGAACTATATACCAAGATCTATCTACTAGATACAAACAACGGGCGGATGTATATCCGTAGAGAACATACCCTTGAAGACCGACAAAGCTTAACGAGTTCAACTCGTGGTTGATGTAGACGATCTCTTGCCGATCTCAAGATCGAGAGGAAGTCCTAGCGCCGCAAATCAGCAGCGCATCCGTGCTCGCACACACGTTCGAGGCACCGAGCAACCTCCGCCTCCTCGCTCCAGCGATGCAGCGGAAGCACAACTCTTTCTTGCCGAATAGCCACCGGGAACATGTATCTCGCTAGTCCGAGACCATGGGGGATAAATTCTAGAGGGGGAGAGAGATCCTTCACGAGGAGGTGTGAGAGACAAGTGAGGAGGGGGGCTCCTTTTATAGGAGGAGGGGGGGCACCCAAGGGGGTGGCCGCCGGCCATGGGGGCTGCCCCCTTGCCCTCCCCTCTTCATGTGGGTGGACACTCCACTCACAAATCTCCTTTAAATTCCCTCCACTCAAAAGTCCACTCAAATTCCCATTAAATTTCCACCAAATTTAATGCAAACTCTCATTAAATAAAAATCTTTTATTTTATTCAGAATTTTGTCAATTACTTTAATGACAAACATTCACAAATAACCCCTTGCTAGAATTCTATTTCACATGCATAACCACTTTATGCAATTTCACCCGAAAACCTGTTTCGATATCTAGTGAAATAAATTCCTGCGCTTGTTCATTCTTTCGGCATGAAACATTTGCTCCAATTGGATGTCGGTGTCTCTTAAGTGTGTCACCCTATGGTTCGTGAATAATGCGGACATGATCGAGACCGCTCTCGGATCAATAATCAGAAGTGGGATCTGGAGACCCATACTGACTCCCACACATTCAACTATGACTTTCTTGTGATCGTCGGAACCTTTTACGCTAGTATCTTAATCACTTTGTTTCACGATATATTACATGTCCGAGATTCGATCATCGGTATCTCCATACCTAGTTTGATCTCGTTACCGACATGCAATCTTTTCTCGTTCCTGTGATATAACATTCTAGTGATTAAATCACTTGCTTGCAAGCTAATCAATGTGATATCACCGAGAGGGCCCAGAGTATATCTATCTGTCATCGGGATGAACAAATTCCACTCTCAATCCATGAGCCTCAACATAACACTTTATTAGTTCTGAATCCATATTTATAATCACCCTGTTATGGTGTGACATTTGATGTTATCAAGAAACTCTTCCGGTGTTAGTGATTGACATGATCTCATGGTCTAAGGATTAGGATCACTTCGTAAGTTGTTATAGCAATATAAACTCAATGATTTTGATCGTAATGCTATACTTTGGATGAATGTTCATCACACCATTACACTAATGTTGTGATCCCGTTATTAACAACATCCAATGTCCATGATCAGGAAACCTTGATCATCTTGTTAATCAACGAGCTAGTTTATGAGAGAGGCATAACTAGGAACTTTTTGTTTGTTTATTAAACACACATGTATTAACGTTTCCGTATTAATACAATTATAGTATGCAAAATAAACATCTATCATATACTTGGAATACACATAATAAACACTTTATTATTGCCTCTCAGGGCATATTCCCTTCAGTTCCCCACTTGCACTAGAGACAATAATCTAGTTACATAGTGATAAATCTAACACCCATTGAGTTCTGGGGTTGATCATGTTTTGCTCTAGGGAGAGTTTTAGTCAACGGATCTGCTACATTGAGATCCGTATGTACTTTACAAATCTTTATATCTCCATCCTTGACATGCTCGCGGATGGAGTGAAACCGGCGCTTAATATGCTTGGAATGCTTGTGAGACCTTGGCTCTTTGGCATTGGAAATGGCACCATTGTTGTCACAATAGATCACCATTGGGTCCAACGCGTTTGCCACCACTCCTAGTTCGGATATGAACTCCTTCATCCAAACTGCTTCCTGAGCCGCTTCTGAAGCAGCAACATATTCGGCCTCCGTTGTTGATCCCGCTACCACTGGTTGTTTGGAGCTCCTCCAACTAACCGCTCCACCATTCATGAGAAATACGTATCCGGATTGAGACTTAGAGTCATCCGGATCGGTTCAAAGCTAGAGTCGACATAACACTTAGCGACGAGCTCTTCTTCACCTCCATATACAAGAAACATATCCTTAGTTCTTCGTAAGTACTTAAGGATATTCTTGACCGCTATCCAGTGTTCCGAACCTGGATCCGATTGGTACCTACTAGTCAAACTAATAGCATGTGCCACATCCGGTCTTGTACATAGCATGGCGTACATTATAGAGTCTATGGCTGAAGCATAGGGGACTTTGTCCATTATCTCTCTTTCTTCCGCCGAAGCCGGACTTTGAGTCTTACTCAATGTCTTGCCTTGCAACATAGGTAAGAACCCCTTCTTACTTCCGTCCATTTTAAACTTCTTTAAAATCTTATCAAGGTATGTAATTTGTGATAGACCTATTAGGCGCCTAGATCTATCTCTGTAGATCTTTATGCCTAATATGTATGACGCTTCACCTAGGTCCTTCATTGAAACTTTGTTGTTTAGATAACTTTTAACATTGTTTAAAAGATCTATATCATTTCCGATCAATAATATGTCATCCACATATAATATCAGAAATGCCACATTGCTCCCACTCACTTTCTTGTAAATACAAGCTTCTCCGTAAGTTTGGACAAATCCAAACTCTTTGATCACCTCATCAAAGCGGAGATTCCAACTTCGTGATGCTTGCTTCAACCATAGATGGATCGCTGAAGCTTGCACACCTTGTTAGCATCCTTAGGATCGACAAAACCCTTTGGTTGTATCATATACAACTCTTCTTCAATATTACCATTGAGAAACGCGGTTTTCACATCCATCTGCCATATCTCATAATCGAAATATGCAAAAATTGCTAACATAATCCTAACTGACTTTAGCATCGCTACGGGAGAGAAAGTCTCATCGTAGTCAACTCCTTGAATTTGTCGAAACCCCTTTGCGACAAGTCGAGCTTTATAGACGGTCACATTACCATCAGCATCAGTTTTCCTTTTGAAAATCCATTTGTTCTCCACGGCCTTCCGGTCGTGAGGTAATTCCACCAAGTTCCAAACTTGATTTTCATACATGGATTCCATCTCGGATTTCATGGCTTCTAACCATTTGTTGGAATCCGGGCTCATCATCGCTTCTTCATACGTCGCAGGGTCATCATTTTCATCAACCATGAAATTCATGACAGGATTTCCGTACAGCTCGGGAGCTGCACGCGTCCTGTTTGACCTGCGAGGTTCGGTAGTACTCTCTTTCGGAGTTTCATGATCATTATCATTAGTTCCCTCTTCAACAGGTGGAGCCAACTCCGGAACAACTTCCGGCGCTGCGCTACTCGCCATACTTTGAAGAGAAGGTTCCACAACCTCTTCGAGTTCTACCTTCCGACTACTCACACCTTTCGCGAGAAACTCTTTCTCTAGAAAGGATCCATTCTTGGCAACAAAAACCTTGCCCTCGGATCTGTGATAGAAGGAATACCCAATAGTTTCTTTAGGGTATCCTACGAAGACGCATTTTTCCGCTTTGGGTTCGAGTTTATCCGGTTGAAGTTTCTTCACATAAACATCGCATCCCCAAACTTTAAGAAATGACAGCTTAGGTTTGTTTCCAAACCAAAATTCATACGGTGTCTTTTCAACGGATTTAGATGGTGCCCAATTTAAAGTGAATGCAGCAGTTTCTAGTGCATAACCCCAAAATGACAACGGCAAGTCCGTCAGAGACATCATAGATCGAACCATATCTAATAAAGTACGATTACGACGTTCCGACACACCATTTCGCTGTGGTGTTCCGGCAGGTGTGAGTTGTGAAATAATTCCACACTCTTTCATGTGAGTGCTAAACTCGTAACTTAGATACTCACCTCCACGGTCGGACCATAGAAATTTGATCTTTCTATTACGATGATTTTCCACTTCATTCTGAAATTCCTTGAACTTTTCAAAGGTTTCAGACTTGTGTTTCATCAAGTAGATATAACCGTATCTACTCAAATCATCCGTGAAAGTAACAAAATAACGATATCCACCTCGCGCCGACACACTCATTGGACCACATACATCAGAATGTATGATTTCCAATAAATCTGTCGCCCGTTCCATTGAACCGGAAAACGGCGTTCTAGTCATCTTGCCCATAAGGCATGGCTCACATGTATCAAATGATTCATAATCAAGTGGTTCCAAAAGTCCATCTGAATGGTGCTTCTTCATGCGTTTAACGCCAATATGACCTAGACGGCAGTGCCACATATATGTGGATATATCATCATTAAGTTTAATCCTTTTAGCATCAACATTATGAATATGTGTAACATTATCATCGAGATCTAATAGAAATAAACCATTCATCATCGGTGCATGACCATAAAAGATTTCATTCATATAAATGGAACAACCATTGTTCTCGGATTTAAATGAATAACCACTTCGCATCAAACACGATCCAGATACAATGTTCATGCTCAGTGCAGGCACCAGATAACATTTATTCAAGTTTATAACTAATCCCGACGGTAAGTGGAGAGGCAGCGTTCCGACGGCGATCACATCAACGCTTGATCCATTGCCGACACGCATCTTGACCTCACCCCTTGCTAGCGGTCGCTTGTTCCGCAGCCCCTGATTCGAGTTACAAATATTAGCAATTGAACCGGTATCAAATACCCAGGTGCTACTACGAGCACTAGTCAAGTACACCTCAATAACATGTATATCATATATACCTTTGTTTGCCTTGCCGGCCTTCTTGTCTGCCATATACTTGGGGCAGTTGCGCTTCCAGTGGCCAGTCCCCTTACAATTGTCGGGACCCCGGTTCCACTCAACATGACCTAATTGCATCGCACCTTCGCCATGTCATCCATCATGCATGCATCATGCCGATCTTCTGCCGTGTATTAAATATTGCATCCGGTGTTTATTCTAGTGTTTTGCTTCTTCGCGGATAAGGCCGTTGAGTTGATGTGAGCTTCGCCCCGATCTTCGGATGAACCCTTCGACAATGTTTTCAGGCGAGCATCTCCCTCTTTCTACCTATCTTACTTTTATAGTATTTACTTCCCTCCTGTTGATCTATTGCTATCTGTGTTGCGATGCTCTAGTTTCCGTGCCCGAATATCCCGTGCAGCCCTATATTGCCTTGGACACACCCTATTACCTGTTGTTTGGTAGATAGTTGGACTTGCGCGTCGTAGTTGCTTGCTCAAGTGCTGATGTGTGTCGTCATATGCCACAGTTGCTGATGTATTGCCGCATGTTGATGATGGAGTTGATCATAGTTTTTACTTATCGTCACTTTAATTTCTGTTTAACAACTAAAATTGAAATAAGCAGAGGCATCGGTGGGTGATAGATAATATTTGGTTTCCGAACGCCCACTTGTGTCCCGTAGGACCCCGAGTACTTGATACCTGTTCCTTGTTTTATCGCGCTATCCACATATGGGGAGTATGGGCCCCCCTTAGCCAGAGCTTGATTCCGTCTTATTTCTTGGGGCCACAAGTAGTTTGGGGCTTTATTACTATCCTGTACTTATGCCATGCTTTACTGCTTTATTTACGATTGTGCGAGGTACTGCACACTGTACTGTTTTGGAAGCGGAATGTTTTCGCGGTATCGACAAGCCCCGTTTGGGGTTCCCAGTCGTTTACAGCCATTGTCGCAGACCTTGAGTCCGTCTCGGAGCTAGCTTACTTCGTTGCGGGTCTACTCAATGGGGTGGCCCCCTGAAATATTTCTGAATCTTGTGATTGCTCTGTCGTGAAGACCTCGTTGGGTTTTGATTTGGTTTTTCCGAGGTTGATCGTGTGTGTGTTGCTATTTGTGCACCCCGGCCGGGTTAAAACTTTCTGAAAGCCGTGTCCGCGGATATGGACGACTTGGAGCACAGTATCTCGATCATAGACAAGCATAACTAAAGTTTACTGCTACAAATTTGACTTATAATGACTAGTAATCAGCTTCACTATAATGGAATGGCTAATTAATACTGCCCACAATTGCTTGTTTATTGTCGCTTGCGACCATTGTACCTGACCAGTAAGTATTGCAACTACAACGAAATGGCTGAATAAAAGTACCAACAACTGCTGGGTTTTGGGTTATCTCATGCTATCTGTATCTGATTAGTAAGTGTTGCAACTATAACGGAATGATTAACTAAAAGTGCCTACTGCTTACTTTATCAGGATGAATATCTAAACCTGACTAGTAATTGCTGCAACGATAACGAAATAAGTAAAACTGCCAACGGTGTGAGTTCCTCGGTTGACTTCCTCGTTTGGTCTCGAGGGGGAAACACCAGGATGGGTTTGTTTGGTGTTAGCTTCAGGTTGGATCCGAATAGGTCATTCTTACCCCTCTCTAATTGCCGCCATTTGTATCGAGTCTCTATAGGTTGTTCAGTGTATGCTGCCGCTGCCGCTCAGTCCACCATACCTATGTAGGCGAGGACCGCCGAATTCTAGCCTCGCCGTGTACTGGCCTCAGTACTGACGCTCCTCTTTTTCCTTTGCCCTTCGTCGGCACCCCTTTTGTTTAAGCAGGTTTTGAGATCGACGTCGTTAGCAGGGTTACCCTTCCGGCTTGGCCTGGGCAGGGTTATGGACGCCATTGGTTATTCCTCAGGGCTCTTAGCCCCATTTGCATCTTGTCCGTAGTCGGACGCTGTATCATTTTCAAGGTGATTTGGATCTTTGTACATTATATCTGCAATCTTGACCCTTTGAGTCGCTGTTATATATATATCTGTTCTGTGGGTCCCAACGAGGACTGTTGTGTAATGTTATTACTTCGTTTTCCACCCGCACGAAAGTGCCTGGTGGGCACCTTTGAATCGTTTCTATGCGGGTTTGGCGAATTTTTCTCAAACTTGCATAGGTCCGATTCAGAGGGTGTTACAGAGTGGTATCAGAGCTCAGCAGTTACGATACCCCACAAGTCCAGCCTATAGGATAACCTAGCTAACGGCCGAAGTAGAGTGTCAAAACTATTTTTGCAAAATCGGTTGGATAGTTCTGATTAGGTCTGATTTTACTCCTTACCCCTCTGCTATTCTCCTCTCACCTCTGCGTGTTTTGAATCCGCTCTCTTCTCTCTCTTTGAGTCCAGGATTTCTCGTGGTTGGGTTTCCGTCGTACCTTTAGGGTTTCGCTTTCTCCCTTTTGTAACGGAGGTTCTACGATCATCAATCTGCGACTTGTCTATTGAACCCTTCCTCCAATCTTTTGTTCTTGAGCTCTTTATCCATATGTGTTCTTTGCTGGATATCAGTGTCGTTGAAAAACATATGAGAAGGACGAGCATTGGTGAAGTTGGAGTATACCTTGAGCATGTGTTGTTCATGCCAATGGAACCATCGCGGAACCTAATCATTGTGTCTTTCATACGATTTCTGCTGGCATCATCCCTTTGTTCCGGGTACCACCTATGAAGATCTTCAGTCTAAATCTCGAGAGATGAGTTGCCTGATTCTCCTACTCAGGTATAGAGTTGATAGTGTGGGTACGGGATGGACTGATCACCCTACCCGACTCTTACTGTTCGCTCTGTACATCGAACTGGTGGATCAATGTAACTTTTCCCTCTTCTAATGGAAGTTAGAGGTGGCCTTATCGTTTGATACCTCTACCTTCGTCCGTTGTTTCTCCGGAGTGTTCTCTCGACGATCAGGAACAACGACCCTTTTGTTGGTGGTGTCGCCGATTTCAAGATGGAGGATGAACCCTCGTTAGTGGTGTCGCGAGGATCTACGCGAAGCGGGAAGATGCAGACCACCGACCTTCCTTCCGGTACCATGAGGCGGATCTCGAGGGCGAGATCCATTGTTAGTGGTGTCGAATTGTGGCATCCCGCAAAAACCACTACTAGAAAATCGCGTTGAATTTGTGCATTGCATCGTCATCATCATGCGTTTTTTGCCTAAAACTAATTTCGAAAACCTATTTTATTTCCAAACGCCTCGTCTTCGTTCAACACGCAAACCCGGGTCACCGGATTATTTTGTTTTGCCCGCTATCGGTTTGCAAACGGTGTTATTTAAACAAATAAAATTTATATTTATTTTAGTAGGGGCAGTCGAACGGGCCAACCCGACCCGAACGACCACCCCTATTTTTAAATCGGTCCACCTAACCTGCCCTTCTAAATCCTACAGCTACCTAAAACTCTACCCCACACCGCTGGCCACATCACCCCATCCAATGGTTAGTCGCCACCTCACCCCTTCCCCTTCCCCCAACCACTCATAATCTGCCACCTAGTCTAACTCACCCCACCCCCTCTCTCTCCTTCCCTCTCCCTCCTCCTCTCACACCCTTCCCTGGCCACACAGGCCACACACACGACGCACACAACACACGCACGCTCCCCACGCCACCAGCCCCACACCCACTTAGTCACCTCCCTGGCCCCACGGGTCCCACCCGTCAGACCCTGCCCGCTCCCCACCTACCCCCGCCTGCTCCTTCTTCCTCCTCCTCTCTCCCCGCGTCCCCGACCTCCGTCCGCCCTCCCCTCCGGCCGTCGAGCTCCCCGGCACGCGCCGCTCCCCGCACAGCTCCTCCATCTCCTTCCTTCCTCCTGCCGGCCACCCCCACCCTCTGCGCCCCGCCTCACCCTCTCCCCGCCCCTGGCCGCCGGCCCCCTCGCCCTCTCTGCAACCTCGGAACCGCCCCCACAACCCTCGGCCCGCGTCACCACCCAGCGCGCCGCCGCCGCAAGCCCCCGCCGCCGCCCCGTCTTCGCAGTTTCCGCGGCCGTCCCGCCCGCGCCGCGTCGCCGGACTCCCCCACGCGGGCCCCCGTCGCCGTCGAGCTCGAGCTCGCCCCGCCAACCTCCGCGAGTCCCGCCTCCCCCGCCTGAGCCTGCCGGCGCCGCCCGCCCCTCTGCTCGCGTTCGCCACGCGCCGGAGCGGCCCCGCGAGCGTCGCCGACCGCCTCCCTCGGCTCCACCCCTCCCCGCGAGCGTCGCCGACCGTCCGCCCCCGACCGCTTCCGCCGCCTCGACCTGGCCTCGGCCCCCTCCGCGCAGACGCTCTTCCTCGCCGGCCCTGCGACCACCGCCTCACCGGCCCCGCCCCCGCCGCCGCCAGGGCCGGACCCGGCCTTCCCCGGCGCCCGCGCCTCCGCGCCTCCCCTCCCCAGCGTCCTCTGCCGCCGTTCTGCCTTCCCCCTCGCCGCGTCCTCCTCGGGCCGCCCCTGCTGCCAGAGCGTCCCCGGCGAGCCGCCGTGCCCGACTCCATCACGCCCTCCCTGCGTGCTCGTGCGCCCCGCGGAGCCATGGCCGAGCTCGCCTCCCCGTTTTCCCCAAGGTCGACCCCTGTTCGTGCGGTCGTTGCCGAGAATGTTGCCCAACGGGCCAAGCTGTTTTGTGTGAAACATTCTAGCACTCAAGATTGGCCCATCGGCTCCAATGTCCGACAAGCTCGTCGCCTTGGGAAAACCCAAGACCGAACCCGGGCGCGCCAAGCTCTTCGACCCGAGACCCCGTACCTGGAGAGACAAGGCAGACCCTATAACAAGTGCCGCGAAGCCCGTCGCCGGTTCCGATGATCAACCCCGAGGATTTCCGGTGCTACAAGAACTCCATCACGGAAACCGAAGATCGTCTAAGGGGGAACATTAAGTAGTCCATCGACACCCGAACCCGAGTTCTTCGACGCGTCGACAAGATCTCCTACATGGGAGCCCGGAGAACCCGTGACCGAAGACCGCGGAGCGTCAAGGTCGCCTCACGGAAACGAAGCCCCGAATTCCAAGGTCGTCAACATGGAACTGAACAGGTCTACTACATGGATTAGAGAACCGAATCCGACGCACCAAGATCTTCCTCCCGGAGCCGGGGACGTCGAGCACTGCGCCCCTGACGCCAACCAAGCCCTGCTTCCCGGTAGCGACAAGACCTACCCCGATCCGAGACCCTAACCCCGGAGTTCGAGAACGACCCCGTCAAACCCTGGACCCCGAGACCGATCCCGAACCCGAACCCCGGAACCCCAGATCGTCGAGCCCCCTCTGATGTGTGACCCCTTTTTCCTCGAACCCTATTTTATAACATATCAACTTGTTGCATATTGAATTGTCATACTTGCATGCATAATCATGTGGTTTGGGGGCCTTATGCCGAGTCACCTAATAATTAAGTATGGGGCCCATATGCGGGCAAATCTAGTCTCATATTGGCCTCATTTAAATTGATGTAGCGAACCGGTGCTATATTTTGGCCATGTTAAACAACATTTAAATTGCGGGGTTTCTAAATAACTTGAACCTTTTAACTAATTGTCGGGACCCCGGTTCCACTCAACATGACCTAATTGCATCGCACCTTCGCCATGTCATCCATCATGCATGCATCATGCCGATCTTCTGCCGTGTATTAAATATTGCATCCGGTGTTTATTCTAGTGTTTTGCTTCTTCGCGGATAAGGCCGTTGAGTTGATGTGAGCTTCGCCCCGATCTTCGGATGAACCCTTCGACAATGTTTTCAGGCGAGCATCTCCCTCTTTCTACCTATCTTACTTTTATAGTATTTACTTCCCTCCTGTTGATCTATTGCTATCTGTGTTGCGATGCTCTAGTTTCTGTGCCCGAATATCTCGTGCAGCCCTATATTGCCTTGGACACACCCTATTACCTGTTGTTTGGTAGATAGTTGGACTTGCGCGTCGTAGTTGCTTGCTCAAGTGCTGATGTGTGTCGTCATATGCCACAGTTGCTGATGTATTGCCGCATGTTGATGATGGAGTTGATCATAGTTTTTACTTATCGTCACTTTAATTTCTGTTTAACAACTAAAATTGAAATAAGCAGAGGCATCGGTGGGTGATAGATAATATTTGGTTTCCGAACGCCCACTTGTGTCCCGTAGGACCCCGAGTACTTGATACCTGTTCCTTGTTTTATCGCGCTATCCACATATGGGGAGTATGGGCCCCCCTTAGCCAGAGCTTGATTCCGTCTTATTTCTTGGGGCCACAAGTAGTTTGGGGCTTTATTACTATCCTGTACTTATGCCATGCTTTACTGCTTTATTTACGATTGTGCGAGGTACTGCACACTGTACTGTTTTGGAAGCGGAATGTTTTCGCGGTATCGACAAGCCCCGTTTGGGGTTCCCAGTCGTTTACAGCCATTGTCGCAGACCTTGAGTCCGTCTCGGAGCTAGCTTACTTCGTTGCGGGTCTACTCAATGGGGTGGCCCCCTGAAATATTTCTGAATCTTGTGATTGCTCTGTCGTGAAGACCTCGTTGGGTTTTGATTTGGTTTTTCCGAGGTTGATCATGTGTGTGTTGCTATTTGTGCACCCCGGCCGGGTTAAAACTTTCTGAAAGCCGTGTCCGCGGATATGGACGACTTGGAGCACAGTATCTCGATCATAGACAAGCATAACTAAAGTTTACTGCTACAAATTTGACTTATAATGACTAGTAATCAGCTTCACTATAATGGAATGGCTAATTAATACTGCCCACAATTGCTTGTTTATTGTCGCTTGCGACCATTGTACCTGACCAGTAAGTATTGCAACTACAACGAAATGGCTGAATAAAAGTACCAACAACTGCTGGGTTTTGGGTTATCTCATGCTATCTGTATCTGATTAGTAAGTGTTGCAACTATAACGGAATGATTAACTAAAAGTGCCTACTGCTTACTTTATCAGGATGAATATCTAAACCTGACTAGTAATTGCTGCAACGATAACGAAATAAGTAAAACTGCCAACGGGGTGAGTTCCTCGGTTGACTTCCTCGTTTGGTCTCGAGGGGGAAACACCAGGATGGGTTTGTTTGGTGTTAGTTTCAGGTTGGATCCGAATAGGTCATTCTTACCCCTCTCTAATTGCCGCCATTTGTATCGAGTCTCTATAGGTTGTTCAGTGTATGCTGCCGCTGCCGCTCAGTCCACCATACCTATGTAGGCGAGGACCGCCGAATTCTAGCCTCGCCGTGTACTGGCCTCAGTACTGACGCTCCTCTTTTTCCTTTGCCCTTCGTCGGCACCCCTTTTGTTTAAGCAGGTTTTGAGATCGACGTCGTTAGCAGGGTTACCCTTCCGGCTTGGCCTGGGCAGGGTTATGGACGCCATTGGTTATTCCTCAGGGCTCTTAGCCCCATTTGCATCTTGTCCGTAGTCGGACGCTGTATCATTTTCAAGGTGATTTGGATCTTTGTACATTATATCTGCAATCTTGACCCTTTGAGTCGCTGTTATATATATCTGTTCTGTGGGTCCCATCGAGGACTCTTGTGTAATGTTATTACTTTGTTTTCCACCCGCACGAAAGTGCCTGGTGGGCACCTTTGAATCGTTTCTATGCGGGTTTGGCGAATTTTGCTCAAACTTGCATAGGTCCGATTCAGAGGGTGTTACACCCTTGGTACTGATTGGGCCCCATGCATTTTGTGTTTCTTTCCAAATATTTTTCAAAACCAGATGAATGTTTCAAATAGAGAAGGGAGTTAGGGTTTAGGGTTTTGTTGGTTATTTCTTAAATAAACCAAAGTGCAAGTGTTATCCATGCATGCAATGCTCAAACATGTCCTTATTTATATTACACAGAAGGGTGGTATGTTACACCCGCGTGGGTTGAAAACCTGAGAAGCCGGTAGGGACTAGGATGGTGATGCAGCCTTGCACGCCTCATCAACGTCAGCCTGCATGAGTGTGGCATCCCGCAAAACCACTACTAGAAAATCGCGTTGTTTTTGTGCATTGCATCGTCATGACCGCATGCTCATGCCATCAGGCCGCATTGCATTTGAGCATCGTCATCATCTTGCATTTGCTTGCATAAAACTATTTGCAGTAAACCCGTTTTTGTTTTCTAAATGCCCCACCTTTATTCAACACCAAACACCGGGTCTCCGGATTATTTTGTTTTGTCCGCTGTCGGATTGCAAACGCGTTGGTTAAAAATAAATAATTTAATTAATTAATTTAGTGGGGGCAGTCGAACGGGCCGACCCGACCCGAACGACCACCCCCAGAACCTAAACGGTCCACCTAATCGGCCACCCCATTAATCCTACAGCTACCCACCTATCTACCCACACCCCCCTCCACATCACCCCCACCAATGGCCTGCCGCCACATCATCACCTCCCCTCCCCTAACCAACCACACCCTGCCACTTGGCCCAGCCACTCCCTCTCTCTCTCTCTCCTCTCTCCCCTGTGGCCCACCTAACCTCCCCACCACACAAACCCACGCAGACACACGCACACACCCTGGCCTCACAACAACCACACACGCACGCCAGCCCCTCCCTTTCCACCTCTTTGCCGCCTGGGTCCCACCCGCGGGCCCCACCCCCGCCAGTGCCCCTGTTCCTCTTCCTCTTCTCCCTCCCTCTCTCCAACCTCCCACCGACGCGCGCGCTCTCACCTCGTCGCTCGCCCCGCCAGGACCCCGCCGCCTGCAGGCCCGCCTCCTCCGCCTTCCGACGTCCGGCCGCGCCGCCCCTCACCTCCGCTCCCCGGCGTAGCGCCGCTCCGCCCTGGCCTTCTCTCGCACCTCGCCGCTCTTCCGCTTCGCTGCGCCCCATCCGGCTCCACCGCGACCACCCCACGCCGCCGCCGCTCCTCCGAGCTCGCCCTCTCCCTCCTCTCGCTGCACCTCCCGCCGCGCCTCCGCGATCCCCCCCGCTCCGCTCCGCCGCCTCCGCGCCGGCGAGCGCCGCGCCGCCGCTCAAGCTCCCTCCCCCTACAACCTGCGCCGCCCCTCGCCTCTGCACCAGCCTGCCGCACCGGCGTCCCCTCCTCCGGCCTCCTCCTCCCGTCGCTCCCCGGGCCCCGCCGCTCGCCGCCGGCCTGCGCCGCCAACCACCGCCTCAGCGACGCCTCCCCTCCGGCGACGGCCGCTGCCAGCTCGCCAGGCGCCACCTCGCCGCCGGCGTGCGGTCCCGTTCCCGAGCGCTCCCTGCAGGTCATGTCCCCGCGGACCCCGCCTTCCCGCGTGGAGCCCGTCGCTCGACCCTGAACGGCCCGACAGCGAGTGCCCCGCGCCTCTGCCTTGCAGCATGCTGTCGCCCGGATCTCCTTCCTTCGAGACGGCCCCGACAAGATCACTCGGCCTTCTTCGACTTATGCCATGTATGGTGAAACCCGAGAATAATCGATGCCAGAACCAAGAGCGTCATGAACCACTAGCGTTGAACCCAAGCCGACACTAGCAAACCAAGATGGCACCACAAGATCTACACTCGTGCCATCAAGACCGACCCCGTCGAGACCCCGACCCGAAGATGCCCAGAACACCAGTTCGCCTTCTCGGACACCAGGACCTCCTTTAGGGACACCGAAGATCGAACCCCGGGGCGTCAAGCTCTCCTTCCTGGCCGTCAGGGTCCATGACATGGAATCGCCAAGATCTCCAATTGGAACGCCAAGTTCGCCACCTTGAACGCCGACTCGATGGCGCGGGCCCGACAAGACCCTCGCAACGGCAAGATCGACCCCGTGGGACCCGACAAGATCTGCACGACGACAGGAACGACAGCGACCAGGAGAATCCGATGCGCCCCGACACCGAACCAAGTTCTCCTTCCCGGAAGCATCGACGCTCGTGCGACAAGATCTCCACCCTAGATCCGAAGACCCTAATCCCGGAGTCCGAGAACGCTTCCGTCGAACCTTGGACCCTGAGACCGAACCCCGAACCCCGGAACCCCAAGTTCGTCGAGACCCCCTAAAGTGTGAACCCCTTATCCGAGAACCCTATTTTATAAATGTCACCTAGATAACTATTGCATATAAATTGTTCATGCATGCATACTTGTCTGCGGTTTGGGGGCCTTCCGCCGATTCACCTAATAATTAAATATGGGGCCCATATGCGGGCAAATCTAGCCTTATATTGGCCTCATTTAAATTGTGTAGCGAACCGGTGCCATCTTTTGTCTTGCTAATGCAACATTTAATTGCGGGGTAGATAAATAACATGAACCATCTAATTAATTGTCGGGACCCCGGTTCCGCTGAATATGACCTAATTGCATCGCACCTTTGCCATGCCATGCACCATGCATGCATCATGCCGATCTTCTGCCGTTGTATTAAATATTGCATCCGGTGTTATTCTAGTGTTTTGCTTCTTCGCGGATAAGGCTGTTGAGTTGATGTGAGCTTCGTCCCGATCTTCGGATGAACCCTTCGGCAATGTTTCCAGGCGAGCATCTCCCCCTTTCTACCCATCTTACTTTTATAGTATTTATTCCCTCCTGTTGATCTATTGCTATCTGTGTTGCGATGCTCTAGTTTTCGTAACCGTGATACCCCTTGCAGCCATATACTGCCTTGGACACATCCTATTACCTGTTGTTTGGTAGATAGTTGGACTTGCGCGCCGTAGTCGCTTGCTCAAGTGCTGTTGCGTGTCGTCAAGTACCACAGTTGTTGGAGAATTGCCGCATGTTCAATGTTGGAGAAGACCATGGCTTTATTATTGTTCACTTTAATTACTGTTTAACAACTAAAATTGAAGTAAGCAGAGGCATCGGTGGGTGATAGATAATATTTGGTTTCCGACCGCCCACTTGTGTCCCGTAGGACCCCGAGTTCTTGACACCTGTTCCGAGATCGAGCGCGCTAACCACAGGTGGGGAGATATGGGCCCCCCATTGATTATTACCTGATTTCAAAGTATTATACTGGGGGCCACAAACTAGTTTGAGGTTTTATTTACGATCCTGTACTTATGCCATGCTTTACCGCTTTAATTAAATTGTGCGACAGATAGCACCTGTACTGTTTAGGATCGGGCCACGATTTCGCGGTGTCGATAGTCCCCGTTTGGGGATTTGCTGTCGTTCACAGCCGTCTATCCAAACCCTATGTCCGTCTCGGAGACCGGCCGACTCCGTTGCGGGTGTCGACTTGGTGGGGTGGCCCCCATGTACTTGCTTTGGATCTGGGAACGTCGTGACTTAGGCCCCGCCGACATACCGATGGGTGTATGTTAACTGATCTGGCAAAAAGGGTCGAAGTGCCTGTGGATACTTTGGTGCACCCCTACAGGGTTTAATCTTTTCGAGAAGCCGTGTCCGCGGTTATGGACGACTTGGAGCACAGTGCTTGATCATAGACAACTATAACTAAAGTTTATTGCTATTAATTGACTTGTATCCGATATGACTAGTAATCAGCTTCACCACCATGGAATGGCTAAGTAAAAGTACCAACAACTGCTGGGTTTTGGGGTTATCTCATGCTAATTGTATCTGACTAGTAAGTGTTGCCACTATAACGGAATGGTTAACTAAAAGTGTCCACTGCTTATTTTATCAGGATGATTATCTACACCTGACTAGTAATTGCTGCAACGATAACTGAATAAATAAAACTGCCAACTGTGTGAGTTCCTCGGTTGACTTCCTCGTTTGGTCTCGAGGGGGAAACGCCAGGATGGGTTTGTTTGGTGGTAGTATCAGGTTGGTTCCGAATAGGTCTTTCATCCCCCTCTCTGATTGACGCCAGTTGTATCGAGTCTCTATAGGTTGTTTAGTGCATGCTGCCGCTGCCGCTCAGTCCACCATACCTATGTAGGCGAGGACCGCCGAATTCTATCCTCTCCGTGTACTGGCCTCAGTACTGACGCTCCTCTTTTTCTTTTGCCCTTTGTCGGCACCCCTTTTGTTTAAGCAGGTTTTGAGATCGACGTCGTTAGCAGGGTTACCCTTCCGGCTTGGCCTGGGCAGGGTTATGGACGCCATTGGTTATTCTTCAGGGCTCTTAGCCCCATTTGCATCTTGTCCGTAGTTGGACGCTCTATCATTTTCAAGGTGATTTGGATCTTTGTATATTATATCTGTATTCTTGACTCTTTGAGTCGCTGTTGTATATATCTGTTCCGTGGGTCCCATCGAGGACTGTTGTGTAATGTTATTACTTCGTTTTCCACCCGCACGAAAGTGCCTGGTGGGCACGTTCGAATCGTTTCTATGCGGGTTTGGAGGGTTTCGCTAAAACTTGCATAGGGCCGATTCTGAGGGTGTTACAATGAGGTCCAACTGCTTCCGAACGCTCTGCAGTTCCTGGGAGCCCTGGGCATTGAAAGACGAATGAATCTCATGTCGCTGATCTCCGAGCACAGCCTGGTCGTCGAGCCTCTTTAGGATCAGTTCCAAGAGCTTTTTTTGTCTCGGCGGTGCTCTCCTCCATCGCCGCCAGCACGTGCTGAGTCTGCGCCGTGGGTTTTGCCGGCGCCGACGTGCTCGCTCCGAGAAGATCCAACCAAGCTAGGGATTCTGTGTGATCTCACCAAAGTGAATTTGCACCTTTCACCGAAAATTACGAATCGATGCCAAGAGGATTGGAGCGGACAACGACAGGGAAAATTTTGGTGGTTTTTTTCTGCCTCTGCAAACCAATCTGTGATGACCCGATTCTTGATGAGATCTAGATCACACAACAGATTAGGGAATTGGAGTTTGGGGTGAGGACAAGCAAGCAGGAGAGGGGCCAAACAGAGAGAAGGTGAGAGACGCGACTAGATTCTAGAACACTCATATTCCATTAAGACACGGCACGGTCGTCTGTGGCATCCCGCAATTACCACTACTAGAAAATCGCGTTGAATTTGTGCATTGCATCGTCATCATCATGTATTGTTTGTCAAAAACTAATTTCGAAAAACCTGTTTCGAATTTCCAAACGCCCCATCTTTATTCAAACGCAAAAACCCGGGGCTCCGGAGTTATTTTGTTTGTTGCTATCGGGTTGCAAACGGCCCGTTTAGAATAAATAAAAATTTAAATTATTTTAATAGGGGCAGTCGAACGGGCCGATTGACCCGATCGACCACCCCAGGAAATAATAAACGGTCCACCTATCTGCCCCATCTAATCCTAAAGCTACCCAGAATTCTACCCCAACCCCTCTCCACCTCACTCCCACCATTCAGAGCCCGCCACCTCACCTCTCTCCCTCTTTTCCCCCAATCATCAGCTGCCACATCAGCCCCCCCTTCTCTCTTCTCTCTCTCCCTCCTTTTCTCTCTCCCAGCAGCCAACCCCCCTGGGCCACACAACACCTGCACGCACGCCACGCCCGGTCCACCCCACTCACCTGCTCGCGGGACCCACCCCTGGCCCCACCCTGACCCGCCTGCCTCCACCTCTCTTCCTCCTCCCGCATCCCCTCTCCCCGCGACCTCCCTCGCAGCCGACGCGGCCTCCTCCAGCCGCCGCGCCAGGCTACCCTCTCCCCCACCTCGCTGCCCACCTCCCTTCTCCACCCCAACCGCCGACGCTTCCTCCTCCGCGCCCGCTGCCGCCCAGCAGAGCTCCGCCGCGCAGCTCTCCCTCGCGCGCCCGGCCGCTCCCCGACGCTCCCCCCCCGCGAGCGCGTCGCGCCGCCGGCCGCCACAAGTCGCCGGCCACCGCAGCCCCGCCCCGCTCGTCGTCGAGACCCCCTCTCCGTCGCCCTCCGGCCCCCTCCCCGCCGGCGTGCCCGCGCCGCCCGCCTCCCAAGCCTCTCCCCTCACCGGCCGCCTCACCTCCCTGCCCCGCAGACCACCGCCCTCCTCCTGCGGCCGCCGCCTGCGCCGCCAGGCCTCCCGTCGACCGCGCGCCGCCGCGCCGGCGAGCAACCGCCGGACCCCGCAACCACCTCCCGCCGCTCGTCCTGCGCCCGAGCGCCACCTCCCCCCTCTCTGCTGCCTCCGGCGCCGCCCCAAGCACGCTCCGCCGCGGCCCTTCGCCGTCGCCTCGGCCGGCCCGTCCTCCCCTTCAGCGCGTTCGCCCCGACCCCGCGTCGCCGGTCCCCGCCTTCATCAAGCCCGTCCAACCGCGCCCCGCGGCGCTCTCCACCGTCCCGCGAGCGCCGGCCCGCCCCAGCTCCTCGCCGGCAGCGCCTGCCTCTGCCTCACGCGGGCCTCCCCCGGGCCCAGCGCGGCGCCCAGCCACCGTCTTCCTCCGCCGCCCGTGCCGGCCACCCCAGCGCATGCAGCGGCTCCCTGTAGCAGATCGGCGGGTTGACCCGCTGTTCCTGGCCAGGAGCCTCGGGATCGATCGGCTCGGGTCGGGTCTGCTGAGCGCGAACCACAGAGGCTTCAACGATGCTACTCTGGTTTGTCCAAGACCGGCGTGATGCCAACGAATGTATAGGCGCTCCACCCAAGACCCCAACATCGAGATGGCTAGATCACCACGGAATCCGAAGCTCGATCCCGGCGCTCTAAACAGAGAACCCCGACGAGAACCACGACACGGTTTCGCTGAGTTCTCCATCGAGGACACAAGGCCATCGACATGGAACCGAGGAACGTCAAGCACCGCTTCCCGGACGCCATGACCATCGGCACGACCTGGCGACCGCGGATGCGACAGGATCGTCCCCAGGACGCCAAGGTTGCCGCGAGAACGCTCCCGAACGTTAACACCGTCTCGATGGCGCGGGCCCGACAAGACCCTCGCACCGGCAAGATCGACCCCGTGGGACCCGGCAAGATCGGCACGACGACAAGAACGGCATCGGCCCGGAAGAAGTCCGTCTCGCCCCGGACACCGAGACCCCGATGCGACAAGATCTACCCGTTACCGAGAACGTTCCCGCGAGACCGCTTCATCGAACCCTGGACCCTGAGACCGACCCCGAATCCCGGAACCCCAAGATCGTCGAACCCTAAAAGTGTGACCCTTATCCGAGAACCCTATTTTATAACATAATAACAACTTGTTCCATATTTAATTGCCATCTCGCATGCATATCATTGGGTTGGGGCCTTATGCCGGTTCACCTAATAATTAAATATGGGGCCCATACGCGGGCAAATCTAGTCTCATATTGGCCTCATTTAAACTTGTGTAGCGAACCGATGCCATCTTTTGACATGCTAAAACAACATTTAAATTGCGGGGTAGCTAAATAACTTGAACCATCTAACTATTCGTCGGGACCCCGGTTCCGCTTAATTTGACCTAATTGCATCGCGCCTTTGCCATGCCATACATCATGCATGCATCATGCCGATCTTCTGCCGTTGTATTGAATATTGCATCCGGTGTTCCTTCTAGTGTTTTGCTTCTTCGCGGATAAGGCCGTTGAGTTGATGTGAGCTCCGCCCCGATTTTCGGATGAACCTTCGACAATGTTTTCAGGCGAGCATCTCCCCCTTTCTACCTATCTTACTTTTATAGTCTTTATTCCCTCCTGTTGATCTATTGCTATCTGTGTTGCGATGCTTTAGTTTCCGTACCTGTGATATCCCTTGCAGCCTTATATTGCCTTGGACACACCCTATTACATGTTGTTTGGTAGATAGTTGGACTTGCGCGTCGTAGTTGCTTGCTCAAGTGCTGATGTGTGTCGTCATATGCCACAGTTGCTGATGTATTGCCGCATGATGTTGTTGATGGAGATGATCCTAGTTTTACTTATCGTCACTTTAATTTCTGTTTAACAACTAAAATTGAAATAAGCAGAGACATCGGTGGGTGATAGATAATATTTGGTTTCCGAACGCCCACTTGTGTCCCATAAGACCCCGAGTACTTGATACCTGTTCCTTGATTTATCGCGCTATCCACATATGGGGAGTATGGGCCCCCCTTAGCCAGAGCTTGATTCCGTCTTATTTCTTGGGGCCACAACTAGTTTGAGGTTTTATTACTATCCTGTACTTATGCCATGCTTTACTGCTTTATTTACGATTGTGCGAGGTACTGCACACTGTACTGTTTTGGAAGCGGAATGTTTACGCGGTATCGACAAGCCCAGCCACACTTTCGGGTTCCCAGTCGTTTACAGCCATTGTCGCAGACCTTGAGGCCGTCTCGGAGCTTGCTTACTCCGTTGCGGGATCTACTTAAGGGGTGGCCCCCTGAAATATTTCTGAATCTTGTGATTGCTCTGTCGTGAGACCTCGTTGGGTTTTGATTTGGTTTTTCCGAGGTTGATCGTGTGTGTGTTGCTATTTGTGCACCCCGGCCGGGTTAAAACTTTCTGAAAGCCGTGTCCGCGGTTATGGACGACTTGGAGCACAGTATCTCGATCATAGACAAGCATAACTAAAGTTTATTGTTATAAATTTGACTTATAATGACTAGTAATCAGCTTCACTATAATGGAATGGCTAATTAATACTGCCCACAATTGCTTGTTTTGAGTGTCGCTTGCGACCATTGAATCTGACTAGTAAGTATTGCAACTACAACGGAATGACTGAATAAAAGTACCAACAACTGCTGGGTTTTGGGTTTATCTCATGCTATCTGTATCTGCTTAGTAATTGTCGCAACTATCACGGAATGGTTAACTAAAAGTGCCCATTGTTTACTTTATCAGGACGATTATCTGAACCTGACTAGTAAAGTGCCTCAACTTTAACTAAATAAATAAAACTGCCAACCGTGTGAGTTCCTCGGTTGACTTCCTCGTTTGGTCTCGAGAGGGAAACACCAGGATGGGTTTGTTTGGTGTTAGTTTCAGGTTGGATCCGGATAGGTCATTCTTACCCCTCTCTGATAACCGCCAGTTGTATCGGGTCTCTATAGGTTGTTTAGTGCATGCTGCCGCTGCCGCTCAGTCCACCATACCTATGTAGGCGAGGACCGCCGAATTCTAGCCTCGCCGTGTACTGGCCTCAGTACTGACGCTCCTTCTTTTCCTTTGCCCTTTGTCGGCACCCCTTTTGTTTAAGCAGGTGTGAGATCGATGCCGTTAGCAGGGTTACCCTTCCGGCTTGGCCTGGGCAGGGTTATGGACGCCATTGGTTATTCTTCAGGGCTCTTAGCCCCATTTGCATCTTGTCCGTAGCTGGACGCTCTATCGTTTTCAAGGTGATTTGGGTCTTTGTATATTATATCTGTATTCTTGACTCTTTGAGTCGCTGTTATATATATCTGTTCTGTGGGTCCCATCAAGGACAGTTGTGTAATGTTATTACTTCGTTTTCCACCCGCACGAAAGTGCCTGGTGGGCACCTTTGAATCGTTTCTATGCGGGTTTGGCGAATTTTGCTCAAACTTGCATAGGTCCGATTCTGAGGGTGTTACAGAGTGGTATCAGAGCTCAGCAGTTGCGATACCCCACAAGTCCAGCCTGTAGGATAACCTAGCTAACGGCCGAAGTAGAGTGTCAAAACTATTTTCAAAAATCGGTTGGATAGTTCTGATTAGGTCTGATTTTACTCCTTACCCCTCTGCTGTTCTCCTCTTACCTTTACGTGTTTTGAATCTGCTCTCTTCTCTCTCTTCGAGTCCAGGAATTCTCGTGGTTGGGTTTCCGTCGTACCTTCAGGGCTTCGCTTTCTCCCTTTTGTAACGGAGGTGCTACGATCATCAACCTGCAACTTGTCTGTTGTACCCTTCATCCGATCTTTTGTTCTTGAGCTCTTTATCCATATGTGTTCCTTGCCGGATATCAGTGTCGTTGAAAAACATATGAGAAGGACGAGCTTTGGTGAAGTTGGAGTCGACCTTGAGCACGTGTTGTTCACGCCAATGGAACCATCGCGAAACCTAATCAGTGTGTCTTTCATACGATTTCTGCTGGCAACATTCCTTTGTTCCGGATGCCACCTGTGAAGATCTTCATTCTAAACCTCGAGAGTTGAGTTGCTGATTCTACTACTCATGTATAGAATTGATAGTGTGGGTACGGGATGGACTGATCACCCTACCCGACTCTTACTGTTCGCTCTGTACATCGAACTGGTGGATCCATGTAACTTTTCCCTCTTCTAATGGAAGTTAGAGGTGGCCTTATCGTTTGATACCTCTACCTTCGTCCTTTGTTTCTCCGGGGTGTTCTCTCGACGATCAGGAACAACGACCTCTTTGTTAGTGGTGTCGCGAGGATCTACACGAAGCGAGAGGATCAGACCGCCGACCTTCTTTCCGGTACCATGAGGCGGATCTCGAGGGCGAGATCCCTTGTTAGTGGTGTCGAATTGTGGCATCCCGCAATTACCACTACTAGAAAATCGCGTTGAATTTGTGCATTGCATCGTCATCATCATGTATTGTTTGTCAAAAACTAATTTCGAAAAACCTGTTTCGAATTTCCAAACGCCCCATCTTTATTCAAACGCAAAAACCCGGGGCTCCGGAGTTATTTTGTTTGTTGCTATCGGGTTGCAAACGGCCCGTTTAGAATAAATAAAAATTTAAATTATTTTAATAGGGGCAGTCGAACGGGCCGATTGACCCGATCGACCACCCCAGGAAATAATAAACGGTCCACCTATCTGCCCCATCTAATCCTAAAGCTACCCAGAATTCTACCCCAACCCCTCTCCACCTCACTCCCACCATTCAGAGCCCGCCACCTCACCTCTCTCCCTCTTTTCCCCCAATCATCAGCTGCCACATCAGCCCCCCCTTCTCTCTTCTCTCTCTCCCTCCTTTTCTCTCTCCCAGCAGCCAACCCCCCTGGGCCACACAACACCTGCACGCACGCCACGCCCGGTCCACCCCACTCACCTGCTCGCGGGACCCACCCCCTGGCCCCACCCTGACCCGCCTGCCTCCACCTCTCTTCCTCCTCCCGCATCCCCTCTCCCCGCGACCTCCCTCGCAGCCGACGCGGCCTCCTCCAGCCGCCGCGCCAGGCTACCCTCTCCCCCACCTCGCTGCCCACCTCCCTTCTCCACCCCAACCGCCGACGCTTCCTCCTCCGCGCCCGCTGCCGCCCAGCAGAGCTCCGCCGCGCAGCTCTCCCTCGCGCGCCCGGCCGCTCCCCGACGCTCCCCCCCGCGAGCGCGTCGCGCCGCCGGCCGCCACAAGTCGCCGGCCACCGCAGCCCCGCCCCGCTCGTCGTCGAGACCCCCTCTCCGTCGCCCTCCGGCCCCCTCCCCGCCGGCGTGCCCGCGCCGCCCGCCTCCCAAGCCTCTCCCCTCACCGGCCGCCTCACCTCCCTGCCCCAGACCACCGCCCTCCTCCTGCGGCCGCCGCCTGCGCCGCCAGGCCTCCCGTCGACCGCGCGCCGCCGCGCCGGCGAGCAACCGCCGGACCCCGCAACCACCTCCCGCCGCTCGTCCTGCGCCCGAGCGCCACCTCCCCCCTCTCTGCTGCCTCCGGCGCCGCCCCAAGCACGCTCCGCCGCGGCCCTTCGCCGGCGCCTCGGCCGCCCCGTCCTCCCCCTTCAGCGCGTTCGCCCCGACCCCGCGTCGCCGGTCCCCGCCTTCATCAAGCCCGTCCAACCGCGCCCCGCGGCGCTCTCCACCGTCCCGCGAGCGCCGGCCCGCCCCAGCTCCTCGCCGGCAGCGCCTGCCTCTGCCTCACGCGGGCCTCCCCCGGGCCCAGCGCGCCGCCCAGCCACCGTCTTCCTCCGCCGCCCGTGCCGGCCACCCCAGCGCATGCAGCGGCTCCCTGTAGCAGATCGGCGGGTTGACCCGCTGTTCCTGGCCAGGAGCCTCGGGATCGATCGGCTCGGGTCGGGTCTGCTGAGCGCGAACCACAGAGGCTTCAACGATGCTACTCTGGTTTGTCCAAGACCGGCGTGATGCCAACGAATGTATAGGCGCTCCACCCAAGACCCCAACATCGAGATGGCTAGATCACCACGGAATCCGAAGCTCGATCCCGGCGCTCTAAACAGAGAACCCCGACGAGAACCACGACACGGTTTCGCTGAGTTCTCCATCGAGGACACAAGGCCATCGACATGGAACCGAGGAACGTCAAGCACCGCTTCCCGGACGCCATGACCATCGGCACGACCTGGCGACCGCGGATGCGACAGGATCGTCCCCAGGACGCCAAGGTTGCCGCGAGAACGCTCCCGAACGTTAACACCGTCTCGATGGCGCGGGCCCGACAAGACCCTCGCACCGGCAAGATCGACCCCGTGGGACCCGGCAAGATCGGCACGACGACAAGAACGGCATCGGCCCGGAAGAAGTCCGTCTCGCCCCGGACACCGAGACCCCGATGCGACAAGATCTACCCGTTACCGAGAACGTTCCCGCGAGACAGCTTCATCGAACCCTGGACCCTGAGACCGACCCCGAATCCCGGAACCCCAAGATCGTCGAACCCTAAAAGTGTGACCCTTATCCGAGAACCCTATTTTATAACATAATAACAACTTGTTCCATATTTAATTGCCATCTCGCATGCATATCATTGGGTTGGGGCCTTATGCCGGTTCACCTAATAATTAAATATGGGGCCCATACGCGGGCAAATCTAGTCTCATATTGGCCTCATTTAAACTTGTGTAGCGAACCGATGCCATCTTTTGACATGCTAAAACAACATTTAAATTGCGGGGTAGCTAAATAACTTGAACCATCTAACTATTCGTCGGGACCCCGGTTCCGCTTAATTTGACCTAATTGCATCGCGCCTTTGCCATGCCATACATCATGCATGCATCATGCCGATCTTCTGCCGTTGTATTGAATATTGCATCCGGTGTTCCTTCTAGTGTTTTGCTTCTTCGCGGATAAGGCCGTTGAGTTGATGTGAGCTCCGCCCCGATTTTCGGATGAACCTTCGACAATGTTTTCAGGCGAGCATCTCCCCCTTTCTACCTATCTTACTTTTATAGTCTTTATTCCCTCCTGTTGATCTATTGCTATCTGTGTTGCGATGCTTTAGTTTCCGTACCTGTGATATCCCTTGCAGCCTTATATTGCCTTGGACACACCCTATTACATGTTGTTTGGTAGATAGTTGGACTTGCGCGTCGTAGTTGCTTGCTCAAGTGCTGATGTGTGTCGTCATATGCCACAGTTGCTGATGTATTGCCGCATGATGTTGTTGATGGAGATGATCCTAGTTTTACTTATCGTCACTTTAATTTCTGTTTAACAACTAAAATTGAAATAAGCAGAGGCATCGGTGGGTGATAGATAATATTTGGTTTCCGAACGCCCACTTGTGTCCCGTAAGACCCCGAGTACTTGATACCTGTTCCTTGATTTATCGCGCTATCCACATATGGGGAGTATGGGCCCCCTTAGCCAGAGCTTGATTCCGTCTTATTTCTTGGGGCCACAACTAGTTTGAGGTTTTATTACTATCCTGTACTTATGCCATGCTTTACTGCTTTATTTACGATTGTGCGAGGTACTGCACACTGTACTGTTTTGGAAGCGGAATGTTTACGCGGTATCGACAAGCCCAGCCACACTTTCGGGTTCCCAGTCGTTTACAGCCATTGTCGCAGACCTTGAGGCCGTCTCGGAGCTTGCTTACTCCGTTGCGGGATCTACTTAAGGGGTGGCCCCCTGAAATATTTCTGAATCTTGTGATTGCTCTGTCGTGAGACCTCGTTGGGTTTTGATTTGGTTTTTCCGAGGTTGATCGTGTGTGTGTTGCTATTTGTGCACCCCGGCCGGGTTAAAACTTTCTGAAAGCCGTGTCCGCGGTTATGGACGACTTGGAGCACAGTATCTCGATCATAGACAAGCATAACTAAAGTTTATTGTTATAAATTTGACTTATAATGACTAGTAATCAGCTTCACTATAATGGAATGGCTAATTAATACTGCCCACAATTGCTTGTTTTGAGTGTCGCTTGCGACCATTGAATCTGACTAGTAAGTATTGCAACTACAACAGAACGACTGAATAAAAGTACCAACAACTGCTGGGTTTTGGGTTTATCTCATGCTATCTGTATCTGCTTAGTAATTGTCGCAACTATCACGGAATGGTTAACTAAAAGTGCCCATTGTTTACTTTATCAGGACGATTATCTGAACCTGACTAGTAAAGTGCCTCAACTTTAACTAAATAAATAAAACTGCCAACCGTGTGAGTTCCTCGGTTGACTTCCTCGTTTGGTCTCGAGGGGGAAACACCAGGATGGGTTTGTTTGGTGTTAGTTTCAGGTTGGATCCGGATAGGTCATTCTTACCCCTCTCTGATAACCGCCAGTTGTATCGGGTCTCTATAGGTTGTTTAGTGCATGCTGCCGCTGCCGCTCAGTCCACCATACCTATGTAGGCGAGGACCGCCGAATTCTAGCCTCGCCGTGTACTGGCCTCAGTACTGACGCTCCTTCTTTTCCTTTGCCCTTTGTCGGCACCCCTTTTGTTTAAGCAGGTGTGAGATCGATGCCGTTAGCAGGGTTACCCTTCCAGCTTGGCCTGGGCAGGGTTATGGACGCCATTGGTTATTCTTCAGGGCTCTTAGCCCCATTTGCATCTTGTCCGTAGCTGGACGCTCTATCGTTTTCAAGGTGATTTGGGTCTTTGTATATTATATCTGTATTCTTGACTCTTTGAGTCGCTGTTATATATATCTGTTCTGTGGGTCCCATCAAGGACAGTTGTGTAATGTTATTACTTCGTTTTCCACCCGCACGAAAGTGGCTGGTGGGCACCTTTGAATCGTTTCTATGCGGGTTTGGCGAATTTTGCTCAAACTTGCATAGGTCCGATTCTGAGGGTGTTACATCGTCGTCACCAGACGGGTTACATCAGTAGGAAAGTCCGACGTCTAGACAACATGGTTCTCCTAGACTTCGCCTACACCCTTGGCCGCAAGAACATGCGCTGGCCTATTACAAGCTCTCGGAACAAAAATCACTCTAGCCTCAATGAAGCACATATGTAACCGGAATTTTATGTCACTAAACAGGTTCCCAATTGGAGACAGAGAATAATCAGGCGTCGTCGTGGCATGCTTAAGATTCATACAATCAGTTTCAAATATAACTTTCACCATTCCCATTCGCTCAGCCAGCTGCATTGCATGGGACATGGCAGTAGCTTCAGCATGCATAGCATCTGACATATGTTGTAGAGGACCAACAGCAGCCACGCAGATGTCAGCGGATTCATCTCTATCAATAACCCCCCACCGCCACTTCTCGTCTCTTCGTTGAAAGCAGCATCAATATTCAATTTGATAAAGCCTGACCGTGGAACCTGCCACTTACTGACGGAAGGTAGACCAATTTAAGATTGTTTTTTCAACAAAGAAGACCATTCATCAGCATGCCTTATAACCGCAAACTGAAAACCCTCGACCGACCAACCGGTATTTATCACATACCGTTTCTTGGTTCAGGGCCACAAGCGGCCAACCCACTCACGCCACACACACACGTAGTGCTCACATTTGACACAACAGCTACTCTGAAGATATTGAAGTAGTAGTAGGTGTGACATTGAGCCGTTGAGGGAATCTCCCTCTTGCCACGGTTTGGCTGTAATGGCACAAGGCTAGTCCTATCCTTCAATTTATTTGGGGATAGGAAAGTTCTTCGGAGATCTACCACTGACTACACATATTAAGCAGTTATTTTATCTGCGAGACTAGAGTTTCTCTTAAAGAACAAATACATCGGATAAATCAGCTCAAAACCCATAGTGTACATAGAATACATTCGTAGTACATCAGATTAACATTTTTTTTAATACCCTCAGGTAGATCTATGTGTGGTGGGGTTTTCAGCGGCGGATCGGATCTCGGCGGTGAGATCTGGACTACACGCAGGAGGGGAGCGGTTCTTCTCGTCGGGTTCTTGAGAAGGATGGACGCGGAGGGAGTCAGATGGCGTCTTCCTCATCACGGTCGCCGGCTAAGGACGGATCAGTCTCTGGATAGGCACGTCGGCTTCTGTCAAGCTTGCGAGTGGACGAATTGGCAGCTGGATTGTCGGCGAAGATGGGCGATCTTCTACTGACGGACAAGGAGGCCACATGACTGGTGATCAGGAGCGACGAGGCTAGAAATATCCCTCAACCGCGCTGGGCGATCGTCGGTAAAGTTTTCTCCCCCCAACGTCTGGTGATCGGTGTGCTGGAGCGCGTGCTATGCAACGAGCTTGGGGCCTCCATGGTCCTGCTCAATTCAAGGACATCGGAGACAACCAGTTTATGGTCAGATTCATGTCGGAGGGGGACTAGAAACATGTGATGCGGTCAGGTCCCTGGCAATTAATTTTAATGTGGTACTGATCAAGGAATTTGACGGCTTTGTTCGTCCTGATATTTTCTTTGACTCACTGGAGGTCTGGGCAAGGGTCATTGATTTATCCATGGACAAAATGAACAAAGTTTATGGGGAGTTGATCGTGGGATGGATCGGAAGATTCATATTGGTGGACGTTGACGAGGGGCTTGTCACTTTGCAGCCCAAAAGTTCGCAGGGGAAGGCATAACGGCTCCGAGTTGCATGTAATCACCGCATTCGAAAAGTTGAGGGGAGGGTAATTGCCAAATCAAATAGTTTTGAATCTTAGCCGTTATGTCAGGATATTCTGTTACATTAGTACCTACAGTTTCCCTGTTATTCCCCTTCTAAGTCGTCCTGCACGTGTCGCACGTGCAAATCCATTTCTGCACTTTCCTAACGTAGCACCCCGGGTAAAACCACCACTAGAATCGCTTGTTGTTTTGTCTTCGTGCATCATCATGATATCATCATATATTTATTCACCTAAAACTATTTTCAACAGCCTTATTTTGTTTTCTACATTACCCCCTCTTATTTCAAAGCATAAGGTCCAGTCTGGCTGGATCTTTTATTTGCCTAAAAACTATTTGTAAATCTTTTATAAAACATAAAATAACTAAAACTATTTTCGGCATCGGGGGAGGCAGCCGTAGGCCAGGCCCAAGAGCCCAGCCCAGCCCACAACCACCTACTACCCCTCTAGCCAAACCCTAATTCTACCTCCCCAAACCCTAACCCTAATTTCCTAGACCTACCCCAAAACCCTAGACCACCCGGCTTCCCTCCACCCGTAGCCGCCATATGCCACCGTACACTGCACCCGCACGCACCCGCTAGCGGTAAGAGCATCTCCACTCGGCTACCCAGGACGCCGATCCAGACGCAGAATTTAGGTTCGGACCCCGAAAATCGGCCCAGTCGCGTTCCCAGGAACCTTATTTCTTCCGGATTTGGGCCAACTTTTGTCCGGACTCCACAGGCCATTCCCAGGATCCCCGGGTATGCCCTGGGAATGCCGGACAAAGCGATCTCGGCAAAAAAAACAAAGCGGCGTGTGGACCCGCCGAGTCAGCGATGGAAGTCGAGTCGTCGTCATCCTCGGAACCACGCGGCGACTGCCATACAATAATTGCCCGTCGCTTCGGCCACGCGTCGCCGAATTGGCACACCACTGCCGCCGCCTCGGCTCCCGCGACAGACTGGCGGGCACTAATTTCCCGCTGTTTCCCCTTTTCCCGCCCTCGCCGCTACACCCCTCCCATCCTCGCTGCCCATCTCGGCCTATAAAAGTCGTACCCCTCGCCGGAGTTCCTCACACACTCTGACAGCTCCCCAGCCCACAACTCTGGCGAACACACAGCTCTCCTTCCCCACTTAGTCATGGCCAAGCGCTTTCCCGGCGACAGTGCGGCGGCGAACGGCTTCGGCCAGCGCACGCTCCAGCCTTGGGAGGCGCGCATGCTCTACGAAGCCGGCTACATGGCACCGCCGGACACGCGGAACCCTCCGGGGTGGAAGCTTAGCGCCGGTGGCATCCCTATCCCGCCGACGCTGACGCCGGACAAACTGCCCGACGAGATCCAGGCCTTCATCGCGGCCATGGATGATCCCTCCGACGCTGAGAGACCCGACAACCTCCTCTACTGGGAGACTTTCTTCGCCGACCGCCACGCTGTTGGGGATATGCTATATGGGTATCCTCATAGCATGTCTCCTATCCGGATAACCCGGGTGGCCCGCAGTTGGTAGCATGGCCCATGGCCTGCTAGGCGGCCCAGTTAGATGGATCCAGAAGGGAGGCCCATGCTGGACAAAGGAAGGCTACGGAGGAGTCACCGACGTACCCGGAGCCTTGGAGTGCAAGACACGCTAGACTAGTTGTAAGCAGTGTAGGACTCTATAACCTATCCGGATAGGACTTTTCCCTGTAACCCTAGGACCTAGCAACTATGTAAGTCGGGCCTATGGGAGCCTTTAGGGCACAATCTCAGACGATAACTTAGACTTCCTAGTCACCTCGCACGGCGAACCAATCCCTGTAACTCGGCGTATTTCCATTATAGTGATTTATAGCAGGAGTAGGATTCCTCCACCGTTGTGGGATCTGAACCTGAGTAAGCCGTGTAACCTCTTACCCTCTAACCGTCCGCCTTCCCCCATGTCTCTAAACACGCACTGTGAGGACCCCTCCATGGCGTACTCGTCGGCAATACCACGACAGTTGGCGCCCACCGTGGGGCAAGAGGCGCTTCAGGCTCTTCAGCGGGCGAGGACCAAGATCTTCGCGGGAATCGGCAAAACCGTAGCCATCGGTCGCGTTCTCTTCTCCGGCAACGTTCCGATCGTCCCTCCCGACGAATTCTGGATCCCGGCGAAGATGAACCCTACGTGGTGCTCGATCGTCCCCATCGGAGATATCCACCTCTTCATCGGCGAAACCGACTCGGGCACTAGTCCCCTAGGAGTCGGAGGAGCATCAAGAACCGCACGGACCGCCTACGGGCAGGATAAGTTCATGGAAGGATCGATGTCGGATCTCTCCTCGGAGTTTGCCAGCAAAGATCGGAAAATTCAAGGCCCACCCAAACCGCCCCTATGCTGGATACAACGACGGAAGATAGCTGCAAATCTGCCAGCTTCGCCCGTGCGTCTGGACAACAGAGATCCAAGTTCGTCGGATGGTTACCATCTTCGATCTGGCGCGCTGCATTCAGAGAGAAGGCGAAAACCCCCACGATTACCTTGCTAGGTGGCTGCGCATATGGGTCGACCTGGCACACTACCCCAATGATGATGCTATGTATCACTTTGTGGAAGGACTAGACCAAGGTACGCTTCTCCGGCAACAGGCTTCAGGACGCCTCACCTTCGAAAGCATGGTGAACACCGTCAACAACTACGCGGAGGCTGAGGCGGCAGCTCATACAGCTCTTGCTCTCCTTGACGGAGCCCCTCCGCCTCAGCCACCGCCACCGCCGCCTCCGGTCGTCGTCGCCGCAGCTGCACCGCCACCTCCAGTCATCGTCGCTGCTGTTGCACCTCCACTGCCCATCATCGAGTAAGCCCCGACACCCTTCGACTCCGTGCTTGACGCGCTCTACGCCGACTTCAGCGCAGATTTGGAGCAGATAGACTTAAGCCCGGAGGATCTAGTGTCTGCCATGCAGGAGATGGAAGAGTATTACAAGCGCGATGAGCAGGCCAACAAAGCCATCACGTCCCGAGAGGTGTTCATCACCATTGGGACGACGATGGATGAAGATCAACCCGGACGAGCTCTGCCTACCGCACTGGACAAAGGGAAGGGACCACCTGTTGCTGCCGACAATGATCGTGCAAAGGTCATGCCCCCACCGCCCAACCCAGTGTAGCAGCCGCAGGAACTCGGCACCGGTCCGAGCAACAACAACACCACAAACCCGCCGCCTCCGGCATCTACGTCTGTTGCTTCCCAAGTCACTCCAACGGATAGAGTGATGTACGGCAATATCCTCGTCGAGCCTATGACCGTGGCTCATATTTGCAATGTAGTCCAGCTTGATGAGAAGCGCATGCTATCACGGATCAAGGCGCAAAGCTAGATCGAGATATGGCCAACGCGTAGAAATCAATAGAAAAAGCTAGAGCAATGGAGTCTGAGTACAAGACTCTGCTACAGCAGCAGAAGGCTAAGAAGGCTCCGGCTCGCGTCATCAATGATCCTGGTGTACGGCGAAACCTAGGATGGGCTCCCTTGAAGCCGGCACAGGCCAAGCCAAACATTAACAGTGAAGGCAGGCAGGTGATGCCCACTCCTCTCCTTAACCTCGCCATCGCCAATACCCTTCTGGAGAAGGATAGATCACCCGAAGTGGTGAACCAGGTCTATGACCTAGTGGCCAAGGCGGTGAAACAGCAGGAAAAGGCCACCTCTCAGAGGCTTGAGTCCGACCCAGCGTTTCGCCAGTCTAGCGAGCACAAGCCGCCAAGGGACAGATCTCCTCTTGATGTCGGGTCCCAGACGAGTTCGTCAGAACAAAGACGGAGGGATGCGCGCAACAGGAAGGATGCTATCCCCATATCCTCTGACCATGGAGGAAAAGCCCAACCTCATCGCCCATCTCCACCGCCCCGCTGCCCCCGACATCGCGAAGATACCAAAGCTCACCATCATACGGATATGCCTCCACCAAGGCAGAGCGGTATCCTCATCCGCGACAACACGGAGCAGACTTGTCATGAAGGAGAGCGCAACCAAGGACACAAGAGCAGGTCGGGCCACGACCCTCCGCGTCCGACAAGCAACCACGACAAGCGTGAGGCATCACAGGAGGGTAACAAGAAGAAGGCTAACCCACTGCCACCTCCGCCTCTGTCGCCACCTAGCAGCCACCATGGCGGAGGAGGCCCGTGTCGTTCACGCAGCCCATCCCCTGATGGTAAGAAGAAGAAAAGAAGCTCGGAGCCATACGATGCACGTTCACGTCTGGACAAGATCCACGAGGCCCGGGAAGGACCATACCTGGGACCACGTTGCTTTGGACCAGTGATACGGTCCGCAACTTACCCAAAAGGTTTCCGGATTGACAAGACCATCAAGCCCTATGACGACACCGCCAAGCCAGCTACTTGGTTGCAGGATTACGGTAATGCGGTGGAGATCGCCGAGGGTAAGCCCAACGTCGCCGTCAAGTACCTCCCATTGATGTTGGCGGGCACGGCCTGCCAATTGATTGATTCCTTGACGGAGAGATCCATCTGCAATTGGTTGGACATGCAAGAAGCGTTCACCAAGAACTTCGAGGGTACGTACAAACGTCCCTACACTATTGGTGATCTATAGCGGTGCGTGCAAGAGAAAGACGAGACATCTCGCGCCTACCTCTCTCGCTGGCTGGATATGAAGAATTCCTGTGTAGGAGTGCACGCTCAGACCGCCATGGCCGCCTTCATCGACGGGTTAGAAAGGGGCACGTTGCTCCGACATAAGCTGAAGCGCCTGCAGGACAATCACCATCTACATCTGAACCAGATGATTCAGTTGGCTAGTGAGTTCGCAGCTGCCGACGATGATGCTCGCGGCTCCTGGCCGTCAATGGCTGTTCCAACTCAAGCTCAGAGGAACAGCAGCGCCAAGCGGAAGACCCCGCCAGAAGAAAAGCAAACCTCCGACATGGTCGCTATGACCTTTACAGGGCGAGGTGATGGCGCACAACGTGGCCGAGGACGGGGAGTTGGTCGTGGGCAGCAGCGAGGCAGTGAAACTACCTCGGCAGCGCTCCGTGTTCCCCAAACCTACAAGGAGTACCGTGATATGCCGTGCCTCGTACACCTCGACGCCAACGGCAAAGCCACCCACACCAATCGCCATTGCAAGTTCGTCAACGACCTCAAGGAGGACCCGGAGTCCGGCTACAAGCAAATTCGGAAGAACAAACCACGAGGCAAGGGCAAGGGGAAGAAGGAGGAGGAGTCCAAGGATTCAAGTGACATGGACGAGGATGTTGACCCCAAGCACGCCGCCAAGAGCGACGACAAGGGCAAAAAACCCTTCGAGAAGAAGGCGGCAGTCTTCCACACTTTCCTTGGCACCCCCACCATCTGACAACAGAATACCTCCATGAGGATACTGATGGCCACTCTGCCCCCAGTTCCCCAATACCTGCGCTGGTCGGAGATTCCAAATACTTGGGACAGGAAGGATCACACAGACCTCATCCCTACGGAGAACCAATACGCCATGATAATCAATCCCCTGATTGACGACAATGATTTCACCAAATGTATGGTGGATAGTGGAAGTAGCATCAACATCATGTACTTGGATACACTACACAAGATGATCTTGACGGAGCCAAACCTAAGACGGACCAACACCATCTTCCATGGCGTAGTTCCTGGTCGGGAGGCTCGGTACCTTGGGTGCATCACACTTCATGTCGCTTTTGGCGATGTCAATAATTACCTCCAAGAGCACATGACCTTTGAGGTGGTCCCCTTCAAGAGCGTGTATCACGTCATATTCGGCCGCGACATCTTCCACACCTTAATGGCCAAGCCATGCTTCGTCTACAACAAACTATAGATACTCGGACCAAACGGTGTTATCATCGTATCCAGAAGCTTTACCAAGGCAAGGGACAGCGAGATTGGAGAAGCAGCCTTTGCGGAAGCTATCCTTTACAACGAAGAATTCAAGGAGATCCAGAGCAAGGTCGATGCCTCGGAGATGCCCGCGTCGATGAAACAGATTTCTGACTCCGCCCCAGCATTCAAGGCCGCCATCGAGACCAAGCTGGTGGAACTTGTGGTAGGCGATGCCTCCAAGACCACCGACATTGGGACGAACCTGGACCCTAAATAGGAAAGCGCGCTCGTCGAGTTCCTCCGTGAGAACAGGGAAATCTTTGCCTGGCAACCTGCCGACATGAAAGGTGTACCTAGGGAACTTGCCGAGCATATCTTGAATATTGATCCAAAATGTAAACCAGTGAAACAACCTCTACGACGCTTCAGAGACGAGAAGAGACCTGCCATAGGCAAAGAGATAGCTAGGTTACTTTAGGCTAGTTTTATCCGAGAAGTCCTTCACACCCGATGGGTGGCCAATCCTGTACTTGTCCCCAAAAAGTGAACCAAAAAATTAAGAATGTGCGTTGATTACACTGGCTTGAACAAAGCATGTCCCAAAGATCCGTTTGCCTTGTCTCACATTGAACAAGTCATTGACTCGACGGCTGGCTCGGAGCTTTTGTGCTTTCTCGATGCATACTCAGGATACCACCAGATCAAGATAAGGAAGTCGGACCAATTGGCCACTTCGTTCACTACACCTTACGACACGTTTTGCTATGTCACGATGCCCTTCAGGCTGAAAAAGGCAGGTGCTACGTACCAGCGGACAATGCATCATTGCCTACACGATCAACTTGGTCGGAACGTTCACGCCTATGTGGACGATATAGCACTGATGTCTAAAAAGTCAAACGACTTAATCTCCGACTTAAAAGAAACCTTTGATAATCTTCGGAAATACAACATGATGCTTAACCCTAAGAAGTGCGTCTTCGGGGTTCTAGCTGGCAAATTGTTGGGCTTTATCATTTCCCAGCATGGAATCGAGGTCAACCCAGAGAAAATCAAGGCCATCTTAAACATAAATCGTCCGACATCCCTAAAGGACATATAATGACTAACAAGTTGTGTTGTAGCAGTTAGTCGTTCGTCAGCCGACTTGGAGAGAAGGCTCTGCCGCTGTACAAGTTGCTGAAGAAGGCGGACAAATTCACGTGGAAGGACGAGGCAGATGCAACACTGAAGAAACTCAAGGAGATACTTTCCTCATCGCCTATCCTTGCAGCACCCGAACCTGGAGAGCCCATGTTAATTTACATGGCGGCCACCAACTGGGTAATCAGCATCGTCGTCGTGGTAGAGCGGAAGGAACCAGGGCATGAGTATGGAGTTTAACAACCAGTTTACTATGTAAGCGAGGTCTTGACAGAGTCCAAGCAGCGTTACCCTCACTACCAGAAGATAGCTTATGGAGTGTTCCTTGCTTCTCGGAAGCTGAGGCACTACTTCCAGGAGCACCATATCACAGTTGTGAGCAAAGCTCCACTGTCCAACATCATCAACAACAGCGACGCTACAGGAAGGGTCGTGAAGTGGGGCATTGAACTTGCCGCCTTCGAGATCACCTACAAGAGACGCGATGCTATCAAATCACAAGCCTTGGCGGATTTTATCGCAGATTGGACGGAGATGCCAGATGCTACCCCAATGCCAGAGCCAGAATACTGGGTGATGCACTTTGATAGATCAAAGCTACTCAATGGCTCGGGGGCTGGTGTACTACTACAGTCACCAACTGGGGAAAAGCTACATTATGTTCTACAGATCCACTTCTAGGCGACGAATAACATGGAGGAGTATGAAGCACTCATTCACGGACTACCCGTAGCCAAGGATATTGGCATCAAGCGCATAGTTTGCTGTGGAGATTCCGACTTGGTTGCCTAGCAGGTGGCTGGCACCTGGAACGCACGGAACCCTATGATGGCGGCATATCGAGACGAAGTGGATGAGATAACCAAGAGCTTCTTGGGCTACGAGGTCTAGTATGTACCTAGGGAGCAAAACGAGGCGGCTGATCTACTGTTAAGCTTGGATCAGGGCGCAAACGAATTCCGCCTGGAGTTTTCCTGGAGCATCTGCGGACACCATCCATGAAGGGAGCAGACATCGACAACCCGGACAGAGTCGACTCTTTTGTTCACATGGTGACAAAGGTCCCTCCGGCTTGGACAAAACCGTTCATGGAATATCTCGTACACGGAACTTTGCCTGACGACAAAGTCAAAAGACGAAAAATAGTACGACGAGCAAAGGGCTATACCATAATCAATGGACATCTCTACCAAAGAAGCACCACTGGTGTATACCTTAAGTGTGTTTCCCAACAAGAAGGTATTGAAATCCTACGCGAAATCCATGTCGGAGATTGCAGGCATCATGCCGCTCCCTGACCGTTGGTCGCTAAAGCTTTCCGGCAAGGATTCTACTGGCTGACCGCGAAGGCGGACGCCGACAAGCTAGTTGAGACATGCATGGGATGCCAGTATTATGCCCGACAACCACATGTTCCAGCTGAAGAATTACGAACAATACCAATAACTTCGTCGTTTGCAGTCTAGGGGCTGGACATGGTTGGTCCGTTGCAAATGGCACCATGTGGGTTTACGCATCTGCTAGTAGCAGTTGATAAATTCACCAAATGGATAGAAGCTAAACCTATTAGAAAGCTCGATGGGGCAACTGCCCTTAGGTTTGTCCGGGATCTAGTGGTGAGATTTGGTCTCCCACATAGCATTATCACCGACAACGGCAGCAACTTGTCACTCGGATAAGTGGAAGCTTATTGTTGGGAGAAGGGCATACGACTTGACCTTGCATATGTGGCACACCCACAGTCCAATGGTCAGGTTGAGTGAGCCAATGGATTAATTCTATAGGGAATCAAGCCACATCTAGAAGCACCGTTGCATAGAGAAGCTGGAGCCTGGGCGGAGGAATTACCATCTGTGCTGTCGAGTTTACGAACTACACCCAACAGATCCACCGGCTACACCCCTTATTTCATGGTATATGGAGCAGAAGCCATCCTGCCTTCCGACATACTTCACGATGCACCAAGAGTCGCCGCCTATGACGAAGATGACTTTGAAGAATCTCGACACCTAGATGTGGACCTTCTCGAGGAGGAGCGCGTATTGGCATGCCAAAGATCCGCCATCTACCAGCAGAAGCTACATAGTTACCATAGTCGCCGCGTTCGGCATCACTCATTTAAAGAGGGGGACCTGGTGCTCCGACTTAAGCAGAAGAAGTCACACAAATTATCCCTGCCATGGGAAGGACCGTTCATCATAAGCAAGGCGCTATTCAATGGGTCTTACTACCTTGTTGACAACCGCGAACTGAAGGATAGACCCAACGAGGATCATAAGCGTAAGCGACGTGACCCGGATGATGACTACTCGGAGCTTGATCGGCCATGGAACATAGCACAGCTACGTCCTTTCTACACTTAGCATTTTTTATCTATTGTGTACCTCTTATATGATCAATGAAATAAAGCTATCTGGTTCACTCATATTTCTGAGTCTTTACCTCCTTTAGTGTTCATTTTTGGATCATATAAAACCTTTATGCACAAGCTTTGTGATTGCACTTGTGAAAATTCCGCCTATGGGCGTTAGCTTAAGTTTTCTGGTCTACACGTTCTTTGTCGTTTTTATGTGGATTCTAGAGTAGTGAGTTTTGGCACTTATTGTCGGCGATTTTGTGCTTAGGTTATGGACGGTGCCATTGGGCATCATCGCCTGAGCGCATAGTTCCGACAACGAATCTTCTGACTCACGAAAAGTCAAGCATAAAAACCAGAGTAATGGATAATCCAGCACTTGCTTAAAAAATATTTACATGCTGGAACCAGTCCTTGAGTAGCAGGAAATAACAACAATTGTTTTTTCCGCGTTATGTTAAACAAGTAGTTTTTCCGCATACAACTTCCAGAGGAAACAAACATTACATGTTGTTCTTTCATTGCTCTGGCGCATGTGACTTGGATGCGGCATCATCAGCAGCAGGAGGACCATCCTCCTCGAAGTCGACGGTGTTGACGGACTCGAAGGAGCTTTGGTTTTCGCTTTCAATAGTCTCCTTGGGCACGAAGACGTTAGGGTCGACCAACTCGGAGACTCTGGTATCAAAACCCGCGAGCGACGCCAAGATAGCCTTGTGATCTATTTTGTGGCCATCGTCGTCCATGTCGAGAATACCGGAGGTCACTGTGTCGATGTCGGCGTTTTCGTAGTGTGCCTTGACCATTGACAGCGCCATCCTCGCACCAGCCCGGGTACATGAAGCTTTCCAGATTACAATACGCTCGGGGGCTTGGCGCAAGATCTCCGAGAACTTCATCACGGAATCCACCGCCTTAATGTTGATCTGGAGGGGCTTGGATATCTTCTTGGCCTGTTTGATGGAAGTGCTGATAAAGTTGCCAGCAAGGACCATGCATTCCTTTGGCGGAGGAGGCGCTTGAGTGAAGCCAATAGGAGCTATAAATTTCCGACAAAGAAACGCATGAGTTCAATAACATAAAAAGTTCAGAGTATCTAAATTACAAAAGTACAAGATGGAGAATCACTTACTAAAGATGCTAATCTCAGCCTGCTGGAGGGTTTCGGCCATGGAGTCCCGTTCTTGTCGGAGGATCTTGTATGCTTCAAGATTACGCTGATTCTGCTCATAGACAGCTTTCTTATGCTCTTTTAGCATCACGATCTCCTCCTTCAAGCGGTTCATCTCCATTTTAGCGGACTCCTACAAGACTTTCATGGAGTTCTCGTGCATCTTCAGCATATCCTTTCTCTCCTGCTTAAGGATCTTGTTTTCGCTATCCATCAACTCAATGTGCTTGGATTGCTCAACAATATCCTTGGCCTTGGCAGTGGTTTCTGCAAGTCGGCAAAAGAACAGTACACAGTGAGTACTCGGAGAATGTTGGCACAAGACCAAGTCGGAATACGAAAAAGAAAGGAAAAAACAAACGCTTGCTCTTGATGATTTGTTCCTTCAAGAAGGCAATTTTACCCTTTTCGGCTTCCAAGTCTGCACGCATCTTCTGGAACTTCTCGTTGGCCACGCCTCTACGAGCATTCTCATTATGTGGAAAGAAAATGTAACGCTGTTTAGTCTACTTGGAGCATCTAGTCGGATAAATATCCACCTAGAATCTTGGGGGCTACAGTGAGAGTTTTTTATCTTGGCAATATGCTTAGTCTTTCTTTAAACATCTAGTCGGAACAGATTCAGTTTTCAACTAGAAGCTTGGGGGCTACAGTATAAAGTTTTTTAACTCAGTCATATGCTTAGTGTTTCTTTATGTATCTAGTCGGAACTAATTCAGTTACAACTAGAAACTTGGGGGCTATAGTATTGAAATTTACAAACATTGCGTATGCTACTCTGAAAGCATCTAGTCGGAATAATTCATTCAAACTATATGCTTGGGGGCTATAGTGAGAATTTTTCTAGCTTAGTCACTCTTAGAGTATTTAGATGCAAAGACCTATGGTTTTCCGTCTAAATCCTCTGGGGCTACAGTGGGATACTCATATAAAATGCAAAAGGCAAGTAAAACTTACAAGTGCGATGATCTTGAGGTTGGTAGCGCTCTTGGCAAGCAACTTGCCGAAGGAAAGTCTGTTTCCTTGCAAGATATCTTCTTGTCGGAGAAGCTCCTCAAGACCGCAGCTTGGAGATGTCGGCTCCGCACCAGGAACCAAAGCGGAGCTACTCGTCGTAAGTGCCGGGTAGACTATCTTTGGGGATTCTACGGTTGTCCTGGGTGTGGAGGCGCCGCCTTCAGCAGACGTTCCACCCACCACCACCGCCTTACCACTACTGATGGCATCCTTAGCCGGAGCTTCAGCCATTTGGGTTGCGGTACTTTCTTGCGTTGCCTGTTCATCGACAACGGCAAGCTCCGCGGAGGCACCTGAGTCCACTTACATGGTGGAAGGGCCAGATGCATCTTTGGCCTATGAGCTTGTCAGAGCAGGTGTAGGATGGACGCTGGGAGTAACAGGGGCGATGGCAAGAGATGTGTGGGGAGACACGTCACAATGTAACATATCCTTAATATTTCTAGAAGCCCCCAAAGTTTTGGAGGTCTTCTTCAAACTAGTAGTGGCCTTCTTCCTGAAACGTGCAAAAAGTGTAAGTATAGGAATAAGACGAGCAATGTACAAATGTCAGAGAGAAAGAGGCTTACACAACAGGGGGTGCTTTGGCAAAAGGGATCCCGGTAACCTTTCTTTCTATGCCTCCAGGGCAGCAGTGGACTTCTTGGAGGCTCCACCCTCCGTCTTCTTCTTCTTGCCTCCATCGGCAGCGTCAGAGGTGGAGCTCTTCCGCTTTCGCTCCAGCGGGACATCATCGTCGAACACGACGATGACTTCCTTCATCTTTGGGTCATAGATTTGGACAGCCATGCTATCCTCCTCTAGACTACTGAGCTGTTAAGTGAAATCCCACAAGTGTTAGATGAAGATGACAATGGTTAGACGAAAGAAATGGAGTATATGTCATACACGGAAAATAAACATCATACCTTTGGGCACGTGCCATCAACGAACATGTCGTAGGTGATGGTGAAGCCACACTTCCTATCCTTCACCTTGACGATGTCCTTGAGTCGAAGCTTGATGGAGTCACTCGAGAAGTTGTCCTCGGAGATACAGAGGCTATCCTTCCTATCCTTTGTGTACTCATGAATCAGCTTCGAGTGGTGCTGCAGAGGCTGGATCCGCCCGATGAACCAATACATGGCTAGATCCAACCCGGTCAGACCCGTTTCTACGAACCTCTCTATCTGTCTAATCGCGTGGGAGGCTTCGTCGTCGGAGGGAAGGGTGTCTTGGGACCTCCATGTCGGGGCTTCAGCGACAGCTCCATTGACGAAGTTAGGATACGTTTCTTCTCGGCCGGTCAAAGGGATATCTGGGCCGTAGAAGTATGTTTGTTGCCAGTTCTTACATGACTCATGGCCGACGATGTCGGGGAACTGCCGGCCAGGACGGATCTTAAAGCTAATTGTCCTGCAGTTCCTAAGCTCGTCCTTGCCAGCTCCGGCTTCCCTCTTGATGGTGAAGAAGTAAATAAAGGGATCTAGCATAGGCCTAATCCCTAAGTAACCCTCACAGACCGCCGCGTAGTTGCTAAGCGCGAGGATGCTATTGAGGGAGAGGTTTTGAGGCTGTACTCGGTAGTGGCTAAGGACAACTCGGAAGAAGTTGGAGATGGGCAAAGAAACGTTGCATACCAGTTGGGCTTTGAGGTACACCTTCTCCTTGGCTTGGGGAGAAGGGGTGACCTCGCCGGCCGGTGCCGCCCGCCAGACGAGCCCCTCCGTCGCAGGGAGGTAGCCCTCGACGAGCAGATCCTTGATGTCACGGTCCGTAATGTCCAAGCCGCGCCAGTCCCCTTTGTGGGAATCACTCTCCTCTTCCAGCAGCTCTAGCGCCGCTGGATTATGGTCGCCGCCGGTGGATTCGACCACCGCGGACTTGGGGATCAGCAGACCCTCTGGAGGCACGTGAACGGCGCTCGCCGGCTTCGCCGCGGCATCGCCTGACGCCACCATGGAGGGAGCAGAGCTGCTGCTTGCCATTGGAAGGGAGGAGGTGGTGACTGGAAGGATTGAAGGGCTAGGGTTTTTCGCGAAACGCGCGGAGAGCTCGAGGAGGTGCTCGCTGGAGGAAGAAGACGACGCAGGAGGAGAATGAGGTGGAAAGTAAAAAATCCATCGCAGTTACAATTTATAAACCCTGGCGTCAAGATTCGTGCAAGACGATCGAATGGTTGATGCGTGGACGATGTGTGCGGGCGCGTGCGCGGAAATTTCGCCACGTTTCCAACCGTCGCCGCCAATGGTTCGTATCGCTCGCGCGGGAAAAACAGACATGATTGTGTTCTCTGCATGTGTGAGTTACGAGGCATCGCTGACCTATGTCTACGACGTCCTAGCTGTCATTATTAGGTGAACCATCACATTGGAATATTCCGGCATGGACGGATCTAGTCTGGCTACGGAAGAGTACGATAGAAGATTCAACAATTCTCCGACTTACAAGTTGAAGACGGAGAAAGCCATGCAGGGTTCTTGGGAGGACTACAAGATATTGCTTGACGATTTGCCGACATCCATCTAGATGGAGCATTCAACCTGAAGAGGCAAGACGGCAAGATCTCGGAGTTCTCCGGGGGCTACTGTTGGGGATATGCTATATGGGTATCCTCATAGCATGTCTCCTATCCGGATAACCCGGGTGGCCCGTAGTTGATAGCATGGCCCATGGCCTGCTGGGCGGCCCAGTTAGATGGATCCAGAAGGGAGGCCCATGCCGGACAAATGAAGGCTACAAAGGAGTCACCGACGTACCCGGAGCCTTGGAGTGCAAGACACGCTAGACTAGTTGTAAGTAGTGTAGGACTCTGTAACCTATCCGGATAGGACTTTTCCCTGTAACCCTAGGACCTGGCGACTATATATGTCGGGCCTATGGGAGCCTTTAGGGCACAATCTCAGACGATAACTTAGACTTCCTAGTCACCTCGCACAGCGAACCAATCCGTGTAACTCGACATATTGCCATTATAGTGATTTATAGCAGGAGTAGGATTCTGCCACCGTTGTGGGATCTGAACCTGGGTAAGCCATGTAACCTCGTACCCGTCAACCGTCCGCGTTCCCCCATGTCTCTAAACACGCACTGTGAGGACCCCTCCATGGCGTACTCGTCGGCAATACCACGACAAGCGCCCAGGAGCTCGCCCGCCACGAGGGGCCGCCCGACAAGCCACCGAAGCGCAACAACGCGGCGGGTCGCCGGCATTTTTGGAGCGTGCTAGGCCGGACGCTCGCGGCGGTGCTACAACACATCCACGCCAGGAATACTCCGCGTCTCAGCTTCCCCCGCACATCCACGACGGCGGCCAGGTTGGGGCGGCGTCCTCCGGCGAACTGGCTGCCGATGAGGATGGCTAGCCTGAGATCCTCCTCCTTCGTCTCGGCCTCCCACTCATCGGGATCCACGCTGCTCCGTACGCCGACGAGTCCTTTGCCGGTGCTGCGCCCAGTCAAGCGTGAGGCGGTCTCGCCGGTCCGATCGCCGACGCGGACACGTTCGCGGGGCATTGTGATCGACGAGGCCCGCGTGATGGCACTGTCGCCGCCCACTGGCCGCCTTTGCCTTCGCCTCCCGAAGCCTGAGCCGACGGACTGGTCGGCGCCGCCCGCGGAGGATAGCGCCATAAGGATGGCGATGGAGCAGTCGCTCCGCGACTCGGCGCCCTCCGCCGCCGGTGGAGCCATCCTCGCCGGACATCCTGGAATGTTCCAGGGCGGACTGGAAGGAGACGGAGTGGCAGCGCGTCCACCGCCTGCAGCAACAGGCCGAATGGCAGGCCTGGTCTGGCAGCGTTTTCGCCTACCAGGGCGCGCCGCTCGTCGTCCTCAACGACAACGACGAAGCCGACCCCTCCTACCAGTGTTGGAGGTGCGGCGACGCCGGCCAGGGGAGCTCCCGCCCGCCACAGCCGCCGAGCGACGACGACAGCGGCGAGGACGATGGTCGGGTTGATCCGGGCTACACGTCCTTCTACGGCAACTTCGGCATGTAGAAATGGCGACGACATCGGCGAAGGAGACAACGGCTGTATTTTTAATATTTTTTAGTTTATTATCTAGTACTTTAGTTTAAATTCGATGTAATCCGTCCATATTCGCCCATCTTTAATGAGATTCGCCTGAATTTGCTATACTCGTCTAAAATTTAGCCGAACGCGGAAACTCGACCTGAAAACGCGATTGGAAAACTCAGCGTTCTCAAGCCAAAATCAAGTTTCGTTCGGTCAAAATTTAGTCCGAATTTCGGCTTAAATTCGCCTAAGGAGTGAGGATGAACACATCGCACCGCCACCCGACCCTGCCTTGTCGCGCTGCACTAACTCACCCCGCGCGCGCACGCAAACCCCAAGCGGCCACAGCGCGCAACTACCGAATCCCCTCACCCCGTCACGCTAATCCCGCCCCTCCTCAGCTCGATCAAAACCACACGCCCACGATCCCCGGTTCCCGCAACTCCCGTCGCCTGCAATCCCCGCCCCGTCTCTCTCGTCCCCCTCTGCTATCGCACTGCCGCCGCCGCCTCTCCCTGCCGCCGCCACTGCGTTCCTTCGCCACCGTGCAGTGGCCCGGCCGCCCGCGCCGGCAACCGCCGCCACCTCCTCCCCTGCCGCGCAGCTCGCCGCCCTCGTCGCGACCACCCTACGGCCCCTTGGCCTCCTTCCCCAGCTCCCTGCAGGCCGCCGCCATGGGCCACCTTGGCTTCGCCCGAAGCTCTGCCGCCCGGGACGACCCCGCACCACCATCCTCTCCTGCGTCGGCCTCCTCACCACCAGCAGCGGAGCGTCCCTCCCTTGTCTCCCCGCACGACGCCAAGGGCATGGACGCCCTCGACCTCCCTGCGGCGCTTCACCCCTTGAAGGCTTGCCGTCGGCTCCTCTGCCTCGATGGCCGCTGCACCCTGCTCACTTCCACGCGTCAAGCCGGAGCCGAGCCGTATCTGCTTCCTCTGTCGACCGCCGCCACGTCACGCCACCCCTGTCCTCGCTTGGCGCGCCACCAACCTCATCCCTGACCGCCCCTTCAACGGCTTCGGCCATGGTTCCTCAACTAGGGGCATAACCGGGAGGGCCCCTGGATCCATCTCGTGTAGATGCTCGCAGTGCCAAGGTTATCTGAGTTCCGTCGCTCGCCTGTGCGTGTGTTCTACAGATCATGCGTCCTGTGCATCTGTGCATGGTCAGAGACCATCCGCTGAAGAGGCTCCTTTCTAGATGAAGTGAAAATGTTGTGTCATCTGTTTTCCTGTCCGTGTCGTTGCCAAGATCTTCGAAAGGCACGATCTCAAAAACTCCGGTGCCACGCCCGAGTCGAGTCCTAAACCGACCTCAAGGCCAGAACCCAAAGGCTATGGCGTCGTACCTTAAGATCTTCCCCATGGATCGAAAGCGCGTCGTCACGAACGTCAAGGACTCCTTCGTGGAACCGGACCTCTCGAAGCGCCAAGTTCTTATTCCCGGACCGCGAAGACCGGATGCCGGAGTCCGAAGACCCAAACCCCGTCCGAGCCCCAAGACTTTCGCCTTGCCGTGTGACCCCTTTTTCGAGACCCATACTATTTTTATAATATATAATATATTCCTGTTGTATATAAATTGTTTATCTCGCATACATATTGATATGTGTTCGAGGGTATTTTGGACCTAATAAATAAATATGAAGGCCATATGTAGCCTAATCTAGTCTTATATTGTCTCTATTTAAATTTGTGTAGCGAACCAATGATATAATTTTGTCTTGTTAATACAATAAATTGCGAAGTATCTAGACAACATAAACCACATAATTAATGGTCGAAACCCTAGTTCCGTTTAATATTGCCTAAATGTATCACATCTTTGCTATGTCATATATCATACATGCATCATGCCCGATCTTATGCCGTAGTATTAAATAGTGCATTTGGTGTTTTGCTTCTTCACGGATTAGGCCGATGAGTTGATGCGAGTGTCGATCCGATCTTCGGATGAACCTTCGGTAGTGTTTATCAGATGATCATTCTCTTCCTTTCTACCTATTTTTCTTTTATAGTCTTTACTTCCTCCTGTGTTTTATTGTTATTCGTGTTGCGATGCTTTAGATTTCGTGCACTAGTTATATTTCTTGCAGCCTCTATATTGCCTTGGACACCTCCTATTGCCTATTGATTGATAGACAGTCGTAGTTGCTTGCTCAGGTGATGCTCCGCGTCGTTGATGTTCCACCGTTGCTGGGTGGTTGGCACATGCTTAATGGTGGAGATGATCATGACTTTAATTATCGTTTCATAACTAATATTGAAAGTAGGTAAAATAATGCAGAAGCACCGGTGGGTAATAGACAATATTTGGTTTTTAAGCGCCCACTTATGTCCACCTAGGACCCGAGTTCTTGACACATGTTCCGAGATCGAGCGCGCTAACCACAGGTGGGGTATGTGGGCAACCCCATAGATTTAGTACCTGATTTCAAAGTACTGTACTAGGGGCCACAAACTAGTTCGGGGATTTTATGTACTTATGCCATGCTTTACTATTTTATTTACTATTGCACGTGGAGCGCCTGTATTATTTAGGGACCCAGTGATACGTTTTCGCTCTATTGACAAGCCTAGTCACACTTTCGGGTTCCCAGTCATTTACAGTCGTCGACACAAACCCTGGGTCCGTCTTGGAGACCGGCCGACTTTGTTGCGGGTAGCTTAGTGGGGTGGCCCCTATGTGCTTGCTTTGGGTCTGCGAAACGTCGTGTCTGAAACCCCGTCAACATAATGTTGGGTGTATGTTTTATGATCTTGTACCTACCTGATCTGACAACAAGGGTGTAGGTGCGTATGGAAACTTTGGTGCACCCCTACAAGGTTAAATCTTTTCGAAAATCCGTTTCCGTGGTTATGGATGACTTGGAGCACAGTTCTCGATCATAGACAACTATAACTAAAGTTTACTGTTATAATATGACTGGTATCCGATATGACTAGTAAGTTGGATAACCACCATGGAATGAATGGATAAAACCACTAACCGTGTGAGTTTCCTAGACAAGACTTCCTCGTTTGGTCTTGAGGGGGAAATACCAGGATGGGTATGATTGGTGGTAGTATTAGGTTGGTTTCGAATAGGTCTTTCTCATCTCTTTCTAATAGCCGACAGTTGCCTCGAGTCTCTATAGGTTGTTTAGTGCATGATGTGCCGCCTCTTCAGTCCACCATACCTATGTAGGCGAGAGCCACCGAATTCTAAGACTCGCCGTGTACTGGCCTCAGTACTGACCGCTCCCTTTTTCTTTTGCCCGTTGCTGGCACCCCTTTGTGTTTGACAGGTTTGAGATCGACATCGTTAGTAGGGTTACCCTTTCGGCTTGGCCTAGGCAGGGTTATGGACGCCATTGTTTATTCTTCAGGGCTCTTAGCTCAATCTGCATCTTTTCCGTACTCGGATGTTGTATCGTTTGCAAGGTTATTTGGATCTTTGTGTTGTATATCTATATTTTTGACTCAGGGAGTCATTGTTGTATATATATGTGTTATGTGGGTTCCATCATGGACTATTGTGTAATGATATTACTTCGTTTCCCACCCACACGGAAGTGCCTGGTGGGCACCTTTGAATCGTTTCTATGCGGGTTTGGCGGGAATCTATAAAACTTGCATAGGGCCGATCCAAGGGTGTTACACCTAACCCCCGACATTGAATCCGGCAGCGGCGGTCCTTTTTCTCCCTCCCCCACACTAAACCCGGTTCGGCAGTGGCGACGGTACTTTTTCTCCCCGTCTCCCCTCCCCCCACCCACAAACACACACACACTGAATCTGGCAGTGGTGGTCCTTCTCACTGTCCCGCCATATCCATGCCTAGCATGTCTAGCGAGGCCAGGGTGGTAGCTATGTCGGCGACTGATTCGCTCTGTTGGAGCCAGCTTCTTGGGCACAACGCCAGACAAGCAAAGAAGCAGCAGGGTCTGCATCTTAGGTTAGCGAGGAGGTTAGATAGAATTCTGCTAACAGGGTACCTACGAGCAGCGAATTGAAGAGAAAAGCTAGGTTGGCGGTGGAGTGTTCGGCTGCAGTGAGGGGTCGTGCAACCCAGATCTCAAAGAAAACCACCCGAGAGAAGATGAAAGAGCATTTCCTATCCTTGTGATTTTGATGTTTGATAACAAAACACTTATCATTTTAATCGTGCGCTAAGTGTATCCTGGGTTTCTAGATTGTGGCACCAATATTGCATTGCCCACATTTGCCTTGCCAAAGTCTCTGTGCCAACCGGCAGTACCGGAAAAACCACCAGTACTACCGCTTGGCACCGATAATACCGCTCGCTTGTACCGGTTGCATCTGACTGAGTAGTGAAGGCTTCGATTTTCCTCAGTACCACCCGGTACCGCGGAGCGGCACTATCGCTCCAACCGGTAGTACTGCTTGTGGCAAGCGGTACTACCGCTTGTACATGGTAGTACCGCTCGGCTATACCGGGCAGCCCTGAGGAAGGACCAGCCCTTCCCCTCTCGCTCAGTACCAACCGGTACTTGGGACCGGTACTACCGCCTTGACCGGTAGTACCGCGTCTACTGACCAGTACTACCGCTTGGGGGTACTACCGTAAGGCAGTACCGGGCAGGTCTAGCGCTGGGTCAACCAAGTGATGCCACTTCCGGTACTTGATCCCGTACTTGACCGGTAGTACCGCTTGCAACCGGTACTACAGCTTGAGTACCGGTAGTACCGGTTCATTTAATGCTCCAACGGCCAGATTTCTTCAAGGGGTATAAATACCCCTCCACCTACCTTGGGACAAGATACTCATTTGCATTGAAGACTACTACCTCCATTAGAGCCACCAAATCTCCAAGATCTCTTCAATCCACCACCCAAAGTCTTTGATCTTTGGGGAATCGAAGGAGGAGGCCTTGATCTACTAATTCACCAAAAGAGATCTTCATTTCCCCCTCACTTGAGGGCCTCCATTGCTCTAGTGTTTTCTTTGGAAACCCTAGTTCTAGATTTGGTTCTTACAAGCTTGTCTTTGATTTGTCTTGGCAGCTTGCTTGTATTTGGGAGCCTCCAATTAAGTTGTGGATGTGTGCCCCGAAATTGTTGTAAAGGTGCTGGCTTCCACCTCGAAGGTTGCCGATATAGTGGAAGGTGGATCGAACCCGTTGGGGTGAGATTCATCAGGGGAACAAGGGAGGCCGCTCGTGGCGTTGGTGGTTTGAAACCACCCCCTCTCCAAATGTAGACGTACTTCCCCTCAAAAGGAAGGAACTACGGGAAACAAATCCTTGTGTCTCAGCGTCCACCACTTTGGTTACTTCTATCCTTTACCGCACTTTACTTACTTGTTCTAGCTTAGTGTTGTATTAGATTGTTCTTGCTTGTCATATAGGTAAATTCACCGTAGTTGCATTATCTAGAGAATTTACCTTTCTTGCCAAAGCTTAATTTGAAAAAGAATAAAATTTGAAGTAGCACCTATTCACCCTCCTCTAGTTGCCCATACAATTCTTTCAATTGGTATCAGAGCCTCGACTCTTTATTTGGGCTTTACCGCTTAAGAGAATATGGGTAGCCACGATGGGAATGGTGATGGTGAGCACACCACGGTCACCATGGAAGATCTCAAAAACTTGGAAACAATATTGAGCTCTTCCTTGGTCAACAAAGTCAAGAAAATTCTTGAGCAACTTCTTAAAGACAAAGATGGCTCATCATCCCCCTCTCCTCAAGAGGATCCTCCATCCGTTTTACCTAAAGGGAATGCTCCGGTATCCCCCGAGGGTATGATGGTGGGGGTAAACAAGACAACACTAATGGTGGTGGGAAGGGTGAGCACCGTGATTCATGGTACTCTCCCGACCCTCGAATCCCTCACCCTCATGTATACAATAGAGGTGACCCACCTAAGCTTGAAGAATCTGCTACTTTTGCTCAATGGCAATCTCTAATGAAAACTCATGTGTGCAGCTCTTGCATTGAACTATGGAACATCATCGAGCATGGACTCTTTATTGGGGATCCAAACAACTTGACAAGAAGAGAAGTTGTCAATAGTCAACTCAATGCCATTGCCTTGCACATGATTCAACAAGGATTGGGTACAAAGGATTACCCACACATTGAGCATTTCAGCATTGCCAAGGAAGCTTGGGATGCTCTCACGGTGTTGTTTGTTGGAAACGAGAGAATGAGGAGGAATCAGTATGATGCACTAAGCAATGAAGCCGAAGGCTTCTACATGATGGAAGGTGAAAATCATAAGACATGTACCGTAGGCCCAAGACCACCCGCAACCGAGTTAGAAATGTGGGTGCCTCACATGTGGATGATGCGTGGATAAAAAGGAAATATGTGAGTGCACTCATGCCCTTAGAGCTCACTGACTTGAAGAACCTACAAGGAAGACACAACTATCATCTCATGACCTCCAATGAAGTTATGCAAGAGATGGCCTCTTTCAAAGTTGCCACCAAGAATGCCAAAGATTCCCGTGCTCGTGCCCTTGGTATGAGCAATGTTGTCAACGTTGCTTTGAAGGCCAAAGTTGTGGACCATGGGGATGAAGATGATAGTGATGAAGGCCTCTCCATGGACCACCCTGATGAAGTCAAGATTTCTCATAGTTAATATATGGCCTTCTATGCAAAGAACTTTTGGAAGAACCCCGCCAAGGCCAAGATGGAAATGCAACGAAGAAGCAACCCAAATGGGAAAAGAGAAAATACCACTAGATTGAGAACTTGCTTCAATTGTGGTGACCGCTATCACTTTGTGGCGAGTTTCCCCTATGAGAAGAGAGAAGATCATGGGGGTAAGCTTGTGTTGAAGAACACTCTCAAAGCACCTTACAAGAAACCCTTCATCAAGAAGAATCCCATCAACAAGAAGTCGGGAGAAATTGTCTTGATCACTCATGAAGAATACTCCTCCGACAATGAAGATGATGAAGATGAGGAAGAGGAAACTTCTAATGGTGTGGCGGCTCTAGCCACTACTTCTACTCCGACATTCTCACTCTTCGATTCTCCAAATGAGAATTCTCCCATCAAGAACGTCACTTGCCTTATGGCAAGAGCAAAGGAGGTATCCTCATCATATCACTCCACTCCCTTAGCTAATGATGAAATTGATGATGAGATGTCTCTTGATGTTAAAAGTGAATTAATTGCTTTCGATGAGTTTATGACTAACCTACAAGGGGATGCTAAGATACATTTTCGAAACATCTTAGATCAACTTTCCCACACACAAGAGCTTCTAGATGTAAGATGTAAACTTGGGCATGAACACATGATTGAGCTAGAGGCTTTAAACAATGCTTTAGAAGAAGAACAAGAGACTAGGATGTCACTTGAATTAAAACTTGAAGGGCTCGATGAGGCCAATGACATTATTGTTAATAAACTCATCAAAGAACGTGATCATGCTATTGCTAAATGCAAAAGGGCTAAAAAGGACAAGATTGAGTTTGGTGTGGTTCATGAAAAAATTGCCGAGGAATTTAGTTTGCTTGACAAGGATCACAAGGCTTTGGAAAGTGAACTCTTGTCACTCACAAAGTCCCATGAAACGCTTCAAACTCAATTGGCCAATATTCCCTCACCTAGTAACTTCATTCCATCTAGTAGTACAACTATTCTTGAAGAAAATGCTAGGTTGAAGGGGGAGCTAGCCAAGGCCACATTTCCACAAGGCAACAAGTCCATTGATGATCTTTTGAGTAAGCAAAGGCCTAGTGGTGAAATAGGGGGCATTGGTTTTGTCTCCAAAACTAAGAAGAAGAACAACAAGAAGAAGAAGGCCAAGCTCACACAAGAGACCAACAAGGCCATTGTGGATAGTAAGGCCACAAGTGGTAAAACTATGTCTCATGATGACTTTGCAGGAAGTGCTAACCCTCACTATGTTCTAATGCATGATTATTATGGTGATGTGTATGCACAATATTTTGTCCCATATGATGGTTATATTGCTTGGTATATTTGGGTTCCCAAGACCCTTGTTGCTAACAAAAGAGGACCCATTGAAAAATGGGTACCTAAAAATTAGCTTGATCTTTTGTAGATATATGCTTTCAGAGGGTCAAAGTGGGTGCTTGATAGTGGTTGCACGAGTCATATGAACAGAAGCTCGTCTATTGTCAAGGACTTAAAGCCAAATGATGATCAAATCACCGTGCCATATGCCGACAAGTCAAAGTCTAAGGCAATGGGTTTCGGCATGGTTGTGGTTGCTCACGACATTACACTCGTGAACGTCATGCTTGTTGAGACCCTTGGATACAATTTACTTTCAATTCGTGCTCTTGGAAAGATGGGCTTTGCCATCTTTGTTGATGATGATATTGTGGTCCTCATGTGGAGCAAGTCTCTCAAGGTCGCTTTCGTTGGGTACGTCGAACATGACTTGCATGTGGTGGACTTTTCGGGGCAAGCCACTACAAGTGCGATGTGCTTATTCGGAAAGGCCGATGTGGGTTGGTTATGGCATCGCCGACTAGCCCATGTCAATATGAGAACTTTGCAAAGTCTCCACAAGGAGGGCCATATTGTTGGACTAAAAGAAAATGTTTCCTTTGCCAAAGATCGTGTTTGCAGGGCATGTGTTCTAGGGAAGATGCATGATGCTCCTCACAAGACTAAGAACCGCATCAAGTCAACCAAGATCTTGGAGCTCCTCTATGTGGATCTCTTTGGTCCTCCATCTCATGCAAGTCTTGGTGGGAAGAAATATTGTTTGGTGATTGTTGATGACTTTTCAAGATACTCCTAGGTTTATTTCTTCAAGTTGAAAAGTGAGACCCAAATGACATGGTTATACCTAGCGGGTACATGATCTCAGCATACCTGGTCTAGCCCAAGGAAGGCCCACGGCAAATATACGCTGGCCCATGAAGATTTTTGGGTGGCCAAGGCCAATGACGCCTTCGGATCCTTGGAGAGCAAGACTAGAGTAGATAGGAAATTCAAAGGGGTAAACCCTAGAACCTGTAACCGTCTAGATCTGTGCCTGGGACCTGCCTAAGTCTATATAAAGGCCAGGAGGGAATGACCTAGATCTCTCTCTCATACTTTCGCATACACACCTCCACGCCAGATTGCATCTGCGCACCCCTGTAATCATCGGTTCCGCTGTAATCAAGAGCAGACAAGCAGGAGTAGGGTTTTCCCTCCGGTGGCCTGAACCTGGGTAAACCTCGTGTCCCGTATTGCTTGTTTTCTAACCGTTCCGCGATCTCCAGCATCCCCATCTTCTCCAAAACCCAAGTCCATAACAATGGGCATTGACGAGATTAAACCTCGTCAATTGGCGCCGTCTGTGGGAAATGGGGACGCTGATTGTGCGATCGTGACGGTCCCAACCCGAGCGATCTACAACTCTGCGGTGACGGAGAGTCACCTCCTCTTCGGCGCTTTCGACTTCACCACCCACTCACCGGCCACCATGAAGGACTTCGAGCCCGTAGGCGACGGACTCTAGATCCTGTTCGGGAGCTTCTGCTTTCAGGTGGGGGCAAACCGGCACCCTCCGCCTCCCAGAGCGGGTGCCCTTACCATCAATCAGGCCCGCTTCATGGGCCCCACACCCTGTGCTACGCACATCATCATCAACAGATGGGTCATATGACAACAGCAGCTGCAACTCCGATCTGTGCGATCCGCCATCGGATGAAGGGACCTATGGTTCCGGATCCGAAAGCTGCGGCAGCAGCGGACCAATCTACGAGCGCTACCAATGCGTCGTAGTCATCCAGGGCGACGTGGAGCAGCAAACACCCAACCCGCCCCCCAACCCGACACCTAACCCGCAAGACCGAAACAGCGGGAATAGAAGAAGCCAGTCCCCCTACCCGAAGGGGATAACACCGGCCATATCATTTGCCTTAGCAAAGAAGGATGGGCCCAGGCGCGCGCCGCCGTGGCGGGTAGCACGATCCTGCCTACAGATGCCTCACGGGACCTGCTGATGGCATACCATTTGCTCCTGATCGAAGAGCACAAGAAGCAGGTCAAGATGCAAGAGGTGATTGACAAACGCAAGCAAGCATCCTCGGAGTCCAGCGCGCAACGAGCTGCGCTCTCCGCCATGGGCATCGGCTCCATCTCGAACGGCAACCACGGCAACAAGCATCGCTCCCTGACGGATAACATGGACCCCAAGGAGCGCCGTGAGGTGACCCAAACCCTCCACGCATCCTTCATGGAGATGGATGCCGACGGCAACATCATCCCGAAGACGCCGCAAGCAGCGATCATGGCAGCCATCGCGTACCTCGCGTCCCACCCACCTCTGGAGGGTGACCCGAAAAGAGCCATGCACAAGTCCGCACTCAACGGACTCGGACTCGTCGGAGCTGCGCTCCATCAAGAAGCTCCTACGGAGACGAAAAAGAAAGCTACGGTCAGGTTCGACTGCAACCCCACTCCTTCATCCGAAGAAGAAGACCATGACCTTCCTCGAAGGAACAAGAGCTCGCGCCATCGCAGCCGCGACTACGACGCCAGAGACGCGCTAACACAGCGCAAAATCGACAAAGCACGAGCCAAGCGCGCATGCTCGTCTGAATCCGAGATGGACGAAGACGAAGGAGAACTCTACGGAGCCCGGTGCTTCAGCAGATCCGTCCGACGGACACGGATGCCGCGAAATTTCAAGCTTCCTTCGGATACTCCGAAGTTCGACGGCACACAGGACCCCAAGGCGTGGCTCAGTGACCACCTGTCATCCGTCAAGATGCACGGCGGAAACAAGGAAACCGCCATGCAATGCCTTCAGCTGCAGCTGACAGGCGCAGCCCGGATCTGGCTTATCAGTCTATCTTCAGGATCCATCCGAAGCTGGAAGGAGCTGGCTTACGGTTTCATCCGAAACTTCAAAGGCACCAGCAAGAGGCCCGCCTCGATCGAGGAGTTGCGAGCCTGTACTCAATGAACGGGCGAATCCATTCGCTCGTACATACTGCGCTGGTCCAACACCAATAACTCCGCGGCACACATCTCCAAAGAAAGGGCCATCGACGCCTTCAAGGACGGCGTCAAGCGCCAGGACTTCAAGGAGGAACTTGCGCGCGTCAAGCCCAAGACACTTGACCACCTCATGGACATCGCCAACAGGTGGGCCGACGGCGAAGATTCCGTCCACCGGGCACAATCAGAGGAAGAGGACAATTACGGCCGACGACGGGAACACCGTAACAAAAGGATACCGCGTGTCTACGACGATCGCGACTGACCCGACATGGTCGCGGCCGGCTACGCTGATCGCTGCAACGACGCCAACCGCAACAGTGGCGGATACCGCGGAGGCAACCTCCGCGATGGAGGACGCCCAGCACAGTCGTGGCAGTGCCGCGATCGTGATAACGGACCCTCAGCATACGAAAAACTTCCGAGTCCATGCACCATCCACTTCTACATCGATAAGCAGGATGGTAAAAAGAAGGCAAGCCACATGCTCAAGGACTGCCGCTAGTTCTAGAAGCTCAGCGAAAGCATGGTTCAGATGAGGCAGCAAGCTCCACCCCCTGGATTTGGGAACGCACCCGCACCAGGAGAGATAGCGCATGGAGCTCCTCCACCGCCACCCGTAGGAGGCCCGAACCAACCAGTCGCACCAGCACAGAACAACGCTGGGCACGGGTATCCCCCGCCGAAAGGAGCACTAATGATCCAGAAGGGACGCCCCACGAATAGGGTGTAGAAGAAAATCACCCGTCAGATCAACCTGGCCGTGAAAACTCCACCCGCCATCCCTGAGTACCTCAGCGGATCGGAGTCCTGCATCACGTTCAGCCGCTCGGATCACCCTTGCCAGATCCCTCGCCCAGGTCATGCTGCCCTGGTGCTGGAGGCGCAGATCGGAGGTTTCGAGATGAGCCGCATATTCATGGACGGTGGCAGCGGCATCAACCTGATGTTCGCAAGTACTCTAGCAGCAATGCGGATCCCGCTGTGCAGCCTGGAACAATCAGACACAACGTTCCACGACATCATCCCAGGAAAAGGCATATTCCCCCTGGGAAAAATATGGCTCGACGTCATCTTCGGCAAACCGGACAACTTCCGATGCGAGCGGCTCGAATTCGAAGTGGTGGACTGGCCATCACAATACCACGCCATCCTCTGGCGTGTAGCATTCGCAAGGTTCTTGGCTGTACCACACTATGCGTACCTGCTACTCAAGATGCCAGGACCCAGGGGCATCATCACGGTCCACGGGAGCTTCACCCGATCGGACCACTGCGACAGGGACTTCAACAGAATCTCCCAGTCATTCGGCATGCAGGATGAGCTCGTAAGGCTCCGCGAGGTGACGGACAACGGGGCACCCCCAGTCGCACGACAAAACGCACCTGACATGTCTTTCGACTCCACCGTCAACACAAAGAAAGTGCAGGTTCACCCGACGGAAACCTCCAAGACGGCGCTGATCGCCAACGACCTTAGCCCCGCATAGGAAAGCACGCTCGTCGAATTCCTCCGTGAGCGCTGGGAAATCTTCGCCTGGTGTCCAGCGGACATGCCAGGAGTTCCCAGGGGATTCGCCGAGCATGCACTCAACGTCTTTCCAGACACCAAGCCCGTCAAGCATTCCATCCAGAGACTGTCCGAGCCATAGGCCGAAGCCATCGGAATGGAAATCAATAGACTACTCGCTGCAGACTTTATCAGGGAGATCAAAGAAAGCGAGTGGCTCGCAAATACAGTGATGGTCCCCAAGAAGGACACGGACATCCTACGGATGTGCATAGACTTCACATCGCTGTACAAGCACTGCCCAAAGGACCACTTCCCTCTTCCTTGGATCGATCAGATCATCGATTCGACTGCAGGATGCGAGAAACTCTCCTTCCTCGACACCTACTCAGGCTACAACCAGATTCGACTCAAGGTCGAAGATAAAGAGAAAACGGCGTTTATCACACTGTTCGTCTGCTACAACACAATGCCCTTCGGGATAAAGAACGCAGGTGCCACGTACCAGCGATGCATGCAGGCATGCTTGAAGGACCAGATCGGTCGCAACGTCCAAGTCTATGTTGATGACATAGTCATCAAAAACAGGGAGGCAAGAACGCTCATCGACAATCTCCGCGAGACGTTCGATAATCTCGACTGCTATAGGATCAAGCTCTATCCCGAAAAGTGTGCCTTCAGCGTCCCATCGGGTCAGCTGCTTGGATACTTCATCTCCCAGCGAGGGATCCAGGCGAACCCGAAGAAAATCCGGGCCATCATGGCCATGGAGAAGCCGAAGAACCTCAAGGGTGTCCAGCAGCTCGCAGGACGAATAGCGGCATTGAGCAGGTTCATCAGCCGCATGGGCAAGAAAGCCCTGCCATTCTACCAACTGCTACGCAAGGCAGATAAATTCGAGTGGACGCCTGAAGCGGACGATGCATTCGAAGATCTGAAGCGGCTGCTCTCCACCTCGCCCGTCTTGGTTACGCCAAAGGAGCGCGACCCCTACTGCTGTACATAGCAGCCACACACCAGGTGGTAAGCACCATGCTGGTGGTTGAGCGACCCGAAGAAGGAAAGACCCATGGGGTCCAACGCCCAATCTACTACCTCAGCGAGGTATTGACGCCAACAAAGCAGAGGTACCCTCACTACCAGAAACTCGCCTACGGCATGTTCATGACGGCTCGACGGTTGAGCCATTACTTCCAAGAGCACCAGGTGATGGTCGTCAACGAAGCACCCCTGAACAACATCCTAAACAATCCGGAGGCCACAAGACGCGTGGCCCTGTGGGGCTTCGATCTGTCACCCCTAGACATCGTCTATGAAAAGCGACTCACAATCAAGTCTCAGGTCCTCCCGGACTTCCTTGTACACTGGATGGAGCTGCAGCTGCCAGACACCCCAGACATGTCGCAGTCATGGATGATGCATTTCGACGGCTCCAAGCGCGAAGCTGGAGCAGGAGCCGGGGTCATACTGACCTCCCCGCAGGGCGAAAAGACGAAGTACGTCCTTCGGATGAAATTCCGAGCTTCCAACAACGAGGCCGAATACGAATCCCTCATCCACGGCATGAGGATGGCAAAGATCTGCGGCGCAACGCGACTGGTCATCTACCGTGACTCCAACCTCGTCGTCCAACAGACGATGAATGAGTGCGACGCACACGCCGAAAACATGATCGCGTACCGTGCACTATACAACTCACTCGAGGGAGAATTTGACGGCTGCGAGCTTCGACACGTTGGAAGAGAAAGCAATGAGGAGGCCGACAGACTCGCCAACATCGGCTCCACCTGCGCAAGGGTGCCACCAGGTGTGTTCCTCGAACAGATCTGCGTGCCATCCATCAAGCGGAAATTCCCCAAGGGATCACCCGAAGAAGCAGAACACTCGGGGGCTACGCTACCCGAAGGTCATGAAGGACCCGAAAAACTGGACACAGAAGTCGCCACGGTCAACCTGATGCAGGTCATGGCAGTCGAAGAAACCTGGACACGACCGTACCTCCAGTACTTGATAGACGGAGAACTACCTGATAGCCCGACAGATGCCCGACGCATATCTCGCCGGTCAAAAGCCTTCACCATCATCAATGGTGAGCTGTACAAGCGCAACATTTTGGGTGTACTACAAAGGTGCGTCACCATCGGTGACAGGAAAACCATACTTCAAGAAATCCATGAGGGCATCTGCGGCCATCACGCAGGCAGTCGCTCCCTTGTCGCAAAAGCTCTACGGGCTGGATTCTACTGGCCAACAGCCATGAACGACGCAAAAGACATCGTCCGAAGATTCAAATGGTGCCAAAGTTTCGCCGACAAACCACACGCACCCAGGTCAGAGCTCAGGCCCATACCCTGGCCTGGCCCTTCGCCCAATGGGGCCTCGACATGATCGGCAAACTTCCAAGGTCCTCGAAAGGAGGGCACGTGTACCTCCTGGTCGCAGTCGACAAATTCACCAAGTGGATCGAAGCCATGCCGGCCACTAACCAAAAGGGCAAGACTGTCGTCAAGTTCTTTGAATCCATTGTCTACAGGTTCGGCGTACCGCATAACATCATCACCGAAAATGGATCGAACTTCATCTCCAAAGAATTCCAAGACTTCTGCGAAGGCCTCGGAATCAACATCACATACGCCTCTGTAGCGCACCCGCAAACGAACGAGCAGGTGGAAAAGGCCAACGGCCTAATCGACGCTGGCATCAAGAAGCGCCTCATGATCCCACTCGAGCGACTCGCCGGAGCCTGGACGAAAGAGCTACCCTCCGTCCTATGGAGCCTGCGTACCACGCCAAACAGCTCCACCGGCTACACGCTGTTCTTCATGGTGCACGAAGCCGAAGCCATGCTACCAGCCGAAGTACGCCACCAGACCCCCCGGGTCGTCGCTTATAGCGAAGACGAGTCCACGGATGCACTCGAAGACGCCGTCGACACACTCGACGAAGCACGAGACATAGCGGCAGCTCGGTCAGCGATGTACCAGCAGAGTCTCCGCAACTACCACAGCCGACGGCTGCGCCCAAGGTCCTTTGTCGAAGGAGACCTCGTCTTGCAACTCAAGAAAGAGCGACCGAAGAAATTAGAGTCACCATGGGAAGGACCCTACATCATCACCGACGTCATCCCAGGTGGCGCCTATCGCCTCAAGCACGGGGAGTCTCGAGTCGCATACTCCAACCCATGGAACGTCGCACAGCTGCGACGATTCTACCCCTAGCTACCTACCCCTTTACTTTCAATAAGGCTATTCAGCCAAGGCTACTCAGCGAATAATGTACCTCCTCCATTACGATATAAATAAAGCTAAGTGTCTCGCCCCAAAATTTTATTTTCTATTTGCACTTCTACTCCATGCTACAAACGCACTCGGGGGCTCCCCCCACCTAACGATTTCATCGACCAAGGATAACACGTGTACACCTGAGTAGCTGACCACGTCATGCTAATGAAAAGGACACGTATGCGAACAAAGCACTACGTGCTCAAACAACAACAAAACCTTTATAACAAAGGGCAAAACACGCCCAGTCAAATATATACAAATTTTACATCTATCTCTTTTACAGGTACTACCTACTCTGAAGAATAAACTGAGCACGCTGCTCAAACAGATCTACGATCTCTTCGGCATACTGCCGTACAACAGCATTATGCGGGCGCATATCCCACACACCACCATCCGGCCGAAGTGGCGGCTAAGCCGGCACAGCGGAGAGATCCACATCAGGATGATGCAGCCTAACAAGGGATAGCGCAGCCTTCACCCCTGCGACGAGCTGGTGCCGCACCAATTCCTTGACATGATGCACGTTCCAAAACTTCGACAGAAGACCAGAGAGGGTTGAAGGTGCAGCATCCAGAGGAAACATCACAAGGACCCGCTGCGAGTGAAGTCTGCACCTGATGCGAGTGAAGTCTGCACCTGATGAAGCACCCGCGATACTTGGTGAACGTGATCCTGCAACGTCGCAAGGACCATGGCAAGGTCACGATCCATCCAGAAGAACCCGCCGGCTTCCATGTCCTGTTGATTCAAGCAATTGACCCGAACAGCAACACGCTCCTTCTCCTCCCTTGGAGCAAGGTTAGCACCTGCAATACTTGCACAAAAAGTAAGATGCAATGCCAGCAGGCGCATCCGAAGAAATGGGCAACAACTCAAAAAACTTACACTGAAGCTGCTCGGATAATCAAAGCAATTCCGCCATCAAGTACTCCTCTCTGGCAGCACCGCGATCCGCCTTGGACTTCCAAACGTCGGCATGGCCATGCACCCCAAGCAACTCTTTCTCGAGACTACAAACACGGTCGCGAAGAAACGCAAGCTGCAACGAATCATCCAAGGACGGCCGCAGCCGCGCTGCAGGCGAGGTGTCAACGGGATCAGCACCCAATGGAACCTAGATCTATAGACAGGCAAAGACATGAACACACAGACGAAGAAGCACATAACTCAACAAATTCATTAAGTGCATGAAAAGCCACTACATGGCACAAGGATTTGTTCATCAAAATAATTACAACAAAAGGGACTACAACTATCCTACAGCTACAACGCCTAAGACGCGGCACCCTGAGTAGCCTTGGAGCCGGATTGCCTCGCCTTGGCTCCCCCCTACTGCCGTAGCGCGTACTTGGCCAGCAGATCAATCAGCTTCGGCCCATAACGCTACAACGAGCAGAATAGGTAGCGAAGGCTACCTCGGATCCATCAGCAGTCGTCGGCATCCGGGAAGTGACCTGGGGAAGGTCCAGCTCCGCTCCAGCCGCCAAGGCCATTGCCAGCCCGACGGATGCACCGATGCCCTTCTGCTTGCGCTTGTACGCTGCAAGTGCTTCGGCTGACAGCGCCTCCGCCAGAGCATCAACATCATCAAGGGCCGCGACCTTGGGGACAAGATCCTTGCAGAAGCGCCCAAGGACCTCCTTGGCCTTGGCAAGCGAGTTGACGACGGTGCCACAACGATCTTCAACCGCTGCAGCAGCATCATCCAGAGCACTCCCGTGCTCCAGAGCACCGCGATAAAACTCGATGCCTGCGGCATCTAAAACAACAAGGAAGAATAATGAACGACAGCACCGAAAAATAAAGACAAGGAAATCAAAAGAGGACGGCGAAGATACTCACCTGAAACAGCCTTGGCAGCCGCCATAAGCTTGCTGGCCACCTCTCTCTCGCGCGAAGCCGTGGCGGTAGCAAGCTGCTCCTCGCGGTCCGTGGCCTCCTGCTACAGGCGCTCCTTAGCCTCGGCCACAGTGGCCAGCTCCAGCTCGAGGCGCTCTTTCGCACCAACGGCGACCTCGGCCTTCTTCTCCGCTTGACCGAGGCTGTTTTTGAGAGCATCAATCTCACGAAGGCAGGTGTTGTGCTCCTCTGCATTCAAATAATACAAACGTCGGATAACAGAACAAGAATACAAGAAGAAGCAAAGACCAAAGGCATAAATGTACCTTGAAGCTGTTGGAGGCTGGCCTCCAGCGCTAGGTGCTGCTGCACCAGTCGTTTGGCATCCTGCACAAAAGGCTGCAGGAAAAAGACCTACTAATCAAGAGAAGGACTCGGGGGCTACGCCCAAAAGAAAGAGCAGAAGCAAACTACAGACACGAAAGCACTCGGGGGCTCCCCCGAGACTCGAAAGAAGAACATGCAACAAAACTCCTTTACAGATGCTCGGGGGCTTCCCCCGTGGCAGGAGGCAGAACTACTCACATGATCCGATGGCGACTCCGAAGGTCCGCTGGCAACCTTCTGAGGCGCAACCACCTGAACCTCCTGCGGAGAAGGGTTCGGAGCAGCGCCTTCAGAGGTAGCCACTGTCTGAGGAGGAGGAGAAGCGACTTTCGACTCCCCCATCATCTCCCGAGCACCATCGCTGGAGGAGTCATTGGAAGAGTGCCTGCACAAGGACAAATTAGCACAAGTACAAAGTAAACAGGCAAGGAAAAGTAGCACAGGATTAAAGAAACTTACGAGTCAAGCTCGCTTAGGTTGAAGACAGGAGGGGTCCTCCGGAATTTCTTCTCTTCCTTCTTCTCTTCCTTCTTTTCTTCCTTCTTCCGCTTCACCGGCGGGTGCGGTGCCACATCCCGCATGGGAAAGGAAGGAATCAGAGAGAAAGAGCCTCCATGCCCATCACTGTGACGTTCAAGATACAACGGGTTCCTAGGAGTCGGAGGAGTAGAGGCATCCGAAGACTCGCTAGAACTTCGTGTCCGCTTGAGACTGTGGTCCTCGCTCGACTCGTTGGCCTCTTCAGCCGGAGATCGCGCTGATGGCAGCTCGAACATGGAATCCACCAACTCATTATCTGGAGCATTCGGAAATACTTTGGGTAATGGAGGCGACATGCCCGACACTTTGAAGCCCTGCACACGAGAAGAAAATTTTTTAGCAAACAAATGCAAATACAATGCAGTCGAAAATAGCGCTACGCGCACGGATCTACACCTGTGGAACAGGAAGCAAAGCAGAAAACGGAGAAGTCAGCGAGTTCCCCGGGATATCCTCTCCAGCCTTGAACTTCAGCAGCGAACGAAGGGCCCTGTCGAGATCTCCCTGGGAGAATTTCTCAGCCGAAACCCTAGTCGGATCACGACGGCCAGCATAAAGGAACATCGGGTGCGCCCTAGCCTGGAGTGGCTGCACCCGACGTTCAAGAAAAGTGCGGATCATATCCACACCGTTCACTTCCTTCTCCGGAATCAACTGGAGATCCTCCACTCGACGATAGAGAGCCTCTATCTCCGCTACCTCGCCATCCAAGATCTGGTTTTTCCAGGACATCTTCGGCTCGATCTTTTGGGAGGGGTCGAAAGGAGCAAGACCAAAATCCTGCCCAGCCACTGTGGAGTCGCGGATATAAAACCATCACCTCCGACAGTACTGGACAGATTCGGACATGGAAAAGGATAAGAAAAGCAGATTGGGTCTGAGGGAGATGATGCAACCCCCAATGGGATAAAAACGATCCAAACCAGATTGCCTCTTCACGGAATAGAGTTTCTGGAAGAGGCCAAAGTGCGGCTTGATACCGAGCCAGCACTCGCAGAAAGTGATAAAACAAGCAATGTGAAGAAGAGAATTGGGGGAAAGATGATGCAATTGGACACCGTAAAGAAAAAGCAGTCCACGAAGAAAGTCGTGGACTGGGAAGGAAAAGCCGCGAATAACGAAGGCAAGGAACATAACCCGAAACCCAGCAGGGGGATGGGGGATTACCTCGTTGTCTGGGAGTTTTACGGCCTCTCTATCCTGCGGGATCAAGCCCCGCTCATGAAGCTTGCGGAGATCACTCTCCCGCGTCTCTGATCGCCGCCAGCCACCGTCGGTGACACGGGTGGCGGCATCACTCTTCTTCCCTCCAGCAGCGCTGGTACCAACTGCAGAGGAGGACTTCCTTGGTTTTCCCATTGCGCTACGGCGGCGCCGGCTGCGAGGGCGTAGGATGGAAGAAGGAAATGTCCGAGGGTATTCCAGCGTGCAGCAAGAACTCTCAAAGAGCAAGGGAGCAGTGAAACAAGAATGACTGCGGTGAAATTAGAATAATGTTTTCCCCCAATGATTATAAAGACGAGGACGATGCATGGCAACCGTCCATCGAGAAGACCTAACGCCAATGGCAAGATCTGGCCATACACGTGTCAGCATCGCAACGAACCGTCGCTAACACGCTGTCCACTACGCGCGGAAATCGAGGCGACGCCGTAATTATCTCCAAGCCGCACGTGACCGGTCAATTCAAGGTCAGAAAGTGGGACCCATGTTCGTCCAGTCAAGTCATCTCTGGCGCAGCAGACGCTTGAGGTCATCAATCGTCAGCACTGACGTCATCAAAAGCTATACTAGCAACAATCACAATTTCTTCGGCTTTAAAGCTAAGAGTACTCACTCGAATCTACGATTCGAATAATTACTCGGGGGCTACTCCTGTCAGGAGCGCTGGCCGCGCACCCGAAAAATAAACAGCATGATACAGCACTGAACTGTTTCTTCGAGTCCCACGTAGAGTCTACGAATCGACTACGGACTCGGGGGCTACTCCCATAGGGAGGATGGATTTAAGCATCCGGAAAAATTTGTGTCCTATGGACCTGATACTGAATAACAACCGAATTAAAGTCTCTGCTCGAGTCTACGACTCGAACAGACACTCGAGGGCTACTCCCATAGGGAGCGCTGGCCGCGCACCCTATGAAATTTCGACTGCGATCCTTCGGATCAATACGCAAAAACTTTTTGACAACTCTGCCCCAATTAAACGCTAAGTGAGTAGCACTCACCTTGGCTACCCGAAACACCTCCGCGGTGATAAAATTCGGATGCTGTGTCTGCGACGCAAAGATAAGTCCTACAGATATCATCTGATGACCTGGTAACGCACATGACTGCGCTCTGCTAGTATAAACCCGTGCCAACAGACGCGATGAAAAATCCCGACGGACGCGTTGGCTACATCAATTAAATTCACTGGAATTCCACTCCTGTAAGTCCTCCGCGGCCTGAGTCGAATTATGCCAGCATATGTTCCGGGTTCGAGTCGAGGGACTCGAACCTGAAGAAGATCGTGTTGTTTTGTCCTAAGACAGTTAACTGACCCTGATCCGTCGGGAGAGTCAGACACACGCATCAACAATCCCTACACACATTCTCTTGAAAGATAGAGTTGCACCTGAAGGATTGAAGAGTCCTCAGCCGAATATACGATTCGACTGAACACTCGGGGGCTACTGACATGGTTATACCCCACGGGTACACGATCTCAGCATACCTGGTCCAGCCCAAGGAAGGCCCACGACAAATATACGCTGGCCCATGAAGATTTTCGGGTGGCCAAGGCCCATGACGCCTTCGGAACCTTGGAGAGCAAGAATAGAGTAGATAGGAAATTCAAAGGGGTAAACCCTAGAACTTGTAACTGACTAGATCTGTGCCTGGGACCTGCCTAAGTCTATATAAAGGCCAAGAGGGCACACCCTAGATCTCTCTCTTATACTTTCACATACACACCTCCACGCTAGATTGCATCTGCGCACCCCTGTAATCACCGGTTCCGCCGTAATCAAGAGCAGACAAGGAGGAGTAGGGTTTTCCCTCCGGGGGCCTGAACCTGGGTAAACCTCGTGTCCTGTATTGCTTGTTTGCTAACCGTTCCGCGATCTCCAGCATCCCCATCTTCTCCAAAACCCAAGTCCATAAAAATGGGCATTGACGAGATTAAACCTCGTTACCAAATGACCTTCATCAACTTCATCAACATGGTTCAACGTCAATACAATCTTCCTGTGTTGATTATAAGAAGTGACAATGGCACCGAGTTCAAGAAATACACCTTGAATGATTTCCTTAGTGACGAGGGGATAAAACATCAACATTCCGCTACATACACCCCTCAACAAAATGGTGTGGCCGAGAGGAAGAACCGGACTCTTATTGAGATGGCTAGGACCATGTTGGCGGAGTTTAAATCTCCATACAACTTTTGGGCCGAAGCCATCTCCACTGCTTGCCATGCATCAAACCGGCTCTACCTCCACAAAGAAATCAACAAGACTCCATATGAGATACTTACCGGCAACAAGCCCAACATATCCTAGTTCCGGGTGTTCGCTTGTAAGTGTTTCTATCTCATAAAAGGTGTTCATTTGTCCAAATTCGAGTCTAAAGCATTAGAGGGTATTTTTGTTGGCTATGGTCTCGCATCTCACACTTATAGAATCTATGATAAGCTCTCCGGAGCCATCATAGAATCTTGTAGTGTGACCTTCGAAGAATATGATGGTCCCCAAGGGGGGCGTGTTGATGCTTGTGATGCAGATGATGAAATGCCTTAGGATGCCATAGGAAGAATGGGTGTGGGATATATCCGCCCCGTTGAGGAACCCCTTATGGAGGATCGAGAAGAACTATGCTCACTCAAGTGGAGCCCTCATATTCACAACCGCAACATGCTCCATCCACCGAGGAGGGAAATGACTCAAGCCAAAGACAAGATGTGGAACCTCAACATGTTGATCATAGTGATGACTCTAGTCAAGAGGAGCTTGATTCATTCTCCATGATGTAAAGTGGTGCCAAGGAAATTACTCAAGGAAGATCCGTACAAACTGCCTTGAGACAAGCTCAAATCGATGCTAGAAGAGCGCTTGATCAAGACCAAGGCCAATCTTTGCCTATTAATGAAGATAATGATACTGGCGATGATCAAGGTCAAGTTGGAATTGAGAGATCACTCTCTACAAAATTTGGTTGGTGATCTAAGGAAAGGCATTTCCACAAGAGCACAATTGAAGAGGTTCAGTGAACACCAAGCACACATCTCCATGATTGAACCAAAGAAAGTGTGGGAAGCTCTTGAAGATTAAGATTGGTTGGAAGCAATGCACAAAATCTCAACAACTTTGAGAGAAACAAAGTATGGAAGTTAGTTGAGAAGACAAAGGATTGCCGCAATGTTATTGGCACGAAGTGGATATTCAAGAACAAGCAATATGAGCATGGAATTATAGTAAGGAACAAGTCTAGATTGGTTGCACAAGGGTTCTCTCAAATTGAAGGCATTGACTATGGAGAGACTTATGCACCCGTGGCTTGCCTTGAGTCCATCTGTATCCTTCTTGCTTATGCGGCACATCATAACTTTAAGTTGCAACAAATGGATGTAGAAAGTGCATTTCTTTATGGTCCATTAAATGAATTGGTATATGTAAAGAAACCCGCGGGGTTTGAGGATCCCAACTTCCCAAACCATGTCTACAAACTTGATAAGGCTCTCTATGGGCTCAAGCAAGCCCCACGCACGTGGTATGAGCACCTTAGAGAGTTGTTGTTTGACCGTGGATTTGAGGTTGGGAAAATCGATCATACTCTTTTTACTAAGAAGGTCAATGGGGAGCTTTTTGTATGCCAAATATATGTTGATGATATTATCTTTGGCTCATCTAACAAAGCTTTTAATGATGAATTCTCAAAGCTTATGACTAGTAGGTTCCCGATGTCTTTGATGGGGGAGTTGAGAGTATTTCTTGGTTTTGAGATCAAGCAAGTTAGAGGAGGGACATTCTTCAATCAAGCCAAGTATACTCAAGATATGCTTAAGAGATTCAAAATGCAAGATTTAAATGGAGCTCCTACTCCCATGGCTACAAAGACTCATCTAAAACAAAATCCAAATGGTAAAGATGTGGATCAAAAGGTATACCGGTCTATGATTGGTTATTTGCTTTACCTTTGTGCATCTAGACCGGATATTGTATTGAGCGTAGGTGTGTGTGCAAGATATCAAGCGGCTCCTAAAGAAAGCAATTTAATGGCGGTCAAGAGAATCTTTCGATATTTAGTTCATACCCCATTTTTATGGTCTTTGGTATCCTCGAGGCTCAACATTTGCTCTTTGTGGATACACGGATTCGGATTGGGCGGGTGATAAGGATGATAGAAAATCAACATCGGGGGCTTGCCAATTCCTTGGTAGGTCCTTGGTATGTTGGTCTTCTAAGAAGCAAAATTGTATATCTCTCTCCACCGCCGAAGCCGAGTATGTGGCAGCTGCTAGTGCTTGCACCCAATTGCTATGGATGTGGCAAACTTTAAAGGAATACAATGTCCATTGTGACAAAGTGCCTCTTCTGGTACTACCGCTTGCAAGCGGTACTACCGGTTGTCAGGTTCGGTAGTACTGGTCCCAACTGTCCTCAACATGTTTACTAAATCATGGATTTCTTCTTTGTTCATTCATGGTTCTTGTGCCTTTACCCCCTGCTGTTCTCCCTCTTGCTATCACAGATGCAGGTGGTTCTAGGGGTGCACATAAGAGCTCCAAAGCAAACCGTGAGATTTTTGAGGAAGAGACGGAGTACGAGGATGAAGTTATGCCTTAGCCTAGACGTCGTTCGAAGTTGCCTGCTACTCGAGGTGGCCGTGGGGGTTGTGAGGGGGTCACCAAGCGCTCTGCTGGGCGTGGCAGCGCTCCCCCTTCTCGCCCCCTTCCTCAGGGCGCACCAAGAGTTGCAGCTCAGGGCCATCAGGGCCAAGGAAACTGTCTGACATTTCTGAGTCTGAGTTCCAGTATCTGAGGATTGACAATGCATATGCCCGCAACCATGATGAGAGCAGGGAAGACAGTCTGTTTTACAATGATTTCCAAGAGCGCGTCTATCATGAGGTCCTTATGACAAATATCCAGATGGTTGTGCCTCAACTATGGATTGATATGGAACACATCAACAAGAACCTTGATTATTTTGCTGAAGCTAAGGAAATCTGCTCTAACCTTGGCTTGTTTCCTATCATGGAGTTCCAGTATGACTACGAGCCTCTCCTCATTGCTCAGTTTTATGCCACTGCTCATTTCCACAATGGCCGCACTCGAAAGATCACTTGGATGACTCAAGGTGCAATCAAGGAGGCCACTCTTGCTGAGTTTGCTGCAATACTGGGGTATGAAGATCGTGTCCGTGACACTCCTTGTGGTTTCCGCTGCCACTTGCATGAGAACCCCTCCAAGAAGGATGTTCTTGCACCTCTGTATATCCAGGGCCGCGGGGTTGCTGGCAAGATCAAGGATCTTCTCCCCACATATGATATTCTCCATCGCATCTTCCGTGAGACTGTTGCTCCTTGTGCGGGCAACAAAGATGAGATTCATGGTTTTTCTGTTGATTTGTTGTTCAACACCTTCCTTAACCGCGACTCAGGCACCGCTCTTGATGTGATGGATTATATATGGAATGAGATGGTTGCCGCTGCTCACTCTAGGAGGGTTCCGCCATTTGCTCCCTACATCATGGCTCTTATTGTTTCCAAGTGCCCTCCCATTGCTAGGACCATATCCACTCGTCCTCTCATTGTGCACCGTCCCAAGGCACTCAAGATCAAGAATCATGCTAAGCCCCGAATTGTGGATGAGGAGGATGAAGAGGATGACTCTAAAGATGCTGACAATGGTCGTGACACCGATTATGTTGTCTCCCGTCGCAAGAATGCCAAGCCCTCTTGGGCCAAAAGGATGTAGGCCAAGATCAATAAGATTTTCTGCTTCCAAGTTGACAACCAAAAGCGCATGTATAAGGCCCATGTGTATGCCAAGAAAGCTAGTGCTCGGTAGAAGGACATGATGGTAGCTCAAGGATTGACCGTCTCCGAGGGGTTCGAGACCAACATCACCCCTGAAGGCTAGTGGATCTCCCAGCACAGCCATTGGGATGATGATGTCTCTTCCTCGCACCGTGCTCCACCCCCTATGAGGAGGACTTTGATGATGATGAGGAGGATTGACTGTCGGGACGTTAGTCTTGCACTTGTCCCTTTTTAGCGTCTTGATGCCAAAGGGGGAGAAGTTGCACCTTAGGCACGGGTGTTGCATGGGAAGTCACAAGCTCGTTCTTACTTCGATCCTTTTATTGGTTGTGAACTTTGATTTCCTCCTATTTATGTGTGAACTTCTATTTTATGTGTGAACTCTATGTACTAACTATTTGGGAACCACTTGTGCTAAGTTTGTTGAGACTATGTGGGTTATGTCATGGATCCATCTTGTGATGATATGCGTTATTCATTGTCAATATATTTCTCATCACAAGTTATTGTGCAAAGGTATGGTTTCAAATGTTAGTATCTATATTTGTGCACTTGTGTTGGGTTTGCAAAATAGAGGGGGAGGTTTGATTCTACTCATCCAGGGGGAGCCCCTTCTCTATTTTACAAATGCCATGAGTATCTTCATAAAATCATCTTGCAAAGGTGTGTTGTCATCAAACACCAAAAAGGGGGAGATTGAAAGAGCATTTCCTATCCTTGTGATTTTGATGTTTGATAACAACACACTTATCGTTTTAATCATGCGCTAAGTGTATCCCAGGTTTCTAGATTGTGGCACAAATATTACCTTGCCCACATTTGCCTTGCAAAGTCTCTATGCCAACCGGCAGTACCGGAAAAACGACCGGTACTACCGCTTGGCACCGGTACTACCACTCGCTTGTACCGACTGCATCTAACTGAGTAGTGAAGGCTTCAATTTGCCTCAGTACCACCCGGTACCGCGGAGCGGCACTATCGCTCCAACCGGTAGTACCGCTTGTGGCAAGCGGTACTACCGCTTGGACACGGTAGTACCGCTCGGCTGTACCGGGAAGCCCTGAGGAAGGACCAGCCCTTCCCCTCTCGCTCAGTACCAACCGATACTTGGGACCGGTACTACCGCCCTGACCGGTAGTACCGCGTCTACTGACCGGTACTACCGCTTGGGGGTACTACCGCAAGGCAATACCGGGCAGGTCTGGCACTGGGTCAACCAAGTGATGCCACTTCTGGTACTTGATCCGGTAGTACCGCTTGCAACCGGTACTACCGCTTGAGTACCGGTAGTACCGGTTCATTTAATGCTCCAACGGCCAGATTTCTTCAAGGGGTATAAATACCCCTCCACCTACCTTGGGACAAGCTGCTCATTTGCATTGAAGACTACTACCTCCATTAGAGCCACCAAATCACCAAGATATCTTCAATCCACCACCCAAAGTCTTTGATCTTTGGGGAATCGAAGGAGGAGGCCTTGATCTACTACTTCACCAAAAGAGATCTTCATTTCCCCCTCATTCACTTGAGGATCCCCATTGCTCTAGGTTTTTCTTTGGAAACCCTAGTTCTAGATTTGGTTCTTACAAGCTTGTCTTTGATTTGTCTTGGCAGCTTGCTTGTATTTGGGAGCCTCCAATTAAGTTGTGGACGTGTGCCCCGAACTTGTTGTAAAGGTGCCGGCTTCCACCTCGAAGGTTGCCGATATAGTGGAAGGTGGATCGAACCCGTTGGGGTGAGATTCATTGGAGAACAAGGGAGGCCTCTCGTGGTGTTAGTGGTTTGAAACCACCCCCTCTCCAAACGTAGATGTACTTCCCCTCAAAAGGAAGGAACTACGAGAAAAAATCCTTGTGTCTCCGCGTCCACCACTTTGGTTACTTCTATCCTTTACCGCACTTTACTTACTTGTTCTAGCTTAGTGTTGTATTAGATTGTGCTTGCTTTTCATATAGGTAAATTCACCGTAGTTGCATTATCTAGAGAATTTACCTTTCTTGCCAAACCTTAATTTTAAAAAGAAGAAAATTTTAAGTAGCACCTATTCACCCCCTCTAGGTGCCCATATGATCCTTTCAGAAGAGCGACAGGTGAACTTTTCTTATCTGTGTCTTGTAATACAAGTAGATTAGTTATTGACTAGTAGAGTCGAATGAACTAAAATGTTCCCTTTTTTTTAATCAAATTAGGAACAACTTCGATGCAGCAGACCTATATGAGTTCGTGTTTTATGTCCGCCAGTACATTACAAAACTAGATTTTGGCTGCGAGAGGGTTGTGTTCGGGCAGGATGTGCGTCTGCTTGTTAACTGCAAGGAGGTTGTGTCTGTTTCGTAGCTGATAGATATGCTTCATGCTAGGATTTCTTGGGGATCTAGACAGGGGAAAAATGGTGTGGCGTAACATGAGTGATACCTATATGCAAATTGAGCACTCCCATGAGCTTCAAATGCTTTGGGAGTGTTGTGCAGCTATCGTAAGATGAAAGTTGAAGCGATGATTGATTATATGTATATAGATACTAGAGATCTTGCTGCCAGAGCTTCTGCTGCTCGAGTTTATGGACCACCAGATGCTGATCAAGCTAAGTTCAATATACACCTAGACGTGGATTCATACATGGAAAAACTTGATGGCGGAGTTAATAAGCGAATTTCTTCATGTACCGTGGAGATAGACATCGATTCCAAAAACATAACTCTTATTGAAATGAGAGAGATGGTTGGTAAGGAAATCATTATGGGCCCTAAGCAGATGGCATGACTCCGGTGGTGGCATCATAAGAAGCAGCAATTCATAGAGTTTTTGGATATCGATGATCTGATGCAGATTATGCAACAAAAGAAGCAAACCAGGAAGGTGTTCTTCTTGGCTGCCATTTATGATGTTGTTGAACATGTTATAGTGAATGAAGAGGCCCCTCTTGTGGCTGAACAAAATGATGCGATAGACATTGATCAGATCTGATGAGTGATGCTACCTAGGGCTTGTCATATAGACTGCAGGGTTCCCCTTCCTGTATTTGGTAAGGAAATCATTATTGGCCCTAAGCAGATGGAACGACTCCGGTGGTGGCATCATAAGAAGCAGGAATTCATAGAGGTTTTGGATACCGATGATCTGATGCAGATTATGCAACAAAAGAAGAATACCAGGAAGGTGTTCTTCCTGGCTTCCATTTCTGATGTTGTTGAACAGGCTATAGTGAATGCAGAGGCCCCTCTTGTGGCTGAACAGAATGACGCGATAGACGTTGATCAGATCTGATGAGTGCTACTACCCAGGGCTTGTCATATAGACTGCAGGGTTCCCCTTCCTGTATTTGTAACAAAGATTGTTGTTGCTTTGAAACTGTGTTGATGTGGTCGTGTTTGTTCAGAGATTACAATCCGATGTGGTGTGAGCTGTTGAGATTTTCGGACATATCACTCGATGAAACCATCATTATTGTAATAAGACATAAGTATATTGTAGTTGACATGTTTGTGTTTGCTGAGATGATGTAATATACTTGTTTCTGAGATTATGATTGTTGAGAGATGGTAATATAATGTTCTGTGAGCTGTTGAAATTTTCGGACATATCATTCATTGAAACCATCACTGAACAAGGTGATACATATGTACCTTGTTGTTGACATGATTATGATGTAATATAATGCTCTGTGAGATCAGTAATTTGACTAATCGCTAGATAACTACTCGTTACTTAGAAGGAAGTACTATCATGGATGAACGAGCGTATGGTTTAGGAAAAAAAATTACTAAGTAGGAGACAATGATCTATTGGACGGACATGTCTAGAATTTAGGATTAAGGGTTAAGGGGTTAGTGCAATAAACAGTGCATTAGACCCTAAACCATAAACCCTAATCATATATTGTTCGGTAGATAATATTTTGTATGTTGATATAAGTCAAAAAAACTGGGAAGGAGGAAGTACATGATTAATATTACAAATTAAAATGACAGAAGAGAAAAACTATTAGATATGAAACAGTAATACCATCACGGGCATTGTATAAATTTAACCATTGTAACATGCCAATTTAGTCAATATTGCAACGTTGATGCACTTCACCTTCCCCACTCCTGCTCTCTCCACTCACTGCCCTCCTCTCTCTCCTCACCGTCCCCGACACGTCGCCGCGGTCGCATTCTCCATGCCATCCTAGAACAACAAGGACGACCAGTTGAGCAGCGACAACCTTCTCTCCGACATCGAGTCTTCCCTCCCCGATGTGAGTTCCTCTGTTTTCTCAGAAATGGTCATGCATTGGTAATTATATCGATCCGAGACTTGAAATGTGCATGCAATTGTGCTTATTTCTAGCTTTTCATTCCCTTATAGGTACCACTCATGATCTACGACCCCGATTGGTAGGGCCTAGATCTCGATTGGAAAGTACCATGTGACCATGGGCTAAAACTGAAGAAATATGTTGCATTTGAAGGCAGTAACACTAGGAGAAGGTTTTTGGACTGTATAAATCAGGTTTGCTTTCATTATGTACAATGGTGGCATGAATAAAATTGTGTAGTATTATGTTGATAATTAGGTCACGTGTTTTTTTAGATTGGTCCGGTGTGTAAAGCAGTAGAGTGGGTGGATCTTTAGTGGCCAGATGAACTTAAGAAATGTTTGGCCCAGTTGTAGGATATGTATGAGCTCAAAAGGTCGGGGAGATTTATTAATGCCTATGATGCAGCTAAAAAAATTATAAGCTCCTGGTAGGAAATAAGGAGCTGGAACAAGAAAACAAGAATTTGTAGTCAGAACTAAATGACAGAATCAATGAGAGTTTGGTGGTGGGAACTGCACAGAAGCTTCAGAAGGTAGAAAAGGAGAGGGATCAACTCATGGAAAAAAAGAAGCTAGAGTACTGCATTGCAGATTTGTTGAAGGATCCGAAGAAGGAGCGCAAGGTGACCAAGGACAAGCTACAAAGGATGACAGGAATTTTAAATGAATAATTTATGCTGTGGCAGTATCTGGAACTAATTAACTGTACGACTTGCAATTATGATATCTTAACTAATCCAAACTCAATCCTTAAGCAAAGTTTGCATAGAGTTAGGTCCATGTTTACAAAATCACTACTACATGGATAAAACATGTTTTAGTTCATCAGAACACATAGTTTGCAAACTAATTTCAGAAGAACTTATAGTTTGCACTGATCCTAGCGTGAAGATGCTCGTTTCCTTCCTGAGATCCTCCAGTTGGAGGGTTCGTTCAATCATGTCGACTTTGGTTTTTACCTGCTCCCTCAGTACTTGGATGTGCGCCTGCGGCAGGTTCAAGCGCTCCGTCTAGGATGTGACAAGCTTATCAGTAAGCTTAATATTATCCCCCATGAGCTCCTTGATAATATCCTCATTCGCACGCGCTGAGGCGAGACCTTTCTTGTGAAGTTCCTTCCAGCCGATGATGTCCACATTCAGATTGTGGCACTTATCATAAAGGATCGCTACTTCTTCTCTCAGGCGGTCATATGCCAGTTTCTGAAAATTCCGCTTCTTCATTTGGATGGCCATCTTGTACTTTAGCCAGGCCGACAGTTCTGGGTTGAGATTTTGCATGACATATATAAATTACAAAAGCAGTGGAGAATGAACTGAGATTCCTGCCCCCTCTAGTCGGAATCTCACTTGGGCATTGCCTGATAAGCCTCCAGATTGGCCCTTAGCTCCTCATTCTCCTTCTTTAGACCCACGAGCATGGTGAGACCTCGGCCCATGTCCTCCTTCATCCATCTCACTGCATTCAGGCAATGGTCCCTATCATTGTAGGCTTCGATGGAAGCCTTTGCTTTGTTGATGCATTCTCTGAGTGCCTTGGTGGCTTCCTCCTGTTGGAGGGTGCATCTATTCTGGAGATTCTTATTGTCACCCATGAGCTGCCTAATTAACCTGGTGGCCAAGTCTTGTTTGATTAAGCTGTGTGCGATCAACTTCTGCACCTCGTCAATCACCCTCTGCAGCTTGTCGTGCTCTGCTTCGAGCCTCTTGATGTCAAGTGAAAAATCAAGTGTCGTGGTATTTCCGACGAGTACGCCATGGAGGGGTCCTCACAGTGCGTGTTTAGAGATGTGGGGTAAGGCGGACGGTTACGGGTACGAGGTAACACAGCTTACCCAGGTTCAGATCCCACAACGGTGGCGGAATCCTACTCCTGCTTTAAATCACTATAAGGGTAATACGCCGAGTTACAGAGATAGGTTCGATGTGCGAGGTTATCTGAGATTGTCTGTAGTTCTGCCCTAAAGGCTCCCATAGGCCCGACTTATATAGTCGCCAGGTCCTAGGGTTACAAGGAAAAGTCCTAGCTGGACAGTTCACAGAGTCCTACACCGTCTATGACTAGTCTTGCGTATCTTGTACTCCAAGGCTCCGGGTACGCTGGTGACTCCACCGTAGCCTTCCTTTATCCGGCATGGGCCTCCCTTCTGGATCCACCTAACTGGGTCGCCCAGCAGGCCATAGGCCATGCTACCGACTATGGGCCACCCAGGTTAGTCGGATAAGAGACATGCTATAGGGATACCCATATAGCATATCCCCAACAGTAGCCCCCGGAGAACTCCGAGATCTTGCGCCATCTTGCCTCTTCATGTGGAATGCTCCGTCTAGATGAATGTCGGCAGATCGTCAAGCAACATCTTGTAGTCCTCCCAAAGAACCCTGCAAGGTTTTCTCCGTCTTCGAATGGTAAGACAGAGAAATGCTGAATCTTCTATCGTACTCTTCCTTAGTCGGATTAAATCCGTCCATGCCGGAATCTTCGATGCGACGGCTCATCTACCCGTGACAGCTAGGACGATGTAGGCATAGGTCAGCGACGCCTCATAACTCACACATGCAGAGAACGCAATCATATCCGATTTTACAGCGCGAGCGATACGAACCGTTGGCGGCGGCGGTTGGAGACGTGGCAAAATTTCAGCACACGTTCGCGAACACGTCGTCTACGCGGCAACCGTCCAATTAGCTGCACGAATCTTGATGCCGAGGATGATAAATAGTAACCGTGGGGCATTTTCCACTTTTTACCTCATTCTTCTCGCGTTATCGTCTTCTTCCTCTAGCCGCACGTCTCCTCGACCTCTCCGCGAGAAACCTCGAAAACCCTAGCTTCCATCTGTGTCAGTCGCACCCGTCCTCCATTCCATGGCCAGCAGCAGCACCTCCCCATCGATGGCAGCGTCGAGCGAAGCCGCAGCAAAGCCGGCGAGCTCCTTCGTCGTGCCCCCAGAGGGCTTGGTCATCCCCGCATCGGCGGTGATCGAATCCACCGGCGGCGACCACAATTTGGCGGCACTGTAACCACTGGACGAAGAGCCAGACTCGCATAAGGGCGACTGGCGCGGCTTGGACATCACCGACTGCGACATCCAAGAGATGGTCGCCGAAGGCTACCTCCCCACGACGGAGGGGCTCTCCTGGCGGGCGACGCCGGCCGGCGAGGTGACACCTTCTCCCCAAGCCGGAGAAAAGGTGTACCTCAACGCTCAGCTGGTACGCGGTGTTTCCCTGCCCATCTCCCACTTCTTCCTCTCCGTCTTGAACCACTACAAGGTCCAACCCCATAACCTCTCCCCCAATAGCATCTTAGTGCTTAGCAACTTCGCGGCACTTTGTGAGGGTTACCTAGGGATTAGGCCTAGGTTAGAATTGTTCGTGTACTTCTTCACTGTCAAACGTGAAGCCGGACATAATAATGAGGAGCTTAGGAACTGCGGCACCATAAGCTTCAAGATTCGACCTGGCCGGTGTTTCCCCGACATCGTCGGCGACGAGTCCTGCAAAATCTGGCAGCGGACGTACTTCTACGGTCCCGACATTCCTTTGGCGGGCCGAGAAGTAACATACCCGGACTTCGCGGATGGAGCCGCCGCTGAAGTTTCCACATGGAGATCCCATGCCTCCCTTCCCTCCGACCTCAACGCTTCCCGCGCAATAAGGCGGATCGAATGGTTTGTAGAGACGGGTTTGACCGTCTTGGACCTAGCCATGTGCTGGTTCATCAGGCGAATCCAACCTCTGCAGCGCCGCGCGAAGTTCATGCACGAGTATACCAGTGATCGAAGGGATACCCTCCGGATCTCCGTGGATAACTTCTCGAGCGTCTCCGTCAAGCTCCGTCTGAAGGACATCGTCAAAGTGAAGGATAAGAAGCGTGGCTTCACCATCACCTACGACATGTTCGTAGACGGCAAGTGCCCAAAGGTAGATATTTATTTTCTGTGTACGACATATGCTCCAGTTTCTCCGTCTTGTTAATATCATCCTATCTAACACGGTGATTTCTTACTTAACAGCTTAGCGATCTAGATGAGGACAACCTGGCCGCCCAAATCTATGATCCAAAGATGAAGGAAGTCACGGTCGTGTCCGACGACGATGTCCCGTTGGTGCGAAAGCGGAAGAGATCCACCTCTGACGCTGCCGACGGAGGCAAGAAGAAGAATACGGAGGGTGGAGCCTCCAAAAAGACTACCGCCGCCCTGGAGGCGGAAAAGAGAAAAGCCACCGGGATTTTTGCCAAAGCACCCCCCCTAGTGTAAGCTTCTCATTCTCCGACATTTTCTATCTGTCTGTTTTGTTCATGTACTTATGCACTTTGCACGTCTCAGGAAGAAAGGCACGGCCAGCCTCAAGAAGACCTCCAAAACTTTGGAGGCTTCTAGAAATGTCAAAGATATGCTGCATCGCGATGCCTCCCCCGCCATCGCCCCTGCTACTCCTGCCGTCAAGCCTTCGTCTTCCCCGACAAGATCGCAGGCTAAGGAGGCACCAGGCCCTTCCGTCATGGAAGTGGATTCTGGCGCCTCTACCAAACTCGCTGTTGTCGGCGAGCAGGCGATGCAGGAGAGCACCGCCCAACTAATGGCTGAAGCTCCAGCTAAGGATGCCATCGGTGGCGGCAAGGCAGTAGGCGGCGCCCCCCACTCCCCAGAAGCCCTTCGAGTTTCCGAAGATAGTTTACCCGGCGCTCACGCCGAGTAACACAACTCTGGTTCCTGGAGGAGTGCCGTCATCTCCGACGTGCGGTATTGAGGAGCTTCTCCGACAAGCGGATATCTTGCAAGGAAATAGCATCTCCTTTGGCAAGCTGCTAGCCGAGAGTGCTACAAACCTCAAGATTATTACACTTGTAAGTTTTACTTTGCCTTTTGCATTTCATATGAGTATCCCACTGTAGCCCCCGAGGATGTAGACGAAAAACCATAGGTTTTGCATCTATATGCTCTAAGAGTGACTAAGGTATAAAGAACTCTCACTGTAGCCCCCAAGCATTTAGATGGAAGAAACTACTCTGACTAGATGCTTTAAGAGTAGCATACGCAATGTTTATAATTTTCAATACTGTAGCCCCCAAGCCTCTATTTGTAACTGAATTAGTTCCGACTAGATGCTTAAATAAAAGCTAAGCATTTTCCGAGTTAAAACTTTATACTGTAGCCCCCAAGCTTCTAATCGAGAAATGAATTAGCTCCGACTAGATGCTTAAAGAAAATCTAAGCATATTGCTAAGTTAAAAACTCTCGCGGTAGCCCCCGAGCGTCTAGGTGGAAAGACTCCGACTAGATTCTACAAGTAGACTAAACAACAGTTTAACTTTTTTCCTTTGCTCCACAGAACGAGAATGCTCGGAGGGGCATGGCCAACGACAAGTACCAGAAGATGCGCGCAGATCTTGAAGCCGAAAAGGGTAAAACTGCCATCTTGAAGGAACAGATCATCAAAAACAAGAGTCTGTTTTCTTTTTGCGCATTCCGTCTTGGTTTTATGCCTTCATTCTCCGAGTACTCACTGTGTACTTTGCTTTCTCCGTCTTTGCAGAACATGTTGCCAAGGCTAAGGACATTGTCGAGCAGTCCAAGCACATTCAGCAGCTGGACAGCGAGAACAAGATCCTTAAAAAGGAGAGGGAAGAGATGCTGAAAATGCATGAGGATTCCATGAAGGCCCTGCAGGAATCCGCCTCCGCGGAAATCAAACGCTTGAAGGAGGAGCTTGCGATCTTAAAAGATCAGAAGCAAGCTGCTGATGAGCAAAACCATCGCCACGGCGAGGCATATAAGCTCCTCCAGCAAGAGAAAGAATCCCTGGCGGATACCCTTTGGCAGGTTAATGCGAGCATCTTCAGTAAGATTTCTCTGCCTTGTATTTCTGCAGTCTGGATACTTGGATTTATTGAACTAATGTGATCCTTGTCGGTATTTTCAGCTCCTATGGGTTTAACCAGATCGCCTCCTCCGACCAAGGAATGCATGGTTCTTGCCGGCAACTTTATCAACACCGCCATCACCCAAGCTAAAGAGATTTCCAAGCCCCTCGAGATACACATCAAGGCCTCGGACTCCATGGCGAAGTACTCGGAGATTCTACATCGAGCCCCCGAGCGTATCACAAGCTGGAAAGCTTCGTGTGCACGGGCTGGCGCAAGGATGGCGCTGTCTATTGGAATTATGCCCTAGAGGCAATAATAAAGATGTTATTATTATAATTCTTGTTCATGATAATGTTTATATTCCATGCTAGAATTGTATTAAGCGGAAACTTCAATACTTGTGTGGTTTGTGAACAACACCGTGTCCCTAGTACGCCTCTATGGACTAGCTCATTGATCAATGATGGTTAAGGTTTCCTAACCATAGACATGAGTTGTCAATTGATAATGAGATCATATCATTGGGAGAATGATATGATGGACAGACCCAAACTAAGCGAAGCAATTAGATCGTGTCATCGTGTTCGTCTTTGCGAAGCTTTTCTTATGACAAATATTGTATTCCTTAGACCATGAGATAATACAACTCCCTGGTATCGGAAGAAAGATTTGAGGTCATCAAACGTCATCCTATGAGAGGGTGATCATAAAGGTGTCTCTCAGGTGATCGGAAAGTATCTGTTGGGTTGTATGTATCGAGATGGGATTTGTCCCTCCCAAGTCGGAGAGATATACTTCGGGCCCACTCGGTAATCGATATCAACACCGCTTGCAAGCATGTGGTTAAGGAGTTAATCACAAAGTGATATCGGATTACGAAACGAGTAAAGTACTTGCTGTGAACGAGATTGAACTAGGTATGACGGTACCGACGATCGAATCTCGGGCAAGTAAAATACCGCGAGACGAAGGGAATATATATGGGATTGATTGAATCCTGGCAGCGTGGTTCATCCGATATGATCATCGATGAATGTGTGGGAGTCAATATGGGTTTCCAGACCCCGCTGTTGATTATTGATAGAAGATCATGTCTGCATATTCTCGAACCCGCAGGGTCACACACTTAACGTATCTCGACGCTAGGATAGATTGGATAATTGGTTTATGAGTTTTTGTTCGGAGTCTCGGATGGTATCCGGGACATCACGAGAGGTTCCGGAGTGGTCTGGAGAATAAGATTCATATAAGGCAGTGCAGTTTTTGGAGTTCGGAATTGTTCCGGGTTAATCGGTATTGTACCGGAAGCTTCTAGAACCTTCCGGAAGGGGACCAACGTGGCCCCACCTTCCGGGAGGGGGCATGGGACTATGAGGGAGTGCCCTGGCCGCATTGGTCCAGGGGCACAAGGCCCCATAGGGCCCAGCTGGCCTAGAGAGGTTTAAACTCGAGATAGACCTTCTAGAAGGGGGCGTTTCCTTGCCCCCCACTCCTTATCCTTTGGGGCCGCCGGTTTGGGCTTGGGGGAGGGGCTAGGGCTGCGCCCCACCTCTATATAAAGAGGGGTGGGGGCGCACCAACCCCCCACACCTTCCCCTCCAACCCTAGCCGCCCTGCTGCCCTTCCTCTCTCCCTCCCGACTATTTGTAGGCGAAGCCCTGCTGCAGAAATTCTCCACCATATACACCACGCCGTCGTGTTGTAGATCCAATTCGTCTCTCCACCATACTTGCTGGTCCGAGGAAGGAGGAGACTTCGAGGTGCTGCACGTGTGCATCTCACGGAGGCACCACCACTTGTGGTGCTAGATCGGATCGGATCGCGAGGAGGAGAAGCGAGTACAACTACATCACCCACGTTCCGACGAACGTTCCGCTGTGCGAATCTTCAAGTGTATGAAGATCTAATCCAATCTATCTCGTTGTTTGCATCTCCTAGATTAGATCTTGGCTTTCCCTCTGTTCGCATCCGTAGAAAATTTTGATTTACTATGCCGCGAAACCCTTCAGTGGTATCAGAGCTAGATCTATGCGTAGATGTGTTTCACGAGTAGAACGCAACATGGTTGTTGCAGGCGTTGATGTTTTCTGTTGCAAGCCTCTTGTTTGTTTTCTTCTTATGACGCGGGATAGTGAGATTGAAGCAGTCCAGGCCAACCTTACGCGACGTCGTTCGCGAGACCGGCTCCGCACTTGACGTGTGGCTTGTTCCACACATGCGGCTGGTGGATGTCAGTTTCTCTCACTATAGTTGTCATGGGATTAACACCGGAGTTTGGCAACCATAATATCACCGTTGTGGGTTTCCATAGGTAAGAATCGTTCTTAGCATCTACTCCCATAAGCCACGTAAAACATGCAACAACAAAGTAGAGGCGTCTAACTTGTTTTTGCAGGGAGTGTTTTCTGTGATATGGTATGGCCCAAGATGTGATGTTTATATTGTATGCGATGATCATGTTTTGTAATGTTGCACGACTTGCATGTCGATGAGTACACAACCGGCAGGAGCCATATGGTTGTCTTTATAATTGTGTATGACCTGCGAGTCAACTTCTTATACGCCATGTAATATCTTTACTTTATCGCTAAGTAGTTAGCAATAGTTGTAGTTGCTATTCGTGGTGGAGGCAATCATGGTGGAGTGATGGAGATCATGCCGGAACGCACAAGATGGAGATCATTGCGCGAAGATTGGCTATACCATGTCACATAAAGTTATATGCATGTGATGTTTATCCTTTTATGTATCTTATTATGCTTAGATCGCGACGGTAGCATTATAAGATGATTCCTCACTTAAAGATCAAGATAAAAACTATGTTCTCCCCAAGTAGGCACCGTTGTGAAAGTTCGTCGTGTCCAAGCATCACGTGATGATCGGGTGCTATAGAATCTACGTTCACATACAACGGGTGCAAGCCAGTTTTGCACACACGGAAATACTTGGGTCTAACTTGACGAGCCTAGCATGTACAGACATGGACTCGGAACACAAGAACCGAAAGGTTAAGCATGAGTCATATGAATGATATGATCGACACTTCGTTGTCCACCATTGAAACCACATATCTTCTCGTGATGATCGGATTAGGTGTGGTGAATTTGGATCGTGTTCACTAAACAACTTGAGGGATGTTGAATTTAGTGGGAGTTCATCTAGTAATTTGATTAAGTTGAACTATTTATCATGAACATAGTCTAAATTGTACGTGCAAATACTGTAGATCACATGGCCAAGTCCAACTTCAACTTCAACGTTTTTGCTGAGATAGAAAAGCTTAGAAACAATGGGTCTAACTTCACCAAATGGTTCCGCATTCTGAGAATCATTCTCGCTGGCGGACAAAAGGACTATGTCCTTGAGAAAGCGCTAGGTGACGCCCCTGCTATAGATGCGCCGGCTGATGAAAAAGTTGTTTATCAGTCGCGCAAGGATGATTATGATTTGATTAAGATCGCCATGTTGTATGCTATGGAATCGGATCTTCAAAATCGTTTTGAGGAGTTCGCCGGGCCCTTTGAGATTCCCGAGGAGCTGAAAAACATGTTTCAGACTCAAGCCCGTTCTGAGAGATATGAGATCTCTAAGAAATTCTTTAACTACAAGATGGAGGAAGGGAGTTCCGTTAGTGAGCACGCCATTGATATGATGGGCTACACTCAACGCCTTGAGCAACTGGACTGCAAGATTCCAGAGGAGCTCAAGATTGACACTCCTAGCTACAAATGTTTTGTAGTTGATCACAATCAGATTGGTTCCACTGATATGATCACTGAGCTCTTTGCTAAGATGAAAGTAGAGGAGGTGAACATCAAAAAGAATAATCATGTGTTGATGGTCAACAAGCCCCCCACCTTCAAGAAAGGTAAGGGTGCAAGGAAGCCCTTCAAGAAAGGCGGCGGCAAGCGCGTTGCCCCTGCTGAGAAGAAGCTCAAGTCTGGTCCTAAACCGGACACTGAGTGCTTCTATTGCAAGGACAAGGGTCACTGGAAGCGCAACTGTCCGAAGTACTTAGCGGACAAGAAGGCTGGCACCATCAAAGGTATATTTGATATACATGTTATTGATGTTTTCCTTACTAGCCCTCGTTGTAGTGCCTGGGTATTTGATACCGGTTCAGTTGCTAATATTTGTAACTCGAAACAGGAGCTACGAAATAGATGACGGCTTGCGAGGGATGAGGTGACAATGCGCGTTGGCAACGGATCAAGAGTTGATGTGATGGCCGTCGGCACGCTCTCCTTAGTTTTACCTTCGGGATTAGTTTTAAACCTTAATAAGTGTTATTATGTGCCTGCGTTGAGCATGAACATTATTTCTGGATCTTGTTTATTGCAAGACGGTTATTCATTTAAATCGGAGAATAATGGTTGTTCTATTTATATGAGTAACATATTTTATGGTCATGCACCTATTGTGAATGGTTTATTTCTTCTAAATCTCGAAAGGGATGAAACACACATCCATAACATTTAGGCTAAGAGATGCAAAGTAGATAGTGATAATACTACTTATTTGTGGCACTGTCGTCTAGGTCATATTGGTGTAAAGCGCATGAAGAAACTCCATTCTGATGGACTTTTGGAGTCTCTTGATTTTGAATCATTTGACACATGCGAACCATGCCTCATGGGCAAGATGATCAAAAACCCGTTCTCCGGTATGATGGAGCGAGCAACGGACTTGTTGGAAATCATACATACCGATGTATGCGGACCGATGAGTGTTTCGACGCGCGGTGGATATCGCTATTTTCTCACTTTTACCGATGACTTAAGTAGATATGGGTATATCTATTTAATGAAACATAAATCTGAAACGTTTGAAAAATTCAAAGAATTTCAGAATGAAGTGGAGAACCATCATAACAGAAAGATTAAGTTTCTACTTTCCGATCGTGGAGGTGAATATTTGAGTTATGATTTTCTCACGCATCTTAAAGCAAGCGGAATTGTTTCGCAACTCACGCCACCCGGAACACCACGCGCAATGGTGTGTCTGAACGCCGGAATCGAACCTTATTAGATATGGTCCGATCGATGATGTCTCTTACTGATTTGCCGTTATCATTTTGGGGTTATGCATTAGAAACCGCTGCATTCACTTTAAATAGGGCACCATCTAAATCCGTTGAGACGACACCGTATGAACTGTGGTTTGGTGCTAAACCTAAGTTGTCGTTTCTTAAAGTTTGGAGATGCGAAGCTTACGTCAAGAAGTTGATGCCAGACAAGCTCGAACCCAAAGCGGAGAAATGCGTCTTCATAGGATACCCTAAGGAAACTATTGGGCATACCTTCTATCACAAAACCGAAGGAAAAGTGTTTGTCGCAAAGAACGGTTCCTTTCTTGAGAAGGAGTTTCTCTCGAAAGAAGTGAGTGGGAGGAAAGTAGAGCTAAACGAGGTTGTTGAACCTTCTCTTGAATTGGAGAGTAGCACACCACCTGAAATTGTTCCGGTGCCGCCTGCACCAACGATAAAGGAAGCTGATGACAAGGATCATGAAGCTTCGGACGATGCTGCTACTGAACGTCGCAGGTCGACAAGGTCGCATGCCCCTCCTGAGTGGTACGGCAACCCTGTCTTGACTGCCTTGTTAGTAGAAGACAGTGAACCTACGAACTATGAGGAAGCGATGATGAGCCCAGACTCTGAGAAATGGCTAGAAGCCATGAAATCCGAATTGGTATCCATGAGCGAAAACCAAGTATGGACTTTGGTGGACCCGCCTAGCGACCGAAAGGCCGTTGAGTGCAAATGGATCTTCAAGAAGAAAACGGACGCGGATGGTAATGTTACCGTCTATAAAGCACGGCTTGTCGCGAAAGGTTTTCGACAAGTTCAAGGTGTTGACTACGATGAGACTTTCTCTACCGTAGCGATGTTTAAGTCCATTCGGATTTTATTAGCAATTGCTGCGTTTCATGATTATGAAATATGGCAGATGGATGTCAAGACTGCGTTCCTCAATGGCAACATTGATGAAGAGTTGTATATGATGCAACCCGAAGGTTTTGTCGATCCTAAGGATGCTGATAAAGTATGCAAACTTCAGCGTTCCATTTATGGACTGAAGCAAGCATCTCGGAGTTGGAACCTTCGTTTTGATCAAGTGATCAAGAGCTTTGGATTTGTTCCAAATTGCTACGAAGCTTGCATCTACACGAAAGTGAGTGGGAGCTCGGTGACGTTTCTGGTACTATATGTGGATGACATATTGATTATTGGAAATGACATCAACATGCTTAACGATGTGAAGAGTTATTTGAACAAGTGTTTTTCAATGAAAGACCTAGGTGAAGCTGCTTATATATTGGGCATCAAAATCTATAGAGATAGACAAAGACGCCTGATAGCTTTAAGCCAGAGTACATACCTAGACAAAGTTCTGAAAAGGTTCAGAATGGATAAGGCAAAGAAAGGTTCGGTGCCTATGTTGTCAGGTAAGATGTTGAGCAAGGCTCAGTGTCCAGCTACGATAAATGATAGGGAAGCTATGAGCAAAGTGCCTTAGGCCTCGGCCATAGGTTCCATCATGTATACCATGCTGTGTACTAGACCGGATGTGTCCAATGCTCTTAGTTTGACGAGCAGATATCAAAGTGATCAAGGAGTGGAACACTGGACAGCCGTAAAGAACATCCTAAAGTACCTAAATAGGACTAAAGAAATGTTCTTAGTCCATGGGGGTGATGAACAGCTTGTCGTAAAAGGTTACGTCGATGCTAGTTTTGACACCGACAAGGATGATTCTAAATCTCAGACAGGATACGTGTATATTTTGAATGGAGGAGCTGTGAGCTGGAGAAGCTGCAAGCAAAGCGTGATCGCGGGATCTGCAGTAGAAGAGGAATACATGGCTGCTGCAGAAGCGTCAAGTGAAGGAGTTTGGATCAGGAACTTCATCACTGAGCTTGGCGTGGTTCCAAGTGCATTGGACCCACTGGAGATATTGTGTGACAACACTGGCGCCATATCACTCGCTAAGGAACCAAGATATCATCCAAAGACCAAGCATATCAACCGCAAGTTTCATATAATCCGAGATTATATAGCAGATGGAGATCTGAAGATTAGCAAAGTACATACAGATCTGAATGTCGCAGATCCGTTGACTAAACCTCTTCCGCGTGCAAAACATGATCAGCATCTCAGTGCCATGGGTGTGAGATTGTTGCCAAATGTAAACTAGATTATTGACTCTAGTGCAAGTGGGAGACTGTTGGAATTATGCCCTAGAGGCAATAATAAAGATGTTATTATTATAATTCTTGTTCATGATAATGTTTATATTCCATGCTAGAATTGTATTAAGCGGAAACTTTAATACTTGTGTGGTTTGTGAACAACACCATGCCCCTAGTACGCCTCTATGTACTAGCTCATTGATCAATGATGGTTAAGGTTTCCTAACCATAGACATGAGTTGTCAATTGATAATGAGATCATATCATTGGGAGAATGATATGATGGACAGACCCAAACTAAGCGAAGCAATTAGATCGTGTCATCGTGTTCGTCTTTGCGAAGCTTTTCTTATGTCAAATATTGTATTCCTTAGACCATGAGATAATACAACTCCCTGGTATCGGAAGAAAGCTTTGAGGTCATCAAACGTCATCCTATGAGAGGGTGATCATAAAGGTGTCTCTCAGGTGATCGGAAAGTATCTGTTGGGTTGTATGTATCGAGATGGGATTTGTCCCTCCCAAGTCGGAGAGATATACTTCGGGCCCACTCGGTAATCGATATCAACACCGCTTGCAAGCATGTGGTTAAGGAGTTAATCACAAAGTGATATCGGATTACAGAACGAGTAAAGTACTTGCTGTGACCGAGATTGAACTAGGTATGACGGTACCGACGATCGAATCTCGGGCAAGTAAAATATCGCGAGACGAAGGGAATATATATATGGGATTGATTGAATCCTGGCATCCTGCTTCATCCGATATGATCATCGATGAATGTGTGGGAGTCAATATGGGTTTCCAGACCCTGCTGTTGATTATTGATAGAAGATCATGTCTGCATATTCTCGAACCCGCAGGGTCACACACTTAACGTATCTCGACGCTAGGATAGATTGGATAATTGGTTTATGAGTTTTTGTTCGGAGTCTCGGATGGGATCCGGGACATCACGAGAGGTTCCGGAGAATAAGATTCATATAAGGCAGTGCAGGTTTTGGAGTTCGGAATTGTTCCGGGTTAATCGGTATTGTACCGGAAGCTTCTAGAACCTTCCGGAAGGGGACCAACGTGGCCCCACCTTCCGGGAGGGGTCATGGGCCTATGAGGGAGTGCCCTGGCCGCATTGGGCCAGGGGCACAAGGCCCCATAGGGCCCAGCAGGCCTAGAGAGGTTTAAACTCGAGATAGACCTTCTAGAAGGGGGGGTTTACTTGCCCCCCACTCCTTATCCTTTGGGGCCGCCGGTTTGGGCATGGGGGAGGGCTAGGGCTGCGCCCCCTCTATATAAAGAGGGGTGGGGGTGCACCAACCCCCCACACCTTCCCCTCCAACCCTAGCCGCCCTGCTGCCCTTCCTCTCTCCCTCCCGACTGTTTGTAGGCGAAGCCATGCCGTAGAAATTCTCCACCATATACACCACGCCGTCATGTTGTAGATCCAATCCGTCTCTCCACCATACTTGCTGGTTCGAGGAAGGAGGAGACGTCGAGGTGCTGCACGTGTGCATCTCACGGAGGCACCGCCACTTGTGGTGCTAGATCGGATCGGATCGCGAGGAGGAGAAGCGAGTACGACTACATCACCCACGTTCCGACGAACGTTCGGCTGTGCGAATATTCAAGGGTATGAAGATCTAATCCAATCTCTCTCATTGTTTGCATCTCCTAGATTAGATCTTGGCTTTCCCTCTGTTCGCATCCGTAGAAAATTTTGATTTACTATGCCGTGAAACCCTTCACTGGCTATGGTGAAGGCACACTACGAAGATGCCGACATCGATACGGTGACCTCTGGCATCCCCGACGTTGACGATGACGACAAAGAAATTGATCATGAAGCCATCCTGTCATCACTCGCGGGTTATGACACCAGGGTAGCCGAGTTGGTGGATATCAACGTCTTCGTGCCCATGAACACCATCGACAGCGTCAACCAAATTCCTCCGAGTCTCACCAAAGTGCCGATGCTGAGGGTGATTCTCTGGCTGATGACGATGCTGCTTCCAAGTCTCCTTCGCCCAAGGAATAAAAAACACTTTGTAATATTTGTTTCCCTTTGGTTTATGCGCGGAAAAAACTTGATGATGTAACTTAAGGCGGAGAACAATTGTTATTTCCTGCTACTTAAGAACTTAGTTCCCACCATGTATATATTTTTAAGAAAGTGATGGCTTATCCATTACTTTGGTTCTTATGCTTGACTTTTCGTGAGTCGGAAGACTCGTTGTCGGAACCATGCGCTTAGGTGATGATGCCCAATGGCACCGTCAATAACCTGAGCACAAAATCGCCGACAATAAGTGCCGAAAGTCACTACTCCAGAATCCACATAAAAACAACAAAGAACGTGTAGACCAGAAAACTTAAGCTAACGCCTGTAGGCGGAATTTTCACAAGTGCAAACGCAATACTTGTGCATAAAGGTTTTACATGATCCAAAAATGAACACTAAAGGAGGTAAAAGACTCAAAAATATGAGTGAACCAAAGAGCTTTATTTCATTGATCATATAAAAGGTACACAATTAGATAAAAAATGCTAAGTGTAAAAAGGACGTAGCTGTGCTATGTTCCATGGCCGATCAAGCTCCAGGTAGTCATCATCCGGGTCACGTCGCTTACGCTTATGATCCTCATTGGGTCTATCCTTTAGTTCACGATTATCAACAAGGTAGTAAGACCCATTGAGTAGCGCCTTGCTTATGATGAACGGTCCTTCCCATGGCGGGGATAATTTGTGTGACTTCTTCTGCTTAAGTCGGAGCACCAAATCCCCCTCTTTAAACGAGCGATGCCGAACGCGGCGACTATGGTACCTGCGTAGCTTCTGCTGGTAGATGGCGGATCTTTGGCATGCCAAAACGCGCTCCTCCTCGAGAAGGTCCACATCCAGGCGTCTGGATTTTTCAGCGTCATCCTCGTCTTAGGCGGCAACTCTTGGTGCATCGTGAAGGATGTCGGAAGGATGAAATAAGGGGTGTAGCTAGTGGATCTGTTGGGTGTAATTCGTAAACTCCACAACACAGATGGCAATTCTTCCGCCCAGGCTCCAGCTGCTCTATGTAGCGGTGCCTCAAGACGTGGCTTGATTCCCTGCAGAATTAATCCATTGGCTCGCTCAACCTGACCATTGGATTGTGGGTGTGCCATAGATGCAAGGTCAAGTTGGATGCCTTTCTCCTAGTAATATGCCTCCACTTCTCCGAGTGATAAATATCTGCCATTGTCGGTGATAATGCTATGTGGGAGACCAAATCTCACCACTAGATCTCGGACGAACCTGAGGACAGTTGCCCCATCAAGCTTTCTAATGGGTTTAGCTTCTATCCATTTAGTGAATTTGTCAACTGCTACAAGCAGATGCGTAAACCCACAAGGTGCCGTCTGCAACGGTCCCACCTTGTCTAGCCCCCAGACTGCAAATGACCAAGTTATTGTATTGTTCGCAGTTATTCAGTAGGAACATGTGGTTGTCGGGCATAATCCTAACATCCCATGCATGTCTCAACCAGCTTGTCGGCGTCCGCCTTCACAGCCAGCCAGTACAATCCTTGCCGGAAGGCTTTCGCGACCAACGATCGAGGAGCGGCGTGGTGCCCGCAGTCTCCGAGATGGATTTCACGTAGGATTTCCATACCTTCTAACTGGGAAACACACTTTAAGTATACACCAGTAGTGATCCTTTTGTAGAGTTTCCCATTGATTATGGTATAAGCCTTTGCTCGTCGTACTATTTTCCGTCTTTCGACTTTGACGTCGGGCAAAGTTTCGTGTTCGAGTTATTCCGTGAACGGTTTTGTCCAAGCCGGAGGGACCTTAGTCACCATATGCATGAAAGAGTCAGCTCTATCTGGGTTGTCGATGTCGTCTCCCTTCACGGATGGTGTGCGCAGGTGCTCTAGGAAAACTCCTGGTGGAATTCGCTTGCGCCCTGATCCTAGCTTAGACAGCAGATCAGCCGCCTCGTTTTGTTCCCTAGGCACATATTTAACTTCGTAGCCCAAGAAGCTCTTGGCTATCTTGTCCACTTCGTCTCGATATGCCGCCATCATAGGGTACCGCGCATTCCAGGTGCCAGCCACCTGCTGGGCAACCAAGTCGGAATCTCCACAGCAAACTATGCGCTTGATGCCAATATCGTTGGCTACATGTAGTCCGTGAATGAGTGCTTCATACTCCGCCATGTTGTTTGTAGCCTTGAAGTGGATCTGCAGAACGTAGTGTAGCTTGTCTCCTGTTGGTGACTGTAGCAATACACCAGCCCCCGAGCCGTTGAGCAGCTTTGATCCGTCAAAGTGCAACGCCCAGTACTCTGGTTCTGGCAACGGAGTAGCATCTGGCATCTCTGTCCAATCTGCAACAAAATCCAACAAGGCTTGTGACTTGATAGCGTCGCGTCTCTTGTAGGTGATCTCGAAGGTGGCAAGTTCAATGCCCCACTTCGCGACCCTTCCTGTAGCATCGCTATTGTTGATGATGTTGGACAGTGGAGTCTTGCTCACCACTGTTATTGGGTGCTCCTGAAAGTAATGCCTCAGCTTCCGAGAAGCAAGGAATACTCCATAAGCTATCTTTTGGTAGTGCGGGTAACGCTGCTTGGACTCCGTCAAGACCTTGCTCACATAGTAAACTGGTCGTTGAACTCCATGCTCATAGCCTGGTTCTTTCCGCTCTACCACGACGATGATGCTGATAACCCGGTTGGTTGCCGCCATGTAAATTAACAGGGGCTCTCTAGGCTCGGGTGCTGCAAGGATGTGCGCTGAGGAAAGAATCTCCTTGAGCTGCTTCAATGCTGCATCTGCCTCGTCCGTCCACGTGAATTTGTCCGCCTTCTTCAGCAACTTGTATAGAGGCAAAGCCTTCTCTCCAAGTCGTCTGACGAACCGACTAACTGCTGCAACATAACCTATTAGTCGTTGAATGTCCTTTAGGCATGTCAGACGGTTTATGTTCAAGATGGCCTTTATTTTCTCCGGTTGACCTTGATTCCACGCTGGGAAACGATGAAGCCCAACAGTTTGCAGGCTGGAACCCCGAAGACGCACTTCTTAGGGTTAAGCATCATGTTGTATTTCCGGAGATTATCAAAGGTTTCCTTTAAGTCGGAGATTAAGTCGTTTGACTTTTTAGACATCACCGCAATATCGTCCACATAGGCATGAACGTTCCGACCAATTTGGTCGTGAAGGCAACGTTGCATTGTCCGCTAGTTAGGTAGCACCTGCGTTTTTCAGCCCAAAGGGCATCGTGACATAGCAAAACGTGCCGTATGGGGTAGTGAACGAAGTGGCCAGTTGGTCCGACTTCCTCATCTTGATCTGGTGGTATCCTGAATATGCATCGAGAAAACACAAAAGTTCCAAGCCAACCGTCGAGTCAATGACTTGGTTAATGCGAGGCAGAGCAAACGGATCTTTGGGACATGCTTTGTTCAAGCCGGTGTAATCAACGCACATTCTTAATTCATTGGTTCCCTTTTTGGGGACGAGTACAGGATTGGCCACCCATTGGGTGTGAAGGACTTCTCGGATAAATCTATCCTTAAGTAACCTAGCTATCTCTTTGCCAATGGCGCGTCTCTTCTCATCTCCAAAGCATCGTAGAGGTTGTTTCACTGGTTTGCATTTTGGATCAATGTTTAAGCTGTGCTCGGCAAGTTCCCTAGGTACAGCTTTCATGTCTGCAGGTTGCCAGGCAAAGATGTCCCTGTTCTCACGGAGGAACTCAACGAGCGCGTTTTCCTATTTGGGATCCAGGTTCGTCCCAATGGCGGTGACCTTGGAGGCATCGCCTACCACAAGTTCCACCGGCTTGGTCTCAATGGCGGCCTTGAACGCAAGAGCGGAGTCGGAGATCTGGTTCTTCGACGCGGGCATCTCTGAGTCATCGACCTTGCTCTGGATCTCCTTGAATTCTTCGCTGTAGAGGACAACTTCTGCAACGGCTGCTTCGTTGATCTCGCAGTCCCTTGCCTTGATAAAGCTTCTGGATACGGTAATGATGCCGTTTGGTCCGGGTATCTTGAGCTTGTTGTAGACGAAGCATGGCTTGGCCATAAACGTGTGGAATATGTCGCGACCGAATATGACGTGGTACACTCTCTTGAAGGGCACCACCTCGAAGGTCATGCGCTCTTGACAGTAATTATTAACATCGCCAAAGGCAACCTGAAGTGTAATGCACCCAAGGGACCGAGCCTCCCGACCAAGAACTACGCCGTGGAAAGATGGTGTTGGTCCGCCTTAGGTTTGCCTCCGTCAAGTTCTTCTTTTGCAGTGTATCCAGGTACATGATGTTGATGCTGCTTCCACTATCCACCATACACTTGGTGAACTCCACGCCGTCAATCAAGGGGTTGATGACCATGGCATACTGGTTCTCCGTGGGTATAAGGTCTGGGTGGTCCGTCCTGTCCCAAGTTATTGGAACCTCCGACCTGCGCAGGTACTGGGGGCTGGGGGGAGAGTAGCCATCAGGATCCTCAGGGAGGTCTTCTGTTGTCGGACGGTGGGGGTGCCAAGGAAAGTGTGGTAGACTGGGGCCTTCTTTGAGAAGGTGTTCTTTCCCTTGTCGTCGCTCTTGGCGGCGTGCTTGGGTTCAATGTCCTCGTCCATGTCACTTGAATCCTTGGACTCCTCCTCCTTCTTCTTCCCCTTGCCCTTGCCTCGCGGTCTGTTCTTCTGACTTCGCTTGTAGCTGGACTCCGAGTCTTCCTTGAGGTCGTTGACGAACTTGCAGTGTCGATTGGTATGGGTGGCCTTACCGTTGACGTCGAGGTGTACGAGGCATGGAATATCGCGGTACTCCTCGTATGTTTGGGGAACACGGAGCGGCGCCGAGGTGGTTTCACTTCCTCGTTGCTGCCCACGACCAGCTCCCCTTCCTCGGCCACGTTGTCCGCCTTCTCCTCGTCCTGCAAAAGTCGTAGCGACCATGTCAGTAGATTGCTTTTCTTCTGGAGCGGTCTTCCACTTTGTACTGCTGTTCCTCCGAGCTTGAGTTGGAACGGCCGTTGCCGGCAAGGAGCCACGAGCATCGTCGTCGGCAGCTGCGAATTCACTAGCCAACTGAATCATCTGGTTCAAGTCAAGCTGGTGATTGTCCTGCAAGCGCTTCAGTTTATGTCGGAGCAACATGCCCCTTTCCAACCCATCAATGAAGGCGGCCATGGCGGTCTAAGCGTGCACTCCTGCGCAGGAATTCTTCATATCCAGCCAGCGGGAGAGGTAGGTGCGAGATGTTTCGTCTTTCTCTTGCACGCACTGCTGTAGATCGCCCATAGTGCAGGGACGCTTGTATGTACCCTCAAAGTTCTTGGTGACCGCTTCTTGCATGTCCAGACAGTTGTAGATAGATTTCTCCGGCAAGTCGTCGATCCATTGACGGGCCGTACCTGCCAACATTAATGGGAGGTACTTGACAACGATGTTGGGGTTGCCTCCGGCAATCTCCACCGCGTTGCCGTAGTCCTGCAACCATGTGGCTGGCTTGGCGGTGCCGTCATAGGGCTTGATGGTATTGTCAATCGGGAAACCTTTGGGGTAAGTTGCGGACCGTATTGCAAGTCCAAAGCAATGTGGTCCTAGGTATGGTCCTTCCCGGGCCTCGTGGATCTTATCGATCCGCGAACGCGCATCGTATGGCTCCAGGTTCTTCTTCTTTTTGTCAACAGGGGATGGGCTGCGTGAATGATGCGGGCCTCCTCCGCCATGGTGACTGCTTGGTGGTGACGGAGGCGGAGGTGGCGGTGGGTTAGCCTTCTTGCTGTTACCCTCCTGCGATGCCTCACCCCTGTCACGGTAGCTTGTCGGACGTGGAGGGTCATGGCGTGACCTGCTCTTATGTCCTTGGTTGCGCTCTTTGTCGTGGTGGGTCTGTTCCGCGTTGTCACGGATGACGATGCCGCACTGCTTTGGTGGGGGCATATCGGTACGATGGTGAGCTTTGTAATCTTCGCGATGTAGGGGAGATCGGGGTGGTGGCGATGGGTGACGAGGTCGGGCCTTTTCTCCATGGTCGGAGGATATGGGGATGGCATCCTTCCTGTTGTGTGCGTCCCTCCGCCTTCGTTCTGATGAACCCGTCTAGGACCGGACATCAAGAGGAGATCTGTCCCTTGGCGGCTTGTACTGTCTAGACTGGCAGAGCGCTGGGTTAGACTCAAGCATCTGAGAGGTGGCCTTTTCCTGCTGCTTCACCGCCTTGGCCACTAGGTCATAGACCTGTTCCACTGCCTCAGGCGATCTATCCTGCTCCAGAAGGGTCTTGGCGACGGCGAGGTTAAGGAGTGGGGTGGGCATCACCTGCTTGCCTTCACTGTCAATGTATGGCTTGACCTGTGCCGGCTTAGAGGGAGCCCATCCTAGGTTGCGCCGTACGCCAGGATCGTTGATGACGCGAGCCGGAGATTTCTTAGCCTTCTGCTGCTGTAGCAGAGTCTTGTATTCGGCCTCCATTGCTCTAGCTTTTTCTATGGACTTCTGCGCTTTGACCAGATCTCGATCTAGTTTAGTTCCTTGCTCCGCGATGGCTTGCGCCTCCTCTAGCAGCTGCTGGCGCTTCTCATCAAGCTGGGCCACGTTCCGGATATGAGAAACGATCAGTGGCTCGACGAGGAGATTGCCGTACATCACTCTATCAGATGGAGTAACCTGGGCTGCTGCAGACGTAGATGCTGGAGGCGGCAAGTTTGCGGTGTTGTTGTTGCTCGAGCCGGTGCCGAGTTCCTGCGGCTGCTGCACTGGGTTAGGCGGAGAAGGCATGACTTTTGTGCGATCATCGTCAGCAGCAATAAGTGTCCCCTTCCCCTTTTCCAGCGCCGTAGGCGGAGCTCATCCGGGTTGATCTTCATCCATCGCTGTCCCAATGGTGACGAACACCCCTCGGGACGCGACGACATTGTTGGCTTGCTCGTCGCGCGAGTACTCCTCCTCCATCTCCTGTATAGCGGAGTCTAGCTCTTCTGGACTGAAGTCTATCTCCTCTGAATCTGCACTCAGCATAAAGCGCGTCAATGACAGAGTCGGAGGGTGCCAAGACTTCCTCGATGACGGGCGGTGGAGGTGAAATGGGCTCGACGATGACTGGAGGTGGTGGTGCTGCTACGACGATGGCGGCGGGAGGCGGTGGTGGCGGCTGCTGAATCGGAGGTTCTCCGTCTCTGAGCGCAAGCTCCATCTGGGCTGCTACGTCAGCTGCCGCGTAGCTGTTGACGGTGCTCATCATCTCATCGAGGGTAAGGCGTCCTGTTGCCTGCTGCCGTCTTAAAGAATATCGGAGAAGCGTGCCACGGTCCAGTCCTTCCACGAAGTGATACAGAGCGTTATCATCGGGGTAGTGGGATAGGTCGGCTCGTATACGGAGCCACCTGGCCAGGTAGTCGCGGGGGGTTTGGCCCTCTCTCTGAACGCAGCACGCCAGATTGAAGATGGTAACCACGCCGACGAACTTGGATCTCTGCTGTCCAGACGCACGGACGAAGTCGGCGGATTTGCAGTGATCTTCCACCTTTATATCCTACACAGGGGCGGTTTGGGTGGGCCTTGAATTTTTCCGATCTTTGTCGGCAAACTCCGAAGAGAGATCCGACATTGATCCTTCCGCAAACGTATCCTGCCCGTAGGCGGTCCGTGCGGGTCTTGATGCTTTCCGATATTTGCCGGCAAACTCTGAAGAGAGATCCGACATCGATCCTTCCGCGAACGTATCCTGCCCATAGCCGGTCCGTGCGGGTCTTGATGCTCCTCCGACTTCTAGGGAACTAGTGCCCGAGTCGGTTTCGCCGATAAAGAGGTGGATATCTCCGATAGGAACGATCGAACACCGCATAGGGTTCGTGTTTGCCGCAATCCAGAACTCGTCGGGAGAGACGATCAGAATATTGCCGGAGAAGAGAACGCGACCGTGGCTACGGTTTCGCCGATTCCCGCGAAGATCTTGGTCATCAACTCGTCGGGAGGGACGATCAGAATATTGTCGGAGAAGAGAAGTACCTCTTGCCCCACGGTGGGCACCAACTGTCGTGGTATTGCCGACGAGTACGCCATGGAGGGGTCCTCACGGTGCGTGTTTAGAGACGTGGGGTAAGGCGGACAGTTGACGGGTACGAGGTAACACAACTTATCCAGGTTCAGATCCCACAACGGTGGCGGAATCCTACTCCTGCTATAAATCACTATAAGGGCAATACTCCGAGTTACAGAGATAGGTTCGCTGTGCGAGGTTGTCTGAGATTATCTGTAGTTGTGCCCTAAAGGCTCCCATAGGCCCGACTTATTTAGTCGCCAGGTCCTAGGGTTACAGGGAAAAGTCCTAGCCGGACAGGTCACAGAGTCCTACACCGTCTATTACTAGTCTTGCGTATCTTGTACTCCAAGGCTCCGGGTACGCTGGTGACTCCACCGTAGCCTTCCTTTATCCGGCATGGGCCTCCTTTCTGGATCCACCTAACTGGGCCGCCCAGCAGGCCATAGGCCATGCTACCGACTATGGGCCACCCGGGTTAGTCGGATAAGAGACATGCTATAGGGATACCCATATAGCATATCCCCAACATCAAGTGTGATCTCCTTCTGCAGAGAAAAACGCCTTCGAAGGCACTCATTAGCCTGGGTTAGGGAGCATGCACCCTGTAGTTGGTTGTCAATCTTGGCATTGATTGTGGACACCTTGTCACGGCAATCAACCTTTGCTTGTTGCATCATTCATGTTATTTAAAATAGGTACTCTATAATTGTACTACAGGTTCCAGGGAAGAACTATAATATCTTATTTTTTATGAGGTGTAGATATCATATAAGTTGGTTTTATTGACCAAAATTTGACTTTATGAACCATAAGAAAAATGGAAAAATCTAATAACATGGTTGAGTTCGTCTTGTTGAGTTTATCAAAAATAGAGTATAGGTTTCTGCAAATTGGAGATCCAATGAATATTTGGAGATTCGCTAAATTTTGGTGAGTGGGTTTTTTTGGTTAAAGCCTAGACTTTGTTTCCGAGTAGGAAACAAAAAAAGAGGCCGGAAGACTACAATAGATATTGATGGTTTTGGCCCGGTCCTTAGCTTGAACCGGACACTTCCCAACACCCAACGGCTATTGTTGCTGCCTAGGGTTTCGGTGCAGCCACCGCAGCAGCCAGGTACTATCGTCAGCCATTGAAAGATTGGTCATTGGCTGCTGTTTGCTGTTGTTTACCGGACGCCATCTGCCTCTGCGTCCTGGTGGTGGCTCATGGCCAGGAGGAGTCATCAGGTACCTCCTGCGTTTATTGCACTAGATCGGGAGAGAGCGACTCACTTTGGCTGGCTAGTGGCATCCGTAGCTCACTACAAGAAAAATGTCCTTTTACAACAGACGGTTTTCGTGGTTGAAGGTCCATTTTTCGTGGCCGAAAAGCCTTCTATGACGGATGCCCTTCGTGGTAGAAGCCCCGTTACAAATGATTCTACCACGATTTTTTTCGACCGTGGTGGATCGCACCCTTCAGCCATAAAAAGTCGTTCCATCATAGATATGTTCGCTAGCCGCGTGGCGAACACCGTTAACGGCCAGATAGTGCCATTAACTATCAATGAAACCATGGTAGAAGCCAGGCCCAACCAAGACCTGATAATTATTAATTGGGCCGCCCCATTAAAAGATCCTAGTAGAATCCTAGCCCATTACTGTTTTGTTATGCACTGTTACAAATGGGCCTACTAGTGCTGCTCGCGTCGGCCCGCAAACTTTCGGGCCCGTTACTGTTTCAATCGACATTGTTTGAAGCTAGCCCTTTGTAAGGCACATAAAATGCAGGGCCCGTTTCTATTTAAGTTAGGCATCTTTGGTCATCTTGCTTTGACACGTATCCTCTCTGGCCCGTTACTATACAACTCTGTACTGTTCAAACAAGGCTTGTTTGCTCACCCAGCCGCGGCTCATAACTTTCGGGCATCTTACTGTTTTAGCCCATCGACGTCCTACGCATATCCTGGCCCGTTACTATTTTGGCATGGTAGGTTTCTCGGCCTGTTACTGTTCCTTTATGGTGTAACTCGGCCTATTACTGTTCTGGCCTGCTACGACCCTGGCCTTTTTCTGGACCATTCAGTTACTGTTTTGGCAATTTAAGCTTCTGGACTTTTACTGTTCTGGCCTTTTACTCTTCTCGGGATGTTACTGTTCTGGCCTGCTACTATTTTGGTTGGATACTATTTTGGCCGGTTTTTTGTTTCGGCATGTTACTATTTCGGTCTGTTACTATTGGGCCTTTTACTGTTCTAGCCATTTACTGTTACTTACCACGCCAATGGGTCGGGCCCATTACTTTTACGTTCTTTGACAGTTTCTGCATTTCTGGAGCGCATTTCAATATCATAAAAGGTGTACAACTTGTGAGAATTTTTACTGTTCATCATCGGGCAAATACAAAGCACGATTCTGTACCCTAATCGACCTGGCTAGCGCAGGTATGGAACCGACTACCGCTATGTGTGGACAACGTTAACTAAATGCCTACACGGTCTATGCGATTTATCTAGATATTACATCAAATGCAAACTATTTAAAATTATTACATATTATCAACTCAAGGGAAAGAAAAATTGGTCTTTCAGTTGACAATCGAGTTGATAGAAGTTCTCAATTTTCTTTCTCCATCTATCACCTGCATCTCCCTTTTGAGTGTGACATCTACATTGGAAAACAACCTTGAGAGATGATCTTGCAGCCCCCTCTTTGGTGGCGATAACAATAATTGCAGTCTGAAACTAAGTAATAACAAGTTAATACATCAAACAAGGCAAACATGAGCTATGAACTGGAGTTTACTATTGGTCAATGGTTCAAAATATTGACCATCATGTCAAACAAACAGGACAAGCAAGCATTAAACAAGTGTGCCTACCGTGAAACGAGAAATATAATAATGTGTGTGGTTTAGAATTTCAGCAAATCTAAACTAGCCAGGTCATTTCAACAAATATATATATAGAAGTATAAACCATACAATGGCATACAGTTACTGTTGTAGCTAAGAATGAACGAGATAGAAATTATAACAGCATCATGCGAGAACTTGTAGAGTAGGAAAGCAAACCACAAATGAACTATACAGTATATGATAGTTAGGTTGTTGCTTAGGACTAAACAGAACCAGATACAAAATATAATGGCATCTCTTGTGAACTTGTAGAACAGGACAAATAAGCATTAGACAAGTGTGCCTACAATGAAATGAGGAATCAAACAAAGTGTTTCTTAGAATTTCAGCAAATATAAACTATCCATGTTATTTTTACAAATATATATGGAAGAAGTTGTATATCCTAGAAAGCAAGAGACGTTGGTGACTCAGAATTTGTAGTGAGCTACACAATGGCATACAGTTACTGTCGTACCTAAGAATGAACCAGATAGAAATTATAATAACATCATACCAGAACTTGCAGAGCAGGAACGTAAACCACGAATGATCTATACAGTAGAGGATAGTTATACCGTTGCTTAAGGATGAACCAGCACCAGATTAGAAATATAATGGCATCTCTGGAGAACCTGTATAAGAGGAAAATCAAGCATTAGACAATTGTGCCTACAATGAAATGAGAAATCAATCAAAGTGTTTCTTAGAATTTCAGCAAATATAAACTAGCCAGGTTATTTCAATAAATATATATGGAAGCAATCGTTTATCCTGGAATATAAGAGACATTGGGTGATCTAGAATTTGTGTTGAGAAACACAATGGGCATGCAGTTACTGTCATATCTAGGAACCGAATAGAAATTATAATGGCATCATAAGAGAACTTGTAGAGCAAGAATGCAAACCATGAATGAACTATATATAGAGGATAGCTATGTCTCTTCTTAGGACGAACCATTAGATATGAAATATAATGGCATTGCTTGTGAACCTGTAGAGCAGGACAAGCAAGCATTACACAAGTGTTCCTACAAATGAATTGAGAAATCGAACAGAGTGTTTCCTAGAATTTTAGCAAATATAAACTAGCCATGTCATTTCAACAAATATATATGGAAGCAGCAGTATATCGTGGAATGCAAGAGACATTCAGTGACTTAGAATTTGTGGTGAGCTACACAATGGGCATGCAGTTACTTTTGTAGATAAGAATGAACGAGACAGAAATTATAATGGCATCATGCGAGAATTTTCAGAGCAGGAACACAAACCACGAATGAACTACACAGTAGAGGATAATTATGTCGTTGCTTAGGATGAACCAGCACCAGATTAGAAATATAATGGCGTCTCTTGAGAACCTGTAGAAGAGGACAAGCAAGCATTAGACAAGCGTGCCTACAATTAAATGAGCATTCAATCAAAGTGTTTCTTAGAATTTCAGCAAATATAAACTGGCAGGTCATTTCAACAAATATATATGGAAGCAGTCATTTATCCTGGAATGCAAGAGACGTTGGGTGACCCAGAATTTGCGGTGAGCTACACAATGGGCATGCAGTTACTATCGTAGCTAGGAACCGCATAGAAATTATAAAGGCATCATAAGAACTTGTAGAGCAAGAATGCAAACTATGAATGAACTATATATACAGTAGAGGATAGCTATGTCACTCCTTAGGAGGAACCATTATATATGAAATATAATGGCATTGCTTGTAAACCTTGTAGAACAGGACAAGCAAGCATTGCACAACTGTGCCTATAAATGAATTGAGCAATCGAACAGAGTGTTTCCTAGAATTTCAGCAATTATAAAATAGCCAGGTCATTTTAACAAATATATATGGAAGCAGTAGTATATCCTAGAATGCAAGAGATGTTGGGTGACTCAGAAATTGTGGTGATTTACATAATGGGCATGCAGTTACTTTTGTAGCTAAGAATGAACGAGAACTTGCAGAGAAGAACACAAACCATGAATGGCTTAGGATGAACCAGCACCAGATTACAAATATAATAGCATCTCCTACGAACTAGTAGAAGAGGACAAGCAAGCATTATACAAGTGTGCATACAATGAAATGAGCAATCAATCAAAGATTTCCTTAGAATTTTAGCAAATATAATCTGGCTAGGTTATTTCAACAAATATATATGGAAGACGTCATCTATCCTGAAATGCAAGAGACGTTGGGTGACCCAGAATCCACAGTGAGCTACACAATGGGCATGTAGTTACTATCCGTAGCTAGGAACCAAATAGAAATTATAAAGGCATCATAAGAGATTTTTGTAGATCAAGAATGCAAACTACGAATAAATGATATATATTCAGTAGAGGATAACTATGTCACTGCTTAGGACGAACCATTAGACATGAAATATAATGGCATTTCTTGTGAACCTGTAGAACATGACAAACAAGGATTACACAAGTGTTCCTACAGATGAATTGAGCAATTGAACAGAGTGTTTCCTAGAATATCAGCAAATATAAACTAGCTAGGTCATTTCAATAAATATATATGGAAGCAGTAGTATATCCTGGAATGCGAGAGACGTTGGGTGTCTTGGAATTTTTGGTGAGCTACACAATGGGCATGCAGTTACTTTTGTACTCCTAGATAAGAATGAACGAGACAGAAATTATAATGGCGTCATGCCAGAACTTGCAGAGCAGGAACGCAAATCACGAGTGAACTACACAGTAGAGGATACTTATATCGTTGCTTAGGATGAACCAGCACCAGATAAGGTAACAATGACATCGCGCTTGTGAACCTGTAGAAGTGGTTGTGAAAACCAACATGTTCAATGTTTCGTTTTTAGTTCTATGCAAAGAAAAACGAATAGTCAGTGTTGCATATTTTAAATATTGAGATAGCAACAACAAAATTATTATTGAACTAGTACGATGAGTTTAAACAAGTACTACAAGATAGCAGAACAATGCCAGGGAGGAAATAATAGCAGGAACTTAGATCAGGAAGAATCAGACAGATTCAGTAACTATCGAGCAGGGAATCCACACTAATATTTTCACTAACTTTACATTTTTTTCAAAAAATCCACAATAGCAGGCAATTACTGTTGAAGGGAGTAGCTAAGAACATGTGCATGACAAAATAACACACATGTGCATTACTTGAAATTTGTAGAGCAGCAAATGCAAACAAACATGTGCAGTGACCTTGTATGTAACACAAAGAACAGGCATGCCCAATGTCTTGTATGTACTAGCATGATTACAAAATTGAAGTTCACTGTGACAGGATTTAACCTGCTATATTGCTGAGAAAAACAAAAAGGGGTTGGATATTAGGTTACCTCAGTCGGAGAGGCGTCTAACCATCATCAGTACCGTGCGGGTGACGTGCAGGCCACCGAGGGTGCTATAGTTGCAGCTAAGTAGATCTTGGGCGGTCGGGGAAGCAGATCTTGGGCGGTCTATGATGGCTTGAGCGCGGTGGACGAGAGTGATGCTATGGCAGATCCGGCGTGGTGGACGAGAGCGTCACTGAGGCAGATCCGGTGTAGTGAACGACAATGCCCATGCATCCGGTCTAGAGCGGTGGACATGGAACTTGTTGAACTAGATCCCATCTGGTAAACACCGGCGACGGGGCTCCGGTACGGTTGGGTAGCATTCGGCGGCAGGAAAGTAGAGCTTGGGCGGTCGATGATGCCATCGGCATGGTGTACAAGACCGCAGGTCCGCTGCTATGGCACAAAATCCCGGTGAACTAGATTCGGTGGGGTGGGTGATGGTGAAGCGGCTCCACAGCGGTGCACGAGACCGCAGCTCAAGCGGCTCAAGCCGCCGTGGAATTGCCGCCAGCCGGTGCGCGCGATGGTCGTGGAGGGGACTGAGGAGCTTGGGATTTTTGGGAGGGCCAGCGGGAAAAACTACGCGAATAGGGACCATATAGGTGAACATGAAACAAATTACGATCGTGCCCCCAAGATATTGACTTTATCATCCCCATTTGTCGTCTGAACAAAGGGTAGAATGGGAATTTTATAGTAAAAAGTTTTTAAAACAGAGGAGTGCAAAATGCTTCAAGGTCGATGCGTGATATTGCCGCTCGACTGAGATTTTGAATTTGTCTAGTGCCCATCTTCTATTCTAATAAAATGGTACTTCCCGGTGGGAGATTTTGGCTCAATTTTTTTGAAATGGAGGGGTAGGAAGGTCGATGGGTGGTTTTGCCGCTCGATTGAGATTTAGAAATTGGCTAGCGTCCATCTAATAATAATAGTACTAGAAAAATGGTACTCCAACGGTGGGAGAGTTTTCCTCAAATTTTTTGAAACGGACGCACACGAAATGCATCTGAGTCGATGGGGAATTTGCCGCTCGATTATGATTTTGAATTTTGTTGCTAGCGTCCAAGTAATAATAGATAAAAGCTAGTAGACCATACGCTATCTGTCTAGGAATTCAAGTCTTAGAGTCACGTCAACTGATTATCCATGACCACAATTAATGCGTAGACTAATATTTTTAATTTGGATAGCATCTAATAAATAATATGAAAAAGGGGTATCTCCCTCTTTAGGAATTGAATGTCGAGTTTGACATCAACTGATCATCATCCATAATGAAAATTGGATACCTCCGATTTAAATAGGGCTGGCGGCAGGTATTGCCGCTCGACTAAGATTTTTGAATTTCGGAAGCATCCAGGAAATAATACTAATGGTACTCCTTCTGTATGAATTGAAGGCTGGCCATCAAACACTTACCATATTGGCAAACAAAATTCGACACAAAATCTCTGATTCAAATAGGGTAGGCAGTAGGTTTTGTCGATCGACTGAGATTTTGAATTTGGTGATTTGTCCAAAGAATAAAAAACCTTTGTGAAGTTCATGAATCCAAGGCTTGAAAGAGTGAGGTTCGGGCACATGATTTTTGTGCATGGAGAATAACGTGAACATATAAAATCATGATGCAGAACAAATAGTCCCTCTGTTTTTGTTATTACATGGCCCCAAACACAGCCCGAGCTCAGTAGTAGGAACCATTTCACACGACCACTGTAGTCACCTATCATTGTTAGGGTTCATCTTCAATTTAGAAGAGTTTTTTCATATATGAGTTCTCTAGAATTCTCCTAATCTCGTAACATCTTCAACTATGCATCACTTGCTAATAGTTTTATCTCATCTCATCGATTGTTCGTCTTTGCACTTCCCGTTCAGCCCGTACTGCTACAATTTCTTCTTGATAAGACAAATACACCAACTTGGACTTGTACTTGTACTTGGACTTGGACTGCGACAACCCAGCATTATGGAGGAACATGCTTTTACGATGACCTTCGCCTTTTAGTATCATGTTAAATGTTTCCACACATTCTTCTTGCTTTTGTTCCAGACCATCTTTTCCAGGTTTTGCCATCTCTTCATTCAATTTAATCTGTAAGGTTATCGGTTGGTAGACATTGGTGAGAGAAGAGAAGCCACTATAGAGGAACATGCAGACAACACATTTAACATGTCTATGAACAAATCTTACAAGTTGGCATGGCTGATTACTCATCATATATACTGTAGTAAAAGCATACTAGTTATCTGATCATACTAATAATATGTTTTTCACTAACACTCAATAACAGGACTATACCAACATCGCATCTGTTTGTTTCTTCATCGCAAGGTGGATGATATCACAAGACAACTCTTTGTACCATTCAAAACTCGCGCTAGTTGAAAATCATCTACTAAATTAAATTAAATTAAAAGAAAACGGGGAAGAAGTTCATGCAGTGTTGCACACCCAACTGTAACATATAAGTCACCGAGGGAGTGTCATCACAAAATATCAATAGAACATAAGACTTACAATTAACACTCTTAGTGGAGGGATTGAGCCCTTATTTTTTTACTTGTCTAGCATACTTCAAATTTGTGCTTCAGACTTATCACATCTTTCTGCAACATGGGCAGAACACATGATCAAAATATAAGAAGCACAAAGTCTCTACAAGATTAAAAAATAATTATGCTTACTATTGCGCTCAGGTGACCAACCAATGCACGAGATCCAGTTCGGTTTGTTAAGCGTTGTGCGACACGGTTCCTCTTGTTTTTCCCAGCGTTCATCTACAAAAGGAGACTAGTGATACTGGTGCGCAAATAGGTATTTTGAATGTGATCTAGTCTCGGTCTTCACAAACGATACTGTAATCTTTGGATCAAACCAGTGGTCGAGAAGATCTATCCACTGTTGGTTAGTCATAGAATGTTCCATATGAGACATTCTTTGAATATCCTTACTTGCCTTACCATCAAAGTATTTATTCTTTAACCTATGGCGCTGCTGGCGCAAAGAGTAGGAGAATATGTCCATGAGAACATACTCTACATCCTCATTATCCTGATCGAAGTTGAATTTTGTTTGTCGGCAAGAATGGAACAATTGGTGTGTTATGTTACTTAGAATAGAGCCAAGGGAAATTTTGAAGGCATGGTACAGAGCACCATGACTTACATGTAACTTCTGGAGTAATGAATTGTAATGGTTAGGGGTCTGTTGGTGGAGCTTGAACGAAGCGATGATGGGAATATCATTCCGATAAAAACTCCTATTTCTGATGCTAGGAAAGCAGATTCTTTTGGATCTTCTGGCCTTCGCTTGACATGCACAATAGAATTGATGAAATATCTAGATTGCATTCCGGAAATTTGAGATTCAAGATTTTTTCCTACCGTTGGCCCCCTTTTCTTAAATCTTCGTGTAGCTGGCAATTCAACCGTTACATCAGGCTATCATGGTATATATAAAGGAGCATGCAACGATAAGCGTTGGAACACATACCTTGTTTGGCAGCCGGCTGATCAACATGTGGGTGAGCATCGCTAGCTTGTTGGTGCTGTGCCAACAGATTTAGGCCAGTAGAGGTCGAAACTTCTTGGGCTGTCAATTGTTCATGGCTATCTGGATTGGCAATTTCTGATTGTGCAATGTGTGGAATATTTTTGTTGCGTCTATTTCTGGTAGAACCCGTGGTGTGCCGCAAGACGAGCCTTTTTAGCCTTATGCGAGTTTCCTGAATTCCGTTTATTGTATTTCTCGGCTTGTGTTGTGTTCCACCTATAGCATTAGAAGGGCCGCTTGTCGATGCTTCAGGTTTGGTACCTGAACCAGATGATTCCTGACACACATAAATGATACTTCAATCAATTATAGTTCTATATGTAATGAGATGCATATGGAACAAAATAATATTAAGACAAAACATGCTAAACATATATGAAGCACGAACTAGGCAGAGGGCATTGTAGAATATTTGGTTGGATTGAGACAGCAAACATGGAAGATGCAACAAATATCACAATGAAAAAATAGAGCAAGCACCTTGGTGGGTGGAGAAGCGGTCGGACTATGGGGGAGGTCCTTAACAGGTCCAAATTCCCGAGTGATGTCTCCCTCGAGGTATTATTCATCAACAGAAACCAATGCTGAATCAGACACTTGCTGGATATAGTTTTTATCCCTGCTGGTATCTTAACGAGTCTTAGGTGAAACAACTGATTCCTAACACACATAAACGATACATTAATCTATGAAAGTCCTATGTATAATGAGACGCAGATAGAATAGAAGAACAGTAAGACAAGACACGCTTAACATATATGATGCATGAACTAAGAAGATGACATTGCACAACATTTGGTGGGATTGAGGTACAAAACATGGAAGATTCAACAACTATCTCAATGAAAATATAGAGCAAGGAACTTGGCGGGTGGACAAGCGGGCATACTAGGGGGGGGTGTTTTTGACGGTCCATCTTCCTGAGTCAGGTCTCCGTCGGTTTTTTTCCATCTTGAGGATCAGATTCTGCTTCAGAAACCTGTCTTTCATGATTGGTTGTGGTAGCTACGAAAGATCTAGTTCTCCGCAAGATGAGCGACCTTGCATGTTTGGAATTCGTTAGTAATCTATCTTTCCAAACCTTTCGTTCTCCCTTATTAGTCGTCCTCAAAGATGCTTCCATGCATGAGCAAAAAAATACCTCATGACATTTAAGAGCGAAGTGTGTGTAGATGAGTAAATTAGTATAGTGCTAACAAGAAGTTGAAAGCTCTAAAGGAACAATGACAGACATATGAATGTAAACAGTGCGAGACGGCTGTGAAACAAGCGATGAACTACCTTTGTGACCGCGATTACGCGATTTCCTGCCGCTGGCCTTGCCTTTAATGGATTTATGGCGAGCTACGACCTCGCCATTCGCGTCTGAGCGGTTTTTTCTAGCCATCTCTCTGACACCATAGACAAGGTCAGGGAAGCAGATCCGGTGTCGTGGAGTCAGGGGAGGTGGATCGAATGGAGCTACATGTGTCGCTGGTGACGGCGTTGCTGAGCCGACTCTGGCACCGTGGACCTCTCGTACGGAGGAGGTGATCTAGTGCAGGCCGGCGTTGGGGCGGGGAAGCAACCTTCGACTTGCTAGACAAGGGAGCTGGTAAAACTTCTTCGGTCGATAGCGTAGTGCCGGTGGAGAGGCTGTGAAGGGGCATGGCTGTGGTGTTCCGAGGTGATCTCCAGGGATTCGGCGCCTTGTTTCTGGACCGAAGGGCGAGATGGAATTTTCGTACCACTTTTGAATATTGGACACGGGAAGATATTTCTGCGGTTGTTTCTGGCGCGGAGTTAAAATTATTATTGACTGCATGGTAAAAGCGGTGGCTTTGGAATGTGTTCTGTCCCTCAGCTAATTTTTTATGTACTCTACTATTATATACAATCTAAAGTTTGACTTGGGGCAACACAAGTAATTGCACATATTTATGCACGATAATGGGCACAAGGACATGGTCATTGAACTTGGACTACCATTCTTTTCTTTTTTATTTGTTTTTTAAAGATGGACTACCTTTAATGGTAATGTGTTAATTTTCTGCCAAACGTGGGTCTACGGATCTGAACAAAAGTGCATAATAATATTTTAATATTCTGGTGGGAAAATGCTATTTTTCCATTTTACGAATGGCTACCGAGATACATTGTCTAGATGCATCAAGTACTATACATTTCATAATAGCGTTCCAAATACGTAGTTACCGTAAAGTACTTCCAGCACATAAGAAAATAAAATAAAAGACCGAAAATACAAGGAAAGTAATCCTCATTATTGGAAATAACAATCTATTCGCATGGCAGATCTTACATCACCCTTCAAAAATCATCTGCTTGCAAAGATGCTCGGAGAATCTCTGCTCGTTCTTTCACATGTCCTAAGACCGTCCAGTTGATCTTATTGACATGTGCATCGGCCGGATTGGGAACACGATTTTTAGCCACTAACTTCTGAAGACCATCGGCAGCATCAAGGCCATCTTCAATCGTAGAAATCCAGCCCTAGTTCAATTCTCTGATCCACCAAGTGGCCGTGTCCAAATCATGTTGGAGATGCCTAATCTTAGCTTTGGTCATGCACCATACTTCTATTTGGTTCCTAGAAATGGAAGCATTACTGGCAAGCTACTGAATATCTGTGATGCGAACCTCCTTGGCAGGGACATGATCATGCACTTGCTTCTGCAAATTGTAGTGTAGCAAATCAATCAGCAAATAACACAAGCAAGATGCAACAAATAGCCATGTTTCTGTACGAGTTGTGCTGTGTCGAGTGGGGCTACATCTGAATGTGCAAACCTCCTTAGGTTTCGTTGGCGTCGATTCTCATTGGTCAGTACAAAATCTTCCATGCCTTGCAAAAATAAAAAAATATATTAGTACATGAGAAGGCGGGGCAAGCAAACGATAAACTACTCTCAAAAATACATATATGCAAAGTGGAGGCAAACCTTTGTCTAGGGAGGATTGTTGGGGGTTATCATTGGGATGGCGAGGTCTTATACTGCTGCGAGATAACCAATTTGGCTTCACAACTCGTACTTGCCTTCTTTTCTCTTGGAACCAATCCCGCAGTACAGCAACTAACATGCATTATTAGAAATATAATAAGGCACTGCAAGGAAGAAGAGATGAACTGCATTCAGAAGTAAAATGCAAAGAAAGCATGCATAGGAAGTGTGCACCAACCTTCGTCTTGGTAGTAGGGAGTTTTAGTAGTAGCCCTGGTGAGGGGTGCGAGTGGCTTACGCATCTCTCGGTTTCAGGGGTGGGAAAGCAGACACTCTATCGTGTAGCGAGGGAAGCAAATATGACGAAGCAGACTCCAGCGAGGTGGATGACGGTGTCGTGGAATAGACTCCGGAAAGGTGGAAGTCGGCTAAGGAGGGATGTGATAGAGGATAATGAGGGGATAGTGGGAGGGATCGGCGATAGAACGAGCCAGAGGCCCTGTCAGTATGCAGGTAGCTAGGAGGATTCCGCCAATATTCCACTAAAATTTTGAACTAGAAGATCCCGCCAATATCACACCTAAGTTTAGTACTGAGTCGCGCTTGGCTCACCTTCAGAGTAATACAATATTAAAAGGAACGCTCTAAATGCAATAGGCATCGAATGCGATTGGACGGTGGCATGTGTAGCTTGTGAAGAAAGGTGGCTGAGTCTAGTGCAGTTGTGATGGTGGTGCTTTTATTTTCTTTTCTTTTTGCGAATAATAAGGAGAGGATAACTCTCGGTGGTTATAGATATACTCCCGATGGGAACCTCCAAAAGCTTTTTGATAAAACTTTCAAATAAACCTATGATTTACTTGTAGTTCAAATTTGACATAATTTCGATAAATCGATATAAAGTCATTCAAGAGGGCAGAGTTATCTAGGAAGTTTGAAAACTCATAAGACATGGGATTCGAAAGTACAACGTGGCGGTCCACTATATATAATTGAAAGCTTGTCTTGTGGCATACAAATCCATATTCTTCGGACTTCCTTTACGAAAAAGAACAATCTCTTCATTACTTCGAAAATTGAGAATATTCTTTCCTGATAGTTGGAAACTCACACCAATGACATTTTTTACTAAAATAAGATGCACCCATCTACCTATGAAAATACAATTAATTCAAGAGAAATCTATCATGCTTACTGGTAGCTCAAGTTTGACCTAATTTCATTTAATTTCCGAGATGAATAGTCAAAACTCTAGATGGTGTTTTTGATATATTAAATGACCCCCCCCCCCCCGGATGGTTACCTCCAAAAAAATTCGCAAAACTTTCAAAGCAACATACAATTTACTCATAGTTCAAATTTGACCTAATTTCGATAAATCGACATAAAGCCATTCAAGTGGGCACAGTTAGCTAGGCCGAAGTTTGAAAACTCGTGAAACATGGAAATCATATAATTAGTGCACAACACGTTGGTCCACTATATTCAGATCTGAAAACCTCTGCTTGTGGCATTCAGATACATATTCTCGAGACCTTCTTTACGGAGAGGAACAATCTAATTATGAATCGTAAAATTGAGAATGTTCTTTACAGATAGTTGGAAACTCGCACTGACGACATCATTGTTTACTAAAACAAGATGCACCATCTACCTTCGAAAAGACAAATAATTCTAGAGCAATCTATCGCGCTTACTAGTAGCTCAAGTTTAAACTAATAATTTCATTAGGTTGTCAAGAATCATAGCAAGAAGTTGAACCTGTTGTAAAAATTCTCGATGGTAGTTTGCAATATATTAAATGACCCTCCAATGTTACCTCCAAAAAAATCGTAAAACTTTCAAAGCAACCTACAATTTACTCGTAGTTCAAATTTGACCTAATTTCATTGATAAATCGACATAAAGCCATTCAAGTGGGCAAAGTTAGCTAGGTTGAAGTTTGAAAACTCATGAAATATAGGAATCATATAAGTCGTACACAACATGTCGGTCTCATATATATATATATATCTGAAAATCTCTGCTTGTGGCATTCAGATCCATATTCTTGAGACCTTATTTACGGAAAGGAATAATCTGATCATGAATAAAAAATTGAGAATGTTTTTCCTGATAGTTGGAAACTCGCACCGATGACATTATTGTTTACTAAAAGAAGATGCACCCATCTACACCTCTAAAAAGACAAATAATTCAAAAACAATCAAAGCAAGAAGTTGAACCTGTTGTCAAAATTCTCGATGGTGGTTTGTGATATATTAAATGACCCATGATGGTTACCTCCAAAAAAATAGCAAAACTTTCAAAGCAACCTACAATTTACTCATAGTTCAAATTTGACCTAATTTTGATAAAACAACATAAAGCCATTCAAGTGGGCAGAGTTAGCTAGGTCGAAGTTTGACAACTCGCGAAACATGGGAATCATATAAGTAGTACACAACATGTCGGTCCACTATATATATACATATGAAAATCTCTCCTTGTGGCCTTCATATACATATTCTTAAGACCTTTACGAAAAGGAAAAATCTGGTCATGACTCGGAAAATTAAGAATGTTCTTACCTGATAGTTGGAAACTCGCACCGACGGCATTACTGTTTACTAAAATAACATGCAACCATCTACCTCTGAAAATACAAATAATTCAAGAGTAATCTATCGTGCTTACTCGCAGCTCAAGTTTGACCTAAGTTCCCTAAGTTGTCAAGAATCTTAGCAAGAAGTTGAACCTGTCGTCAAAATTGTAGAAGGTGGTTTGTGATATATTAAATGACCCCCCATGGTTACTTTCAAAAAAATCGTAAAACTTTAAATGCAATCTACAATTTACTTAGATTTAAAATTTGACGTAATTTCAATAAATCGAAATAAAGTCATCTAAGTGGACAGAGTTAGCTAGGACGAAGTTTGAAAAATCATAAAACATGGGAACTATAAGTACAACATGTGGGCCCATTATATATATCTGAAAAGCTCTGCTTGTGGCATTAAGATCCATATTCCTGAGACCTTCTTTACAGAAAGGAACAATCTCTTCATCACTCGGAAAATTGAGAATGTTATTTCCTGATAGTTGAAAACTCATACCGATGAGATTATTGTTTACCAAAATAATATGCACCCATCTAACTCCAAAAAGACAATTAATTCAAGAGCAATCTATCGCGCTTACTGGTATATCAAGTTTGACCTAATTTCGTTAAGTTATTAATATGCAAAATCTTAGTAAGAAGTTGAACCTTTTTTCAAAATTCTCGGTGGTGGTTTGTGATATATTAAATGACCCTCAGTGGTTACCTCCAATAAAATCATAAAACTCTTAACGCAATGATCTACAATTCACTTGTATTTGAAATTTGACCTAATTTTGATAAACTGACATAAAGCCATTCAAGTGGACAGAGTTAGCTAGGAAATTTTTTGAAAACTCAAAAACATGGGAATCGTAAGTACAACATGCGGGTACACCATATATGTCTGAAATCTTGGCTTGTGGCATTCAGATCTATATATATTCTCTAGACTTTCTTTTTGAAAAGGAACAATCTGGTCATCACTCTAAAAATGTTGAATGTAATTTCTAGATAGTTGGAAACTCAAAACAATGTTGTTGTTTACTAAGAGAAGATGCACTCATGTAGAGGTCCCAACCTTTAAATAAGGTAGAGATCCATGTGTTTACAATGCTAGTCCCTGGATCAATAGCTAGCATCCACAGTTAAGATGTAATATCAAGAAACAAAGGTCACAATACAACTTTATAACCAGGTATAAAATATTTCATTACATCTTACATAGCTCATTTGGCTATTACATTACATTGCAGAAGAAAATCTATAAGCATGGGGTCCTTCATCTTCAAAGTGCCACAGGAAAACATGTTGGTTGTAGACTTTGTAATCCTAATCAATCAACTTACCTAATATCAATCAAACCTGCAACATTACAAGTTACAGCCACAAGGGTCAATACATTTGAATTGTATTGGCAAGTTTCACTACTACGTAGAAATATAAGTGGATCCTATCATTACATGCATATTTGGCTAAGTAGAGTTTTAGGCTCGTTTGCAGAAAGCAATAATTTATCCTATCTTTTCAAAATGGTTTTGTTCCTTTTGTCAAATATTTCTGAACTCCTTGGTAAATCCCCAAGTGTTTCAAGTCTTTGTCAAAATCTCTTGAGCTCCTTGGTAAATCCCCAAGTGCTTCAAGTTTTTATCAAAAATCCCTTGAGCTCCTTGGTAAAACCCCAAGTGCTTCAAGTTTTTATCAAAATCTCTTGAGCTTCTTGGTAAATCCCCAAGTGTTTCAAGTCTTTGTCAAAATCTCTTGAGCTCCTTGGTAAATCCCCAAGTGCTTCAAGTCTTTTGTTGTCACTTAAAAGTTTTTCTTTTAGAAATTGGAATGTCGAGATTTCCCATAGCTTCAAGCTTTAGTTGCTCAGTATTGTCCATAACCGGGGACACGGCTAAGTACTTAGATTTTTATCTTCTGCAGAAGTTGTATACTTTACCCACATGACACACTCTCATCTTGTTGCCACCAGTGGCCGCTGGATAAGTACTCACCAAGATGGAGTACTGGCAGATTGAGAATGTGACGAAGTCTTTCCATAGGGTCCTCCCATAGACCATTGCTAGCTTGTCTTCAGGCACCCATGTAGGGTTTCGAGTTCCCTCATTTTCAGTAACCTGAAGACAATGCATGGGTCTTCCCAATGTAGTTGACTAAGCCAGAGCCATATGTAGCATGTGGCTGTACACGAAAGCCACAGTTGGAGAAACATGTTCAATATCTAAGTCCCTGGGTGGTTTTCTTTTGGTGCACAACACAAAGAGATTGCCATAGACATGGTTCCTTTTGTTGCCACCTTGTCCAAAACTTGAGTATCCTTGTCCACCCAGGTGGTTCATTGAGTACCAGTTTTATTATATAAAACATAAGTCCTTTTCTCAATTTCATAAAATCTCCACATGTATCTCTTCTCAAAATATAAAGCATGGCTAAGAATTTTACAACTACATTGTTTCCACTAAGGAATGTATAAGGTATCCTATTAGGATTTAGCATAACATAAGTATAGAAATTCTTTTCATGCATGTTTCAAAATCCACTAGGTATAATGAAAATAGTAGGACTTAAGATGATAGTGTAACTTGCCTTTTTGGTAGGGAATGTTGGTTCACTTCTTGATCTTGCTAGTTTCACACTTTTCTAACTTCACTACAAATCAATCAAGCAAACACAAATTCAACTAGCATTCCAACCCATAATCAAACAAACAAATCATCACACATAAAATAATAAAAACTAACTCATGCATGCAAGCATGCAAAAGGTGGTTTTATTTGCAAAGGTGGTTTCTACTAGGCTCTAAACATTGTAAGGCTCAAAGTGGTCATTTTCCAAAGTGGAGTTAGGGGAGGTGGATCGAACGAAGCTACATGTGTCGCTGGTGACGGCGTTGCTGAGCCGGCTCTGGCACCGTGGACCTCTGGTACGGAGGAGGTGATCTGGTGCAGGCCGGCGTTGGGGCGGGGAAGCAACCTTCGACTTGCTAGACAAGGGAGCTGGTAAAACTTCTTTGGTCGCTACGTAGTGCCGGTGGAGAGGCTGTGAAGGGGCATGGCTGTGGTGTTCCGAGGTGATCTCCAGGGATTTGGCCCGATGGGCGCAGGTTTGAAATTTTGTATTGTGCAAGACAAACAATTTTGAGGAATGGACTTTGGCGCCTTGTTTCTCGACCGAAGGGCGAGATGGAATTTTCGTACCACTTTCGAATATTGGACACGGGAAGATATTTCTGTGGTTGTTTCTGGCACAGAGTTAAAATTATTATTGACTGCATGGTAAAAGCGGTGGCTTCGGAATGTGTTCTGTCCCTCAGCTAATTTTTTATGTACTCTACTATTATATACAATCTAAAGTTTGACTTGGGGCAACACAAGTAATTGCACATATTTATGCACGATAATGGGCACAAGGACATGGTCATTGAACTTGGACTACCATTCTTTTCTTTTTTATTTGTTTTTTAAAGATGGACTACCTTTAATGGTAATGTGTTAATTTTCTGCCAAACGTGGGTCTACGGATCTGAACAAAAGTGCATAATAATATTTCAATATTCTGGTGGGAAAATGCTATTTTTTCCATTTTCCGAATGGCTACCGAGATACATTGTCTAGATGCATCAAGTACTATACATTTCATAATAGCGTTCCAAATACGTAGTTACCGTAAAGTACTTCCAGCACATAAGAAAATAAAATAAAAGACCGAAAATACAAGGAAAGTAATCCTCATTATTGGAAATAACAATCTATTCGCATGGCGGCTCTTACATCACCCTTCAAAAATCATCTGCTTGCAAAGATGCTCGGAGAATCTCTGCTCGTTCTTTCACATGTCCTAAGACCGTCCAGTTGATCTTATTGACATGTGTATCGGCCGGATTGGGAACACGATTTTTAGCCACTAACTTCTGAAGACCATCGGCAGCATCAAGGCCATCTTCAATCGTAGAAATCCAGCCCTAGTTCAATTCTCTGATCCACCAAGTGGCCGTGTCCAAATCATGTTGGAGATGCCTAATCTTAGCTTTGGCCATGCACCATACTTCTATTTGGTTCCTAGAAATGGCAGCATTACTGGCAAGCTGCTGAATATCTGTGATGCGAACCTCCTTGGCAGGGACATGATCATGCACTTGCTTCTGCAAATTGTAGTGTAGCAAATCAATCAGCAAATAACACAAGCAAGATGCAACAAATAGCCATGTTTCTGTACGGGTTGTGCTGTGTCGAGTGGGGCTACATATGAATGTGCAAACCTCCTTAGGTTTCGTTGGCGTCGATTCTCATTGGTCAGTACAAAATATTCCATGCCTTGCAAAAATAAAAAAATATATTAGTACATGAGAAGACGGGGCAAGCAAACGATGAACTACTCTCGAAAATACATATATGAAAAGTGGAGGCAAACATTTGTCTAGGGAGGATTGTTGGGGGTTATCATTGGGATGGCGAGGTCTTATACTGCTGCGAGATAACCAATTTGGCTTCACGACTCGTACTTGCCTTCTTTTCTCTTGGAACCAATCCCGCAGTACAGCAACTAACATGCATTATTAGAAATATAATAAGGCACTGCAAGGAAGAAGAGATGAACTACATTCAGAAGTAAAATGCAAGGAAAGCATGCATAGGAAGTGTGCACCAACCTTTGTCTTGGTAGTAGGGAGTTTTAGTAGTAGCCCTGGTGAGGGGTGCGAGTGGCTTACGCATCTCTCGGTTTCAGGGGTGGGAAAGCAGACACTCTATCGTGTAGCGAGGGAAGCAAATATGACGAAGCAGACTCCAGCGAGGTGGATGACGGTGTCGTGGAATAGACTCCGGAAAGGTGGAAGTCGGCTAAGGAGGGATGTGATAGAGGATAATGAGGGGATAGTTGGAGGGATCGGCGATAGAACGAGCCAGAGGCCCTGTCAGTATGCAGGTAGCTAGGAGGATCCCGCCAATATTCCACTAAAATTTTGAACTAGAAGATCCCGCCAATATCACACCTAAGTTTAGTACTGAGTCGCGCTTGGCTCACCTTCAGAGTAATACAATATTAAAAGGAACGCTCTAAATGCAATAGGCATCGAATGCGATTGGACGGTGGCATGTGTAGCTTGTGAAGAAAGGTGGCTGAGTCTAGTGCAGTTGTGATGGTGGTGCTTTTATTTTCTTTTCTTTTTGCGAATAATAAGGAGAGGATAACTCTCGGTGGTTATAGATATACTCCCGATGGGTACCTCCAAAAGCTTTTTGATAAAACTTTCAAATAAACCTATGATTTACTTGTAGTTCAAATTTGACATAATTTCGATAAATCGATATAAAGTCATTCAAGAGGGCAGAGTTATCTAGGAAGTTTGAAAACTCATAAGACATGGGATTCGAAAGTACAACGTGGCGGTCCACTATATATAAATGAAAGCTTGTCTTGTGGCATACAAATCCATATTCTTCGGACTTCCTTTATGAAAAAGAACAATCTCTTCATCACTTCGAAAATTGAGAATATTCTTTCATGATAGTTGGAAACTCACACCAATGACATTTTTTACTAAAATAAGATGCACCCATCTACCTATGAAAATACAATTAATTCAAGAGAAATCTATCACGCTTACTGGTAGCTCAAGTTTGACCTAATTTCATTTAATTTCCGAGATGAATAGTCAAAACTCTAGATGGTGTTTTTGATATATTAAATGACCCCCCCCCCCCAGATGATTACCTCCAAAAAAATCCGCAAAACTTTCAAAGCAACATACAATTTACTCATAGTTCAAATTTGACCTAATTTCGATAAATCGACATAAAGCCATTCAAGTGGGCACAGTTAGCTAGGCCGAAGTTTGAAAACTCGTGAAACATGGAAATCATATAATTAGTGCACAACATGTCGGTCCACTATATTTAGATCTGAAAACCTCTGCTTGTGGCATTCAGATACATATTCTCGAGACCTTCTTTACGGAGAGGAACAATCTAATTATGAATCGTAAAATTGAGAATGTTCTTTATAGATAGTTGGAAACTCGCACTGATGACATCATTGTTTACTAAAACAAGATGCACCATCTACCTCCGAAAAGACAAATAATTCTAGAGCAATCTATCACGCTTACTAGTAGCTCAAGTTTAAACTAATAATTTCATTAGGTTGTCAAGAATCATAGCAAGAAGTTGAACCTGTTGTAAAAATTCTCGATGGTAGTTTGCAATATATTAAATGACCCTCCAATGTTACCTCCAAAAAAATCGTAAAACTTTCAAAGCAACCTACAATTTACTCGTAGTTCAAATTTGACCTAATTTCATTGATAAATCGACATAAACCATTCAAGTGTGCAAAGTTAGCTAGGTTGAAGTTTGAAAACTCATAAAACATAGGAATCATATAAGTCGTACACAACATGTCGGTCTCATATATATATATATATATATATATATATATATATATATATATATCTGAAAAACTCTGCTTGTGGCATTCAGATCCATATTCTTGAGACCTTATTTACGGAAAGGAATAATCTGATCATGAATAAAAAATTGAGAATGTTTTTTCCTGATAGTTGGAAACTCGCACCGATGACATTTTTGTTTACTAAAAGAAGATGCACCCATCTACACCTCTAAAAAGACAAATAATTCAAAAACAATCATAGCAAGAAGTTGAACCTGTTGTCAAAATTCTCGATGGTGGTTTGTGATATATTAAATGACCCATGATGGTTACCTCCAAAAAAATAGCAAAACTTTCAAAGCAACCTACAATTTACTCATAGTTCAATTTTGACCTAATTTTGATAAAACAACATAAAGCCATTCAAGTGGGCAGAGTTAGCTAGGTCGAAGTTTGACAACTCGCGAAACATGGGAATCATATAAGTAGTACACAACATGTCGGTCCACTATATATATACATATGAAAATCTCTCCTTGTGGCCTTCATATACATATTCTTAAGACCTTTACGAAAAGGAAAAATATGGTCATGACTCGGAAAATTAAGAATGATCTTACCTGATAGTTGGAAACTCGCACCGAAGGCATTACTGTTTACTAAAATAACATGCAACCATCTACCTCTGAAAATACAAATAATTCAAGAGTAATCTATCGTGCTTACTCGCAGCTCAAGTTTGACCTAAGTTCCCTAAGTTGTCAAGAATCTTAGCAAGAAGTTGAACCTGTCGTCAAAATTGTAGGTGGTGGTTTGTGATATATTAAATGACCCCCCATGGTTACTTTCAAAAAAATCGTAAAACCTTAAATGCAATCTACAATTTACTTAGATTTAAAATTTGACCTAATTTCAATAAATCTAAATAAAGTCATCTAAGTGGACAGAGTTAGCTAGGACGAAGTTTGAAAAATCATAAAACATGGGAACTATAAGTACAACATGTGGGCCCACTATATATATCTGAAAAGCTCTGCTTGTGGCATTAAGATCCATATTCCTGAGACCTTCTTTACAGAAAGGAACAATCTCTTCATCACTCGGAAAATTGAGAATGTTATTTCCTGATAGTTGAAAACTCATAACGATGAGATTATTGTTTACCAAAATAAGATGCACCCATCTAACTCCAAAAAGACAATTAATTCAAGAGCAATCTATCGCGCTTACTGTATATCAAGTTTGACCTAATTTCGTTAAGTTATTAATATGCAAAATCTTAGTAAGAAGTTGAACCTTTTGTCAAAATTCTCGGTGGTGGTTTGTGATATATTAAATGACCCTCAGTGGTTACCTCCAATAAAATCATAAAACTCTTAACGCAATGATCTACAATTCACTTGTATTTGAAATTTGACCTAATTTTGATAAACTGACATAAAGCCATTCAAGTGGACAGAGTTAGCTAGGAATTTTTTTGAAAACTCAAAAACATGGGAATCGTAAGTACAACATGCGGGTACACCATATATGTCTGAAATCTTGGCTTGTGGCATTTAGATCTATATATATTCTCTAGACTTTCTTTTTGAAAAGGAACAATCTGGTCATCACTCTAAAAATGTTGAATGTAATTTCTAGATAGTTGGAAACTCAAAACAATGTTGTTGTTTACTAAGAGAAGATGCACTCATGTAGAGGTCCCAACCTTTAAATAAGGTAGAGATCCATGTGTTTACAATGCTAGTCCCTGGATCAATAGCTAGCATCCATAGTTAAGATGTAATATCAAGAAACAAAGGTCATAATACAACTTTATAACCAGGTATAAAATATTTCATTACATCTTACATAGCTCATTTGGCTATTACATTACATTGCAGCAGAAAATCTATAAGCATGGGGTCCTTCATCTTCAAAGTGCCACAGGCAAACATGTTGGTTGTAGACTTTGTAATCCTAATCAATTAACTTACCTAATATCAATCAAACCTGCAACATTACAAGTTACAGCCACAAGGGTCAATACATTTGAATTGTATTGGAAAGTTTCACTACTACGTAGAAATATAAGTGGATCCTATCATTACATGCATATTTGGCTAAGTAGAGTTTTAGGATCGTTTGCAGAAAGCAATAATTTATCCTATCTTTTCAAAATGGTTTTGTTCCTTTTGTCAAATATTTCTGAACTCCTTGGTAAATCCCCAAGTGTTTCAAGTTTTTGTCAAAATCTCTTGAGCTCCTTGGTAAATCCCCAAGTGCTTCAAGTTTTTATCAAAAATCCCTTGAGCTCCTTGGTAAAACCCCAAGTGCTTCATGTTTTTATCAAAATCTCTTGAGCTTCTTGGTAAATCCCCAAGTGTTTCAAGTCTTTGTCAAAATCTCTTGAGCTCCTTGGTAAATCCCCAAGTGCTTCAAGTCTTTTGTTGTCACTTAAAATCTTTTAGAAATTGGAATGTCGAGATTTCCCATAGCTTCAAGCTTTAGTTGCTCAGTATTGTCCATAACCGGGGACACGGCTAAGTACTTAGATTTTTATCTTCTGCAGAAGTTGTATACTTTACCCACATGACACACTCTCATCTTGTTGCCACCAGTGGCCGCTGGATAAGTACTCACCAAGATGGAGTACTGGCAGATTGAGAATGTGACGAAGTCTTTCCATAGGGTCCTCCCATAGACCATTGCTAGCTTGTCTTCAGGCACCCATGTAGGGCTTCGAGTTCCCTCATTTTCAGTAACCTGAAGACAATGCATGGGTCTTCCCAATGTAGTTGACTAAGCCAGAGCCATATGTAGCATGTGGTTGTACACGAAAGCCACAGTTGGAGAAACATGTTCAATATCTAAGTCCCTGGGTGGTTTTCTTTTGGTGCACAACACAAAGAGATTGCCATAGACATGGTTCCTTTTTTTGCCACCTTGTCCAAAACTTGAGTATCCTTGTCCACCCAGGTGGTTCATTGAGTACCTATTTTATTATATAAAACATAAGTCCTTTTCTCAATCTCATAAAATCTCCACATGTATCTCTTCTCAAAATATAAAGCATGGCTAAGCATTTTACAACTACATTGTTTCCACTAAGGAATGTATAAGGTATCCTATTAGGATTTAGCATAGCATAAGTATAGAAATTCTTTTCATGCATGTTTCAAAATCCACTAGGTAGAATGAAAATAATAGGACTTAAGATGATAGTGTAACTTGCCTTTTTGGTAGGGAATGTTGGTTCACTTCTTGATCTTGCTAGTTTCACACTTTTCTAACTTCACTACAAATCAATCAAGCAAACAAAAATTCAACTAGCATTCCAACCCATAATCAAACAAATAAATCATCACACATAAAATAATAAAAACTAAGTCATGCATGCAAGCATGCAAAAGGTGGTTTTATTTGCAAAGGTGGTTTCTACTAGGCTCTAAAGATTGTAAGGCTCAAAGTGGTCATTTTCAAAAGTAGAGTCAGGGGAGGTGGATCGAACGAAGCTACATGTGTCGCTGGTGACGGCGTTGCTGAGCCGGCTCTGGCACCGTGGACCTCTGGTACGGAGGAGGTGATCTGGTGCAGGCCGGCGTTGGGGCGGGGAAGCAACCTTCGACTTGCTAGACAAGGGAGCTGGTAAAACTTCTTCGGTCGCTACGTAGTGTCGGTGGAGAGGCTGTGAAGGGGCATGGCTGTGGTGTTCCGAGGTGATCTCCAGGGATTCGGCCCGATGGGCGCAGGTTTGAAATTTTGAATTGTGCAAGACAAACAATTTTGAGGAATGGACTTTGGCGCCTTGTTTCTGGACCGAAGGGCGAGATGGAATTTTCGTACCACTTTTGAATATTGGACATGGGAAGATATTTCTGCGGTTGTTTCTGGCGCAGAGTTCAAATTATTATTGACTGCATGGTAAAAGCGGTGGCTTTGGAATGTGTTCTGTCCCTCAGCTAATTTTTTATGTACTCTACTATTATATACAATCTAAAGTTTGACTTGGGGCAACACAAGTAATTGCATATATTTATGCACGATAATGGGCACAAGGACATGGTCATTGAACTTGGACTACCATTCTTTTCTTTTTTATTTGTTTTTTAAAGATGGACTACCTTTAATGGTAATGTGTTAATTTTCTGCCAAACGTGGGTCTACGGATCTGAACAAAAGTGCATAATAATATTTCAATATTCTGGTGGGAAAATGCTATTTTTTCCATTTTCCGAATGGCTACCGAGATACATTGACTAGATGCATCAAGTACTATACATTTCATAATAGCGTTCCAAATACGTAGTTACCGTAAAGTACTTCCACCACATAAGAAAATAAAATAAAAGACCGGAAATACAAGGAAAGTAATCCTCATTATTGGAAATAACAATCTATTCGCATGGCGGCTCTTACATCACCCTTCAAAAATCATCTGCTTGCAAAGATGCTCGGAGAATCTCTGCTCGTTCTTTCACATGTCCCAAGACCGTCCAGTTGATATTATTGACATGTGCATCGGCCGGATTGGGAACACGATTTTTAGCCACTAACTTCTGAAGACCATCGGCAGCATCAAGGCCATCTTCAATCGTAGAAATCCAGCCCTAGTTCAATTCTCTGATCCACCAAGTGGCCGTTTCCAAATCATGTTGGAGATGCCTAATCTTAGCTTTGGCCATGCACCATACTTCTGTTTGGTTCCTAAAAATGGCAGCATTACTGGCAAGCTGCTGAATATCTGTGATGTGAACCTCCTTGGCAAGGACATGATCATGCACTTGCTTCTGCAAATTGTAGTGTAGCAAATCAATCAGCAAATAACACAAGCAAGATGCAACAAATAGCCATGTTTCTGTACGAGTTGTGTTGTGTCGAGTGGGGCTACATCTGAATGTGCAAACCTCCTTAGGTTTCGTTGGCGTCGATTCTCATTGGTCAGTACAAAATCTTCCATGCCTTGCAAAAATAAAAAAATATATTAGTACATGAGAAGGCGGGGCAAGCAAACGATGAACTACTCTCGAAAATACATATATGCAAAGTGGAGGCAAACCTTTGTCTAGGGAGGATTGTTGGGGGTTATCATTGGGATGGCGAGTTCTTATACTGCTGCGAGATAACTAATTTGGCTTCACGACTCGTACTTGCCTTCTTTTCTCTTGGAACCAATCCCGCAGTACAGCAACTAACATGCATTATTAGAAATATAATAAGGCACTGCAAGGAAGAAGAGATGAACTGCATTCAGAAGTAAAATGCAAGGAAAGCATGCATAGGAAGTGTGCACCAACCTTTGTCTTGGTAGTAGGGAGTTTTAGTAGTAGCCCTGGTGAGGGGTGCGAGTGGCTTACGCATCTCTCGGTTTCAGGGGTGGGAAAGCAGACACTCTATCGTGTAGCGAGGGAAGCAAATATGACGAAGCAGACTCCAGCGAGGTGGATGACGGTGTCGTGGAATAGACTCCGGAAAGGTGGAAGTCGGCTAAGGAGGGATGTGATAGAGGATAATGAGGGGATAGTGGGAGGGATCGGCGATAGAACGAGCCAGAGGCCCTGTCAGTATGCAGGTAGCTAGGAGGATCCCGCCAATATTCCACTAAAATTTTGAACTAGAAGATCCCGCCAATATCACACCTAAGTTTAGTACTGAGTCGCGCTTGGCTCACCTTCAGAGTAATACAATATTAAAAGGAACGCTCGAAATGCAATAGGCATCGAATGCGATTGTACGGTGGCATGTGTAGCTTGTGAAGAAAGGTGGCTGAGTCTAGTGCAGTTGTGATGGTGGTGCTTTTATTTTCTTTTCTTTTTGCGAATAATAAGGAGAGGATAACTCTCGGTGGTTATAGATATACTCCCGATGGGAACCTCCAAAAGCTTTTTGATAAAACTTTCAAATAAACCTATGATTTACTTGTAGTTCAAATTTGACATAATTTCGATAAATCGATATAAAGTCATTGAAGAGGGCAGAGTTATCTAGGAAGTTTGAAAACTCATAAGACATGGGATTCGAAAGTACAACGTGGCGGTCCACTATATATAATTGAAAGCTTGTCTTGTGGCATACAAATCCATATTCTTCGGACTTCCTTTACGAAAAAGAACAATCTCTTCATCACTTCGAAAATTGAGAATATTCTTTCCTGATAGTTGGAAACTCACACCAATGACATTTTTTACTAAAATAAGATGCACCCATCTACCTATGAAAATACAATTAATTCAAGAGAAATCTATCACGCTTACTGGTAGCTCAAGTTTGACCTAATTTCATTTAATTTCCGAGATGAATAGTCAAAACTCTAGATGGTGTTTTTGATATATTAAATGACCCCCCCGATGATTACCTCCAAAAAAATTCGCAAAACTTTCAAAGCAACATACAATTTACTCATAGTTCAAATTTGACCTAATTTCGATAAATCGACATAAAGCCATTCAAGTGGGCACAGTTAGCTAGGCCGAAGTTTGAAAACTCGTGAAACATGGAAATCATATAATTAGTGCACAACATGTCGGTCCATTATATTCAGATCTGAAAACCTCTGCTTGTGGCATTCAGATACATATTCTCGAGACCTTCTTTACGGAGAGGAACAATCTAATTATGAATCGTAAAATTGAGAATGTTCTTTACAGATAGTTGGAAACTCGCACTGACGACATCATTGTTTACTAAAACAAGATGCACCATCTACCTCCGAAAAGACAAATAATTCTAGAGCAATCTATCACGCTTACTAGTAGCTCAAGTTTAAACTAATAATTTCATTAGGTTGTCAAGAATCATAGCAAGAAGTTGAACCTGTTGTAAAAATTTTCGATGGTAGTTTGCAATATATTAAATGACCCTCCAATGTTACCTCCAAAAAAATCGTAAAACTTTTTAAGCAACCAACAATTTACTCGTAGTTCAAATTTGACCTAATTTCATTGATAAATCGACATAAAGCCATTCAAGTGGGCAAAGTTAGCTAGGTTGAAGTTTGAAAACTCATGAAACATAGGAATCATATAAGTCGTACACAACATGTTGGTCTCATATATATATATATATATATCTGAAAATCTCTGCTTGTGGAATTCAGATCCATATTCTTGAGACCTTATTTACGGAAAGGAATAATCTGATCATGAATAAAAATTGAGAATGTTTTTCCTGATAGTTGGAAACTCGCACCGATGACATTATTGTTTACTAAAAGAAGATGCACCCATCTACACCTCTAAAAAGACAAATAATTCAAAAACAATCATAGCAAGAAGTTGAACCTGTTGTCAAAATTCTCGATGGTGGTTTGTGATATATTAAATGACCCATGATGGTTACCTCCAAAAAAATAGCAAAACTTTCAAAGCAACCTACAATTTTCTCATAGTTCAAATTTGACCTAATTTTGATAAAACAACATAAAGCCATTCAAGTGGGCAGAGTTAGCTAGGTCGAAGTTTGACAACTCGCGAAACATGGGAATCATATAAGTAGTATACAACATGTCGGTCCACTATATATATACATATGAAAATCTATCCTTGTGGCCTTCATATACATATTCTTAAGACCTTTACGAAAAGGAAAAATCTGGTCATGACTCGGAAAATTAAGAATGTTCTTACCTGATAGTTGGAAACTCGCACCGACGGCATTACTGTTTACTAAAATAACATGCAACCATCTACCTCTGAAAATACAAATAATTCAAGAGTAATATATCGTGCTTACTCGTAGCTCAAGTTTGACCTAAGTTCCCTAAGTTGTCAAGAATTTTAGCAAGAAGTTGAACCTGTCGTCAAAATTGTAGAAGGTGTTTTGTGATATATTAAATGACCCCCCATGGTTACTTTCAAAAAAATCGTAAAACTTTAAATGCAATCTACAATTTACTTAGATTTAAAATTTGACCTAATTTCAATAAATCGAAATAAAGTCATCTAAGTGGACAGAGTTAGCTCGGACGAAGTTTGAAAAATCATAAAACATGGGAACTATAAGTACAACATGTGGGCCCATTATATATATCTGAAAAGCTCTGCTTGTGGCATTAAGATCCATATTCTTGAGACCTTGTTTACAGAAAGGAACAATCTCTTCATCACTCGGAAAATTGAGAATGTTATTTCCTGATAGTTGAAAACTCATACCGATGAGATTATTGTTTACCTAAATAAGATGCACCCATCTAACTCCAAAAAGACAATTAATTCAAGAGCAATCTATCGCGCTTACTGGTATATCAATTTTGACCTAATTTCGTTAAGTTATTAATATGCAAAATCTTAGTAAGAAGTTGAACCTTTTGTCAAAATTCTCGGTGGTGGTTTGTGATATATTAAATGACCCTCAGTGGTTACCTCCAATAAAATCATAAATCTCTTAACGGAATGATCTACAATTCACTTGTATTTGAAATATGACCTAATTTTGATAAACTGACATAAAGCCATTCAAGTGGACAGAGTTAGCTAGGAATTTTTTTGAAAACTCAAAAACATGGGAATCGTAAGTACAACATGCGGGTACACCATATATGTCTGAAATCTTGGCTTGTGGCATTCAGATCTATATATATTCTCTAGACTTTCTTTTTGAAAAGGAATAATCTGGTCATCACTCTGAAAATGTTGAATGTAATTTCTAGATAGTTGGAAACTCAAAACAATGTTGTTGTTTACTAAGAGAAGATGCACTCATGTAGAGGTCCCAACCTTTAAATAAGGTAGAGATCCCTGTGTTTACAATGCTAGTCCCTGGATCAATAGCTAGCATCCACAGTTAAGATGTAATATCAAGAAACAAAGGTCATAATACAACTTTATAACCAGGAATAAAATATTTCATTACATCTTACATAGCTCATTTGGCTATTACATTACATTGCAGCAGAAAATCTATAAGCATGGGGTCCTTCATCTTCAAAGTGCCACAGGTAAACATGTTGGTTGTAGACTTTATAATCCTAATCAATCAACTTACCTAATATCAATCAAACCTGCAACATTACAAGTTACAGCCACAAGGGTCAATACATTTGAATTGTATTGGCAAGTTTCACTACTACGTAGAAATATAAGTGGATCCTATCATTACATGCATATTTGGCTAAGTAGAGTTTTAGGCTCGTTTGCAGAAAGCAATAATTTATCCTATCTTTTCAAAATGGTTTTGTTCCTTTTGTCAAATATTTCTGAACTCCTTGGTAAATCCCCAAATGTTTCAAGTCTTTGTCAAAATCTCTTGAGCTCCTTGGTAAATCCCCAAGTGCTTCAAGTTTTTATCAAAAATCCCTTGAGCTCCTTGGTAAAACCCCAAGTGCTTCAAGTTTTTATCAAAATCTCTTGAGCTTCTTGGTAAATCCCCAAGTGTTTCAAGTCTTTGTCAAAATCTCTTGAGCTCCTTGGTAAATCCCCAAGTGCTTCAAGTCTTTTGTTGTCACTTAAAATCTTTTAGAAATTGGAATGTCGAGATTTCCCATAGCTTCAAGCTTTAGTTGCTCAGTATTGTCCATAACCGGGGACACGACTAAGTACTTAGATTTTTATCTTCTGCAGAAGTTGTATACTTTACCCACATGACACACTCTCATCTTGTTGCCACCAGTGGCCGCTGGATAAGTACTCACCAAGATGGAGTACTGGCAGATTGAGAATGTGACGAAGTCTTTCCATAGGGTCCTCCCATAGACCATTGCTAGCTTGTCTTCAGGCACCCATGTAGGGTTTCGAGTTCCCTCATTTTCAGTAACCTGAAGACAATGCATGGGTCTTCCCAATGTAGTTGACTAAGCCAGAGCCATATGTAGCATGTGGCTGTACACGAAAGCCACAGTTGGAGAAACATGTTCAATATCTAAGTCCCTGGGTGGTTTTCTTTTGGTGCACAACACAAAGAGATTGCCATAGACATGGTTCCTTTTGTTGCCACCTTGTCCAAAACTTGAGTATCCTTGTCCACCCAGGTGGTTCATTGAGTACCTGTTTTATTATATAAAACATAAGTCCTTTTCTCAATTTCATAAAATCTCCACATGTATCTCTTCTCAAAATATAAAGCATGGCTAAGCATTTTACAACTACATTGTTTCCACTAAGGAATGTATAAGGTATCCTATTAGGATTTAGCATAGCATAAGTATAGAAATTCTTTTCATGCATGTTTCAAAATCCACTAGGTATAATGAAAATAGTAGGACTTAAGATGATAGTGTAACTTGCCTTTTTGGTAGGGAATGTTGGTTCACTTCTTGATCTTGCTAGTTTCACACTTTTCTAACTTCACTACAAATCAATCAAGCAAACACAAATTCAACTAGCATTCCAACCCATAATCAAACAAACAAATCATCACACATAAAATAATAAAAACTAAGTCATGCATGCAAGCATGCAAAAGGTGGTTTTATTTGCAAATTTGGTTTCTACTAGGCTCTAAACATTGTAAGGATCAAGTGGTCATTTTCCGAAGTGGCAAAGTCATTTGCAAAAGGGTTTTATCTAAAACCATTTTTTTCCAAATCCAATCATTATTTCATGTGGTGGAAAATGCTTTTAGTGAAGCAACCATTTTGTGTTGTTCACCAAATAAGTTTTTTAATCTCAGAACTTGGTGGTTAGGGTCAGTAGGTTTGTTTCAAATCATTTTCCCAAAGTTTTTACTCCAAAATCATTTTCATAGCAAAACAATATTTTTATTTGACTAGAAATAGGCTAATTCAAGTTTTTATTCCTAATCTTCACAAAATCCATTTTTAAATCCATGGGTTGGTTCCTAGGATCATTAAGTTCACAACAAACGAAATTGCAAAGAATTTAGCCCTAAAAACATTTTGGAACAATTTTTCTAACCTAAACAAGCATACAAATGTTTCTGCAAAAACAGACAATCTAACAGAATCTTTTTACTAAACAAATTTCATGGTTGTCTAGGGTTTGTTCCACTGATTCCATTGATATAAAGTTTGCAAATTTTGGACGTGTGGATCAAAAGTTACAAGGTTTTCAAATTTGCATCTCAATCAGATTTCAAATTCTGTTTTAAAACAAGGACTGGCCACGCGGCGCAATATTACTGGCTGATACCGCTTCGGTCGGATCATTCTTTCTGGACCGTAGGATCTAACTTAGATCGAGTGGCGCAGAGGCACTCGATACCCCTTTTTCTATGTTCTATCACAGCCACACGATATCGATCTAACGGTCGCAGATGCTTGGCCAAAGGCTGGCGGCGCTGTGCGGCGGCAGACGGCGGCGCACGGTCGGGCAAGGTGCTAACGGCGGTTACAGGAAGCAAAGGAGGAAACGAGGATGCTCACCGTACTTAGGGGATCATGGTGATGCTCAACGTGGTCGCGAGGAGGTGAGGGGCGCTCAGGATCCATTGGGATTCCTCGCCGGAGTCAAGGACGGCGTCGGTCTCGCTCAGGCATAGTCGGGGACGAGGCTAACGATCGTGCTAAGGCAAAACAAAGGTGTGGTTAGACGCGTACGAGCATGGGGAAGGTGAGAGCATCACTAAGAGGGCTCGGGGCGGTCTGTCTTACCAGGGGAAGGTCGCCGGAGATAGTAGCAGACGCGGCGGCGCTCAGAGGTTGTCGAAGTCGACGTTCTGGGGCGCCCTCGGTTGAACGGAAGGCACGGGCAGAAGCGCCAGAGGCTGGGGATCACGGCGGTGTGCTTAGGAAGACAAGGGGCGGCGAGGTTCGGCCGGAATTTACTGGAGATGCTCATCGGAGTAGTGGCGGTGCGAGGCGAAATTGCCACAGCCTGGTGGCTCTTGTGCTGCGGTGTTTGAGGGGAAAGGAGGAGAAGGCGCAGGCGATTAAAAGGACGCATTTGCAGAGCGGAATCACTGCGGCGTTACAGCGAATTAACGCGAGCATTCAACGGCAGGAACGGCCGGGCGTGGTCAGCGGCGGGTGGAAACGACGAACAGTATTGTGGGGCCTGCCTGTCAGCGAGGGAGAGTGAGGGAAAGAGGGGCCACCGGTCAGTCGCTCTACGGGTGCGAGTTTAAGTGAAAACGATTCGCAGAGAGGGGGAGGGAACTGGGCTGCGAATGGGCTTCTTGGGCCAGGTGGGTTGGGTCAGGTCTGGTTCTATTTTTTTCTTTCTCAATGTTTTATCTTTTTCCAATTCTATTTTCTGTTTTGGAATTCAAACAACACATCAAACATTCAAATCAATTCAATCTTCCACCACACTTTGCAATTGAATTTGGTTCTGTTTTAACAACACAAAACCAGGTCCCAAAAATAATATTTTTACTTTAGGGTCCATTAATAATTAAATAAAATGGACCTTAGTTAATAAATCAAATAGGATTTGTTTTATTTAAAATCTCCATTTGAAATCTAAATATTTTCAAAACCAAATCAGTAGGTTTTATTTGAGAATATAAAATACTTGGAAAATTATTTAAAATAAATAAATAAGTTTTGATGTTTAAAATAAAATAGTAAAATTTTTATTTTCAATAAACTTTGGATATTAAATCCTTTTTATTTTATTTAAATAAACCTTTACTATATTTATCAAATAGAAACATTTTATTTCAAAGGCTTGGCCAAGTTTTAATTTGGCCTATAAAATACTCCTTATTTAAATTTCTTCCTTTTTATTTGAAAACCAAATCTTTTTATTAAAAGATTCAAAAATAGTAATTTCAAATATTTTTAGCTTTATTATTTATTTAACTTTTTAAATCCCTTTAGGAATTTGTTTGATCCAAAAAGGTTTTGAAAGTTTCCAATTGGATTCAAAAAGTTTCTTCTCACCCTGAAATTCAACAAAGTTTTATTTTATTCCTTTATTTTTCACATTACAAGATTTGGAAAATCTTGGGATGTGACAACTCATCCACCCAGGAAATGACACTTAATTCGAGAGCAATCTATTGCGCTTACTTGTAGCTCAAGTTTGACCTTCGATAAATTGTGAAGATGAAAAATCTTAGAAGAAGTTGAACTTGTTGTAAAAACTCTCGGTGGTGGTTTGTGATATATTAAATGACCCCCAATGGTTACCTGCAAAAAAATTCACAAAACTTTCAAAGAAACCTACAATTTACTTGTAGTTCAAATTTGACCAAATTTTGATAAATCGGCATAAAGTCATTCAAGTGGGCAGAGTTAGCTAGTACGAAGTATGAAAACTCATAACATTAAACATGGGGATCGTAAGTAAAGCATGTTAGTCCACTTAATATGTTTGTAAGCTTGTCTTATGGCATTCAGATCCATATTCTTCGGACTTTCTTTACGGAAAAGTAGAACAATCTCGTCATCACTTGGGTAATTGAGAATGTTCTATCAAGATAGTTGGAAACTCACACCGACGACATTGTTTAGTACAAGAAGATGCACCCAACAACCTCAGGAAAGACATTTAATTCAAGAGCAATGTACCACTCTTACTTGTAGCTCAAGTTTGGCCTAATTTTGTTAAATCAACAAGTCATTGAAATGTGCGAAGTTAGGTAGGAAGCTTGCAAAATGGAACTAGAAACACCATGGTCAACTTAGTGTGATAATTGGGGCAGTTGCATTTTCTTCTAACTATGGTAGGTCCCCTAGGAGCGAGGTGCTTCAGTTAACACGGTCGGTGGAAGTACAAATTACATCAAGGACCTCATAAAAATGAAAATTACATCCAAGTCCATGCACTTAGCACAAGGTCCATAAAACATGCAGTGAAGTGTGTTTTGAGAATTGTGCATACTAGTGTTCATTGTGCTAAAGACTGTCAATAGAATCTACTAGATGCTAAGAATGCAAAAGAAGATCCAACTGTTAGCAATGTTTGGATTTTCTAGTCTTGATCGAACGGTGAATGTTCAAAGTTATCCTTACACTATATAGTGGTATGGTATTGGAAGAATTAAGACAAGATAAAGGTAAGATAAGAAGTACTAATACTATGAATGACCAGTCTTTTGAATAACCTTTCCCTCCCGATGTTTGGGGAGCAAGTGAGAATTTCAAAACTGGAACAGTTTGATTTTTTTCTGCCAAATACCAAAGTGGTTTCCTTCCTTTTTGTTTTAGCTAAAATTGTTTCCTTACTATGTATACTCCTCCTACTCCACACCAATGCGGCTGCCGAACACGCTAGAGAAATAGAGCCTCACCCTAAAAAACAGAGTTGTCGTACCGAGGCACACGTGCGCAGCACCACGCCGTGGACGAGGGAGAGATCAGCCGGGCTGGTGCACGAGGGGAGAGGGGTGGGGACTGGGGAGAGATGATAGGCAGCGAAGGAGAGAGAAAACACACTTCTTTTGTGTGCATAAACTTATGTACTATAGTCCCATACATTTACTACTAGTGCACTGTACCTTGTAACTGGTGTCAGCTACCCATCATTGCTCTGCTCTAACATCACACCACCTTAAACTACTCTCTCTTCACTGCTCTCGCTCTGCCTTTTTAAGGCTCAATTTTGAATAAATTTCGTTGAATTGACAAGATGCAAAATCTTAGCAAGAAGTTAAACCTGTTTTCCAAACTCTCGGTGGTTACCAATATATTAATTGACCCTCGATGGGTAACTCCAAAAGCTTTTTCGTAAATATTTCAAAGAAACATACTTTTTACTTATAGATCAAATTTGATGTAATTTCGATAAATCGACATAAATTCATTCAAGTGGGTAGAGTTAGCTAGGAAGTTTGAACACTCATAGGACATGGGAATCGTAGGTACAACATGTCAGTCCACCATATATATTTGAAAGCTCTGGCATTCATATCCATGTTCTTGACACTTTCTTTACAAAAAGGAACAATCTTGTCATCACTCGGAAAATTGAGAATGTTCTTTCCTGATATTTGGAAACTCACACCGATGACATTGGTTACTAAAAGAGGATGCACCCATCTACCTTTGAAAAAACAATTCTTTCAAGAGCAATCTATCGTGTTTACTTGTTGCTCAAGTTTACCTAGTTTCGTTAAGTTGTTAAGATGAATAATCATAGAAAAAAGTTGAACCTGTTTTCAAAATTCTTGATGGTGGTTTGTGATATATTAAGTGGCCCCCACTGGTTACCTCCAAATTTTTTTGCAAAACTTTCAACGCAACATACAATTTACTCGTAGTTCAAATTTGACATAATTTTGATAAATTGACATAAAGCCATTCAAGTGGGCAGAGTTATCTAGGACAAAGTTTGAAAACTTGTAAACATGGGAATCATATAAGTAGTACTCCCCCTGTTTTAAAATATAAGATGTTTTAGCTTTATGAAGCAAATGTATCTAGACATTTTTTAGTATGTAGGTTCACTCAGGTTTTGTCAACACCCGGATTTTTAATCCAGATGCCTATTATACCATACCTCGCAAACCCAGGCTTACCATTTTTGCGAGACATACCAAAATTGGTACCACAATACATCATCCATTACAAACCATAATAAAGGTCTTACAAATAAAAGATCTCTTGATCCAGTCTTGATACAATCAATGCAGCGGAAATTAGACGTAGCGGGGCTTCATCTTCAGGGTTACAGGCAATGCTGACGATGGGAGATGATCCTATTTGTCATAGACCTCCTACTGTCTATTATCCTGGTAGTCCTCATCATAGTCTGGCCATGGGAATAGCCATGAGTACTCTTTAAGTACTCGCAAACTATCACTAACAGGTAAAGTAGTTCGAGTAGAAATCCTAATCTCTAGGGTTACTTGCAAAAAGCCAGGTTTATTTCATACTGAGTTCATAAGTAAAGAAAACTAGTTTATGTTCTACAACACCTAAGTGGGAACTTAGTTTTCATGTTCACAACCCTGTTGTGGTCAATTCAAAGTCATAGTTCATTTCAGAAGTCATTTTGAAAACATCTGACGACGGAATAGTATGGCCAATCCAACTTTCCATGACCGCGGACACGGATATTCGAATAGTTTGACACTCTGCAGAGGTGGTACAATTTCACCACAACATTTGATACATCCGTCAGGCATAACCCTGAATCATCATACTTAGTATGTGGATAATCAATCATAACCTTTCAATTACACACCCTAGTATAGGCACCTCCCCTATGAGTTTGGCCTCCCAACCATGACCATCTGTCATCTTGGGTACTGCATAGGTGGACATTCATCATGAGTTAGCCTAAGCTCAACCTCTTCGGCAAGGGAACCCATACTAATACATATAAACTTCCAGTCAAGCCCTATCTAATTCAGGTATTGTGGTTGTACAAATAAATTAGAATGGTATCGCATCCGAACCAAACCATCAGTTTTTATAAAGGCCTAAGGCTCATGCCTCAACATTTTCATCATCAAATCATCTTGTGCACATAACACATGTCAAAAAATTTCAATAAAATGAATCTTCATTCCAAGGTTTTCATAATCATTTTCACCAAGTATTCTCATCTAAAGTGATAAACTTTTATGCTTAGCACTAGCCAGTAAAGTTGAGGGTATTCACTAATGAGGGGTGCTAATCAGGTGTAACTATCTAACTCTAGTTCTATACTCTTGATGGTATCTAAGTATAACTACTTAGGCCTAGTTTTATGCTCTTTATGTTATCTATAGTATTTTTTGAAAACTCACAAGTCACTAAGTAAGGGTAAAGAACTTTGATAAAGATAAAGAATAAAGCTTGCAAGTAAAACTGGGAATTGGTATAATCAAGGTTGCATAACCAAACCATGCCTAAAGCATCTTGCATAGGTTATCTTGCAAGGATGGATTGCATAATTAAGAAAATTGCAAGTGTTAGGCTTGCATAGTTAACTTGTAGTGTTAGGCTTGCATATGTAGCATGCAAAGTTCTAGCTTGCCTTGATTGGTGAAGTGGTTGAAGTTTTCTTCTTCGTAGTAGTACTCCTCCTCGTAGCCTTGGTCGGTATTAGCGTCTATAAATGAATACGAGGTACACAATCACCAAACAATACTTAACTACCTCTATTTGGAACACAAAGGTTCACACTAGATGATCTAGCATCATCAGAATCATTACATGAAATAAAGACCTAGTCCTTTTTATTTTATTTTAGGAAAGTAATTTATACTCATTGAAAATACTTAAGATTTAATATTATCCAATTAAAATATGGGATCATGTTGACACATGTCATCACCACATATTCTAATACTTGGGAATGTGATTTTAAGTGGTGGTCATATTTTATGAAGTTTTAAAATTACTATTTTACACAATTAAAGTGACTAGAAATGCCTATAGAGCATTCTTTTAGTACTAGTCCAAGATCACTGCATGTAAACCTAATTATTTTTACATATTCAGATAGACCTTGTCAAATGTGATTTTTGAGAGTTGGAATCAACTCAAAAGCATTTATGATTGATTTTTGAAAAATATTTGAATGTGTAAAAGTCTCTGTCTTGTTATTTTTACTATACGTGATCTATAAATTCAAATGGTTTGAATCCAACGGGCGTGGATAGATATTTTCAATACCTTTCTAGCAAAATTGGAATCATGCATTTTGGCCAAGTGAATCGTTTTGAATTGAATTTCAAAGTCACTGACAGAACTAGGGTTTTGAAATAAAATAAAAACCTAAATTTGAATCGCTGGCTCGTGCGGGAACGATACTGGGCCGGACCAACTACACTATGTTGGCGCAGCGGGCTGCTGACACGATGGTCCCATGCGTCAGCGGCTCTATCTAACCGAAATGGTATGTTTCAATCTAGGCCCTACGATTAGGCTAAGATCGACGACGGTGGTTCGTCGTCTCTGTTGCACAGCTCCGGCGAGACCAAACACTAACAGCGACGGTTGGGGTACGCGGTGGCTCACCTGGGCTCCAGCTAGGGTCGGCGATGGGGGCGAACGAACTTGTCGATGATGGAGGTTTGAGGCGCGGTCACGGTAGCTCCTGGGGTGGCTCCAATCGACGGCTCCTCTTCTCCTCTAAAGTGGCGGACTCCAGCCAAATTACGGTGATGCGGTGCTCGCCTTGCTACGGGGAGAGGTGTGGGAGGTTCTATGAGGAGTGGGGAGTGAGATGGTGTGGTGAATTGAGGCAGAGGGGGCCTCTATTTATACACCATCGAGAGGGGCAGAGCGGCATGGTCTGGCTCCTCCGGCGACGTCATTGTAGTGAGCTACGGGCATGGCTGAGGGTGCTGGTCGACGTAGTGCTCCCTGGCGGTCTTCATGCACGCGATGGCGCGACAAGGGGCGGTTGGAAATGGTCAGGAGCGGTCCGTGTTCTATGTGGGAACAACGAGTGTTCGATACGGCGTACTGTGGTCTCGTGTCGCGCGACGGTGAACGGTCGTGTCCTAGGGGTCACTAGTGTCGCGATGAGTGTGGGTACACATGGAGAGAGCGATGCGCGGCGTGTGCGCACGAGGAGACTGCGGTGTTCTCGCGTGCTCTCGGCATGACAGACAGAGAAATAGGCACGGCGTCTCTCGGGTGGTCCACTGCTGGGCTATGATCGAGGGGTGGACAGGGAGTGGCGGTGGACGGTGGCCTATCTCCTAGACATCATGGACGGGAGCGGGGCGGCTTGTGGCGAGTTATCCAAGCTCGGCCGACAAGGAAGGCTCGGGTGGCGCGACACTAGTCCAAGCAGTGAAGGGGGAGCCGCTCCAATGCAGTGATGTGCACTAGGGCTGAGTGAGGGCTAGTAGTTGTGACAATTGGTAGACAAAGCATTGATCAAGAACTGTAATAGTTTGGCAGCTGTTACTGTGCTCACCGGGTGTTTGATGAAATGGCCGCATGAATTCAAAATTTGAATTTTTGGATGAATTTTGGTGAGTGCTCTTGTCAAATGCTTGGTAGTCTGTGGTTGCTAGGGTTTGCCAAGGGGAACTGGTTTGGTTGATTTTTGAGAAATGGCCATCTTAGTACCTATTAAGGATTCAATTTTTGAATTCCTCTCAAATGGATTTGAAAATATTTTCTATAAGTTTGTGAGTTTTCTTGGGTTAATTGTTACTTGGTCTAGCAAGGGGTGAAACGAATTGGATTTGTTTCTATTAGAAATCATTTAATAGAGATGCCCTAAGTGGGCTAGTGGTTGATTTTGGTCAAAATGACCATTTGATCATATGCCTTCTTATTTGAAGTTCCTTTGATTTGTTTTGTTTGGAATTGACCTAGATGATATTGTTTTCATCTTTAAATCAATCCTTATAATTCATAGCAATCAAACATGGCAAATGCAATCATTCATGCATTAATCACACACACATGCATTCATATTAATTTTAATAATAAAAGTTTTTGCTAACCCTGAACTTGGGTGATTAGAACTTGATAATCTTATTTAATATTTTTGAGGTGTTACAAACCTTCCCTCCTTAAACAAAATCTCGTCCCGAGATTTAAGAAAAAGAAAACTAGGAACTAAAGAGATCTGGAAAGTGAGTCCTAATGTAATCTTCTTGCTCCCAAGTAGCTTCTTCTTTAGTATGGTTACTCCACTGGATCTTGAGAAACTTGATACTCCTGGTTCTGGTGGTTCTGAAGGCTTCTCCCAAAATACGAATGGGTACTTCACGATAAGTTAGGTCCTTGTTGATCTGTATGGCTCGGTGATCAATATTCTTGAAAACTGCGGTCTTCTTCGGAATTTCTAGGCATTTGCGAAGTAATGAAATATGGAACACATCATGCACGGCTGACATCTGCTCCGGTAGTTCCAGTTGATATGATACTTCTCCTCCGCTATTAAATCTTGAGGGGTCCAATATATCTGGGGGAAAGCTTTCCTTTGAGTTAGAAACGCTGCATTCCTTTCAAGGGTGATACTTTTAGATACACAAAATATCTGACAGTGAAGGCTAGATCTCGACGTCTCTTGTCGGCGTAACTCTTCTATCTGGATTGGGCGGTCTTAATGTGCTCACGGATCTTATGAACTTTCTCTTTGGCTTTTCTTAGGATGTCGGGTCCGAAAATCCGACTCTCTCCTACTTCCGACCAATTCAGTGGGGTACGACACTTCCTTTCGTACATAAACTCAAATGGGGCCATTTGCAAACTGGCTTGGTAACTGTTGTTGTATGAGAATTCTGCGAAAGGCAGACAGTCCTCCCATTTACATCCATATTCCAACATACAAGCTCTCAACATATCTTTGAGTATCTAGTTTACTCGCTCCATTTGTCCATCAGTTTGCGGGTGATAAGCTGTACCGAAATTCAGTTTGGTTCCTAATCCTTCTTGGACTTTATTCCAAAATATCGAGGTAAACTGGGTTCCTCGATCCGACACAATGTTCTTGGAGATTCCATGCAAACTGACGATTCTAGCAATGTACAACTCTGATAGGTTCGAACTCTGGTAGGTGGTCTTGATAGGTATAAAATTGGCTACTTTGGACAGTTTATAGACTATGACCCAAATAGATTCATTTCCCCTACTAGATGTAGGCAAACCGGTGATAAAATCCATTCCTACCGAATCCCATTTCCATTCTGGAATCTGCAATGGTTGCAAAAGTCCTGAGGGTCACTGATGTTCCGCTTTGACTCTCTGACAGATATCACACTTGGCTATGTAGCTTCCGACTTCTCGCTTCATATTATGCCACCAAAATTGCTCCTTCAAATCCTGATACATCTTGGTTCCTCCAAGGTGGATGGAGTAAATAGTATCATGGGATTCTTGCAAAGATAGCTTCTTTCAACTCTGAATCTGCGGGCACACAGATTCGTCCTTTATACCATATAACTCCTTCTTCATCTTCTGTAAATCAAGGTACCTTACCTATACCGATACGATGTTTGATTCCGTCGATACTAGCATTTACTTTCTGCGATGATGACCCACAAGTATGGTTCATTCGACACAAGGGGAGCCGAAGAATAGTTGCAAGCCTTAACAACTGAGTTATCAGTTCAGCTGGACCTAGAAATAGTTCTTGCTCACATAAGTTTATCAGTAGAAACAGTTTGTAGTAGCAACAACAAAGCAACAACAGCAGCAAAACAAGAGCAATAGTAACAGTAACAGTAAATAGTAGGATTCAAGTGCGGTAGGCATAGGGATGGATGGACGGGCGTTGCATGGACGATCTAAACATGTAACTTCAACATCTAGGGCATTGCAGATAAATAATAACAAGCATCCAAGTACTAAACAATCCTAGGCATGTTCTCCAAATATAGTCATACGTGCTCACAATGATAACTTGCACAACATCTTCTGTCCAGCCAGCCCGTGGCAGCGGGGCCTCTAAGGAACTACTGGCAATTAAGATGCTCCTTTTAATAGAGCACCAGAGCAAAGCATTAACACTCCGTGAACACATGTGATCCTCACACCACAACCATCCCCTCCGGTTTCCCAATTATTGTCACTTTGGGGCCTTTGGATCCGGACAATGATATGTGTACACAACTTGCAGATAAGATCACAAACAATAATATCATAATGATTCAATAATAAGTTCCGATCTGAGATCATGGAACTCGGGACCTAGTGACAAGCATTAAGCACAACAAGTTGCAACAAAGTCAAATAGCACTAATAGAGATACTAGGCACAATGCCCTAACAGATCTTATTCGATTACATGATAGAACTCATCTAACCCCTACCATCCCAAATCCTACAGCGGGGGACTACTCACTCATGGATGAGGGAAACATCGGTGGTTGATGGAGATGCGTTAGTGATGACGATGGCGATGATCCTCTCCAAATTCCCCCTCCCGACAGGGTGCCAGAACGGAGTTTCTGGATCCGAATCTTGGTTTCTGGTGGCGGCGGTGGAGCGGAACTCTATCTGGAAAACTATCGACCCCCCCCCCCTGAGTTTTTAGGTCAGAAGGCAACTTATAGGCATGGAGGGAGGCCGAGGAGCTTCCTGGGGTGGCCAAACCCCCTCCAGACGCGGGGTCAGGGGGCCCGCGCCTGGGGTGGGTCTGGGCCCCCAGGCCTCCCCTCTGTCTCCCCTTCTGGCTCCGTGGATCTTCTGGTGAGAAATAGTTTTTGGTATATTTTCCGGGATTTTTCCTGATAGTTCATTTTCTGCACAAAAACAAGACACCAAGGTAATTCTGCTGAAAACAGCGTCAGTCTATGTTAGTTGTATCCAAATCACACAAGTTTAGAGAAGAAACAATAGCAAAGTATTCGAGAAAGTAGATACGTTTTGGACGTATCAACTCCCCCAAGCTTAGCTTATTGCTTGTCCTCAAGCAATTCAGTTGAAAACTGAGTGCCATAAAAGATCTTTCACGAACACTTTGCTTCATATGATGTAAATATTCTCAGCACAGGAGTAGATTCTTAAACAATTCATAATAAGGATTATGCAACTAAGTTTACTCAATAGTCATTGCAAGCTATGAAGAGAAACCAACTCAATAATAATAAGTAGCATGAAATATAAACATAAGAAACATTGCAATGCTCATAATAAGGTATGATAGAGTGGTATCTCGCTTGCCTTTGTTTGAAGAGCACAATATAAATGCCAAGGCACCTCTGAAGTTCACATGAAGACTAGAGATAAATATATCAGAGATACAAGCATCAAAGTCATGACATAATTAACCAATTTTTGGAACAAACACAAAAATGACAACTATGCTCTCAAGAAGGCGCTCATAGAATAAGTGATGACTCAACAAGGTTGTGAAAACGGTTTTGTGAAGGTTTGAAAGGCTTCCCAATGCTGAAAGGAAGGTACTCATTAGCTTTGAGCTCTCATTGCCCCTATCATAGGCATGTTCATGTTGTTAAGGTGAAAGTGAGGTCCACTTTGAATCATATGCTTGACAGACCATAGACTGGAAATCCCAAGTCCCTTGAGTACGAGGGTCACTCCGCATGCTACTCAACTTTGGTCACCTGAAAGTTCTTGTCATTGTAAATACATTCATATCATCGAGAACCGCCAACGGGGTACCCCTTGCATATGGTACAGGAGCTTTCCCATAACCAAAATGACAAGGCAAGCAGACAATGAACATCTCAGCAATCTTTTTATTTACCATATGCATAGTTTTTTTATTGAGGATGCTTCATAGATGCTCATTATAGTGATGTTGCAAGTTTCCACCAAGATTAAGCATGGCTTAGGCTAGCGGCCCATGCGTTTCTCTAACACAATGTATAAACTCCATGAACTCACAACCTCCCCTTTTATTTCACATCGTTGACATCCGTAAACAAAAGAGCAAGGAATCAACTGGATGAGATATCCAAAAAGTGTTGAAAGCGTTCCCCATGACATCATGGTTCTGAAGGAAATATGTCCTAGAGGAAATCATAGAGATGATTATATTTCATATGTATCCATGAGTTACTGTAATGTTCCTTGAATATCCATATCAGGCAACTTGTATTGATTGGCAATTATGTGAATTATTTGTGAAACTCTTTACTTGTATGGTTATTTAATAGTTGTCCCTAGTCGGAGTTCATGTGAGGACACACATGAATATTAGACTAGCACATCGATTGGTTGATGACTATGTTTCGCAAGTCATAGACATGGAGATGTCAAACCAATGATGTGGACACATGTTATGAACATGGGGTTGGACTGATCCAACTTGAGACTGGCAATTAGTTGCAGCTCTCTATCTACACATCGTGTACGTTTTGTCCTTAGACCTGAGATTGTCGCATGTACTTGAGATGTGGATCGACATACTTTGGGGCTATCAGACGCTACTACGTAACTGGGTAGTTATAAAGGTAGCTTTCGGGTTTGTCCTGAAGCATGCTGCAAGGCATGGTCAATCAAGATGGGGTTTGCCCCTCTCTACTTGAGATAGATATCTCTGGGCCCCTCGAGTGATCGGATCCAGAAATGCATGGCCATGCTACATAAGGTTAAGAGTTAACCAAGTAAAGGGATTCCGAGTTACGGTATCGAGAAAGAGAGGTCAGCTTGGAGCTAGACAAAATATCATGAGGCAAAGGGAAATACATGTACTAAACCTTGTGATGGTTCGTCCGATATGATCTTTGTATGCGTTTAGGAGTTGGCACGTCTTGCTAGAGGCCGCTACCAACTATTGACAGAATAAGTGTATTCGTGTCATGTCTACACGTATATGAACCTATAGGGTCACACACTTAAGGGGCTGGAAGCCTAATGAGGTTGGATCCAAATTAGACCAGGCTTAGGCTACTAATGGGCTGCTAATGTAGAAGCCCACTAGGGATGCCTATATAAGAGAGGGTGGAGCGAGCTGACCAGGGTTAGACCATTCCACCCAGCCGCCACTCCTCACGCCTGTGTTGCACGCGCGGACCTAGCAGTCCGGCGTATGACGCTTCCACCCTGTACGTGTGGATACCTCGGAGGCGCTGAATCTGTAGCGCTTGGACGAGCCGCGCAAGGGGAGCTGCTCGTGCGACGAGGACAAGGGGAGACGTGGAACGCCTGCACTGCCTCGACGCGCTTCATCAATTCCGCAACTGCGCGTCTAGTAGTAATCCCGTGATCTATGACAACAGTAATCCTGGTTTACGCGGTAGAAAATTTTGATTTGCGCTAGTGTAGCCTACCCGTATCCCTTCAGGTCCTGCTGACTCCCAGTATATAATTAGCAAGCATATAACTTTCATGGACTAGTCACAATGGTTCAGAATTATTAAGCGCAAGGAATAAAGTGTGCCATCAAGTTTGTGAGAGCTTTACTAACTAACTTTCCCAAAACAGACAAACATTTTATTTTGGAAGAAAACACGGCATATGGGATATGCACTGAAATAGCAAATGATGCTAATAGGTAGGTATGGTGGACATAGATGGCAATATCGGTTTTGGGGAGTTGGAAGCACAGGTAGAGCACGTACTCAATGCAAGTGAAGGCTAGCAATAAAGAGGGTGCGGAAAACGAGAGAGAAATAACTGTCATAAACATGCTTGCAACAAAACAGGACTAACTATGGCATAAAAGTGATACAAGAACTCCGAGGCAAAATAAATCATCGAGGCTTACTGACTATTGATTAGTCATATGCATGCGTGAGCATGTGCCAAGTCAATTCACATGAACAGTTAGAGGAGGATACCATAATATCATACCAAAGTATGAATAAAACAATGCAAGCAAACATTCATATGGCATGCTACAAACTATTAGCAAGCTGGAGCTAATCATAGACAAGCAAAAACTTACAAAACCAAAGAACACCAACAACTATTTTTGGTGTTTTCAATTTTTTAGAAACAAGCAAACAAAGAAAAACCAAACAAAAACAAAGCAAACCAAACAAAGGAAAATCTTTTTGGTTTTTTTTCTGTTAAGGCAAACCAAAGCAAAGAAACAAACCAAGAGAAACAACGAAAATATTTTTGGTATTTTTTGGTTTTTTATAAATAAGCAAAAACCAAAAAGAAAACGAAAACAATGGATATACAAAGAACCGACCGAACATGATATATATACGAGTGTGATGTAGGTGTACCTCCCCCAAGCTTAGGCTTTTGGCCTAAGTGGGGATCAACAGCGCGGATAGTACCCCCATGCTGGTGGGTCATCATAGGAATGATCATAGTCAGGAACCTGCGATGAAGAAGAAGACGTGCCCCAATCAAATGAGGGCTGTTGGTATGAAGACTCTCCCAAGTTGGAGGCCTGAACCAAATTGTCTTCGGCATCCTCTTCAACATTCTCCTTTTGCTGGGGGAGGCCCCCCACATAAGTGTCAAGCTCCTCCTCCGTAAGTGACCATCCTTGCCTGTTATCAAAGTTAAACAAAATAGGTGCAGGAAAATAAACTATTTTCTCAGTCCTACCCTTTCTCCGACCTTGTTGGGCAAAAGATATTTCATATGGTAAACTTCTCACATTAGCCCCCAAATAAACAAAACCATGTTGAATCATAGATTCAATATCAAGCCTCTCTATGGGGAACTGAAAATCTGAAAAGTGAGGCTCCAAACCATGGAAAGCTAGCAACCTAGAAGCAATGAGACCTCCACAAATTCCACCCTTTTCACGGTTGGTGGTGAGACGGTGAGCTATCAAAGCACACAAACTATAAGAACTATTTCTATTCAGAGCAGCTGCAATAAAAGCTAGATCAAAAGAAGACAAATTTCTAGCAGTCTTTCTAGCAAGAACACACTTGGTAATGAAATAGGCAAAGTATCTAATAGCTGGGAGCTGAATGTTCCGAATTTTACCACTTTCCTTTGAGAATTCGAAACCTTGGAAAATCTCTGCATACAAATCAACAAGTGACTTGGGCCTCTCCTTGATCTTATCACAAGCTCCCCACTGAGGTACCCTAATTGCTGCACAGAAATCAACAAAAGGCAGGTCGACATGTATATTATATATCTTGTAATGGACATGGGATTAGAAGTAGACCAAGTGAACTGGAAGTCCTGCACAAAAGCCATGGTTAGCTCAACATATTGGATTGGTTCACCTTCAACAAAGTTCTCCAACCCTGCATTTGTAACCAAAGTTTGGAAATCTTGGAGGATCCCCGCATCTCTCATAAATTCATGGGTTGGATATATGGAAGGGAAAACTTCCTCCTCATGATGAACCTTCATGGGCTCATGCAGCATCAAGTCATATTGATTCAGTGGATAAGCACTCATCTTCCTTGCTGAAATTTTTAGACAACCATCAAACCAAGTGATTTCTAAGTTGATTAATGATGAGCAACTACTATAGGAACTTGCTACAGGACTACACATGCATCAAAACAAAGTTTCTAAGCAAAGAACAAGCATGCTATCTCAAACAACCTGTCACCTATAGAAGCAAAATACTCAAGATACAATCTACCAATCACAAATCTAATTGGACAAGTGGAGGAGGCACATACCAAGGGGCAAACCCTCCAAAAATCAGCACTTAAGATGGGCCAAACAAGGAGATCGAAAATCGCAAGCAAGAACAGCAAGAACTCGAGCTTGAGAAAGTTTTCCGGTGTTTTTTGGGAGAGAGAAAGAAGGTGGCTTTGAGGAGGCAGCCTGAAGGGGCCCAGGTGGGCCAAACCCCCTAGGCGCCCCCCCAGGTAGGCCGCGCCTACCATGGGTGTGGGGACCTTGGGTGGCCCCCTGGGTCACCTTTGGTACCTCTCTCCCCCTTTTTTTGAGGAAAAAATTATTTTGAATTTTCTGGGATTTTTCGGGAAACTTTATTTTTGGCCAATTTTCAAGGTATGAAAATTGATTTTCTCGCAGAAATAGTTTTTTAGGAGAAGAAAAAGCAAACCAAAATCCAAACTACGGGAGCTCTAAGAAACTCATTCAAGCAAACAACTAGCAAAAATAAAGCTAAAGCAAATACTAGGAAGGAGAAATGAAAAAGAAAGCAAGTATAACCATAGTGGAAACATTATTTTGTTCATTAAAATACTTTTGTTAACAAGGTTGATCAAGTCTTGTTACCAAAACAATCTTATATGAAACAAAACTTTGCATTCCACAAGGTGATTATGTTACCTCATACTTGATAGCAATTGACCCAATCATAATAGTTTCAAAATTTTCTTGTGGAATGGGACAATATATTTCTCCAACCTTGATGCCTTCAATATTTTCAATAGAATTCAGGCAGTAGCTCTTAACAACCTTCTTGGGGAAATAGACAGTGTGATTTTTGTCATTAATATTGAATGTTACTTTTCCTTGATTACAATTGATGACAGCACCTACAGTATTAATAAAAGGTCTCCCAAGAATAATAGACATATTATCATCTTCAGGCATTTCAAGCACAACAAAATCAGTTAAGACCATGCAATTATGAGAAACTTGAACATGAACATCCTCACATATACCCACAGGAATAGTAGTTGACTTATCATCCATTTGCAAAGAAATATCAGTTGGTATCAACTTTTCTAGCTAGAGTCTCTTATAGAGAGAAAAAGGCATAACACTAACTCCAGCTCCCACATCACATAAAGCAGTTCTAACATAATTATTCTTAATGGAGCAAGGAATAGTTGGTATACCTGGATCACCAAGTTTCTTTGGAACCTTACCATTGAAGGAATAATTAGCATGTAGAGTAGAAATCTCCTCATTAGGAATCTTCCTTTTATTAGAAACAATATCCTTCATATACTTTGAATAAGGAGGCAACTTAATAGCATCAGTCAAAGGAATTTGCAAGAATAAAGGTTTCATCCACTCACAAAACTTGTTGTAGTGTTCCTCCTCCTTTGACTTGTGTTTCTTACCTAGAAAAGGCATAGGTTTCTCCACCCAAGGTTCTCTCTTTACCATGTTTATTAGCAATAAAATCTTCCTTTCTGTACCTAGTGTTCTTAGTGTGCTTCTTAGGTTCTTCCTCAACTTCCTCCTTATCAGGAGCATCATTTTTATCATTACCACTCTCAGTTTCAGCATCAGAGACAGATATACTATTAGGATCTACATCAGGTTCAAGGGGTTCCTCAACTTATGTTTCTTTTTCTTTCTCTTACGAGGACTACCACTATCTTCACCTTGTTGGGAATCCTACTATATTCTTTTAGGGTGTCCTTCAGGATACAAAGGATCTTGAGTAGCTATACCACTCCTAGTTCTAATTCCATAAGCATGTTTATGTCCTAAAGCATTAACTAGCATATCCTTTTGTACTTTAACAAGTTGATCAAGTTGGGTTTGAACCATTTAAAAGTGTTTACAAAGCATTTTAATATCATTAGAAGTTCTTTCCACAATATCTTTCAACCCATGGATAGCCCTAGAGTTTTCCAACAAATGATTCTGAACTTGTTTATTAAAATACCCTTGCTTAACAATAAAAGTGTCAAGTTACTCTCAACATTGATCAGGAGGCTTACCATAAGGAATATCACCTTCATCAAAGTGTTGGAGAGAGTGTACCTCAATAGTAGATGAGTGGGGAATTGGCTTACATCATTCTTCTATAGGAGGTAGATTCTTCACATCTTCAGCTCTATTACCTTTCTCCTTTAGACACTTTTTAGCTTCCTTCATCACTTCATCATTTAATGCAATAACTCCCCCTCTTCTTTGTTGTTGGTGTTAGAACTGGTTCAGGAACAACTGGTTCAGGAGTAATAGGCTCAGGTGCATTTAGCTTGGTTGAAGTCTAATCATCATAATTCTTGCTTATCTTAGCCATTAATTCTTCAGCATCTGTATGAGTCCTTTTCCTGAAAACACAATCAACAAAGCTATCTAGGTAGGTCCTAGAATCATCAGTTAGTCCATTATAATAAATATCAAGAAGCTCATTCTTAGGTAATGGACATCCAGGATATGCATGAATCAACGCACAGAACCTTGTCCATGACTTAGGCAATTTCTCTTCTTATCCCTGTTTAAAAATCAAAAAGTCTCTGCAAAGCAACATGTCTAGCACTGGGAGGAAAATATTTATGGAAGAAAGAAGCAATCAGGGCTATAAATGGAACTAGGAGGTAATTTATTAAACCAAGCCCTAGCTTCTCCTTTTAGTTAAAAAGGGAAGATCTTAGCAACAAAGTACTTGCGCATCTTAAAATCATCAGAGAATAAAGCACTCATAGTAGAAAGCTCATTCATATGAGCCACAACACTCTCATTTTCAGTCCCACAAAAAGGTTCTTTCTCAACAATATCTAAATAAGATAAATCAAGAGAGAAATCATAATCTTCATCTTTAATATCTATGGGAGAGGTGGCAAACTTAGGATCAGAGGACAACTTAGGCATAATAGTACGTCTAGCAAGGAGACTCTTCATAGCACTAGTACCATGTGTGTTTCGGCACTCTTCAACAAAATTATCAGTGAACTCAATGTAACCATCATTAATATCATAACTCTCACTAGCCTGAGGTGAGCTAACAGGTGTAACAGTGTCTTCACTAGGAGTTTTGGTATTTCCTAGACCAGCCATAGTAGCATCTAGAAAAGGACCTAATGAACCACTCGCATCAAGCACTGTAGAAGTAACATCATGAGTATCAAAAGCAGTTTCAGACTCAGCAGTAGTAGCAGTGTGTGTAGCATGAGCATGTGGTGGTGGTGTGACAAGCTTACTTATCACAAATGGTGAATCAAGAGAAGCAGAGGTGTTTAGGACTGTACCTCTTCTTGTAGTGGATGGTAAAATAGGGAACTTTACATCACGAGACTTACCCATGATGAAAGGAGTAGAAGTGGACAATAATAGATCCAAGTGAACATACAAATAAAGCTATGTTCACCGGCAATGGCGCCAGAAAATAGTCTTGATGACCCACAAGTATAGGGGATCGCAACAGTCTTCGCAGGAGGTATTACCCAATTTATTGATTCGACACAAAGGGAGCCAAAGAAAACTTGCAAGCTTTAACAACATCGGTGGTTAATGGAGATGCATTGGAGATGACGATGGAGATGATCCTCTCCAAATTCCCCGTCCCGGCAGGGTGCCAAAACGGAGTTTCTGGATTCGAATCTTGGTTTCCGATGGCGGCGGCGGAGCGGAACTCTTTCTGGAAAACTATCGAACCCCCCTGAGTTTTTATGTCAGAAGGCAACTTATAGGAGCGGAGGGAGGCCAAGGAGCTTCCTGGGGTGGCCACACCCCCTACAAGCGCGGGGTCAGGTGGGCCTGCGCCTGGGGTGGGTCTGGCCCCCCCAGGCCTCCCCTCTGTCTCCCCTTCTGGCTCCGTGGATCTTCTGGTGAGAAATAGTTTTGGCATATTTTCCGGGATTTTTCCTGATATTTCATTTTCTGCACAAAAACAAGACACCCAGGTAATTCTACTGAAAATAGCGTGAGTCCGTGTTAGTTGCATCCAAATCACACAAGTTTAGAGAAGAAACAATAGCAAAGTGTTCGAGAAAGTGGATACATTTTGGACGTGTCATGCGCCTCCTTGATCTGACTGATCAAAGTGGGTTGAAGTTCTATGCTAGCTAAAAATCCTTCACTAACTAGCCCCATTCTAATTTTTTTCATCTCCTCATGCAAACTTGGCTGGGCTTCTTTTATCACGGTGTTCAATCGACACGGCAATCTACTAAGAGCATATGCTACAACATTGGCTTTGCCGGGGTGATAGTGAATGTCAAGATCATAGTCCTTGGTTAACTCTATCCATCTCCTTTGCCTCATATTTAGCTCCTTCTGGGTGAAAATATACTTCAGACTCTTGTGAACCGAATAAATCTCATAGCGGTTACCCATGAGGTAATGCCGCCATGTCTTCAAGGATAAAACTACGGCTACTAGTTCGAGGTCATGGGTAGGGTAATTCTACTTATGTTGCTTCAGTTGTCGGGACAAATAGGATATGACTTTGCCTTCTTGCATCAACAGACATCCGAGACAAATCTTGGATGCGTCACAATACACATCAAAAGGCTTCTTGATATCCGGCATAGTCAAGATTGGGGCTGAAATCAATCTCTTCTTGAGCTCTTGAAAACTTTCTTCACATTTGTCTGTCCATTCAAACTTCTTATCTTTCTTCAACAACTGGGTCATGGGTCTTGCGATGCTCGAGAATCCTTCTATGAACTTGCGGTAATATCCCGCTAATCCGAGAAATGCGCGAACTTGGGTTTGATTGGTTGGGGCTTTCCATTCTTCAACATCCTTAATCTTGGTGGGATCGACAGCAATTCCTCCTGCCGACACGATATGTCCTAGGAATCCTACTTCCTTTAACCAGAACTCACATTTGCTAAACTTGGCATACAACTGATGCTCTCTAAGGGTTTCAAGGATGGTCCTCAGGTGTAGCTCATGGTCTTCTTCTGATTTGGAATAGATCAAAATATCATCGATAAAAACAACGACAAACTTATCCAGGAAGTTCATAAAAATCTTATTCATGAGATTCATGAAATAAGCGGGGGCATTGGTTAGTCCAAAATACATGACAATGTACTCATACAATCCATATCTGGTGGTGAAGGCAGTCTTTGGAATATCCATTGCACGAATCTTGAGTTGATGATAACCAGTTCTAAGATCAATCTTAGAAAACACTTTGGCACCGGTCAACTGGTCAAACAGGTCTTCTATCTTTGGCAGTGGGTACTTGTTCTTAATGGTGACATCATTCAGCTTCCGATAATCCGTGCACAAACGGTTACCTCCATCTTTCTTATCCACAAACAAAATAGGTGATCTCCATGGCGACGCTCTTGGTTGAATCAAACATGTCTCCAGCATAGCATCCAGTTGCTTCTTTAGCTCCACTAATTCAGACGGGTTCATACTATAAGGTCTCTGAGCTATGGGTCCAGTTCCAGGGATTAGTTCAATGATAAACTCGATATCCTGATCTGGGGGCATACTGGGCAATTCATCTAGGAATACGTCGGGGTATTCACAGACTACTATGACTTGGTCAATGGTTGGTTGGGATAGAATCTTGTTGCACTTGAATTGATGGGGCAAAGTCTCAGATACATGCTCTACTGATACTCTAGTGGTACTAGTCATGGTTATGGCTTTCTTCGATCAGTCGATTAATCCTTTATGTCTCGACATCCAATCCATTCCCAGTACTACTTCCAAACCTTTGGTTCCAAGTACTATTAGATTAGCATAAAAATCTATTCCATAGATTCCGATAGGTACGACATTGCAAATTTGTCTAGCTTTGGTGGTTGAACCAAGTATTTGAACTATCATAACATGCTTCAATTTTGTTCGTTGAATCTTACTAGTGCATGCAAATTCTTATATAACGAACGAGTGTGATGCTCCAGAATCAAACAACACTCTTGCAAGTACTGAGTTAACAGAAAACATACCCAGCACGACATCTGGCGCTTCCTGAGCTTCTTCAGCATTCATGTGAAACAGATGGCCGTTGCGGTTGAGTGAGTTCCTTGGGGCGAATCTCCTTCCAGGCTGAACACGGTGTTGCTGCTGAGCTGGTGTATTCACATTGGTGGCTGCTGCAAGTTTCTTGGGGCACTCATTAGAGTAGTAACCCTTGACTCCGCATTCAAAACAAGTAACTAGAGACTTGTCTTTTCCTGCAACAGGCACGGCGTTGCTTCCAGTCCTTTTTTTTGAATATTTACTGTAGGGGAGTCCCCCACAGTCCTTTATTTAAAAAAGAGTCAAAAGTCTTATGTACAAACTAAAAAGTTAAAGAAAAGAATAGGAAAAAAGACTATACAAAGTTACAGTAGAGTATCTATCCAAGATATCAGCTCTGGAATGGTCTTCTTTTTAACTCTATATTTTAAGAATGAGACATCAGTGATAAACCCAGATTTCCAAGAGGCAAATGAAGGTCTTATTCCTTTGAAGATATTGCCATTTCTCTGTTTCCAAATATTCCAACAGGCAAGTATAGCAATGTCTATGAAACATGGACCCTTGAAATTCTGCTTCGCATGTTTCAATATTTCTGGCCCAGACCCTGACCCCCAAGCTACTTGTAGATATGTCCAAATCCTTATACTAAAATTACACTCGAAAAAGAGATGTGACAAGTCTTCAAGGGTATGACAAGGACAAAGAACACAGGCATGATTGTCTGAAACATTCCAATGTCTTCTGAGTAGCATGTCTTTAGTATTAATGCGGTCATGAATTATAAGCCAAGCAAAGAACTTGTGCTTGGAAGTACATTTGCTTTTCCAGATCCATTGGGAGGGGAAGTGATTTGATATGTGTTGAAAGTACACCTTGTATATGGCACTGACAGAATAGTCACCTGTGTTTGAATGCATAGTTTTCCATTCATCATGCTTACTTTGGTGGAGGGTGACATCAGCTAGTTGCAATTGTAATTGTTGTAGCTCAGAATTAGCTTCAGTAGAAATTGGCAGGTGAAATGCTTCTGACATCTGTGTAATTGAAATCGCTTGCCTAACAGAGCAATCTGTATCAAGCACATGTGAAAATAAATGCGGATAAGTTAAATTGAGGGGTTTGTTGTTCCATTTATCCATCCAAAACAATGTTGTGTCTCCTGTTCCTACAGAACATTTAGAAATTGAGAGATATTCCTCATGTAAGCTCATAATATGACGCCACCAAAAAGATCCGCAAACAGTAACAGTATGAGGAACCCTTTCATGATAGTATGTGCTCCAGACTAGGTTCACCCAAGGCAGATCAACTTTATTGTAAAAGTTATGAAGGTGCTTCATAAGCAGGCATTTATTTTGAATTTGCAGATCTATGATGCCTAAACCCCCCTTATCTTTTGGTTTGCAAACCATCTCCCAGGAAGCCATACAATGTGCCTTATCATCATCCTTACTCTTTCTCCATAGACAATGCCTTCTTGCTCTGTTTAAGACTTCTATTATTCCTTTTGGAATACTCAGAGAACTTATGTAGTGCAATGGTAAATAAGATAATACATAATTCACCAAAACAAGTCTGTCCCCATAAGATAGGAATGAGGCCGAGGCAGTTAGTCTTCTTTCCACTCTATCAGTCAAAGGTGAAAGATCTTTAATTGTTGGTTTTGTAATCCCCATGGGTAGATCCAGATAAGTGAAAGGCATCTTTGCAGTAAAACAACCAATTTCAAAAGCAAGTGAGGCAGCCTCCTCTTGGTTTATATTTATGGGCACCAAAGAAGATTTATGAAAATTAACTTTTAATCCAGTGAAAGCTGTATAATCTTCAAGGATTTGTCTGAGAGTGTGTAATTGTTGTGGGTCAGCTTGCATGATGATAATAGTGTCATCAACATATTGCACTACAGGGAAATTATTGTTGCCTCTATTTGGGATTGGTGGAACAAATCTTCCTTCACTTAATGCCTTGTTTATAAAGCTCTGAAGCAAGTGCCCCCAAGAACATATAACAATGGAGAAAGAGGATCACCTTGTCTAACACCACGCTTACAAATAAAATTTCTTCCAAGTACCCCATTCAGTAGAATAGCTGAGGAACCAGATGCCAAGATTTCTTTAACCCAACCAATATAAACTGCATCAAAACCCTTATATTCCAGAATTCTGAGTATTGCTTCATGTTCAATTGTGTCAAATGCCTTTTCAAAATCCAATTTTATTACCACAGTCTGTTTCTTTGAGGCATGACATTGATGTAAGTACTCAAAAGTCCAAACCAAACAATCTTGTATTGTTCTGCATTTGATGAAACCATATTGGTTTTCATGAATACACCTTTTTATTTGCTTCTGCAACCTGTTTGCCACCAATTTTGTTAGAAACTTTAGACAGGTGTTTGTAAGAGAGATAGGTCTGAAATCATTGACAGTCTCAGGAGAATTCTTCTTGGGAACCAAAGTAATGAAGGACCCATTAATACTTGTAATAGGAGTTAATCCCTTGTGAAAATCATGACATAGTTTAATAAAATCATCCTTAATGATATGCCAGCACTCTTTAACAAACATCCCATTGAAACCATCAGGACCAGGAGCTTTATCAATCTTCATATGTTTAACAATATCTTCAATTTCATTTGTGGTAAACTCCTCAGAAAGACATTCAAGATCATCAACTTTTGAGATAAATTCAGATAAGTCTGGCCTGTATTCAGTAGGGAAAGAAACCCCCATTCTGTTTTATAGCATTTCCATAAAGCCTCTGCCTTATCTTTATGTTGTACCAGAGTATTTCCATCTTCATCCATAATTTGATTTATAACATTACTCCTGTATCTTTCAGTAACATTATAAAATATTTAGTATTTTCCCCTCCAAATTTGACCCATCTTATTGTACATCTGTTTTTCCAATATGTAGACTGAGTGTTGAGCAGCTTCTTTAGGTGCAATTTAACAATATTCCTGAAGTTAAACTCAGGTATTCTCAAAGTTCTCCTATCCTCAATAGCATCGAGCTCAAAATGACTTTGTTACACTTGTCAATCAGAAGTTTGAAGTGCGAAAGTTTATTCCCCCATCGTTTCAAAGCATATCTTAAATTTTTGAACTTTGCAGTAATGATATTTGCAATAGATCCCTGCTTCACTGGTTGTTTCCAAGCATTTTCCACTACTTGGAAGAACCCAGGCTGCTCAATCCAAATATTCTCAAATCTGAAATTTTTTGCTCTAGGGATTGTAGTGGAAATACTGACCACACAGGGTACATGATCAGAAGTTGACTTTGATAAAGGGTTGACCAATGTGTTGGGGTACTTTAAAGTCCAGTCAGGAGTTGTAAAAAATCAATCCAATTGTTCTAACAGGGGGTTTGCTTGCATATTTGACCAAGAAAAATTTCTTCCTTTTAAAGGCAATTCCAGCAGACCAAGGTGGCTAATAATGCTGTTAAAAAAGGAAGATGTCATTGAGAACAGCCCCATCCTTATTTCTATTATCCAATGACCTAATGAAATTAAAATCTCCCAAGAGCAGCCAGTCTTCATGATTTGGGATATTTAAATCATATAACCATTGCACAAAAACATCTCTCTGCAGTCCTCTACATGGTCCATAGACATTTACAAGTGTCCAAGTATCAGAGTTATGAGTTGAGGCAAACTTGATTTTTATTGCTGAGACAGTTGCTTCCATTAATGATCCAATAAAAATAGAGCTATTTCATAAAACTATTAATCCACCCGAAGCACCAATAGAGGGAACAAACACAAACTGATCAAACCGTTTTGGGCAGAAAGTTCTGATAAAAGAATGATCAAAATCTTCACATTTTGTCTCCTGAAGACAAATCACTTTGCAGTGACTTTCATTGATTTTATTATAAACATCCAATCTTTTATCTTTATCATTTAGACGTCTGACATTCCAACAAAGTACCAGCCAATCATGGTTTAAAGTATAGGAATTATCCATGGAAAAACTTTTTCAAAATTCATCCATCTAGCATGCACAACAGACTAGAGATAATCATAGAGCACCAACTTTAAGTAGTAATTATAGACTGCCATAGATATTGATTCCTCAACCAAGCCAAATAACTGAAAGTGCCAAAATACACCAGTATACCACTTGAACAGAAACAGTGCAATATTACACGAAAGAAAATTATGCATAACTAAGAACTCAAACACTAGACCACACTGATAAAAGTGACCATCACTCATGATTGGGAACCTTCTTGGACTTGTTGGAAGAAGGACCAGCCATAAGCTTGTCCAGAGAAAGCTCTTCAGAGGGAATCTCCAGTTCTTGGCCTGCCCTTTGAAGTACAACAATTGGGATAAAGAGCTCAGCTGGGTCTTCTATAGGCTTGGCAGGTCTGGCTTTCTTTTTTGGCCTTGAGATTTCAGCTGTCGAGCGGGCTTTGAAACCAGCATCCCTATTAGCTGTTCTGGCACTCCTACTGACTGGAGTAGACAGTATCTAAGCATCATCCCTTCCCACAAAAAGAGGCTTGGTTTGTACATGCTTCATATCCCTTGTAGCACTTCTTGTTACTCTAACTGACTGCCCAATGCATTCATTTTTTTTACTCTTGGTAACACTGAGTGCAGAAGCTGAAAAAACCATGGGGGTCACCTGTTGGTCATTGATGTTGACAGAATTGAGTCTTGTAGTGGCTGGTCTTGTCTTTATATTTGTCTTGTGGACATTTTTCTCATGATCCCAAATAACAGAGAAACCACAAAGATTATTTAAAGCAGTATGCTAATCTCTTTTTGCCAACAAAGAAATAAAAGTTTGTTCAACTGACAAGCTAGAAGGAATAACCTGTTTACAGTATTGTGGGATCATAAAATGCAGTAACTTATCAATTTGTAGGCTGGGTGGGATCACAAGACCATAAGGAGATGGCGGTAGCATGCTCTCCACAGGAACAATTCTAACATGATTAATTATCAACTGATTTTGTGGCATCATATTAATATTGTTGAAATGCCCCACTGAATCACCAGATCCATCAGTAATAATGGGGTCATCAACTTGCTCAACTTCCTGTTCCTGCTGTGCAACAATATTTTGTGCCTGATGCTCCATCTCATCCTGCATGTTTCCCTGCATATCATGTTGGTCAGGCTGGAAATTCCCTCATTGGTAATGTGGCCCTTGCTCATGATTCTGGTCCCAACCAATTTCAGGATATTGTGGGTCAACAAAGTTGAAATTATTCATATGCATCTGGCCAGGCAAAGGGTGGGGATTACCATCCAAAGGCATTTGGTCCTCATCATTAGGCAAAGCATCAGCAAAATATAGCAGAATGCAGTCCATCCTTACCTCACTCCACCAACTGAAGCATAATTTCCAAAAACAACATCCCTGGGAACTTTGGTAATAGCAGGGTAGGAAGCATATACCAGAGTTCTTTCAAGTACATTGGGGTCTTGGTGCCAATGCAAAAATTTGCCAGAAGTTCCAATTGCATTAGCAATTTCATAATCATTCCTATAATCCAGGGGCAAACCAAGAAACATAAGCCACCCAGTACTAAACCCTACCTCAGCCCTGTGATTCTGCCTATCATCATGTGCTAAAAAGCGAACAAAAGTACCATTCTGAACCTCATATGGAGGATGATCAATCAGAGCCGATCTAGCCTCCTGGTTACGAAGAACAAAAAGACCAACTCCAAACAGACAGGGCTGAACATCATCAACATGCCGATGCAACTGATGAACAATAAAATCCCTGACCTGCTGCCTCCAGAAAGCTTCATGTTGCTGCGGAGGTGGTGGCATGAGCTCAGCAATGCAGATGTGATCACGTCGACGCGGAGGCACCACCGAGGGAGTGTATAAGGTTCGTGGTAATCTTGTAGGCCCCCCATCGATAATCTGATGCCCTTCAGGAATCCACCTTGTCGGATCAAGAGGGAAGTTTGCCATTATCGCTGGGACAATCTTCGACAGCAGATTTGGGGTAGGGTTTGTTTGCGAGAACAATGTGTCTGAAGCGATGCTCGAGGGGTGCAAAGGGGATTGAGAAGCCGAGGAGGCCGGGTACTGTTCAACCTTGTCTGTCTTAGACTCCTTGTCTAAAACGTGGACAGGTAAAGTTTGTTCTTAGGAATCCAGCACTTAGCAGTTTGACTCTTGGAATTCAGGCAGTTCTTTTTTATGTGGCCATATCGAAAACAAGCCCGACATCGTATATCATTGACACATTGAGAAGTGTCATGGTTCATACTTAGACATCTGCCACAATTTAAAACCTTATGAACCATATCATCAATCATTTTTTCAAATTCCACATCTTCATCCAGAATATCAAAATTACCATCAGAAGAAAGTTCAAAAGTTTTTGAAGATTCTCCTAGATCCAAAGAAGTAATGGTTCCAAAATTTATGTTTGACTTGGATCCCTGCAAAGCAGTTGGCAGAATAACACCAGATTTTTCCCGAATTTGAGGACAATCATATCCTGCTTCCAAAAAACAGAGAGCCTCTGCTTTACTAGAAGGGAATTCATACCCTTCACAAGCGTCATATTGTTCTACTGTAGCAAAATAAAGCTTCTTTTTCACCTGTTGATTATACTGCCCAAATGAAGACCTTTTGATACTAGAGACAGTGGGCAGTATTGTTGTTGTTGGTGGACTTTGGGCGGTGCATGGTTGAAATTGTTGGAGTTTCTGGGGTTATTATTGTGGTTTCCTCCAGGCCTTGGGTTTCCTCCTCCATGGTTGGGATAGATCGGACGGGACATAGGGGGTCTATTGTTTCTCGGGGCATATCCTGCAGACAGGTTGGGGTGATACTTCGGGGTATGGTGGGATCCTGGTTGATGCATCATTCGACGCTTGCGATTCTCGTTGGAATGGTTGATCTTGCCTTCCATCTGGATTGCAGAATCCACTAAAGCTTCAAGGTCAGCGAAGGGAATGTTGACCAGCTCTGTCTGCATCTTATCATGGAGATCATTCAAGAATCTCTCCTCCTCCTTGGCTTCAGTACCAATCTCATCAAGGGCATACCTAGACAGAGACAGAAATATGTCACGGTACTCTACCACAGTCATCCTTCCCTGCTTTAGCTCCTTGAATTCATCCCTCATCCACATAATCAAACCCGGTGGCACATGGGTTCGGCTAAACTTGAGTTTGAATTCATCCCAAGCCATCATCTGTCCTCCATTCATGGTACGAATGCTATTCCACCAAGCTCTTGCATCACTTGCCAGATAATGGGTGGAAAACAGTACTTTCTCATTGGCCTCCACACCTGCGACCTCTAAGTTGTTCTCCATGGTCTGCAGCCAGTCATCAACCTCTAATGACTGTTTAGACTTGCTAAAAATGGGGGGATTGGTGTTTTGAAAGTTCTTGATCTTGGATCCATGGTTGTCCTGGTTTCCATGGCCTTGATTATTATGGGACATCTGAGCTATCTGTTGAAGGGGGGCTAAATTAGCTTGACGTTCAGCTCTTCCAGCTTCACAGTCAGCAACCAACATTTGTAGGATTTGCAGCATTGGATCCTGAGATGAATTTCTTCCTCCGGGATTTCCGCGAGTCATCTGAAGATTGAGATAGATAGTGAGACAAGAGGGAAATTTCTAAGGTTCATGGATTTGTTTTTGAAAATCTTTTAAACTTTGAGTTTGACTCTGGTTTTTCCAACTAGAAACTTTATTTTCATTCATTCATAGCACCCAATATAAACACACACCACACTAGGGTAACAGATGGTTTTAGGAACCATTCTGTGAAGCTACGATACAGTGGGACTGGTTATAACTCACGCATACGATAGTTCCCTATTGTGACTACTCATCATCAATGAAGGCGGAATCATCATCATTAGTGTGGAAGTCCATCTCGAGGTCCTCCAGGTAGTCATCATCATCACTGAGGTAGGAGTAGGGATCTCCACTGATATCTTCACCTTCCTCCTCCTTCTCTTCAAGTTTGGTCACCTGATCACGGATGGTTCTCTTAAGAGTGGCCACCCTCTTGCAAAGACGATCGATGGTGCGATCCTTCTTGTCACGCTGATGATGAAGTGAATAGCGCTCCTTGGCAAGGATGGCGAGGGTTTGGTCCTTCCAGACTGCAATGGCATGGTCGTGGTTAGCATAGGTGCGGGCGTTGTCCAACTCCTTCTGCCTATCATACATCATGAAGTCGAGATGACCCACCTGATGCTTCAGCTCCGGATGGCCTGTCACCTCCAATGGCTATCCCAAAGAATCAAGCCTTGCATAGTAAGCCAAGCGAGTGCCATTGATCTGGTTGATGTTTTGCCCACACAGATGGGCAAGAGCCTCCTGCATAGCCCTGGCTAGTCCGTCTAGCCAGTTGTTCTCCCTCAAGCTGAATTGGATCTTCTCCGAGCTGGGTGCCTCCATCTTGCCTCTGAGCTCTACAACTATCAGCCACTGTAGTTATCCTCCGGGCTGTTGAGCTGTGCCCCAAGGAACTCGGGGTGCGGGCGTTCAAGAAATTCCAAGAGTTGGCTTAAATCTCGCTCGAAGATGATTTCTCCTCCGTTGCCCAACTGGTAGAACTTGCTATACTTGACTTCCATCTATAATAATGTAGGATGAGTAGGTTAGTGGGGTGATCAAGTGTGTCAAATTTTATGTAGAATTGCAAGAATTTTGGAGGAACATGATTTTTCTTGAAAGAATCTCAGTGATAAGAATGAGAATAGGTTTTCATAAATACTCACTTATTTTGTTTTGAAACTAAGTTTTTGATTCAAGCGTCCATTCTAACTAGGGTGTCCTATGGTCAGGGTGGATCTGATACCAACTTGTCAATACCCAGATTTTTAATCCCAGATGCCTGTTATGCCATACCTCGCAATCCCAGGATTACCATTTTTGCGAGAAATAACAGAATTGGTACCACAGTACATCATCCATTACAAACCATAATAAAGGTCTTACATATAAAAAATCTCATGATCCAGTCTTAATACAATCAACGCAATAGAAATTAAATGTAGCAGGGCTTCATTTTCAGGTTCACAGGCAATGCTGGCGATGGGAGATGATCCTAGTTGTCATAGACCTCCTGCTGTCCATCATCCTAGTAGTCGTCCTCATAGTCTGGCCATGGGAATAGCCAGGGACAAATCCATGAGTACTCTTTAAGTACTCGCAAACTATCACTAACAAGTAAAGTAGTTCGAGTAGGAATCCTAAGCTCTAGGTTTATTTGCAAAAAGCCAGGTTTATTTCATACCGAGTTCAGAAGTAAAGAAAACTACTTTAATGTTCTACACCACCTAAGTGGGAACTTACTTTTCATGTTCACAACCCTGTTGTGGTCAAGTAAAATTCATAGTTCATTTCACAAGTCATTCTGACGACGGAACAGTATGGACACTCCAACTTTCCATGACCGCGGACGCGGCTATTCGAATAGTTTGACACTCTGCAAAGGTGTTACAATTTCACCACAACATTTGATACATCCGTCAGGCATAACCCTAAATCATCATACTTAGTATGCGGATAATCAATCATAACCTTTCAATTGCACACCCTAGTATAGGCACCTCCCCTATGAGTTTGGCCTCCCAACCATGACTATCTGTCATATTGGGTACTGCATAGGTGGACATTCATCACGTGGTAGCCTCGGCTCAACCTCTTCGGCAAGGGAACCCATATTAAGACATATAAACTTCCAGTCAAGCCCTACCCAATTCAGGTATAGTGGTTGTATGGTAAAATTGGAATGGTATCGCATCCGAACCCAACCATCAGTTTTTATAAAGAGATAAGGCTCATGCCTCAACATTTTCATCATCAAATCATCTTGTGCTCATAACACATGTCAACACTTAGGCCTAGTTTTATGCTCTTTATGCTATCTATAGTATTTTTACAAAACTCACAAGTCACTAAGTAAGGGTAAAGAACTTTGGTAAAGATAAAGAATAAAGCTTGCAAGTAAAATTGGGAATTGGTATATTCAAGGTTGCATAACCAAAGCATGTCTAAAGCATATTGCATAGGTTATCTTGCAAGGATGGCTTTCATAGTTAAGAAAATTGCAAGTGTTAACTTGCATAATTAACTTGTAGTGTTAGGCTTGCATAGGTAGCATGCAAAGTTCTAGCTTGCCTTGATTGGTGTAGTGGTTGAAGTCTTCTTCTTCTTCTTCTTCTTCTTCGTAGTACTCCACCTCCTCATAGCCTTCGTTGGTACTAGCGTCTATAAATGAATACAAGGCACACAATCACCAACCAATATTTAAGTACCTCTATTTTGCAAACAAAGGTTCACACTAGATGATCAAGCATCATCACAATCATTACATGAAATAAAGACCTAGTCCTTTTTATTTTATTTTAGGAAAGTAATTTCTACTCATTGAAAATACTTAAGATTTAATATTCTCCAATTAAAATATGGGATCAGGTTGATACATGTCATCACCACATATTATAATACTTGGGAATGTGATTTAAATTGGTGGTCATATTTTGTAAAGTTTTAAAATTACTATTTTATACAATTAAAGTGACTAGAAATGCCTATAGAGCATTCTTTTAGTAGTAGTCCAAGATCACTGCATGTAAACCTAAATACTTTTACATACTCAGATAGACCTTGTCAAATGTGATTTTTGAGAGTTGGAATCAACTCAAACGCATTTATGGTTGATTTTTGAAAAATGTTTGAATGTGCAAAAGTATCTGTCTTGTTATTTTTACTATAGGTGATCTATAAATTAAAATGGTTTGAATCCAATGGGCTTGGATAGTGAATTGTGCAATTGGTCTAAGTGAATCGTTTTTAATTGATTTTCAAAGTCACTGACAGAACTAGGGTTTTGAAATAAAAGAAAAACCTAAATTTGAATCCCTTGCTCGTGCGGGAACGATACTGGGCCCGCCCAACTCCACTGCGCTAGCGCAGCAGGCTGCTGAGAGGCTGGTCCCATGCTTCATCGACTCTATCTAACCAAAACGGTATGTTTTAATCTATGCCCTACGATTAGACTAAGATCGACGATGGTGGTTTGTCGTCTCCGTCGCACAGCTCGGTGAGACCGAACCCTAACAGCGATGGTGGGGCTACGCGGTGGCTCACCTGGGCTCCATCTAGGATCGGCAGTGGGGGCGAACGAACGTGTGGACGACGGCGGTTCGACGCGCGGTCACGGCAGCTCCTGCGGTGGCTCCAATCGACGGACCCTCTTCTCCTCTGCAGCGACAGACTCCGGCCAAATTCCGGAAATGCGGTGCTCGCCTTGCTCAGGGGAGAGGTGTGGGAGGTTATGTGAGGAGTGGGGAGTGAGATGTGTAGGGGTTCGTAGCATGGAAAACAAAAAATTTCTACCGCATGCAAACAAACAAGCCAAGATCTATCTACTAGATTGTAGCAACAAGTCGATTAGACTACTCACCCTCGAAGATTCCAAAGTGGTTAACGAGAGCAGATTCTCGTGGGTGATGTGGTCTTACACTTGCCGATCTCAAGATAGCATAGACGATCCTTCCGGCGCTGTGTTCCGGCAGCGCTTCCGTAGTCGGTCACACGCTCGGTACTCGATGAAGACCTTCCTCTTCCTTGTTCCAGCAGGGAGCGGAGGTTGTAGTTCTCCCCTCGCGATTTCGGTAGCACGACCGCATGGTGTCGGAAGTAGAGGAAAGATCACATAGGGCTTCGCCTAAGCCGGTGCGTGTTATGGTGGATATAGGGTTTCCCGGCGATCTAGGGTTTAGAAGGCCGAGAGGAGGAGGGGGTGTCAGCAGCGGCTGGCGGCGGCGACGCGACACGGGTGGAGGGCTAGCTATTGTGTATTTGGGGCAGCCCCCCTCTATTTATGAGAGGGGGCAGCCTTGGGAGGGGAGGGTTTGAATCCAAACCCAAACCCAAGTTGGATTGAAGGACGGACTCTTTCATTCTTCCACTAGGAAACCATTGTTCCAGTTTGACTTTTCAAACCTCCAGTTTGACTTTCAATTTAGAGTTTTAATTCTCTCTTGCAAATGCCCAAACCAAGTGACCTAGGATATGATCCAATCATTCCACTTACCCATGACACATTCATGGACCATTCCCCTTCTGGTCCGGTGAACCTTCTAGACCCTTCTAGAACCTCTTCGATGAAAACATCGAAATAATTCCCGAACTCTGGAATCAGACTTTCCTTATATGAATCTTATAATCCGGACCATTCTGGATCTCCTCGTGATATCCCGGATCCCATCCGAGACTCCGATCAACATTCGGTATCCTTACTAACATTCCATATCTACTAAACAACATCGAATCCTTAAGTGTGTCTCCCTATGGTTCGTGAATTATGCGGACATGACTGAGACAATTCTCCGATCAATAATCAATAGAGGAATTTGGAAATTCATATGACTCCCACATATTTCTATGATTACTTTGCGATCGAATGAACCACTTACATACGACACCAATTTCCCTTTGTCTCGTGATAGTTTACTTATCCCAGGTTTGATCATCGGTATCTCTGCATACCTAGTTCAACCTTGTTACCGATAAGTACTCTTTTATCGTTCCCGTGATATGTGATCCCTTATGAGCCACTCACATGCTTGCAATCCAATTGGATGACATTCCACCGAGAGGGCCCAGAGTATACCTATCTGTCATATGGATGGACAAATCCCACTCTTGATCCATGTGCCTCAACACATACTTTCCGAACACTTAATGCCACCTTTATAGCCACCCAGTTACGGTGTGGTGTTTGATTTCATCAAAGCATCCTTCCGGTGATGGTGATTAGCTTGATCTCATGGTCGAAGGAATTAGGTTACTATGTATCAGAAAGCTTATAGCAAATGAACTATTGAAATGACTTGATCTTAATGCTACGCTTATCTATAGGAGTATGTCCATCATGCCATTCTCCTAATGATATGATCTTGTTGTTAATAATATCCCAATGTTCATGATCAAGAAACCATGATCATCTATTAACCAACAAGCTAGTATTATAAACAGGCTTTACCAGGGACTCTAATTTAGTTTACAAATCACACAAGTATTAATGTTTCTTGTTAATACTATTCTAGCATGAATGTAAAAATTTATCATAAACACAAAGATATAATAATAACCACTTTTATTATTGCCTCTAGGGCATATCTCCAACAGTCTCCCACTTGCACTAGAGTCAACTAATCTAGATTACATGGTAATATACTGAACACCCATAGGCAGTTTGTTGTTGGTCATGTTTTGCCCTCGGGAGAGGTTTAGTCAATGGATCCGCCACATTCAAATATGTGTGTACTTTGCAAATATTTTATGTCACCATCTTGGACATGCTCTCGAATAGCGTGAAAACATAGCTTGATGTTCTTCAGCTTCTTGTGTGACCTTGGTTCTTGCGCATTGTCTATGGCGCCCATGTTATCACAATAGATAGACATTGGGTCCAGCGCACTTGTAACCACACCGAGCTCTGTAATGAACTCCTTCATCCATATCGCCTCTTGTGAAGCCTCCGAAGCAGCTATGTATTCTGATTCAGTTGAAGCTCTTGCGACAACGCTTTGCTTTGCACTCCTCCAGCTAACTACTGCACCATTCAAACTAAATACTTATCTAGATTGCGATTTAGAATCATCCGGATCGGTGTTCCAAGTAGCATCGGTGTAACCATTAACAACGAGATGTTCACCACCTCCATAAGAAAGAACCATATCCTTAGTTCTTCTCAAGTACTTAAGGATGTTTTTAACCGTTGTCCAATGATCCACTCCTGGATCACTTTGATATCTGCTAGTCAAACTAACAGCATATGCAATGTCGAGTCTAGTACATATCATGGCATACATATGAGATACTATGGCTGAGGCATAGGGAGTCTTACTCATCCTTTCTCTATCTTCTGCCGTTGCAGGACTTTGAGTTTTACTCAAGGTCGTATTGGGCAACATGTGCAAGAACCCTTTCTTGCTATCTTCCATTCCAAACCTCTTTAGAACTTTGTCCAAATATGTACTCTATGACAATGATATTAGGCGTCTCGATCTATCTCTATAAATCTTTATGCCTAATATGTAAGCTGCTTCGCCAAGATCTTTCATTGAAAAACTATTATTCAAATAATCCTTGACACTATTAAGAAGGTCTACATCATTACCAATCAACAATATGTCATCTACATATAGTATTAAGAATTCTATAGAGATCCCACTAACTTTCTTGTAAAAGCTTCTCCATAAGTTTGTATAAATCCAAAGCTTTTGATTACCTTATCAAAACATTGATTCCAACTTTGGGATGCTTGCTTCAATCCATAAATGGACCATTGAAGTTTGCATACCTTGTTAGCATCTTTAGGATCGACAAAACCTTTGGGTTGCATCATATACAACTCTTCATCAATGTCTCGATTGAGGAACGCCATTTTGACATCCATCTGCCATATCTCATAATCATAATATGCAGCGATCGCTGACAAAATCCTCAGAGACTTTAGCTTCGCTACCGGTGAGAAAGTCTCATCGTAGTCAACTCCTTGAATTTGTCGAAACCCTTTTGCGACAAGTCGAGCTTTATAGACAGTAACATTACCATCAACATATGTTTTCTTCTTGAAGATCCATTTGTTCTCGATAGCCTTCCGACCATCCGGTAAGTCCACCAAAGTCCATACTTGGTTTTCATACATGGATCCAATTTCGGATTTCATGGTTTCTTGCCATTTATTGGAATCTGGGCTCATCATCGCTTCCTCATATGTCGCAGGGTCATCGGTGTTGTCTACCAACATGACACTCATAATGGGATCATACCAATCAGGAGTGGTACGAGTTCTCGTTGACCTGCGAGGTTCCGTAGTTACTTCAGCCGAAGTTTCATGATCAACATCATTAGCTTCCTCTCTTATTGGTGTAGGCGCAATTGGAACTACTTCTGGTGCTGCGCTACTCGCAAGTTCGAGAGAAGGTTCAACAACCTCGTCGAGTTCTACCTTCCTTACAGTCACTTCTTTCGAGAGAAACTCCTTCTCTAGAAAGGATCCATTCTTGGCAACGAAGATTTTGCCCTCGGATCTATTATAGAAGGTATACCCAATAGTTTCCTTCGGGTATCCTATGAAGACGCATTTTTCCGCTTTGGGTTCAAGATTGTCGAGCTGTAACTTCTTTACATAAGCTTCGCAACCCCCAAACTTTAAGGAACGACAATTTAGGTTTATTCCCAAACCATAATTCATACGGTGTCGTTTCAACAGATTTAGATGGTTGTGGCATCCCGCAAAACCACTACTAGAAAATCGCGTTGATTTTGTGCATTGCATCGTCATCATCATACATTGTTCGCATAAAACGATGTTCGCAAAGCCCGTGTTGTTTTCTAAACGCCCCTCTTTATTTCAAACATCAAAACCGGGTCCCCGGAATATTTTGTTTTGGCCGCTATCGGTTTGCATATGGCCCGTTTAAATAAATAAAAAGGTTTAAATATTTTGGGCGGGGCAGTCGAACGGGCCGATTGACCCGAACGACCGCCCCAGAAACTAAATCGGTCCAACTAGTCTGCCCCTCTAATTCCTAAACTTACCCAACTAATCTACCCACACCCCCCTGAGCCAGAGCTTGATTCAGTCTTATTTCTTGGGGCCACAAACTAGTTTGAGGTTTTATTTACGATCCTGTACTTATGCCATGTTTTACTGCTTTATTTACGATTGTGCGAGGTACTGCACACTGTACTGTTTAGGATCGGGACACGATTCCGCGGTGTCGACAAGCCCCGTTTGGGGTTTAAGGTTTAAATATTTTGGGCGGGGCAGTCGAACGGGCCGATTGACCCGAACGACCGCCCCAGAAACTAAATCGGTCCAACTAGTCTGCCCCTCTAATTCCTAAACTTACCCAACTAATCTACCCACACCCCCCTGAGCCAGAGCTTGATTCAGTCTTATTTCTTGGGGCCACAAACTAGTTTGAGGTTTTATTTACGATCCTGTACTTATGCCATGTTTTACTGCTTTATTTACGATTGTGCGAGGTACTGCACACTGTACTGTTTAGGATCGGGACACGATTCCGCGGTGTCGACAAGCCCTGTTTGGGGTTCCCAGTCGTTCACAGCCGTATTACCCAGACCTTGAGTCCGTCTCGGAGCTAGCTTACTTCGTTGCGGGTAGCTTAATGGGGTGGCCCCCTGAAATATTTCTGAATCCTGTGATTGCTTTGTCGTGAAGGCCTCGTTGGGTTTTGATTTGGTTTTTCCGAGGTTGATCGAGTGTGTGTTGCTATTGGTGCACCCCGGCCGGGTAAAACTTTCTGAAAGCCGTGTCCGCGGATATGGACGACTTGGAGCACAGTATCTCGATCATAGACAAGCATAACTAAAGTTTATTGTTATAAATTTGACTTATAATGACTAGTAATCAGCTTCACTATAATGGAATGGCTAATTAATACTGCCCACAACTGCTTGTTTGGTTGTCGCTCGCGACATTGGTACCTGACTAGTAAATCTTGCAACTACAACGGAATGGCTGAATAAAAGTACCAACAACTGCTGGGTTTTTGGGTTATCTCATGATAAATGTATCTGACTAGTAAGTGTTGCCACTATCACGGAATGATTAAATAAAAGTGCCCACTGCTTAGTTTATCAGGACGATTATCTAAACCTGACTAGTAAAGTGCCGCAACTATAACTGAATAAGTAAAAACTGCCAACTGTGTGAGTTCCTCGGCTGACTTCCTCGTTTGGTATCGAGGGGGAAATACCAGGATGGGTTTGTTTGGTGATAGCTTCAGGTTGGATCCGGTTAGGTCATTCTCATCCCTCTCTGATATCCGCCAGTTGAAATGAGTCTCTATAGGTTGTTTAGAGTATGCTGCCGCTGCCGCTCAGTCCACCATACCTATGTAGGCGAGGACCGCCGAATTCTAGCCTCGCCGTGTACTGGCCTCAGTACTGACGCTCCTTCTTTGTTTTTCTGCTTTGCCCTTTGTCAGCACCCCTTTTGTTAAGCAGGTTTTGAGATCGACGCCGTTAGCAGGGTTACCCTTCCGGCTTGGCCTGGGCAGGGTTATGGACGCCATTGGTTACTCTTCAGGGCTCTTAGCCCCATTTGCATCTTGTCCGTAGCTGGACGCTATATCGTTTTCAAGGTGATTTGGATCTTGTATATTATATCTGTATTCTTGACTCTTTGAGTCGCTGTTATATATATATCTGTTCTGTGGGTCCCATCGAGGACTGTTGTGTAATGTTATTACTTCGTTTTCCACCCGCACGAAAGTGCCTGGTGGGCACCTTTGAATCGTTTCTATGCGGGTTTGGTGAATTTTGTTCAAACTTGCATAGGTCCGATTCTGAGGGTGTTACAGAGTGGTATCAGAGCTCAGCAGTTACGATACCCCACAAGTCCCGCCTGTAGGATAACCTAGCTAACGGCCGAAGTAGAGTGTCAAAACTATTTTTGCAAAATTGGTCGGATAGTTCTGATTAGGTCTGATTTTACTCCTTACCCCTCTGCTGTTCTCCTCTTACCTCTACGTGTTTTGAATCTGCTCTCTTCTCTTTCTTCGAGTCCAGGATTTCTCGTGGTTGGGTTTCCGTCGTACCTTCAGGGTTTCGAATTCTTCCTTTTGTAACGGAGGTGCTACGATCATCAATGTGCAACTTGTCTGTTGTGCCCTTCATCCGATCTTCTGTCCTTGAGCTCTTTATCCATATGTGTTCCTTGCTGGATATCAGTGTCGTTGAAAAACATATGAGAAGGACGAGCTTTGGTGAAGTTGGAGTCGACCTTGAGCATGTGTTGTTCAGGCCAATGGAACCATCGCGAAACCTAATCAGAGTGTCTTTCATACGATTTCTGCTGGCAACACTCCCTTGTTTCCGAACCTCGCTTGTCGAGATCTTCAGTCTAATTCCGAGAGTTGGATGCTTAATCTGCTTATTCGTGTGCAGAGTAATGGTTTGAGTGTGGGATGGAGTAGCTACCCTACCACTGCTCTTATCAATCGCTCTTGTACATCGAATCAGTGAATCCAGCGATTTTACTCCGTCCATGGAAGTTAGAGGTGGCCTTACCTTCAACTTCGTCCTTTGTTTCCCCGGAGTGTTCTCCCGATGATCAAGAACAACGAACCTTTGTTGGTGGTGTCGCCGATTTCAAGATGGAGGATGGACCCTCGTTAGTGGTGTCGCAAGGTTTTACGCAAAGCGAGAAGATGCAGGTCACCGACTTTTCCTTCCGGTACCATGAGGCGGATCTCGAGGGCGAGATCCCTTGTTAGTGGTGTCGAATTGTGGCATCCCGCAAAACCACTACTAGAAAATCGCGTTGATTTTGTGCATTGCATCGTCATCATCATACATTGTTCGCATAAAACGATGTTCGCAAAGCCTGTGTTGTTTTCTAAACGCCCCTCTTTATTTCAAACATCAAAACCGGGTCCCCGGAATATTTTGTTTTGGCCGCTATCGGTTTGCATATGGCCCGTTTAAATAAATAAAAAGGTTTAAATATTTTGGGCGGGGCAGTCGAACGGGCCGATTGACCCGAACGACCGCCCCAGAAACTAAATCGGTCCAACTAGTCTGCCCCTCTAATTCCTAAACTTACCCAACTAATCTACCCACACCCCCCTGAGCCAGAGCTTGATTCAGTCTTATTTCTTGGGGCCACAAACTAGTTTGAGGTTTTATTTACGATCCTGTACTTATGCCATGTTTTACTGCTTTATTTACGATTGTGCGAGGTACTGCACACTGTACTGTTTAGGATCGGGACACGATTCCGCGGTGTCGACAAGCCCCGTTTGGGGTTCCCAGTCGTTCACAGCCGTATTACCCAGACCTTGAGTCCGTCTCGGAGCTAGCTTACTTCGTTGCGGGTAGCTTAATGGGGTGGCCCCCTGAAATATTTCTGAATCCTGTGATTGCTTTGTCGTGAAGGCCTCGTTGGGTTTTGATTTGGTTTTTCCGAGGTTGATCGAGTGTGTGTTGCTATTGGTGCACCCCGGCCGGGTAAAACTTTCTGAAAGCCGTGTCCGAGGATATGGACGACTTGGAGCACAGTATCTCGATCATAGACAAGCATAACTAAAGTTTATTGTTATAAATTTGACTTATAATGACTAGTAATCAGCTTCACTATAATGGAATGGCTAATTAATACTGCCCACAACTGCTTGTTTGGTTGTCGCTCGCGACATTGGTACCTGACTAGTAAATCTTGCAACTACAACGGAATGGCTGAATAAAAGTACCAACAACTGCTGGGTTTTTGGGTTATCTCATGATAAATGTATCTGACTAGTAAGTGTTGCCACTATCACGGAATGATTAAATAAAAGTGCCCACTGCTTACTTTATCAGGACGATTATCTAAACCTGACTAGTAAAGTGCCGCAACTATAACTGAATAAGTAAAAACTGCCAACTGTGTGAGTTCCTCGGCTGACTTCCTCGTTTGGTATCGAGGGGGAAATACCAGGATGGGTTTGTTTGGTGATAGCTTCAGGTTGGATCCGGTTAGGTCATTCTCATCCCTCTCTGATATCCGCCAGTTGAAACGAGTCTCTATAGGTTGTTTAGAGTATGCTGCCGCTGCCGCTCAGTCCACCATACCTATGTAGGCGAGGACCGCCGAATTCTAGCCTCGCCGTGTACTGGCCTCAGTACTGACGCTCCTTCTTTGTTTTTCTGCTTTGCCCTTTGTCGGCACCCCTTTTGTTAAGCAGGTTTTGAGATCGACGCCGTTAGCAGGGTTACCCTTCCGGCTTGGCCTGGGCAGGGTTATGGACGCCATTGGTTACTCTTCAGGGCTCTTAGCCCCATTTGCATCTTGTCCGTAGCTGGACGCTATATCGTTTTCAAGGTGATTTGGATCTTGTATATTATATCTGTATTCTTGACTCTTTGAGTCGCTGTTATATATATCTGTTCTGTGGGTCCCATCGAGGACTGTTGTGTAATGTTATTACTTCGTTTTCCACCCGCACGAAAGTGCCTGGTGGGCACCTTTGAATCGTTTCTATGCGGGTTTGGCGAATTTTGTTCAAACTTGCATAGGTCCGATTCTGAGGGTGTTACAATGGTGCCCTATTTAAAGTGAATGCGGCTGTTTCTAATGTATAACCCCAAAACGATAACGGTAAATATGTAAGTGACATCATAGAACGAACCATATCTAAGAGAGTTCGATTACGACGTTCGGACACACCATTACATTGTGGTGTTCCCGACGGTGTCAATTGTGAAAGTATTCCGCATTTCTTAAAATGCTCACCAAACTCGTAACTTAGATATTCACCTCCACGATCAGATCGTAGAAATTTAATCTTCTTGTTATGTTGATTCTCTACCTCACTTTGAAATTCCTTAAACTTCTCGAAAGTTTCGGACTTATGTTTCGTGAAATAGATATACCCATATCTACTCAAGTCATCCGTGAAGGTAAGAAAATAACGATAACCACCACGTGATGCTACACTCATTGGGCCACACACATCAGTATGTATGATTTCTAATAAGTCCGTAGCTCGCTCCATCATACCAGAAAATGGAGTCTTAGTCATTTTACCCATCAAACATGATTCACATCTTTCAAGTGATTCGAAATCAAGTGATTCAAGAAGTCCATCGGAATGGAGTTTCTTCATACGCTTCACTCCAATATGACCAAGACTACAGTGCCACATATAGGTCGAGTTATCACTCAATTTCAAACGTTTAGCTTCAATGTTATTAATGTGTGTATTTCCACAATCGAGATTCAATAAGAATAGACCATCTATCAAAGGTGCATGTGCATAAAACATACTACTCATATAAATCAAACAACCATTATTCTCGGACTTAAACAAGTAACCGTCTCGCAATAAACATGATCAGGATATAATGTTCTCAACGCAGGCACCAAATAACAATTATTTAAGTATAAAACTAATCCCGATGGTAGATGAAGAGGTAGCGTGCCGACCACGATCACATCAACCTTTGATCCATTTCCAACGCGCATCGTCACCTCGTTCTTCGCTAGTTTCCGTCTATTCTGCAGCACCTGTTTAGAGTTACAAATGTTAGCAACCGAACCACTATCAAATACCCTGGAACTACTACGAGTGCTAGTGAGATACACATCAATAACATGTATATCGGATATACCTCTCTTATTGATGTTGCCATACTTCAAATACGCCAAGTACTTAGGGCAATTCCGCTTCCAGTGACCTTGTCCCTTGCAGTAAAAGCACTCAGTATCAGGCTTAGGCCCAGCCGTGGTCTTCTTCGCCGGCGCGGTAACTTTCTTACCGCCCTTCTTGAAGTTTCCCTTTTTCTTAGACTTGCCTTGCTTCTTGAATTTGGTGGTCTTATTGACCAACAACACTTGGTGCTCTTTCTTGATCTCCACTTCTGCAGACTTTAACATGGAGAAGAGTTCAGGCAACGACTTGTCCATGTTTTGCATATTGTAGTTCATCACAAAGTTCTTGTAACTTGGTGGTAGTGATTGGAGGACACGGTGAATCCCCAAAGCATTAGGAATCACTATACCCAAGCTTTGAAGCTTGCTTGCGTGCCCAGACATCTTAAGCACGTGCTCACTGACGGTTGCCCTCTTCCATCTTGTAGTTAAAGAACTTTTCCGAAGCCTCATAACTCTCAACTGCCGCGTGAGCCTCAAATATCATTTTGAGTTCACGGACAATATTATGTGGGTCATGGTTCTCAAACCTTTTCTGAATCTCTGATTCCAAACCATACAAGATAGCACACTGAACTGTGGAGTACTGATTCTTCCGAGCGAGGAAAACATTCTTTACCTCATAGGAAGCATCAGCTACAGGTGGGTCACCCAGCGGTGCATCCAACACATAGGTCAAATTACTAGCATTGAGGACAATCCTCAAATTGCGAAACCAATCCGCGAAGTTGCTTCCATTGTTTTTCAACTTTTCTTTCTCTAGGAACTCATTAAAATTGATGGTAGGGGCCGCCATTGATCTACAACATATTTGCAATATTTTAGACTAAGTTTATGACAAATTGAGTTCTAATTAATAGTTAAATTAATCTAGGTGAACTCCCACTCAAAACAATATCCCTCACATTGTTTTAGTGATTACACGAACCAAATCAACCACACCAAAACCGAACATCACGAGAGTTGATGTAGCTTCAATGGCGAACAATCAACATGTTCATCATATCTACTATATGACTCATGCTTTACCTTTCGGTGATCCGTGTTCCGAGACCATGTCTGTACATGCTAGGATCGTCAAGATAAAACCTTAGCTTCCGCATGAGCAAATCTGGCTTGCTCACGTTGTATACACTCGCAGAATCTAACACACCCGATCATCACGTGGTGCTTCGAAACAACGAGCTTTAGCAACGGTGCTTACTAAGGATGAACAATTTATAACTTGAGATTTTTTGTGCTTGCGGGATCATCTTATAATGCTACCATCGCAAACTAAGCAATACAAGATGCATAAAGGATAACATCACATGCAATTCATAGTATGTGATATGATATGGCCTTTCTTCTTGTGCTTCCGATCTACATCTTCATGCACGAACATGATCTCCATCATCACCGGCATGGCGTCAAGGTCAATGGCGCCACTTCATGGTTGTCGTCCACCAGCATCAACTATTACAACTACATTGAATAATAGACACGCAGGTCTTGACGGAATTAAAAGACAACCATATGGCTCCTGCCGGTTGCCGACTTACAATAAGGAATATTGCATACATCATATATAATCACAATCATGGCCATATCACATCACAACACTCCCCTGCAAAACAAAGTTAGACGCCTCTAATTTTCTTTGCATATTTTATGTGGTTTCGGGCTTTCAATAAGTGTCGTTCTAACTTAAGAACAAGAACCACAACGTTGATGCTTGAATTATCAATTGCCCGTTGTAAATTGAATCTATACTATGATGGGAGAGATAGACACCCGCAAAGCCACTTATGCAATACAAGTTGGATGTTAAGCGTGGAGCAAGTCTCATGAACGATGTCATGTAAGGTTAGCCCGGGCCGCTTGATCCCATCATACCGCAAGATGCAAAGTACACAAAAAGCAATTGATAATAAAAGCACCACCGCCCACAATGACCATTGTGTTCTACTCGTGCAACAAATCTACATATAGAAACGGCTCTGATACCAATGTAGGGGTTCGTAGCATGGAAAACAAAAAATTTCTACCGCATGCAAACAAACAAGCCAAGATCTATCTACTAGATTGTACTCCCTCCCTTTCAAAATGTAAGATGTTTTAGGTTTGTGAAGAAGATGAATCTAGACTTGTTTTAGTATGTAGGTTCACTCAACTTTGGGATGAATCTATACACTAAAAGAATTCTAGATTCATTTTCTTCACAAATCTAAAGCATCTTATATTTTGAAACAGAGGGAGTAGCAATGAGTCGATTAGAGTACTCACCCTTGAAGATTCCAAAGCGGTTAACGAGAGCAGATTCTCGTGGGTGATGTAGTCGTACACTTGCCGATTTCAAGATCGCATAGACGATCCTTCTGGCGCTGCGTTCCGGCAGCGCTTCCGCAGTCGGTCACACGTTCGATACTCGATGAAGACCTTCCTCTCCCTTGTTCCAGCAGGCAGCGGAGGTTGTAGTTCTCCCTCGCGATTCCGGCAGCACGACGGCGTGGTGTTGGAAGTAGAGGAAAGATCCCGCAGGTCTTCTCCTAAGCCGGTGCGAGTTATGGTGGATATAGCGTTTCCCGGCGATCTAGGGTTTAGAAGGCCGGGAGGAGGAGGGGGTGTCGGCGGAGGCTAGGGCGGCGGCGACGAGGCGACAGCGACGCGACATGGGTGGAGGGCTGGTTCTTGTGTGTTTGGGGGCAGCCCTCCCCCTCTATTTATGAGAGGGGAGGGGAGGGTTTGAATCCAAACCCAAACCCAAGTTGGATTGAAGGACGGACTCTTTCCTTCTTCCACTAGGAAACCATTGTTCCAGTTTGACTTTTCAAACCTCCCGTTTGACTTTCAATTTAGAGTTTTAATTCTCTCTTGCAAATGCCCAAACCAAGTGACCTAGGATATGATCCAATCATTCCACTTACCCATGACACATTCATGGACCATTCCCCTTCTGGTCCGGTGAACCTTCTAGACCCTTCTAGAACCTCTTCGATGAAAACATCGAAATCATTCCCGAACTCTGGAATCAGACTTTCCTTATATCAATCTTATTCTCCGGACCATTCCAGATCTCCTCGTGATATCCTGGATCCGATCTGAGACTCCGAACAACATTCGGTATCCCTACTAACATTCCATATCTACTAAACAACATCGAATCCTTAAGTGTGTCTCCCTACGGTTCGTGAATTATGCGGACATGGCCGAGACACTTCTCCGATCAATAACCAATAGAGGAATCTGGAAATTCATATGGCTCACACATATTTCTAAGATTACTTTGCGATCGAATGAACCACTTACATACGACACCAATTTACCTTTCTCTCGCGATAGTTTACTTATCCGAGATTTGATCGTCGATATCTCTGCATACCTAGTTCAACCTCGTTACCGATAAGTACTATTTTCTTGTTCCCGTGATATGTGATCTCTACGCTTATCTATAGGAGTATGCCCATCATACCATTCTACTAATGATATGATCTTGTTGTTAATAACATCTCAATGTTCATGATCGACAAACCACGATCATCTATTAACCAACAAGCTAGTATTATAAAGAGGCTTTACCATGGACTCTAATTTAGTTTACAAATCACACATGTATTAATGTTTCTTGTTAATACTATTATAGCATGAATGTAAAAATTTATCATAAACACAAAGATATAATAATAACCACTTTTATTATTGCCTCTTGGGCATATCTCCAACAAGATGGTGTGGTGAATTGAGGCAGAGGGGGCCTCTATTTATGCACCGGAGAGAGGGGTAGAGCGGCATGGTCTGGATCCTCCGACGATGTTTTTGCATTGAGCTACGGGCATGGCTGAGGGTGCTGGTCGACGTAGTGTTCCCTGGCGGTCTTCATGCGCGTGATGGCGCGACAAGGGGCGGTTGGAAATGGTCGGGAGCGGTCCGTGTTCTATGCAGGAACGACGGGTGTTCGATACAGCGTAAAGTGGTCTCGTGTCACGCGGCGGCGAACGGTCGTGTCCTGGGGGTCACTGGTGTCGTGGTGAGTGCGGGTACGCGTTGAGAGAGCGAGGTGCGGCGTGTGCAAGCGAGGCAGTTGCGGTGTTCTCGCGTGCTCTTGGCATGGCAGGAAGAGAAATGGGCGCGGCGTTTCTCGGGTGGTCCATGGCTGGGCTGCGATCGAGGGGTGGACAGGGAGTGGCGGTGGACGTTGGCCTGTCTCCTAGACATCATGGACGGTAGCAGGACGGCTTGTGGCGAGTTGTCCATGCTCGACCGGCAAGGACGGCTCGGGTGGCGCGGCACTAGTCCAAGCAGTGAAGGGGGAGCTACTTCAATGCAGTGTTGGGCACTGGGGGTGAGTGAGGTCTAGTAGTGGCGACAATTGGTAGACAAAGCATTGGTCAAGAACAGTAATAGATTGGAAGCTATTACTGTGCTCACCAGGTGTTTGATGGAATGGCCGCATGAATTCAAAATTTGAATTTTTGGATGAATTTTGGTGAGTGATATTGTCAAATGCTTGGTATTTTGTGGTTGCTAGGATTTGCCAAGGGCAATTGGTTTGGTTGGTTTTTGAGAAATGGCCATCTTAGTACCTATCAAGGATTCAATTTTTGAATGCCTCTCAAATGGATTTGAAAATAGTTTCTGTAAGTTTGTGAGTTTACTTGGGTTCATTGTTACTTGGTCTAGCAAGGGGTGAAAATAATTGGATTTTTTTCTTTCAGAAATCATTTAATAGAGATGCCCCAAGTGGGCTAGTGGTTGATTTTGGTCAAAATGACCATTTGATCATATGCCTTCTTATTTGAATTTCCTTTTAATTTGTTTTGTTTGGAATTCACCTAGATGATATTTTTTTCATCTATAAACCGATCTTTATCATTCATAGCAATCAAACATGGCAAATGCAATCATTCATTCATTAATCACACACACATGCATTCATATTAATTTTAATAATAAAAGTTTTTTGTTAACCCTAAACTTGGGTGATTAGAACTTGATAATCTTGTTTAATATTTTTGAGGTGTTACATGTTTAGAGTGAATCTAAACTCTAAAAGATGTCTAGATACATTTCCTTCACAAACCTAAAACATATTATATTTTTAAACGAGAGAGAACAACATGTCAGTCGACTATATATGTGTGAAAATCTTGGATTATGGCATTTAAATTATTCTCTAGGCTTTCTTTACGGAAAGGAACAATATCGTCATCACTCGGAAAATAGATAATGTTCTTTCATGATAGTTGGAAACTCACACCAACGTCATTACTCACTAAAATAATATGCACCCATCTACCTTCTAAAAATACAATTAATTCAAGAGAAATCTATCACGCTTACTTGTTTCTCAAGTTTGACCTAATTTCGCTAAGTTGTCAAGATGAATAATCTAAGAAAGAAGTCAAACTTGTTATCAAAACCCTCGATGGTGTGGTTTTTGATATATTAAATAACCCCCTGACGGTTACCTCCCAAAAATATTCGTAAAACTTTCAACACAATCTACAATTTACTTGTAGTTGAAATTTGACCTAATTTTGATAAATCGACATAAAGTCATTCAAGTGGACAGAGTTATCTAGGATGAAGGTTGAAAACTCATAAAACATGGGAATCATAAGTACAACATGTTGGTCCACTATATATGTTTGAAAGATTGGCTTGTGGCCTTCAAATCCATATTCTTCAGACTTTGTTTTCGAAAAGGAACAATCTCGTCATCACTGTGGAAATTTATAATATTATTTCCTGATAGTTGGAAACTCACACCGACGGTGTTGTTTACCGCGAGAAGATGCACTCATCTACCCATGAAATGACATTTAATTTCCTTATAGTTGGAAACTCACACCGACTTGTAGGTCAATTTTGATCTAATTTCGTTAAATTGTCAAGATGCAAAATCTTAGTAAGAAGTTGAACCAGTTGTCAAAATTCTCAGTGGTGGTCTAAGATATATTAAAAAACCTCCTGATGGTTACCTTTAAAAAAAATTACAAATCTTTCGAAGCAATCTACAATTAACTTTAGGTCCAAATTTGACCTAATTTTGTTAAATCAGCATAAAGTAATTGAAGCGGGTAGAGTTTGCTAGGAAGAAGTTTGAAAACTCATACCATTAAACATGAGAATCGTAAGTAAAACATGTTGGTCCACTTAATATTTCAGGAAGCTTGGCTTGTGGCATTCAGATCCATATTCTTCGGGCTTTCTTTACGTAAAAGAACAATCTCATCATCACTCGAGAAATTGAGAATGTTGTTTTCCAAATAGCAGGAAACTCACACTGACGACATTGTTTTACTACAAGAAGATGCACCCATCTACCTCATAAAAGACATCTAATTCAAGAGCAATGTACTACGCTTACTTGTAGATCAAGTTTGACATAATAATTCCGTTAAATTGGCAAGAAGCAAGTGAAGTGTGCGATGTTATCTAGAAAGCTTGAAAAACATAACTTTAATAAACCGAGGTCCACTTTTTGTAATAATTGGGGCGGTTGCATTTTTTATAATTGTGGTAGGTTACGTAGGAGCGAGGTGCTTCAGTTAACATAGTGGGTGGAAGTATGAGTTACATTGAGGACCTCATAAAAATTAAAATTACGTCCAAGTCCATGCAGTTAGAACAAGGTCCCTGAAACTATGTAGTGAAGTGTGTTTTGAGGTTTGTGCATACTAGCGTTCATTGTGATAAATACTATCAATAGAATCTTCTAGATGCTCATAATCGAAAAGAAGATCCAACGGTTAGCAATATTTGGATTTGCCAGTCTTGATCCAACGGTCCATGTTCAAAGTTATTCGTGCACTATATAGTTTTTTTTGACAAAAAAGATAAGATTAGAAGTACTACTGCGCATGGCCGGTCTTATTGAATAACCTTTCCCCTCTGATGTTTGGGAAGCAAGTGAAAATTTTGAAACCTAAAAAGTTTGAATCTTTTTGCCACCAAGGACGAAAGTTGTTTCCTTCCTATGTACTACTCCTAGGGTGTCAAGTGGGATCCCACCAAAATCCCACTTCTAGTTCATTTGCCAAAATCTAGTTCAAATTTTGAGCAATAATTTACACTAGATTTTGGCAAATTAACTAGAAGTCAAATTTTGATTGGATCCCAATTAACACCCTACCTACTCCACACCAACGGGGCTGCCGAACACATCAGAGAAACAGAGCCGTGTTCTCTAAAAAACAGAGCCACTGTACCAAGGGACACGTGCGCAACGCCACACTATGGACGAGGGAAAGATCAGCCGGGTCGGTACATGAGGGCAGAGGGGTGGGGAGAGACGAGATGCATCAAAGGATAGAGAAAAACTCTTTTTTGCGTGCATAGTTCCTGAAATTTACTACTAGTAGTATATTTTACACTATAAGGCAGCATGAGTACCTTGTGTCAGGAACCCATCATAAATTCTCTAACCTCGAATAACCTTCAACTCCTCTTCTCTCTTTGTTGTCGCCCTCTTCCATTGCCAACATTTTATTCTCTCTACATGTACAACGCGTGGACAGAGGTGAGCATATGTCCAATTACAAGTAAAAGATCCACCGTTTAAACAGTGTCTAAACGAGATGATTCGTGGGACCCGCTAAACTAAAGAGGCTAACTTCTGCATAGGAGTTTTACACTGCCAAGTGGGCCCATTATTTACTTTTTTTCCTTAGGGCATCCACAATGTGTAAAAAAAGTACACCTTAAGTCACATAGTAGTACATTGTGGAGAAAGTAAAGTTATACCTCAAGCTTGTGGATTGCCCATAGAGAATAGAAAAGTCATTTCCCCTCTCTCCTCTCTATTGCATGGAGAAATATGACCAAGCTATGTGGGTCCTACCTTGTGGAAAATGTTGACCTTATCCATAATTTGGCAAACATTAATTTGAATTAGATGGATAATTTAAGTGAGTTAATTTAACTACAAACCTTGAAAACTCATAGAACATAGGTACCGCAAATAAAATATGCGTGGTCCTCTATGTCCATAAAATATGCACCCATCTACCTTCTAAAAAGATAATTAATTCAAGAGAAATCTATCACGCTTACTTGTTTCTCAAGTTTGATCTAATTTTGCTAAGTTGTCAAGATGAATAATCTTAGCAAGAAGTTGAACCTGTTGTCAAAACCCTCGATTGTGTGGTTTGTGATATATTAAATGACCTCCCCATGGTTACCGCTCAAAAATATTCGTAAAACTTTCAACGCAATCTACAATTTATTTATAGTTTAAATTTGATCTAATTTTGATAAATCGACATAAAGTCGTTCAAGTGGACAGAGTTAGCTAGGACGAAGTTTCAAAAATCATAATACATGGAATCGTAAGTACAACATGCTGGTCCACTATATATGTCTGAAAGAATGGCTTGTGGCATTCAGATCCAGATTCTTCAGACTTTGTTTTCAAAAAGGAACAATCTCGTCATCACTGTGGAAATTTAGAATGTTATTTCCTGATAGTTGGAAACTCACACCGATGGTGTTGTTTACCGCGAGAATATGCACTCGTCTACCCATGAAATGGCATTTAATTCTAGAGCAATCCATCGCGCTTACTTATAGCTCAAGTTTCACCTAATTTCGTTAAATTGTCAAGATGAAAAATCTTAGTAAGAAGTTGAACCTGTTGTCAAAATTCTCAGTGGTGGTCTGTGATATATTAAATGACCATCCGATGGTTACCTCCAAAAAAATTCACAAATATTTCGAAGCAACCTAGAATTTACTTTTAGTTCAAATTTGACCTAATTTTGGTAAATCAACGTAAATTCAGTCAAGCTGGCAAAGTTTGCTAGGAAGAAGCCTAAAAACTCATAGCATTAAACATGGGAATCGTAAGTAAAACATGTTGGTCCACTTAATATTTCAAGAAGCTTGGCTTGTGGCATTCAGATACATATTATTTGGGCTTTCTTTACGTAAAAGAACAATCTCGTGATCACTCGAGAAATTGAGAATGTTCATTTCCAGATAGTTGGAAACTCACACCGACGACATTGTTTTACTACAAGAATATGCACCCATCTATCTCAAAAAAGACATCTAATTCAAGAGCAATGTACCGCGCTTACTTGTAGATCAAGTTTGACCTAATAGTTCTGGTAAATCGGCAAGAAGTCAGTGAAGTGTATGAAGTTAGCTAGGAAGCTTGAAAACCAGAACTATAAGAAACCGCGGTCCACTTCGTGTGATAATTGGGGTGGTTGCATTTTCTTCTAACTGTGGTAGGTCCCGTAGGAGCGAGGGGCTTCAGTTAACACGGTCAATGGAAGTACTAGTTACATCGAGGACCTCATAAAAAATGAAAATTACATCCAAGTCCATGGAGTTAACACAAGGTCCTTGAAACTATGTAGTGAAGTGTGTTTTGATGTTTGTGCATACTAGCGTTCATTGTGATAAAGACTATCAATAGAATGTTCTAGATGCTAAGAATGTAAAAGAAGATGCAACAGTTAGCAATGTTTGGATTTGCTAGTCTTGATCCAGTGGTCCATGTTCAAAGTTATCCATCTACTATATAGTTTTTTGACAAAAAAAGATAAAATAAGAAGTACTACTGAGCATGGCCGGTCTTATTGAATAACCTTTCACTTCGGATGTTTGGGAAGCAAGTGAAAATTTCAAAACCTAAAAAGTTTGAATCTTTTTGCCGCCAAGGACCAAAGTGGTGTCCTTCCTATGTACTACGCCTAGGGTGTCAAGTGGGATCCCACCAAAATCCCACTTCTAGTTCATTTGCCAAAATCTAGTTCAAATTTTGAGAATTTTTTTACACTAGATGTTGGCAAATGAACTAGAAGTGGGATTTTGGTGGGATCCAACTTGACACCCTACCTAGTCCACACCAATGTGGCTGTCGAACACACCAGAGAAACAAAGTCGTGCTCTCTAAAAACATAAAAGAAGTGCCACCGTATCAAGGCACACATGCGTAACGCCACACTGTGGACGAGGGAGAGATCATTCGGGCCGGTGCGCGAGGGGAGAGGGGTGGGGAGAGACGATAGGCAGCAAAGGAGAGAGAAAACACAGGTTTTTGCGTGCATAGGTCCAGAAATTTACTACAACAAGTAAAGTGTACACTGTAAGGTAGCAGGAGTACCTCGTGTTAGGAACCCATCATAAATTCTCTTACCTCGAACCGCCTTCAACTCCTGTTCTCTCTTCGCTGCTGCCCTCTTCCCCTGCCTACGTTTTATTCTATCTGCATGTACATCGTGTGGACAGAGGTGAGCATATGTCCAATTACGACTAAAATCTCAACTGTTTAGACAGTGTCTAAACGAGATGATTCGTGGGACCCACTAAACTAAAGAGGCTAACTTCTGCATATGATTCTTATGCTGCCAAGTGGGCCCATTATTTGCTTTTTTCCTTAGGGCATCCGCAGTGTGTCAAAAAGTACACCTTAAGCCACATAGTAGTACATTGTGGAGAAAGTAAAGTTATACCTCAAGATTGTGGGTTGCCCATAGAGAATAGAAAAATCATTTCCCGTCTGTCCTCTCTATTGCATGGAGCAATATGACCAAGTTATGTGGGTCCTACCTTGTGTCAAATATTGACCTTATCTGCAATGTGGAAAACATTCATTTGAATCGGAGGGAGTAGTGTAATTTAAGTGGGTTAATTTAACTACGAACCTTGAAAACTCATAGAACGTAGGAATCGCAAATAAAACATGCATTGTCTGCTATGTCCAGAAAATATGCAGCCATCAATCTTTGAAAAAGACAATTAATTCAAGAGAAATCTATCGCGCTTACTTATTTATCAAGTTTGACCTAATTTTGTTAAGTTGTCAAGATGAATAATCTTAGAAAGAAGTAGAACCTGTTGTGAAAACCCTCGATGGTGTGGTTTGTGATATATTAAATGACCCCCCGATGGTTACCTCCCAAAAATATTCGTAAAACTTTCAACGCAATCTTCAATTTAATACAGTTGAAATTTGACCTAATTTTGATAAATCAACATAAAGTCATTCAAGTGGACAGAGTTAGCTAGGACGAAGTTTGAAAACTCATAAAACATGGGAATCGTAAGTACAACATGCCGATCCACAATATATGTCTGAAAGATTGGCTTGTGGCATTCAGATCCATATTCATCACTGTGGAAATTTAGAATGTTATTTCTTGATAGTTGGAAACTCACACCGACAGTGTTGTTTACCGCGAGAAGATGCACTCATCTACCCATGAAATTACATTTAATTCTAGAGAAATCCAGCACGCTTACTTGTAGCTCAAGTTTGATCTAATTTTGTTAAATTGTCAAGATGAAAATATTAGTAAGAAGTTGACCCTATTGTCAAAATTATCGATGGTGGTCTGTGATATATTAAGTAACCTCTCGATGGTAACCTCCAAAAAATTCATAAATGTTTCGAAGCAACATACAATTTACTTTTAGTTCAAATTTGACCTAATTTCGATAAATCGACATAAAGTCATTCAAGCAGGCAGAGATTGCTATGACTAAGTTTGAAAACTCATAGCATTAAACATGGGAATCGTAAGTAAAACATGTTGGGCCACTTAATATTTTAGGAAGCTTGGCTTGTAGCATTTAGATCCATATTCTTCGGGCTTTCTTTATGTAAAAGAACAATCTCGTCATCACTCGAGAAATTAAGAATGTTCTTTTCCAGATAGTTGGAAACTCACACCGACGACATTTTTTTAATACAAGAAGATGCACTCATCTACCTCAAAAAATACATCTAATTCAAGAGCAATGTACTGCGCTTACTTGTAAATCAAGTTTGACCTAATAGTTTTGGTAAATCGGCAATAAGTCAGTGAAGTGTATGAAGTTATCTAGGAAGCTTGAAAACCAGAACTATAAGAAACCGTGGTCCACTTCGTGTGATAATTGGGATGGTTGCATTTTCTTGTAACTGTGGTAGGTCCTGTAGGAGCGAGGTGCTTAGTTAACATGGTCGATGGAAGTACGAGTTACATCGAGGACCTCATAAAAAATGAAAATTACATCCAAGTGCATGTAGTTAGCACAAGTTCCTTGAAAACATGCAGTGAAGTGTGTTTTGAGGTTTATGCATACTATCGTTCATTGTGATAAAGACTATCAATAGAATATTCTAGATGCTAAGAATGGAAAAGAAGATCCAACGGTTATCAATGTTTGGATTTGCTAGTCTTGATCCAATGGTCTATGTTCAAAGTTATCCGTGCACCATATAGTTTTTTTTGACGAAAAAGATAAGATAAGAAGTACTACTGCGCATGGCCGGTCCTATTGAATAACCTTTCCCTTCTGATGGTTGAGAAGCAAGTGAAATTTTCAAAACCTAAAAAGTTTGAATATTTTTTACACCAAGGTACAAAGTATTTTCCTTCCTATGTACTACTCCTAGGGTGTTAAGTTGGATCCCACCAAAATCCACTTCTAGTTCATTTGCCAAATCTAGTGTAGATTTTAGCAAATGAACTAGAAGTGAGATTTTGGTGAGATCCCACTTGACACCCTAACTACTCCACACCAATGCGGCTGCCGAACACACCAGAGAAACAGAGCCGCGCCCTCTAAAAAAACATATCTGCCGTACCAAGGAACACGTGCACAACGCCACAGTGTGGACGAGGGAGAGATCAGCTAGGCCGGTGCGCGAGGGGAGAGGGGTGGGGAGAGACGAGAGGTAGGGAAGGAGAGAGAAAACACACATTTTTGCGCGCGTAGGTCCTGAAATTTACTACCACTACTACTACTACTAGTAGAGTGTACACTGTAAGGCGGCAGGAGTACCTCGTGTCAGGAACCCATCATAAATGCTCTGACCTTGAACCGCCCTCAACTCCTCTTATCTCTTCACTGCTGCCCTCTTCCCCTGCCTACGTTTTATTCTCTCTACATGTACAGCGCGTGGACAGAGGTGAGCATATGTCCAATAAAGAGAAAAAGCTCCACCATTTAGACAGTGTCGAAATGAGATGATTCGTGGGACCCACTAAACTGAAGAGGCTAACTTCTGCATAGGAGTTTTTGATACGTCCAATTTGCATCACCATTCTATATAATAATTTGCCTCTATTCATTGATATGTGTCTTATTATGAGGTGTTACTTATTTATTTTCCTCTCTTTTTGCATGTTGGATGATTCTTGGAGGATGAACTGCCGGAGTTAAGATTCTGATGGAAAAATAGGTGTTTGGATGCAATTTCGTGAAGATCAGAAAAATACCGAAAAAATATTGGAAAATAATATTTTCCCAGAAGACGAAGGAAGCCAGAAGGGGAGGCGGAGCTAGGCCACAGGGGCCCACACCCCCTAGGCACAGACACCCCCTGGGTCGCGCCTAGGGCACGTGTGGCAGACCTGTCCGGCCTCAGACTCCGCCCTCTCACCTATATCTTCCTCTCGGAACCCTAATACCAAGGGGAGCGACCATAGAAAGATTTTCGCTGCCTCTGCGGGGAGGAAAACACCGAGAGAGAAAGAGCTCTCTGGAAGACAGATTTCTGCCAGAGAAATTCCTTCTCGGAGAGGGGAGATCATCGCCATCAATACCATCATCAATCTAGACTTCATCGGGATCATCATCATCATCCACACCATCATCTGCACCAGCACCATCATCTGCACCAGCACCATCATCACAACTCCATCCCGCTGTAACAATTGTGTTGAATACTTGCATAGTTCGTAGGGGAAACTTTCCAGGTGTTGATTACTATTGTAGTTAATGCTTGTGAGTGGAACCTTTGGATTATTGTTTATGTTCAGATTGTTATTCGTCACCATATCATCTTTGATCTTGATCCATATGATATCTTGTTAGCAGTTCGTTTAGTTCTTGAGGACATGGGAGAGTTCATGTTGTTAGTAGTGAATTTGTGTTGAGATATTATTCAATGGTTTAGTATTTAAGTTGTGGTTCTATTATTCTAGTGGTGTCATGTGAACGCCGACTACATGATACTTCACCCTTTATGGGCCTAGGGGAATGTATTGTGTATTTGGATACTAATTGTGGGGTTGCCGGAGTGATAGAAACCTGAACCCCGGTTAGGACACCTTTTCACAAGGGAGTGTAGGATCTCAGAGTTTAAGGCTTTGGTTAGGTTTTTATCTTAAATATTTTCCTGTAGTTGCGGATGCTTGCATGGGGTTTAATCACAAGTATGTATTATTCCAAGTAAGTTCGGTACATTAGCACAGGTTCACCCACACAACACTTACAACACCAAAGAAGGGTACTCAAGTATTTGAAGCGAAAACACTTGACAGTATTCCCATGTGTTCTCGAGAACGTTTGGTCCTTATAAGTATTTCCACCGGCTTGTCCTTTGCTAAGAAAGGATTGGGCCACTTGCTGGAGTTGTTCGTTGTCTTTATTACTTGCACTTTGTTTTGTTGCTTTATCAGAAAAACCCTAAAAATCCGTTTGCTAAGTATTTACAGAGAATTCCTGCTCCATACCACTAGTCAATACCTTCTTCTCCTTGTTGGGATCGACACTCCTATTTATCAAAAGTACTACGATACACCCCCTATACTTGTGGGTCATCAGTTTTACACTGCCATGTGGGCCCATTATTTACTTTTTTTTCCTTAGGACATCCAAGATGTGTAAAAAAGTACACCTTAAGTCACATAGTAGTACATTGTGGAGAAAGTAAAGTTATACCTCAAGCTTGTGGGTTTACCATAGATAATAGAAAAATCATTTCCCCTCTCTTCTCTCTATTGCATGGAGAAATATTACCAAGCTATGTGGGTCCTACCTTGCGGAAAATGTTGACCTTATCCGCAATTTGGCAAACATTAGTTTAAATCGGAGGGAGTAGTGTAATTTAAGTGGTTTAATTTAACTACGAACCTTCAAAACTCATAGAACATAGGAATCACAATTAAAACATTCATGGTCCTCCATGTCTGGAAAATATGCACCCATCTACCTTCGAAAAAGACAATTAATTCAAGAGCAATCTATCGCGCTTATTCTCAAGTTTGACCTAATTTTCTAAGTTGTCAAGATGAATAATATTAGAAAGAAGTCAAACCTGTTATCAAAACCCTCGATGGTGTGGTTTGTGATATATTAAATGACCCCCCGATGGTTACCTCCCAAAAATATTCGTCAAACTTTGAACGCAATCTTCAATTTAATACAATTGAAATTTGACATAATTTTGATAAATCGAAATAAAGTCATTCAAGTAGACATAGTTAGCTAGGATGAAGTTTGAAAACTCATAAAACATGGTAATCATAAGTATAACATGTCGGTCCACTATATATGTCCAAAAGATTAGCTTGTGGCATTCAGATCCATATTGTTCAGACTTTCTTTTCGAAAAGGAACAATCTTGTCATCATTGTGGAAATTTAGAATGTTACTTCCTAATAGTTGGAAACTCACACCGACGGCGTTGTTTACCGCGAGAATATGCACTCATCTACCCATGAAATGACATTAAATTCTAGAGCAATCCATCGTTCTTACTTGTAGCTCAACTTTGACGTAATTTCGTTAAATTGTCAAGACGCAAAATCTTAGTAAGAAGTTGAACCTTTTGTCAAAATTCTTGGAGGTGGTCTGTGATATATTAAATGACCTCCCTATGGTTACCTCCAAAAAAATTCACAAATCTTTCGAAGCTACCTACAATTTAATTTTAGTTAAAATTTGACCTAATTTCGATAAGTCAGCATAAAGTCATTCAAGAGGGCAGAGTTTGCTATGACGAAGTTTGAAAATTCAGAGCATTAAACATGGGAATCGTAAGTCAAACATGTTGGCCCACTTAATATTTTAGGAAGCTTGGATTATGGCAATCAGATCCATATTCTTAGGGCTTTCTTTACGTAAAAGAACAATCTCGTCATCACTCGAGAAATTGAGAATGTTCTTTTCCAGATAGTTGGAAACTCACACCGACGACATTGTTTTACTACAAGAAGATGCACCCATCTATCTCAGAAAAGGCATCTAATTCAAGATCAATGTTCTACGCTTACTTGTAGATCAAGTTTGTCCTAATAATTCAGATAAATCGGCAAGAAGTCAGTGAAGTGTGCGAAGTTAGCTAGGAAGCTTGAAAAACAAAACTATAAGAAACCGTTATCCACTTTGTGTGATAATTGGGACGGTTGCATTTTCTACTAATTGTGGTAGGTCCCATAGGAGCGAGGTGATTCAGTTAATACGGTCAGTGGAAGTACGAGTTACATCGAGGACCTCATAAAAAATTAAAATAACATCCAAGTACATGCAGTTAGCACAAGGTCCCTGAAACTTTAAAGTGAAGTGTGTTTAGAGGTTTGTGCATACTAGTGTTCACTATGATAAAGACTATCAATAAAATCTTCTAGATGCTAAGAATGGAAAAGAAGATCCAACGGTTAGCAATGTTTGGATTCGCCAGTCTTGATCCAACGGTCCATGTTCAAATTTATCCGTGCACTATATAGTTTTTTTGACCAAAAAGATAAGATAAGGAGTAGTACTACGCATGGCCGGTCTTATTGAATAACCTTTCCCTTCTGATCTTTGGAAAGCAAGTGAAAATTTCAAACCCTGAAAAGTTTAAATCTTTTTGCCGTCAAGGACCAGAGTGGTTTCCTTCCTATTTATTACTCCTACCACTCCACACCAACACGGCTGCCGAACACGCCAGAGAAATAGAGCTACCCACTCAAGTAAAAGTTAGCATGGTGAATGAGTAAAAGTTTTTTAAGAAGGAAGTATGGTTAATATGGCTTAATTAGAGTTCATAGGTGCCATTTATTTTATAGTACATAAAGTGGTTGGATATTTTACATGTTATATTTTCAAGATTAATTTTCTACCTAATTTCACCCCCTTAGATGACTTTATGTCGATATGTCGAATTAGGTCTAATTTAATAATATACAAGAAGTGCGCGAGAGCAAGTTCAATAGTATAACCGAGTCTTAGGTATAACAAAGTGACACGTCATCTACTACCAGCCTTATACTAGCATATAATATACCTAGCTATTAAAATATACAACAACTAGCATCACGATGCAGCAACCTCGTCAAAAAGTAAGGTGATTAAACACGAATAAAATAAAAAACCTTTCTATGCCCGCTTGAAAAATCCTAAAACTTGGGAATTGTAAGAGAGCATGGTACACTTTATCTGAAAATTGGGGTGGTGGCATTCTTTATTTTTTTTGGAACCGGGCTAACGTAGGTCCTAGAGGAGCGAGACGCTTCAATTATCGCGGTAGGGACTAAAGTCACCACAAGATGGTTTGTGGACCTATATGTAATTATTTTTACTTTTGAGAATTTTTGAAACTTGTGTTTATGGTTATTAATAGCGGTTGAATTTCGGAAGAATTTTGGAAATTTTCAAGAGTAATAGTCTATCATGCTCACATGTATTCAAGTTTTGCCTAATATCGTATTATTGACATACCATCATTTAAGTGTGCGAAGTTTTAGTTATAAAGCTTGGAAAATCCTAAAATTTTCCATGGTACACTTCATATGAAAATTGTGGTGGTGGCATTCTTTTTATTTTTTAACCAGGGTAGGTCTCGAAAGAGCAACATGCTTCAGTCAACAAAGTCAGTGGAATTAAAGGTTACATCAAGGACATAAAAATAGAAAATTATATCCAAGTCCATACAATTGTCACAAAGGGCTTAAAATTTAGCTTGGAAACGTAGTCAGGTCCGGCTCAATTTCAACCAAGCAGCTGAGCCATAATCTTCGTAGAATTGCTTGCCACGCATAGAAAAAGCACCCTCGTTACTGTTGATCATGGTCGAAGGGACAAGATTTCTCGTGAGGAGTAGAGGAGCACACAAGGATGTGAAGCAATTCTGAGGAATCAAGTCACTATTGTACCTTGTTAACGCCAGGCGAAGGTCCTAATAGGTGGACCTGACCCCTACCAAGTTGATTCCCCAGTCGCACGTCCGCTGGCTGCAGGTTCCTCGTGCTTGAGCTTGATCTCGAACTCGAGCATGTCCTGCTCGTAAGCAAGGGCCAGCATAGGATCGATAGGTTCAAGGGGACCTAGGAACGGGTCATCTACAACGGCCAGGGTGACCTGGCACCCACCCGAGTTGTCTTCCCTGGTCGCATCCTCGTTGGCTGCAAGTTCCCAACGGAAGGATTTCCCGCTGTCTCGCACGGGTTTAACTTGGCCATGATTTATGACCATCCAAAGTGCCCACCAGACGCAGCTCCATTGCAGTCGAAGTGGAAGCACACCGGCATTTGTTGTAGAGGTCCACTTTTCTTCAGCTGCCATGTTAACGCCTCCGTGATGCGGCCAATGCAGGATCAGTACCCTCAAAGGGGCCCAAAATCGATTCGTCGGCCGACATGGCCATAGCACATTTACTGCGGGCATCCAGGAGCCCTACAAAGGTGGCTCCAATGGCAACATGTTCCCGGCGGACGAACTGTTCCGGGACTGGCCTCGAGCCGAAGCAGACCTCCGAGAACAACGCAGCCAATTCACCAGGATTCCTTCAAGAATTTGTGAGGGGAACATGCCTTTTGAGGAATAAAGAAATTTCGCCGAGAGTAGCACGAAGGAGAAGTTGAACTGCTTTTACAAAGCAGAAGTACTACTACAGTACTAGTATCAGTATTCCTAATACCTCCATTACAATATGAATAAATAAGGGGACCTCGGTTCTTTCTTTGACCAAGGCACCAAGCTTCCCCTAAAAAAACGACCTGTGCATGAGCTACAAGCGTGGGAAAAAAATAAAGAAAGGGAGAGAATTACAGTGCAGTTAAGAGGCTAGATCAAACGTTCCCAAGATTTTCTCACCTATTTTCTAGGCCAGTTCTTGGCACCAACAGAACGGCCGCAAACAGACGGAGTAGTAGTTAGGAGTACTACTAGTATTATCAATGAGTAGAAGTGTGAATTGAGGTACCCTGCGAGAGTAGATAAGACAAAATAAAGATAAGACAAGAAATACTACTGCGAATGGTGGATCTTTTGAATAACATTTCCTCCCGATTTTTGGGAAGCAAGTGAAAATTTTGAAAACGAGAAAGTTTGATTTTTGTTGCCGCCAAGGACCAAAGTGGTTTCCTTTCTAATACTATGTACTAGTACTACTGTATTAGTCTTACACGTAGTCCTAGGTTGTCAAAGCGTCATCTTCACGGGCGCAGAGATTAATTGAAAACTAGAATAACTCTGCAGCTACTCCTACTCGAAACACATCACTTCCCAAGTTTACTCCGCGCTAGTATTTTTATTTTTTGCTTCGCTAGAGTGATATGAGGAGTCTACTAGTAGTAGAACTATTTAACTTGCAAGTGTCTCCTGCTTGCTCTCATCAACCCTATCTCTCTATGCTCTCTCGCTCGGTCTCAAAAATCCCTCTTCGATCCGCACTTGAAGCTATGATTGACATGAGTGGAAGCTCTATGGCGGACAAGTGGGTTAAAGTTACGATTGAATGGAGTCATACGGTTCAATTCTTCAGCTGCAGGCTTTGTTCAAAAATTATTCGTCGTCCTACGTACATGGTTAAGTACTTTTTTCTTCAGGATGTTTTCCTTCTGTGTCACACTAGTTCGATACAACTTTTTTTTTGGGGCTAATTCTCTTTTTCTTGCATGATCAATGCACTGGCTATGCGCACATGGCAAGCACAGAATGCGAAAATTATCTGAAGGCAAGTGCCCGGGATGTGAGCATGGAGGCGTCTTCGAACCAAACACTTTTGTGGATCGTTTGTTCTCCGCAGTGAGGTGCACCTGTAGGAACAAAGGGTGTGCCATGAGGGGAAGCTTATTTGAGTACATCAAACACGCTACGGCATGCTCGCACGTGGAAGAGGGCATTGTAAGTTCTTGACAGAAAAGAACGGTATGATATGCAGGTGTCCATGTGTGTGCTGATTCCGTCTAGAGTATGGTATTTAGTTTATGCCGTGGTTGTGGAGTACCTATACTAGTTATGTTATTGATGGGGATATGTTGAATAGGGTATACCCAGCAAGCCGTTTCCAACTGGACCAATCCCTTAGCGAGTGGGCCTACATGACGGCGACTGGAATACGACTAAAGATGAAGCCTGACAATTGGAAGATGGAGGCCTAGAAGCGTAGATAGGCCAAGTCGGATTAGGTTAAATCCTTTGAGTCCTTAACTGACTCGGTTTTATATCTGTAAACCATAGCAAGATACCCCTATATAAACCTCCCTAGGTTACTCTCTGTACTCAAGTTCCATCATACACCCCATCGACTCGCGGCCTAGTCGCTGAGCTCGCCACCATTGTAACCAAGCAATAATACAATCTAGCAGGAGTAGGTCTTTACCCTCCGGGGGCCCGAACCTGGGTAAACCCATGTGTCTTTGCCCTCATCTCGCTCCGCAGATGGCTAACTACTCTTGCCCCAAATCCTACTACTCGCGACCCCTGGTAGCATTTGTCGTGGCCATTCCCACGATAGTGGCGCCCACCATGGGGCATGGCCGATCGGGCCTGAGTTCTGCGGCGAGACCCTATTCACCAATCAACTAGTCGATTGCCACCGGCCGCATGATCACATGTGGCGAGATCCTTCAGATCTTTCCCAGTAGCTACGTTCCGGCGTCATGCCCGGTCAAACATAGCGCGATGATGCCGATCGGCACATCAACTTGTTCGTCGGCTTCACGAACGTCGTCGCCCCAGCGGAGACGGCGATCATCGGAGGGTCGCCGCCACGCCGCGATCAGCTCTCAAAAGGCTAGATCTGCACCATCTCCCGCCTCGCCTCCGAGTACGACTCAGCCACCAACAACGTGGCCGGGACCAACGCGGACACATATGACGTGGCCCTCCATGATGACGCCGATTCGGCGACCCCTACTTTAGTCGCCGGATCCATCACCGCTGCATCACCTGAAGGCTCCATCACGCGAGTCTCCAACGCTGGAGATTTCGAGAACTCCATCCTCGAGGTCTTCAACTCTGACTTCGGGTCAGAGTCCCCTGACGACTCCCACGTCGGATCTGGTCACTTCAATGCAGCCTACATGGCGGGAAGCACGAACGCCCCTCCAGACCCCTTATCCACGCAGATCCCGCCAACAGCGACGACGATGGAGGTCGAGCAAGACCGCCTATGACTGGAGGAGGCGGCGCGCAAGGAGCAAGCCGAGCGCGAGAAATTCTGCCTCGAGTAGGAAACGACGAAGGAGCTTTCGCTCTACAATCAGCGTTGCATCAGGAGCTGCCTGAACTCCAGCGTTTAAAGCCGCGCCCTGAACTTCAGTGACGGCAATGACCCTGCCCGCGCGGCCGATCTACGAGAACGCGCCACCGGGAGGTAGTAGTCGCCCCCCACCCGGATCTCCTGCGACTGGTCATCCCCTGCCACCCTTGGGTCATGCACCTACCCCCGACTAGCCAAGGGTCATCATCTCTCCACAAGCCCACGATTCAAATAGGCTCCCGCTGTGCTCCACCCCGATGGACAATGTCATCGCGGGGAAAGCCACATTCGCCAACCTCAACATCACAGGAGAGACCGCACTACAGGTCAAGTACGCCCATGCCCTACTTGCCAGGGCCATCGAGCAGCAAGCTGCGGGAGTCGACACGCAGGGATGGATGTACCCCCACTCATCTAGAAGTAGGGCAACCTCGAGCGGCCTCTCAACGGTCGTAAACACCCTCAACTTCCCACCACCCGAGCCCTCGCAGCTCCATCCATGGGTTGCGCACCCCGCGCTCTCCAACAACGAGCCGTGACCGGCAAACAACACCGTCGCTGCTAATGATCAAACGATCGATGCACGGACACACATCATGAACAATCAAACTTGGCATGCACGCCAACCCAATGAAATGAGACATACCCTCACCAACCACATCGACCCTGAGCCAAGGGGGTCTCTCAGCTGAGTCGTCCCTCAGTGCTTCGGATCAATTATCCGAGGTGAAAAGTATGCTGCCAACTTCAAGGTGCCAAAGGAGATCGAGAAGTACGACCCAACGTACGACCTAACGGTGAGGCTCGATACATACCTCATAGCAATGGGGATTGCAGGCCACACCGACCTTCTTGCCGCCCGCTACCTCGCCCTGAAGATGGAGGGATCGACCCGACAATGGATCACCCTCCCCGCAGATAGCATTGACTCGTGGGAGGACATGCTTGAGGCCTTCGTCGGGCACTTCGAGGGCTCCTACACCCATGACACCACCATCGAAGACCTGAAGTGCTACATCCAGGGACCGTGCGAGTCATCCCGCCGATGGGTGCAGCGGTGGTAGGAACTGTGGATAAACGCTTCCGGCATCCACCTCGACATGATGATCCACTGCTTCAAGAAATCGTGCCGGTACGAGCCTCTGATCACCAAGATCAAGAGGGTCTACTGGTCGCTCGACAATATTACCGAACTCCTCGAGATCGCCAAGCGCTACGCGGAGGAGGACCACAACCAAGACTCTGACGACGAGTCAGGAGGAAGACGCCGCACAAGTGGCAACGACAACGAGAGACATCGCGAGATGCGCTATAGCAACACTCGCCTCACCACCAAACGCCTTGGTGACGGGAGAGTCGACTTCGTCGCCAACGCCGGATATGCGCCACGTGACACAAAGAACTTCCACCATGATGGAGGAAACTACCATGACAGCAGAAACTACCACGCGAGGAACGCGGCAAGGCCAAAATTCGACCCCGCCAGCCTGCTTAACCAACCCTATGTCTACCACAGCAGGGAGGGGAAACCCGCCACTCACACCACCGCCGACTGCTACTCCCTAAAGGAGATCGAGAAGGCAAGGAGACCAAGGGAAGGCCCCAACAACAACCCTCCAAGGGACAACGGCAATGCCGGTGGGTTCGGCAACAACGTCGGCTCGCTGCATATATTCATCGGGCTTGACACCAAGCGCGAGAAGAAGGTGCTCGCCCGTGCAGTCGCTGTGAGAACCATGCGCCACAGATCGAGTACCCTGGGCGAGTCGCCCTAGTGGTTAAGCCTAGAGTGGCTGACTACTAGCTCCCCAAGACACTAATGGATGGTGGGAGCTCCATCAACATCCTCAACCTGGATACGTTCAAAAGGCTCCATCTCCCGCAGTCGATGGTCGAATCGACCCTCACCACCTTCCACGGCATAGTCCCCGGTCGGAAGGCATACCCGATCCGCAACGTGACGCTACCAGTCACCTTCGGCACACCCTCCAACTTCCGCACTGATCGGATTGTCTTCGAGCTGGTGAATTTTCGCAGCCCCTACCACTGCGTCCTGGGGCAACAAACATTCGCAAGGTTAATGGTGGCACCGTATTACGCGTACAACATGATAAAGCTCCCAGGGTCATGTGGCATCATCAGCATCCATGGAGACCCCGACATGGCTGTGGAATGCGAGGCGAAGGGCGCCGAACTCACGGATGCCGTCATCACTGCGTAAATCAACCACGCCGACGAACTCGCAAAATATGCGAGTGACATTGACAAGTACGGCCCCACGATCCTAAAGAAGCCCAACGCAGAAAACGTCGCGCGACAATGTTCAAATCCTCCACGCACACACGCACCGTCGAGCTGGTCCCGGGCGACTACATCCAGACTATCACCATCGGGACAAACATGAGCCTGCATAGGAAAGCGCGCTCATTTAGTTTCTCCATTAGAATCGTGACATCTTCGCATGGAAACCATCTGACATGATAGGTGTCCCGAGGGAACTCGTTGAGCACAAGATTAATGCCAACCCCAAAGTGCGACATGTAAAGCAGTCACTACGGCCCTTCAATGAAGAGCTCCGCTGAGAAATTGCCAAAGAAGTGTAGCGTCTACTTGCCACAGGCTTCATCCGTCCAATCAAGTACTCCAAGTGGCTGGTGTGAGACCTTGGCACATGGCTTAATAGGATTGATAATATACCCATACCAACAAGTTGCAACTTCTCTTTTGGAAGCTCATCTGAAAAGAACTCTAAGGTTAAGCGTGCTTGGCCTAGAGCAACTTGAGGATGGGTGACCAACCGGGAAGTGGGTGAGCAACTTGAGGATGGGTGACCAACCGGGAAGTGGGTACTGGGTGCACTTGAGTGAGGACAAAGCGCGTAGATAAGACTAGTGTTGGTCTATGGGGTTAGTCTAGAGATCCTATTGATCTGCCAGGAGTAACAACCGCCTGTCTGGAGAAGCTGAGGTGTTAAAAGTGGTATCAGAGCCGACCCTCGTGGTTACACGGGCGTGTGCGGGTCAGTGGAGGACATGTGGATCATGGCTCGTGTGACCCAGAGTGGGCACGACATGGAACATGTGCCGGCACTGGACGCAAAGACGCATGCCAAGAGGGGACGTTCCTGGCTTGTGGATGATCGACGAGGACGTCGATCTTCTAAGGGTGGGTGTACGTGAGACCCTAGCACATGGCTTAATAGGATGATTCTATACCCATACCAAAAGGTTGCAACTTTTTTTCGGAAGCTCGTCTGAAAAGAACCCTGAGGTTAAGCATGCTTGGCCTAGAGCAATTTGAGGATGGGTGACCGACCGGGAAGTGGATACCAGGTGTCGTGCACGAGCGAGGACAAAGTGCGTAGAAAAGACTAGTGTTGGTTTATGGGGTTAGTCTAGAGATCCTATTAAGCTTCCAGGAGTGACAGCCGCCGGTTTGGAGAGGCCGGGGTGTTACAGCTGGCAAACCTAATCCTGGTCATGAAGAAGAACATGACTTGGAGAATGTGCATCCACTACACCAACCTCAACAGCGCCTGCCCAAAGGAGCAGTTTGTCCTACCACACATCGAACAGATCATCGACTCGACACCAGTTCAAGATGGCGGTCGAGGATGAGGAAGAAAAAACAACATTCATCACACCATTCGGCGCCTACCGCTACACCGCCATGATGTTCGGCCTCAAAAACATTGGCGCAACCTACCTGCGGTGCATGCATGAGTGCCTTGCGAGTCAAATTGGCCGCAACATCCATGTCTACATTGATGACATGGTGGTAAAATCCACTCGCCATAGTGACCTGCTCGCCGACCTGGCCGAAACATTCGCAAAACTGCGGAGGTACAAGATCGAGCTCAACCCAGGGAAGTGCACCTTCAGCGTGCCCACCGGACATCTCCTAGTGTACGTGGTCTCCAAGCAAGGCATCAAAGCGAACCCCACCAAGATCGACAACATTGCACGACACGGGAAACCCGAGTGCCTCCGTGACATCCAAAAACTGGCCGGTCGAGTCACAACGCTATGTCGCTTCATCCACCGGCTCGGTGAGAAGGCAATGCCTCTCTACCACCTGATGCACAAGAACCCCACCTTCCAGTGGGACAAAGAAGTGGACAACGCACTCAAAGCGCTCAAAGAAGTGTTACTCGTAGCACCACTACTCGTCGTCCCCGTTGATAAGGAGCCAATGATCATCTATGTCGCGGCCTCCACATGGGTCGTCAGCGCCGTGATGGTCATCGAGTGGCTAGACGAGGGCAAGTAATGCCCTATGCAGCGCCTGGTCTAATACACCAGGGAAGTCTTGACAAACTTAGGACAACGCTACCCGTAGTACCAGAAACTGGTATACGCGGTATTCCGAGCCCAGCGATGGCTCCCGCACTACTTCTAGGAATACTCCATCACGGTCGTGTCCTCTGCGCCACTGCAGGAAATCATACGCAATCGCGATGCAACTAGGCAAGTTGCCAAGTGGGCCGTCAAAATCGGTGTCCACAACATCAGGTACGAGCCACGCAAAGCGATCATGTCGCAAGCCTTGGCAGATTTCCTTGCCGACTAGGAAGAAGCACAGCAGCCGGAGAAGCTTCCCTATCTCCATTACCGGTCGCTCCACTTTGATGGGTCCAAGAACACGGACGGTGCAAAGGCTAGGATCGTACTCACCACCCCCAAAGGCGACAAACTCCGCTACGTGCTACACCATGACTTCACTCCCTGCACCAACAATATGGCCAAATACGAGGCACTCCTTCACGGCATGCGGGCCGCCAAGGAGATGAACATCAATCGCCTATTGTGCTATGGCGACTACGGCCTCGTCGCTGCACAAGTCGCCGGTACCTGCGACGCTATCTCCCCCACCATGGAAGCATATCGCCAAGCGGTGGACCAGCTGTGGGGGCACTTCGCCTGCTACTCTGTCGAATGGATCGACTGGAGAAAGAACAAGGAGGCCGATGCACTCTCCCGCATCAGGTCGGCTCAGAAAACACCACCCACGGGTGTCTTCCTCGACACCATCCACAAGCCCTCGGTCTCCCCGCCGAAGGAGATCGACGTCGGGACGCAGCTGCAACCCGAGCCCGCCCTGGTCGCCAGGGTCGCGGAGCCAACCAACTAGACCGCGCCATTCCTCGCCTGCCTCGAGAATGGGACCCTCCCTTCGGACGAGACGAAGGAGTGCATGATAATGCGATGCTGCAAATCCTTCGTCATCATCAACGACGAACTTCACAAGTGCATCGTGACCGGCATGTTCCAATGATACGTTGTAAATGTATCTATAATTTTTGATGCTCCATGCTTGTTTAGTATCTACTTTGCTTTACTTATCCACACTTTGAGGTGCTTTTTACATGTTTTCTGGTACTAACCTATTAACGAGTTGCAACAGTGCCAGGTGCCTGTTTTATGCTATTTTCGGTTTCATAAAAGTTAGTAAAGAAATATTCTCAAAATTGGACGGGACAAACGTCAAAGTCAATTACTTTCCGTGGTGAACAAGAAGTCTAGAGGAGAGCTAGAGTGGCCGGGAAGGGTGGCCAGACCCACCCAGGCGCGGGTGGGCCCCACCCCGCTCCTGTCTAGGGTTTGGCGATCCTGGATGCCGCCTCGGCATCCCACTTTTCCTATAAGAAGCCCTCGATGCAGAAACCCTAAGCACCTGATCAAATCTCCACAAAACCGTATGTAGCCGGCGCCACCATCGTCCCTAGATCGGGGGGATCTGAAGTTCTTCCTGGCACTCTGCCGGAGGGGAGATCATCCCGGAGGTCTTCTCTCCGGTATGATGCATGAGTAGTTCCACCTTGAACTATGGGTCTATGTAGTAGCTAGATGGTTGTATCTCCTCCTTTGTGCTTTCATGTATAGATCTTATGAGCTCCGTTCATGATCAAGATCTAATCAATTTGTAATCATGCATGTTGTGTTTGCGGGGATCCGATGGATATTGAGATTATTATGTTGGTTTGATTAATGGTTTTGTCTTTATGATTCTATCATGTCTGTTTTGTTTGTGATCTTGCATGCTCTCCATTGTTAGTAGCTATATTGGCCAAGTAGTTGGTAGTGACTCCAAGAGGTGGTATTTATGCTCGCTAGTGGGTTCATGCCTCTAGTTTCCAAGAGAAGTGACAGAAATATCTTCGGTTGTAGATGTGCTATTGCCACTAGGGAGAAAACAACGGTCTCTTGTTCATGCAACATGTGGACTGTTTACCTTAATACTAGAGGGGGTTCGGATGATAACCTGAAGGTGGACTTCTATTCATAGTTGAAGTTGGATGGCGGTCTATGTATCTTGTTGTATTGCCCAATCGAATCTCATAGGATCTTTCTGACTAGTAATTGCATCGTTATGCCTTGCTCAGTTCCTGTCAATTGCCCTGGTGTAATTTGTTTACCCTTCATGCCATGTTGTTTATCTAAGGAGAGCACCTCTAGTGAACTATGGACCCCGGTCCAATATTTACCATTGATTCATCTTCCACGGTTACTTGTTTACTTGATGCAAACCACCATTACCTTCCACACCATATGTTTAATCCTTTGTTATAGCAAACCGATGAGCTTGACAACCTCACTGATTTGTTGGGGCAAAGTCTTTAGTTTGTGTTGTGTAGGTCTCTGCGTTGCTTGTAACACCTGTGTGACATTTCATTCCTCCTTTTGGTTCGATAACCTTGGTCTCTACTGAGGGAAGACTTGCTGCTTGCTGCTTCACACCTTGCTCTTGGGGTTTCCAACGAAGTGCTCCACGTCAGCACCATCATCCAGCGCTGCGTACAACCAAGGGAAGGACGCAAGATCCTCCAAGACATCCACGCCGGCGACTACAGCCACCACGCCGGCGCCCGGTCGCTAGTCACCAAAGCCATGCGACAAGGCTTCTACTGGCTCACCGCGCACGTCGACGTCATCGACATCGTCCAACGCTATGTTGGGTGCCGAAAGTATGCCAACCAGACGCACATCCCTAGTTTGGCCCTCAAGACAATCCCCATCACGTGGGAATTCTCATTATGGGCATCGACATGTTGGGCCGGTTAAAGAAGGCCCCATCTGGATACAACCACCTCCTGGTCACAGTCGACAAGTTCACCAAGTGGGTCAAGGCCAAGCCAATCAAGAAGTGCGATGGCAAGACCGCCACCAAGTTCCTCCGCGAGCTCATCTACCGGTATGGCTACCTGCATATCATCATCACGGACAACGGCACCAACTTCTCCAAAGGCGCCATGGCCGACTTCTGTGAGGAGCATTGCATAAGACTCAACCTCGCCTCAGTCGACCACCAGACTCGAATGGCCAAGTAGAACGTGCCAACCAAAGAATCCTCCACGGACTCAAGCCACGACTACAGGTTCCCATCGAGCAAACACTTGGATGCTGGGTCGAAGAGCTCCCCTATGTGATATGGGGCATTGGCACCTCCGTTAACCGATCAGCAAGGTTTACACCCTTCTTCATGGTGTACGGTGCTGATGACCCACAAGTATAGGGGATCACAACAGTCTTCGAGGGTAGTATTACCCAATTTATTGATTCGACAGAAGGGGATCCAAAGAATACTTATAAGCCTTGACAACTAAGTTATCAATTCAGCAGCACCTGGATATAGTCTTGCTCACATTAGTTTATCAGTAGCAATAGTTTTGTAGTAGTAATAGCAAAGTAGCAACAGCAGTAAAACAAAGGCAGTAGTAACAATAGTAGCAAATAGTAGGATATGAGTGCGGTAGGCATAGGGATGGATGGACGGGCGTTTCATGGACGAGAGTATTCATATAACTTCAAGATCTAGGGAATTTGCAGATAAATAAGATAAAGCATCCAAGTACTAAACAATCATAGGCATGTGTTCCATGTATAGTCATACGTGCTCGCAATGAGAACTTGCACATCATCTTTTGTCCTGCCAGCCCGTTGCAGCAGGGCGTCAAGGCAATCTACTGGAAATTAAGGTACCCTTTTAATAGAGCACCGTAGCAAAGCATTAACACTCTGTAAACACATGTGATCCTCACATCACAGCCATCCCCTCCGGCTGTCGCAAGTTCTATCACTTCGGGGCCTTTGGATCCGGACAATGATATGTGTACACAACTTGCAGATAAGATCACAAACAATACTATCATCATGAATCAATAATAAATTTAGATCTGAGATCATGGAACTCGGGCCCTAGTGACAAGCATTAAGCACAACAAGTTGCAACAAAGTCAAATAGCACTAATAGAGATACTAGGCACCATGCCCTAACAATCTTATTCGATTACATGATATAACTCATCCAATCCCTACCATCCCCATAGCCTGTAGCAGGGTATTACTCACTCATGGATGGGGGAAACATGGATCGTTGATGGAGAGGCGTTGGTGATGATGATGGTGATGATCCCCTCCAAATTCCCCATCCTGACAGGGTGCCAGAACGGAGTTTCTGGTTCCGAATAGCGGTTTCTGGTGGTGGCGGCGCACCGGAACTCTTTCTGGAAAATCGTGGACCCCCGCTGAGTTTTTAGGTCAGAAAGCAACTTATAGGTGAAGAGGGAGGCTGAGGGGGTGCCCAAGGAGGCCACACCCCCCAGGCGTGACCAGGCTTGGCCCGCGCGGCTAGGGGGTGTGGGCCCCTCGGAGCCCCTCTCCGTCTCTTCTTCTGGCTCCGTGAGTCTTCTGGTGAAATAGGATTTTTGGCATATTTTCCTGGATTTTTCCTGATAGTTGACTTTCTACACAAAAACTAGATATCGAAGTAATTCTGCCAAAAAACAGCGTCAGTCCGTGTTAGTTGTATCCAAATCACACAAATTTAGAGGAGAAACAATAGCAAAAGTGTTCTAGAAAGTAGATACGTTTTGGACGTATCAACTCCCCCCAAGGTTAGCTTATTGCTTGTCCTCAAGCAATTCAGTTGAAAACCGAGTGCGATAAAAGAACTTTCACGAACACATTTGCTTCATATGGTGTAAATATTCTTAGCACATGAGTAGATACTTAGACAATTCATAAGAAGGAGTATGCAACTAAGTCTACTCAATAGTGATTGCAAGCTATGAAGAGATTCCAACTCAATAATAATAAGTAGCATCAAACATAAACGTAAGCAACATTGCAATGCTCATAAGAAGGTATGATAGAGTGGTATCTCGCTTGCCTTTGTTCGTTGAGCACAACATAAATGCCAAGGAACCTCTGAAGTTCAAGTGAAGACTAGAAGTAAAGATATCAAAGATACAAGCATCAAAGTCATGACATAAGTAACCAAGTTTTGAGACAGGCACATTACACTAAGAATGACAACTATGCTCTCAAGAAGGTGATCATAGAATAAGTGGTGACTCAACAAGGAAGTGAAAAGGTTTTGAAAAGTTTGAAAGGCTTCCAAATGTTGAAAGTATGGTACTCATTAGCTTTGAGCTCTCATTTCCCCTATCATAGGCATCTTTAGATGGTTAAGTTGAAAGTGAGGCCCAATATGAGTTATATGCTTGACAGACTATAAACTGGAAATCTCATGTCCCTTGATTATTAGGGCCGCTCCTCATGCTACTCAACTTTAGTTACCGGTAAGTTCTTGTCATAGTAAATACATGCGTATCATAGTGAACCGCCAACGGGGTACCCCTTGCACATGATACATGAGCTATCCCATAATCAAAATGACAAGGCAAGCAGACAATCAGCATCTCAGCAATCTTTTTATTTACCATGAGAAAATGGTGATTTTTTATCTCTTTCCTCTTTCCAATATGTATCTTTTTTTATTTTTCTCAATATCTATCTATTTTTTTCATAAGAAGAATGCTTCATAGATTGCTCACTATGGTGATGCTGCAAGTTTCCACCATGATTAGGCATGGCTTAGACTAGCGGCCCATGCATTTCTCTAACACATATACATAACTCCATGGACTTACAAACCGACGACATCCGTAAACAAAAGAGCATGATATCAACTGGATATAATATTTACAGGTGTTGAAAGAGTTCCCCCTAACAGCATGGTTCTGCTAACTCCCAGCCTATAATTTGCAAGCATATAACTTTCATGGACAGTAACAATGGTTCAGGTTTATTAAGTGCAAGAAATAATGTGTGCCATCAAGTTCGTGAGAGCTTTACTAACTAGTTTTCCCATAACAAGCAAACATTTTATTTGGAAGAAAACAAGGCAGAATGAATATGCACGGAACTGAAAATGATGCTAGTAGGTAGGTATAGTGGACACTTTTGACATTGGTTTTGGGGAGTTGGAAACACGAGTAGAGCTCATACTCAGTGAGGGTGAAGGCTAGCAATAGAGAGGGAGCGACAAACGAGAGAGCAATAACTGTCATAATCATGCTTGCAACAAAACAGAAACTAATTATTTCATAAAAGTGATACAAGAACTATGAGGCAAAATAAATCATCGTGACTTAACTAACTATTGTTCAGTCATATGCATGCGCGAGCATGTGCCAAGTCGATTCAAATGAAACATTCAGAGGAGGATACCACAATATCATACCAAGTTATGAATAGAACAATGCAAACAAACATTCATATGTCATGCTACAAATTATTAGCAAGCTAGAGCTAATCATAAGAAAGCAAGAACTACTAAGCATCCATAAATAACATACACCTTACATGAACAGACTAAGCATGCCCACAATGATGAGTATATGTACAAAAATGAAAACAAATAGAGTTCATTACCAGCCTCTTACCACACCTCAAGTTGTCATTAATCTTCATTATTGCTCTTCACTTGTGTGGCTTGAATAATAACATGAAACCAAACTCCATTGAGGACCGCTGAACCCTGCAACGAACTTCACAAAACCAAAGAAGAACTACAAATATGTTTGGTGTTTTCGATTTTTTAAAGCAAGCACTCAAATAAAAAACAAACAAAGAAAAATCTTTTTGGATTTTCTTAAGGCCAACCAAAGCTAAAAATCAAAGAAACAAACCAAGAGAAACAACAAAAATATTTTTGGTATTTTTGTGTTTTGGGAAAGTAGAAACAAATAAAAGAGAAACATGGATATACAAAGAACCGACGATACATGATATATAGATGAGTGTGATGTCGGTATACCTCCCCCCAAGATTAGGCTTTTGTCCTAAGTGGAGCTCAATCCCAACTTGACCAAGAAGGTGCGCCTCCGTACTGCAACGAATAGGCCCCTTCATCCTGGTATGTGCTCGAGGAAGCCCCTGTGTAGTGCACAGAGTGGTCATAAGAGGGCGCGTCCCCCTGGTAGTGTCCGTGGAAACCGCGAATGCGTAGCAGCTCGTCCATCTCCTCCTTGGAGCGTAACCACGGTCCCTAGGAAATACTGAACAAAGTGATTTGTGGCGAAGGAATTTCCCTTTCTTCCTCGTCAGTAAACATCATCCTGTAAACCAAACTCTCAATGGTAGAGCTAGCAGTGACAAAGTGATGCGCTTTCATGGCAGCAAGATCAAGCCTCTAAGGAGCCAAAATTGTATCAACAGAAAGTTCTAAGGCAGCAACTACATGTGCAACAATAATACCCCCATAAATGGGTCCTCTACCAGCTAGGCGACGAGCAATGAGAGAACCAAGATTATACTTCCTACAAAGAATACTAGTGGCAAATGAAAGTTTGAAATAGTGCTAGTGTTCTCTCTACCAATGTAACACTATGGTTATGAAAAGACCATAGCTTCTATGTGACATGCCAATCCCTGGATCGGTTCATTGGCCCACAATAGAATAAGATGAATAACATAGCAAAATATCCGTGTATCATAAATAATGAAGATCTAGAGTATCATTATTACAAATAAAGCTTAGCTAGAGGCTAGCTCAAATAACTCAAGTAGCATCATAAAAATAGTATCCTCCATTCTTCAAATTGCCCACAAGTGAACAAGTGCTGAGTGGAGTACCGTGGCCTAAATCTATTACTCAAAATCGGAATATCCTGAAACATGAAACGTAGCAGCCCCGAAGGGTCAATACATGGAATGTATGGCAAGTAGAGCTATTAAAAGAGGCAATAGTGATAACATCTACATGCATATTTGGCAAGTGGAGCTGTGGCTATCTTGCATTTGCAAATACCTTTGTCCTACTTTCATAAACTGTATTTGATTTTCTTTGAAAAGATCCCAATTAAGTTAACCCATCAACATTAAAGCAATTATTAAATTAGAATGAGCGAGAAACATGTCATGGAATCAATATCAAGCAACTCAGACGTCCATAACCCGGGACACGGCTAATCGATTAGATTATACACCCTGCAGGGGTTAGTACACTTTACCCATGTGACTTGGCCAACCAAGCTCGTACCACCACTCTCATTTTGGGTGATGATAGGGAGAATTCCAAGAAGGGACCGTTCGGGAAGTAGCTCCCCAAACCCGACACGCACTGGTCCAACCTACCAAAATCCTACATCTCTGGATACGTGGGTTCGAGTTACCACAACCTACTGAGTCCAACCAACCACCCATTCCATTATTGGAACATGGTTGTACACGTAAGCTACAAAATAAAGAAGCCAATCATTCTCTCTTGATACCTGGGTGCCTTTCCGCAATGATACCACCAAAAATTATCAATCCCATCACATCCAGGAGATTCATTGATTAAGTTGTTTTAGTTTCCGCAAACCAACACATTTAGAAACAACTTCCGTGATGTAACCTAGCCCTCGTTCATCATAGCATGGATAAGCACATCTACCAACGGTGGTTCATCTACAGGGAAATCCTACCACATAATGGGACATAGCATAGCGATAGTAATACCCTACACATGCATATACAAAATAGACGACAATGCATTGAAAATAGTAGGACAACATCATGAACAAGGTAGCATCTACTTTCCTTGGCTGTAGCGGTCGGAAGAACAATCCACACACGAGCAAACGTTGCACTCGTCACAATCTACACGATACAATTGCAATCATAAACAACCCATCCACAATCATATGCAAACAAATACGATGCAAGATGCATGCATGACAAGTTGAATAACGCTACAGTAGCATCACATAATCTTATTCAGTATAACTACTGTATGCATGCATGGAAATTATCTTGAGTGCAAAGAAAACAAAGCATGCAATTTATAATGCTCAAATAATAGAGCTAGAAAATAAATAATTAGCCACTGCTAACATACTGTTTGTAAAATCTTGGAAAATTTTCCACTGCGTAGGCAACTCATAATAGAATCAGTACCAATTGGAATTTCTCAAAAAGGATTTATATAATTCCCTAAGTAATTAAAATACTATAGTAAGCCTTTAAATAGATTCTGCAAATTCCAATACTGTAAGCCTAACTTTTTAATTCACTGTAATATTCCCCTTGTTCTACTGATTCCAGGGACATCTTATTTGCAATTTTTGGAGTTATAGAACTTATTCTATGAATTTATTACTCTAAAAAGAGCATTAACTCATTTAATTAACTGAGGCAAAACCTTACTGTAAAAGTCAAAAGAAACTGTGCAGCAATATTCTACGTGAGGCACTGATTCTACACATATTTTATTTGCAATTTTGGCCCAGTATATCTAAATATATGAATTTTACAAGTTTTAGTTATTTTCTACCAATAAAAATTGTTTTAATTAAATCGAAAAATCCTGCTGACCAGTCAAACGCTGAGTCAGCGTTGACGGGGTAGTTAACTGGTCTCCAGTCAACTGTTGACTGGTCAGCGCCCGATCTGGGGTGTTCATCTGAGATCGTAGGGCAGGGGAGCTGAAAGAACATTTTATAATCCCTAGTGTTTTGTGTGTTATATAACAATATCAAGGATTATTTAATGTGTGTTGAAGTGTTGCAGCCACCTATGAGAAAAAGGGAAAGGATTCTGTTTTGGGGGGGCGGATAATCCGCCCCCACCAGGGGCGGACAATCCGCCCCTCCCTCTTCCCAAGTTGGCGCAAGCCCCAGAAGGGGGGTGGAATTTTGGCTGGATTTTCCTGCCCCGCCGGATAATCCGCCCCCCCTGCTCATCGCCAAGGCGCAAGCCCCAGAGAGGGGGCGGAGTATTGGCCGGACTTTCCGGCCTGGCCGGATAATCCGCCCCTCAGGGGGGGCGGATTATCCGCCCCCAAGATCTTCACCAAGCTTCACCATGGCGCAAGCCCCAGAGAAGGGGCGGAGTTTTCCCCGGATAATCCGCCCTTGGGGCGGAGTTTTCCCAGGGGGCGGATAATCCGCCCCCAAAGTTGTGCAACGGCCAGATCTGGGGAGGGCATATTTAAGCCAGCCTTCCCCCTCCTGCCAGAACTCTTGATTCATCTCGAAAAAGACAAGAGCAGATCTGAAAGCTTCATCCAAGAGTGCTCCACCTAGATCCACCCAAAGGCCCCATCCCTTGGGGAATCGAAGGAGGAGAACTCGATCTTCATCATCAGCAATCAAGCGCTTCATCTCCTCTCCATTCATTTGGAGAACCCCCGATCTAGTATTTCTTGCAAACACCTAGATCCTTGTTTTTGTTTATATTGATAAACCTTGTTCTTGTGGCAGCTTGTTGTCATCTCGGGAGCCCCCAATTCGGTTGTGGGTGTGTGCCTCGATAGTGTTGTAAATGCACCAGTTCCCACCTCGAAGGGATCCAATAGTGGAGAAGGTGGATCAGGCCTCTCGTGGCGAGATCCATCGGAGAATAGGGCGAGGCCTATAGTGGCGTGGTGGTCTTAGAACCGCCCACCCCTCCAACGCAGATGTACTTCCCTTAACAAGGAAGGAACTGCGGTAAAACAAATCCCTGTGTCTCCGCGTGCTCCACTACGGTTTCCTCGCTCCTCTTTTACGTGCTTAGTAGTTAGGGTTACATATAGGGAAATTCTCGTAGTTGCATATCTAGAGAATTTACTTTGTGTCTAGCCTAAAATTGAAAACGTATTAAAAATTGGTAAGCACCTATTCACCCCCCCCTCTAGGTGCCCATACGATCCATTTCAGGAGCAAGGTGGCGAGGTGTCTCACCGGAGCTCTGCGCGGTGGCGGCGGCGAGGTCGGGGGCGACGGCGGCGGAGGGTCGGACGACGTCGGCGGAGAGGTGACGGATCTACTCAAGCCGGCGACGCGGGTCAGCGTGTGCGGGGGTGACGGCGGCGGTCGGCTGGAGTGGCGGCGGCGTCGGTGGCGAGGGCGGCGACTCGCGGCGTCGTCCTGCGGGGGAAGAGGAGAGGGAGGGGGGTCAGCGGGCGTCGGTGGCGAGCTCGCGGGCTCGCGAGGTGAGGGAAGGGGCAAGGTGCGGCGGCGGTGCAAGCTTACCGAGCTCGGAGGCGGCGGCGGTGGTAAACTCTGGCGAGGAATTCCTCGTCTGTGGCGGCGCGAGAGAAGGCCAAATTAGGGGGGTTTCGTAGAGGGAGGTCTAGGGATTAAAAGACAGCAAAAATCTAGGCGGTGTTGGTTCGGATTCGTCCCGAATTCGTGCGAGAAACACGCTAGCTGTTGAGTTTGGGATGAACACGTTTCTGGGTGATGACAGGTGGGGCCCACATGTCGGTGGCAGAGGGCCCGGTGGCGGCGGCTAACTATCTGTCGTGCGTGCGCGCGCGTGTTGCTGCAGCCTGCTGCTGCGGCCTGCTGCTGTGTGGGCTGGCTGGACCCGTCTGGGCCGGCTGGGTCGGCGGCCTAGCTGGCTGTGCCGGCTGTTTCTTCTTTTTTATTCCTTTTTCTTTTCTTTTTCTCTGACGAATTTCTTATCTGAATTTTTTTAGCTGAACTGTCCAGAATTTTAGTAAAAATTCAGATTATCGTAACTTTTGCTTCGAAGCTCCGAATTGGGCGATTCAAAGTGCTACGGGTTCGTGGTGGAACCCTCTATGCACCTGTGCCTTCCATATACCAAAAATATAATGTTTTTAACAGAGGCATGGTAAAACCTAGTGTTCAAGTGTAGGTGTCAAAATGCAAGTGGTTTGTTTTGCCAAAATCTTTTCAAACTGAAATTTTGCAAGGATGATCATGATGCAAGGCCATGAATGTTATGAAGTACCAAATCTAAAATTTGGGATGTGACAAGACTAACCCCCTTAAGATGAATCTCATCCCCGAGATTCGGCGTGGCTAGTAAATAGGTGTGGGTGGTCCTCTCGGATGTCATCCTCACGCTCCCATGTGGCTTCCTCTTCGGTGTGGTGGCTCCATTGCACCTTGCAAAACCTGATCGTCTTGGTATGGGTAATCCTCTCTGCTGTCTCTAGAATCTTGACCGGCTTCTCCTCATAGGTCAAGTCATTCTCAAGCTGAACCTCCTCTAGTGGCACCGTGTCTCTCAATAGTGTATCCACCATCTCCGGATGGAACTTCTTCAGCTGGGACACGTGGAACATGTTGTGGACGGCGGACAGAGCCTCCGACAACTCCAACTGATAAGCAACCTCTCCTTTGCATGCTAAGACCCGATATGGTCCAATAAACCGAGGTGCCAGCTTACCCTTGATTCCAAATCTCTTAATTCCACGAAGTGGCGACACTCTAAGGTATGCTCTATCGCCTATCTCATACACCACTTCCTTGCGCTTGGCGTCAGCGTAGCTCTTCTGCCTTGATTGTGCTACCTTCAGCCTGTCCCTAATCAAGGCGACCTTCTCCTCGGCGTCCTTGACAAATCAGGTCCAAATAGCTGACGTTCTCCTACTCCATATCATAGCAATGGTGTCCGGCATCGTTTCCCGTATAGCACATCGAACGGTGACGTCTTGATGCTGGTTTGGTAGCTGTTGTTGTAGGAAAACTCAGAATGTGGCAAATTCTCATCCCAACTAGAACCATGAGCCAAGACGCAAGCTCTTAGCATATCCTCCAAAATCTGATTTACCCTCTCGGTCTGTCCATCAGTCTGGGGGTGGAATGCTATGCTAAACTCCAACCTAGTCCCCAATGACTCGTGCAGCTGGCGCCAAAAGTGTGAGGTAAATTGGGTGCCTCTATCTGATACAATGCTCTTGGGAACTCCATGTAGGCACACAATTTTGTCAATATAAATCTTGGCCAACTTCGCACTCGTGTATGTTGTCTTCACCGGTATAAAGTGGGCTACCTTGGTCAAATGGTCGAGCACTACCCAAATAGAGTCGTATCCCGACCTGGTCCTGGGCAGTCCCGTGATAAAATCCATTCCCACTCTATCCCACTTCCAATCCGGCACGGGCAATGGCTATAGTAGTCCTGCTGGCTTCTGGTGCTCCGCCTTCACTCGGCTACATACATCACATAGGGCAATATGCTTGGCGATGTCTCCCTTCATGTTATTCCACCAAAATCTACCCTTCAAATCCATATACATCTTTGTATTACCCGGATGTATGGAGTATGGTGAGTCATGAGCTTCCTAGAGAATCAGCTTCCCTATCTCCGGGTCATTGGGCACATACAAACGATCTCCATACCACAAGGTACCATGCTCATCCTCGCGAATATCCTTTTCTCGATTTTCCTTCATCTTTTCCTTTATCTCCTCTATTTCCTTGTCTCCTACCTGAGCCTTCCTGATCATGTCCTGTAGCATTGGTTGGACCTACATTGCTGCCAAATATCCTTCTGTCACTACCTCCAGTCTAAGGTCCTTGAATTGCTTGCAATAATCCTTGGGCAATTCTCCAACAGTCAATCCATTGGCATAGACCTTCCGGCTCAGAGCATCTGCTACTACATTGGCCTTTCCTGGGTGGTATTGCAGATTCATATCATAATCCTTGATAAGTTCCAACCATATCCTTTGCCTCATGTTCAGTTCCTTCTATGTAAATATGTATTTCAGGCTCTTGTGGTCGGTGTACACATCACAGTGTTTTCCCATTAGGTAATGCCTCCATACTTTGAGCGCATGCACAACTGAGGCTAATTCCAAGTCATGCGTAGGATAATTCCTCTCATGGTGTTTAAGTTGCCTCGAGGCATATGACACCACTCTCCCATCTTGCATCAGCACACTCACAAGTCCCTGCCGAGAAGCATCACAGTACATTTGGAAATCCTTCTGATGATATGGTAGACACAGAACAGGTGCAGTTACTAGTCAACGCTTCAGTTCCTAAAAGCTGGCTTCACACGCATCCGTCCATTCAAACTTCCTTTCCTTCTTCAAAAGTTCCGTCATTGGCTTAGCAATCTTGGAGAAATTTTCAATGAACCTCCTGTAATATCCAGCAAGTCCCAGAAAGCTCCGAATATCTCCCACATTCTTGGGCGCTTCCCACTCAGTTACTGCAGTCACCTTGCTTGGATCAACAACGAATCCTTCTCCTGACACCACGTGTCCAAGAAATCCAACAGTGTTAAGCCAGAATTCACACTTGCTGAATTTGGCATACAGCTTGTGTTCCCTTAGCTTCTCCATAATCAGTCGCAGATGTTTCTCATGCTCAGCATCATGCTTGGAATATATATCAGTATGTCATCAATAAACACCACCACGAACTTTTCCAAGTACTCCATGAAAGTTCATCATGGTCATGAAATATGCCGGAGCAATCATTAGTCCAAATGACATAACCGTATACTCATATAAACCATACCTAGTAGTGAAAGCAGTTTTTGGTATGTCCTCCTCCCGAATCTTCAATTGGAAGTAACCCGATCGTAGATCAATTTTGCTAAACACCTTCGCTCCTTACAGTTGATCAAACAAATCATTTATGTTCGGCAGGGGGTATTTGTTCTTGATGGTCACTTCATTCAGCGAGCGATAGTCCACAACTAATCTCTTGCTGCTGTCTTTCTTATCCACAAATAGAACATGTGCACCCCATGACGACGAACTAGGCTAAATAAATCCCTTGTGCAACTGCTCCTTTAGCTGTTTCTTCAACTCCTTCAGCTCATCCACATCCATTTTATATGGTCTCTTTGCTATAGGTCATGTTCCCGGCATCAGATCGATGAGAAACTCCACATCCCTGTCAGGTGGCATCCCTGGCTGCTGTTCCAGAAACACGTCGGGGTACTCCTTAATCACAGGCACAGTATCCATGATAACCCCCTTAAGAGAATTCAGCTTACACCTTCCCGGTCGCACAGTCGACCTGAACCTAATCCTCTTACCATCCAGGGTTTTGAGCAAAACTGCTCGCTATGCACAATCTATGTGTCCCCATGCATAGACATCCAATCCATGCCCAGAATTACATCTAAACCTTGTGATTCCAAAACTACCATATGTGCAACGAAATTGTGTGCTCCAATCCTCACAGTTAAGTCGCGGCATCCCGCGCTAGCTATCATATCCCCTCCAGATGAACTCACTCTAATAGACCCTTTCAGGGACTCCGTAGGTAACTTATACTTATCCACAAATGCCCTTGATATGAATGAATGCGATGAACAAACTCTTCCCAAGGAGTTTGTGACAACAAGGATGACAAGGATGATATTCTAGAAGGAACCCAAGCTTGCAATATTTGTGGAGACAAGGATCACACTTCCAAAGAGCATAAAGATCAATGCCCCAATTGTGAAGAGAAACATCCAGCTAATCAATGCCCCACAACCCAAGCTACTTGTTTCCTATGTGAAGGAAATAATCATGTCCCTATTCCATGCCCCATCTATTCCATAGTCCAACAAAGGAAACAAGGTGGAGTGCAACAACTGATAGCAGACTACCATGAGAGAACAACTTCTACCAGGAAGGATGAAGACAAAGGAAAATCTCAGCTTGCACCTCCATGCAATATGACTCAATTTAAAGGACCAAAGAGGAGACATATGTATTATCCAAGGAAAAGGTCAAGGAGACCAGGAAACTTTCCTACCTTTGAGATAAGATATGAAGAAACTAGAAGCACTCCTAGCTTTGGAGAAACCCAAGAAGAAGAAGGACAAAAGCCAAGTGCAATGTTGCCATTGCAAAGAGATGGGACACTATTCCAATGAATGTCCAGAGAAGAAGAAAAAGTATAAAGAGATTAGCCATGTATGGTGCAACAACTACAAAGAGTTAGGCCATTATGTGTCACCTTGTCCACAGAATATACGTGAAGAACTCAATCTTATCACATGTTACAATTGTGGTAACCAAGGACATTATGCAAGCAATTGTCCAAAAAACATGAAGCACAAGATAAAGCCTATGAAGGATCTCAGCCTTGTCACATGTTTCAAGTGTGGAAACAAAGGACACTCTGCAGATGTTTGTCCAGAGAGGTTTCAACAAGATCCCAAGAAAGCCAAGATGTAATCTAGTTGGGAAATTTTTTAAGGGTGGTGGTACCCTAGTTGCTTGGAGCCAACTTGTAACCCCTAGCCTCCCCAAATCTCGGGACGAGATTTATTTTAAGGGTAGTAGCCTGTCACATCCCAAGATTTTCCAAATCTTGTAATGTGAAAAATAAATAAACAAAATAAATAATTGTTGAAAATTAGGGTGAAAAGAAACCTTTGTTCTAATTGGAAACTTAAAATCCCATCTTGAACAAACTTTAGCTAATGTTTGAATCCAACTAAATTCAAATCAAGTGGAATGCTTTCCTCATAAAATGCATCTTGAAATTTAAACACTTGGAGAATAAACCAAAACCCTAAAACCCTAACGGAAGAAAATCATTTCCAAGTTATCTCCAAGCCTATGGATTTGATCCATATGGAAATTGGTCAAACAAACATTTCAAAATGATCAAGAATGGCAAATGGAAATAATATAAAACCATATAAATTGGTTTCACTTAATTTGGAGCCATAGATAAAATCTTATGAACTTAATAAGATAAGGAAATTGAATTTCCAAAGCTAATAAAGCATCTATCCATAAATCCATACCAAATAGTGAGTAAATAATCCTAAATGTATTTAAAAGGATAAATAAATATTAAGTAAGATGTTACAAATTGGAATCACCAAGTTTGGACCTATAAATAAAAAGATATGGATTTTATAAGATAGGGAAAGAAATATTAAATGAGGAATATTTAAAGACCAAATTAAAACTTGGCCAAGACCATAAGAAAATGAAATGATTATAATCCAAATCCAAATAAAATAAAAGGATAAATAATTTCCAAAATGAAATAAAATGGAATTAACCATTCTATCCCTATTTTATAAGGACAAATCTCTAATAAGAATAATTATTTAATTTATGAGGAAATAGTATTTTGGAATTTACCCAAGTGGAATAAAATTTGTTTAATTAACTTAAATAAAATTAAAGAAAACTTCCAAATAAAAATTTAGGGAATTAAAACTATATTTAATTCCATTGGAATTAAAACAAATACCCAATTCAAATGATTTATGAATCATATTAAATATTTTTCCAAATAATTCTAGGTGAATACTTTGACACCCTATTAAATAAATAAAACCTACTGAAAAGATTTGGAAAGATTTAGAATTCAAATGGATTTTAAAAACATTATTAAGTCTTATTTGAATAAATGCTAAGGCCTATTTTAAATAATTAAAAGACCCTAAAAAGAATAAATAAATTATTCTAAATTTGACTTTGGAATGTGTTATTAATCAGTATATGAAACTACACAAATTTTGGTTGAGGTTTGAATTGATTTGTTGCTTGAATTGTTTGAATGAAAATCAAATCAGAATATTCAAAAACAGAAAAGAAAAAGGTTTAGTATAAAAAAATTGGAAACAAACCCAACCCATCTGGCAGCCCACTAAGGCCTAGCAGCCCACTCCCTCTCACCCCCGAACCGTTTTATTCTTACTCAGAATCTCACCCGCACAGCAAATGACAGTTGGACCCCAGCTCCTCCTTCTCTCTCGCTGCCAAGCGACCCCACTGCCTCGTCAGCTTCGTCCTCCTCGCGCTGACCACGCTCCTCTCTCGCTCTGCAGTTTCTGTTTTGAATCAAAGCAGGTAAATTCGAGTAAATGGCCAAGTGATTCCTCCCAGTAACGACGCTCGTTAAAGAGCCTCCACGCCCTCTCTCTTTCCCCTCTCTCGCCCGGCCCGCTCTGCCCCCAGGCTGTCCCCAATTCCACCAGGACCGCCACTGTCTCCGACAAGCTCCGGCGCCAATTCCGGCAATTCCAGCCACTCCATCGCCCCTCGCCCCCTCGACCACACACGCGTGTTCCACAGACCCTGGCGCACCTCCCAGTGGCATCAGCTCGCCCCCGCGCGCCCCAGAACCTTGGCAACAACGACCACCGAGCGCGTCGCCGTCTTCTTCCACTCCGGCGACACTTCCCTGGTTGGTAATGACCGCCCCTCTCTTTCTCTTTCACTCATGCATCCTCGCTACGTCTTTTCGCATCTAACCATACCCTCCTCTCCCTCTGGCATGCACCGAAGCCTCGCCTTCGACGACGACAGAGAACAACCGGCGCCATCTTGAACTCTGACGAGGAATCACCAGTGACCCTGTGCACCCCTGTCCCTGCCGAGACCACGTTGAGCTTCAGCGTCACTCCGCAAACCTGGTGAGCCCCCTCCCTCTCTTCCTAGCATCCTGCATCGCCGGCAAGCTTGCAGCCCGAGCACGCGCCTCCAGTCGGCGCCGCCAGCGTCGCCAACCTATGGTCAATCGACTGTGGACCGTTAGATCTTCATCTGATGGCTTAGATAGGTTGACTAATCGAAGGGGTATGCGCTGATCTGGTCCGTGCAATTCAGTTAGATCCAACGCACCACACAACACGATTCGCACGAACCGTTTTCGACGAATCAGAACAGTCCACGTGTCCAGAGATTTGTTTTAAAAACAGAAACTTGTCTATTAGATGTTCTAATTTGAAAAATTCATAACTTTCAAACCACATGTCCAAATTTTGCAAATTTTATATCAATGGAATCAGAAAGACAAGTACTTTCTGACCATGCACTTTTTTTAGTAAAATGTTTCTGTTAAATTGATTGTTTTTGCAGAAACCTATGTAGGCATATTTAGAATATAATTTTTTTCTAAAATGATTTTTGAGATAAAACCTTTGGCAAATGGTTTTTTTAACCTACTAACCATAGGAATCACTGTGTGGTTTCAAAAATATATTTGGTGAAGCAAAAGAATAAACTTTTGATTTAAACCATTTCTAGTAAAATAAAAATATTGTTTATTTGTTAAAAATGCTTTTGGAAGAAAACCTTTGGGAAATGTTTTGGAATAAACTCTCTGACCCTAAACACAAGGTTTTATGGTTTGAAAACATATTTTGTGAACCCTATAGATTGTTGCCTTATTAAAAGCATTTCTTCACCACATAAAATAATACTTTGGTTTAAAAATGGTTTATAGGTAGAATCTTTAGCAAATAGTTTTGCCAGTTTATAAAATGACCAATAAGTGTTTTAGAATGTTTATAACCTATTATAAACCACTTTTGTAAATAAAACAAAGTTTGGCATGCTTGCATGCATTGTTTTGTTTCTATGATTTTATGTGATGTTGCTTGAATGGTAGATTGAAATATTGCTTGCCTGATTGAATTGTAGTGAATTGAAGAGTGTGAACATTGCAAAGATCAAGGAGTGAACTTATATTCTCTACCAAAAAGGCAAGTGATGCTTCATACTTTTGTCCCATTATTTTCACTATGCATTAGTGATATTTCTAAGTAGGACTTGCATGGAATTTTGCTAAGTGTAAACTATGCCATGGGAAATCCTAGTAGATGAAACCTTAGTAGAATTTCCTAAGTTAAGATTCATACTACTATCATGCTTAGCTTAGCTAGTGGAAAACAAGGGTGGATTATATTTCATGCTATGGAATATTTCTAAGTCAAGGACTTGTGTTTTGTTTAATAAAACAACTAAGTGAATGAATCACCTGGGTGGAATGGAAAGAATGTTTTTTGAGTGGTTATGCAAGTCCAGTATGCTGGGGAAAACTTGGGCATCACTAAGTCTAGTATACTGGGGAAAACTTGGTATCTCACTTGTGGATGGCCACCCAGGAACAAAGATATTTGAGATGTCAAATGTTGAGAAGCTTCAAGTGCAGCCACTTGGCATTATGGGCTCTGCCTGGATCATATAGGTTGCAATAACTTAGCCAAATGGACAGTTGGTGGTAGGGGATGATAGATTGGAACGCGTCCATTCTGGTCTAAGGGAAGGCTTCTAAAAGATCTTGTCTTGGTGAAACCAAGTCTTGTGGGGAAAGTCCACCACCTCTGCAGAGTGAAAAACTAAGTACTTAGCCATGTCCCTGGTAAAGGCCAATTTGAGCATCAAGACATGGAAGCTATCAAGAATCTCCTCATCCCAATTTCTAAGTTAAAATCTTGTGGTTGAACAAGGGATTGAAGGATCACAAATTTCTATTGGGAGATGCCTTGGGTGTTTTTGTCAAGCAAAAACTTAGTGTTTTCAAATGATAAGGAAAATCTATTTTGAGCAATGCAAGCCTAAGCTCCACTTAGCCAAATGCATATAGATGATAGACTCCACTATATTACCATAGTCTCACTTGCCAATACAATTCAAATGTATTGACCCTTGTGGTTGTAACTTATTAAGTTGCAGGCTTGTATGATGTTAGTGAGATGTGTTGATTAGGATTACAAGTCTACAACCAACATGACTACCTGTGGCACTTTGAAGATGAAGGACCCCATGCTATTGTTATATTCTGGTGCATTGTAATGAGATAGCCAAATGAGCTATGTAAGATGTAATAAATTATTCTATTCCTGGTTATAAAGTTGTATTATGACCTTTGTTTCTTGATATTACATCTTAAAATTGGATGCTAGCTATTGATCCAGGGACTAGCATTTTAAACACAGGGATCTCTACCTTATTCAAGGTTGGGAACCTTACAACATCCTCAGGTGCATAACGAGACAGGTTGTTGAATTCCTCAATATACTCAGCCACGGTGCGGTTGGTTTGGTGCAAGTTGCGAAATTCCTTCCTTTTCAGGCTCAGAACTCCTGAAGATTCGTGGTTGGTCCTGAAACCTTACTCAAACATTTCCCAAGTCACAGTGTCCAGAGGGTGGGTGATCTGAAAAGTGTCCCACCACGAAGCGGCTGGTCCCTCCAGTAGGTGAGCGGCAAACCTCACCTTCTCAGCATCTGTGCACCCAACAGTTACAAGATCATTGTTGACTGAACGCAACCAGTCGAGAGCAACCATCGGCTCCGTTGTAGTAGAGAACTTTGCTGGACTTAGCCTCAGAAACCTAGTAAGTGCATCTCCCTGAGGCTGGTTGTTCCCATTGTTGTTGTTGTTGTTGTTGTTGTTGTTCTGAGCTTCCATGAACTGGGTCATAACTTGGGTCAGCTGTGCCTGAGCTTCCATGAGCTGCTCCAACTCAGTGGGTTGACGGCGGGGAGGCATCTGCGGTTCAGCACAGGTAATCTTAGAAAGAATCGATTACGAAAACAGGATACTACCCATGAATTATGACCAAACAACAACAAAACAATCACAGACAATCTCGAGCAAGCAACACATCAGCAAACAAATGATCCAGCAAGATCCCAGGAGTTATACTAGCAGTATATGTCTACTGAAATAGTTTTTAGAAGAGTTGACAATAGTTGTCAACACAAAAGGTCAACAAATCATTAAATCAGGAATCTGCCAGAACAGTCCAGCAGTGTTCACGAATTTTTCTACCTGACTTACACTCATCAGGAATTTTTTCTGATTTTTGTGTAAATAGAAAAGAGAGATTCGAACCATCCCTATTTTTTCAGATTTTTCCCAGATACCAATAAAATATGAAAATTCGTGCAGTACAGCTGTATCAGCAGAAAACTGCATCAGGAAAAACTCAGATATCAACCAAAACTTGCCATAACTCTTCTATAAAATTCGCACAAATAATCCTGGGATATTGGAGTACACATAGGAGAAACTAAACACTCTTAAACTAACAGTATTAAGTTTTACATCGATCGAGACTAATCCTAACGATTTTACCTAACGAAGACTAACTGGTGGACTTCTATCTACTTCTTGAAGAGGTTGCGGTAGGTCCTCGCACTCATGCGTTGGTGCTTCTGTCCACGAACCAAACATGGCGGCGGAGTATACACCTCTCCTGAGTCATCACTTGAAATCTCAAACTCCACCTCTTCGGAATCCTCCTGTTCTTCTTCATTCTCTGCTGCGGCTGCAACAGCCTCATCTCCTCCACCATCATCGTCTCCATCATCATCATCCTCGTCCTCATCATCATCATCATCGTGACCACTGCCATCATCATCATCATTGTTGCCATCATCTCCATGGTCATCATTAGAGGGTGGATTCAGCTGTGCTCGGAGAGCGGCAATCTGGGCTACCATATCTTCAATAGTCTGGTCCCTCTCCTGGATGGTACCTTGCAGCTGTTGTATGGTCTGGTTGTTTTCCTGCACAGTTCCATTAAGCTGAGCTATGGTTGCATCCCTGCCTATCAGGGCATTATTCAGAACATCCACAGCTTCATGCAAGGTATCTATCTCCTGTCCCTGGACCACCATACCATTGCTGGCAAAATGTGCTATCTCATTTACCATCATCACTTTCTCAGCTAGAGCTCCATTCTCCCTTTCCATGTCCTCTATGTGCCTCCGATGGGGCGGCATGTTGTTCCTGTCGCCCGGGGTAAGCACAGCGTTCCCATCCTCATCACGCCTCCCGTAGTCACGGTAGGGTGAGTCTGCTGGCAGCTGGTGTCGGACAAGATGGCACTGGCGTGACAGGGCTTCATGCAGGGCCAAGTTTATTCCAAGTCCCCAGTTGCAGTATATCTTGGTGTAGATCAGAGGCACAGTGTTTGGCAAGGCAGCATCCCTGAAGATGAAGGTGGTGATCTCCCATGCATCCTCGCCATATAGATAGGTGTACAGCCTTCTTCCCTTGAACATGGGCAGTGGCAATCCCAATGACTGCGAGAGCTGTGCTAACTGTCTTGCAAAGGGCCTTGGTGACTCCATGGTTGCATACTCAGTCCTGACTTCTCCCATCTAACAATTAAAAGAGGAAAGTGTGAGAATAGCATATGGTAAGAACTTACGAGAGTGAAAGGCATAAGATGAAAGACAGAGTTAATATAAGCTTTAATAATTCTATGGCTTCCTAATCCAACCTAGGTCACGATCCTACAGTCGACACACGGGCTCTGATACCATCTTGTAACACTACGATTCTGAAAAGACCGTAGCTTCTATGTGACATGCCAATCCCTGGATCGGTTCATTGGCCCACAATAGAATAAGATGAATAACATAGAAAAATATCCGTGTATCATAAATAACGAAGATCCAGAGTATCATTATTACAAATAAAGCTTAGCTCAAGGCTACCTCAAATAACTCAAGTAGCATCACAAAAATAGTAAATCCTCCAGTCTTCAAATTGCCCACAAGTGAACAAGTGCCGAGTGGAGTACCGTGGCCTAAATCGATTACTTAGAATCGGAATATCCTGCAACATAAAACATAGCAGCCCCGAAGGGTCAATACATGGAATGTATGGCAAGTAGAGCTATTAAAAGAGGCAATAGTGCTAACATCTACATGCATATTTGGCAAGTGGAGCTGTGGCTAGCTTGCATTTGCAAATACCTTTGTCCTACTTTCATAAACAGTTTTTGATTTTCTTTGAAAAGATCCCAATTAAGTTAACCCATCAACATTAAAGCAATTATGAAATTAGAATGAGCGAGAAACATGTCATGGAATCAATATCAAGAAACTCAGATGTCCATAACCGGGGACACGGCTAATCGATTAGATTATACACCCTACAAGGGTTAGCACACTTTACCCATGTGACTTGGCCAGCCCAGCTCGTACCACCACTCTCATTTTGGGTGATGATTGGGAGAAATCGAAGAAGGGACCGTTCGGGAAGTAGCTCCCCAAACCCGACACGCACCGGTCCATGCTACCAAAATTCTACATCTCTGGATACGTGGGTTTGAGTTACCACAACCTAATGAGTCCAACCAACCGCTCATTCCATTATTGGCACATGGTTGTACATGTAAGCTACAAAAAAAAGAAGCCAATAATTCTCTCTTGATACCTGGGTGCCTTTCCGCAATGATACCACCAAAAATTATCAATCCCATCACACCCAGGAGATTCATTGATTAAGTTGTTTTAGTTTCCGGAAACCAACACATTTAGAAACAACTTCAGTGATGTAACCCAGCCCTCGTTGATTATAGCATGGCTAAGCACATCTACCAACGGTGGTTCATCTACAGGGAAAGCCCTACCACATAATGGGACATAGCATAGCGATAGTAATACCCTACACATGCATATACAAAATACACGACAATGCATTGAAAATAGTAGGACAAAATCATGAACAAGGTAGCATCTACTTTCCTTGGCTGTAGCTTACAGAAGAACAATCCACACACGAGCAAACGTTGTACTCGTCACAATCTACATGATACAATTGCAATCATAAACAGCCCATCCACAATCATATGCAAACAAAGACGATGCAAGATGCATGCATGACAAGTTGAATAACGCTACAGTAGCATCACATAATCTTATTCAGTATAACTACTGTATGCATGCATGGAAATTATCTTGAGTGCAAAGAAAACAAAGCATGCAATTTATAATGCTCAAATAATAGAGCTAGAAACTAAATAATTATCCACTGCTAACATATTGTTTGTAAAATCTTGGAAAATTCTCCACTGCGTAGGCAACTCATAATAGAATCAGTGCCAACTGGAATTTCTCAAAAAGGATTTATATAATTCCCTGAGTAATTAAAATACTACAGTAAGCCTTTAAATAGATTCTGCAAATTCCAATACTGTAAGCCTAACTTTTTAATTCACTGTAAGATTCCCCTTGTTCTACTGATTCTAGGGAAATCTTATTTGCAATTTTTGGAGTTACAAAACTTATTCTATGAATTTATTACTCTAAAAAGAGCATTAACTCATTTAATTAACTGAGGCAAAACCTTGCTGTAAAAGTCAAAAGCAACTGTACAGAAATATTCTACGTGAGGCACTGATTCTACACATATTTTATTTGCAATTTTTGGCCCAGTAGATCTAAAGATATGAATTTTACAAGTTTTAGTTATTTTCTGCCAATTAAAATCGTTTTAATTAAATCGAAAAATCCTGCTGACCAGTCAAACGCTGAGTCAGTGCTGACGGGGCAGTTGACTGGTCTCCAGCCAACTGTTGACTGGTCTCCAGTCAACTGTTGACTGGTCAGCGCCCGATCTGGGCCATTCATCTGAGATCAAAGGGCAGGGGAGCAAGGCGGCGAGGTGGCTCACCGGAGCTGTGCGCGGTGGAGGCGGTGAGGTCGGGGGCGACGGCGGTCCTTGGCGGCGACGGAGGGTCGGACGACGTCGGGGGAGAGGCAGCGGAGCTCTCGAGGCGGCGGCGGACGGCTGGAGTTGCGGCGGCGTCGGTGGCGAGGGCGGCGACTCGCGGCGTCGTCCTGTGGGGGAAGAGGAGAGGGAGGCGGGTCAGCGGGCGTCGGTGGTGAGCTCACGGGCTCGCGAGGTAAAGGAGGGGGCGAGGCACGGCGGCGGCGCGAGCTTACCGAGATCAGAGGCGGCGGAGGCGGTGGTGAACTCCGGCGAGGAATTCCTCGTCAATGGCGGCGCGAGAGAGGGCAAAATTTGGGGGGTTTCGTAGAGGGAGGTCTAGGGATTAAAAGAGGGCAAAAATCTAGGCGGTGTTGGTTCGGATTCGACCCGAATTCGTGCAAGAAACGCGCTAGCTGTTGAGTTTGGGATGAACACGTTTTTGAGTGATGACAGGTGGGGCCCACATGTCGGTGGCAGAAGGCCCAGTGGCGGTGGCTAACTATCTGCCGCGCGTGCCCGCGCGTGTTGCTGCAGCCTGCTGCTGCGGCCTGCTACTGTGCGGGCTGGACAGACCCGGCTGGGCCGGCTGGGTCGGCGGCCCAGCTGGCTGCGCCGGCTGTTTCTTCTTTTTTTTTCCTTTTTCATTTCTTTTTCTCTAACGAATTTCTTATCTGAATTTTTTTAGCTGAACTGTCCAGAATTTTAGTAAAAATTCAGATTGTCGTAACTTTTGCTTCGAAGCTCCGAATTGGACGATTCAAAGTGCTACAGGTTCGTGGCGGAACCCTCTATGCACCTGTGCCTTCCATATACCCAAAATATAATGTTTTTAACAAAGGCATCATAAAACCTAGTGTTCAAATGTAGGTGTCAAAATGCAAATGCAAGTGGTTTGTTTTGCCAAAATCTTTTCAAACTGAAATTTTGCAAGGATGATCATGATGCAAGGCCATGAATGTTATGCAGTACCAAATCTAAAATTTGGGATATGACAACCAAGAATACTAGTGGCAAGATAATAAGAAAAATATCTGATAGCTGGGAGTTGAATATTTCTTATCTTCCCGTGCTGGGCTCTGCGGTCATCATCATTGGTTACTCCGCGGTAGAGCTCCAACAAATCAGCGGGTTGAGCTAGAATCTTCTTCACTGTCCCAGCCATGCCAATACCCAAAATTTCACAAAATTTCTTCAATATCATGGAGATAGGCCTATCATAGATTTTGAATGACACCTCTGACTTGAAAGGGTTGTTAAAAAAAGAGAAACTCTCCACAAAAGTTTTGGTGAGCATAGCATATTGCTCACTCTCATCCTGCATATAATTAGTTAGTCCAACCCTTCGAACAAGAGTTAGGAAATCATTGAGAATCCCTGCAGCCTGCAAAAAGGTAAAACAAGGGAAGGTAGAAGCATGCGCATCCCCCTCATCTCCCTCGTTGCCAAAGCGCGGCGTAATAAGATCCTCATTGTATGATGGCCTATCTCGGGAGGATGATCTCGAAAGCCTTGTCCTCCTAGGTGCATCACTCTCAAATACTTCTCCAAAGGTCTGGTTTTCCATGACCCTTTTTTCCAAGTTGATAAATGATGAGGAACTACTATAGGAAGTTGCTAGAGGGCTAAACATGCATCAAAATAAAATCTCTAAGCATAGAACAAGCATGCAAAGATCACACAACCTGTCACCTAAAGTAGCAAAATACTCAATATACAATCTACCAATCAAAAATCTAATTGGACAAGGAGAGGAGGCACATACCGGAGAGCAATCCCTCAAAAAATCAGAAACAAAGAAGGGATGAGCAAGGAGATCGAAAATCGGAGCGAGAATAGCAGGAACTCGAGCTTGAGAAAGTTTTCCGGTGTTTTTTGGGAGAGAGAAAGAAGTGGCTGGGAGGAGGCGCTTTGGAAGGCCCCAGGTGGGCCCCACCCAGGCCAGGCGCGCCCTGGAGCTGGCCGCGCCACTAGGGGGTGTGCTGGCCTGAAGGGTCCCCCCGGGCCATTCTAGGTGCCCCTCTCCCCTTTTTCGAGGAAAAATTTAATATCAATTTTTTGGAATTTTTCGGGAAACTTTATTTTTGGCCAATTTTCAGGTTATGAAAATTGATTTTCTCGCATAAAAAGATTTTTTAGAAGAAGCAAAAAGCAAAACAAAACCAAAATAACAGAAGTTCTAAGACACTCTAATAAGCAAACAACTGGCAAAACTAAGACTAACAAGAAGAAAAGCAAAGACTAGGAATGAGAAAAATAAAAGTGAGCAAGTATAACCATTGTGAAAGCATTGTTTTGTTCATTAAAATCTCTTTGTTAACAAGGTTGATCAAGTCTTGTTACAAAAACAATTTAAAATGAAACAAAACTTTGCATTCCACAAAATGATTATGTTACCTCAAACTTGATAGCAATAGTCCCAATCATAATAGTCAAAACTTTCTTATGTAATGGGACAATATATTTCTCCAACTTTGATGCTCTCAATATTTTCAATTGACTTCAGGCAATAGCTCTTGTCAATATTCTTGGGGAAATATACAGTATGCTCCTTGTCATTAATATTAAAAATTACTTTTCCTTGATTACAATTGATGATAACACCTGCAGTATTAAGAAAAGGTCACCCAAGAATAATGGATATATTATCATCTTCAGGCATCTCAAGCACAACAAAATCAGTTAAAACCAAGAAATTATGATCCACATGAATAGGAACATCCTCACATATACCAACAGGAATAGTAGTTGACTTATCTGCCATTTGGAAAGATATATCAGTTGGAATCAGTTTTTCTAGATGGAGTCTCTTGTAGAGATAAAAAGGCATAACACTAACTCCATCTCCCAAATCACATAAATAAGTTCTAACATAATTATTCTTAATAGAGCGAGGAATAGTTGGAATACCTAGATCACCAATTTTATTTGGAACCTTACCATTGAAGGAATAATTAGCAAGCAAAGTATAAATTTCCTTATTAGGCATCTTCCTTTTATTAGAGATAATATCCTTCATATACTTTGAATAAGAGGCAACTTAATAGCATCAGTCAAAGGAATTTGCAAAAACAAAGGTTTCATCCACTCACAAAACTTGTTATAGTGTTCTTCCTCCTTTGACTTGTGTTTCTTGTTGGGAAAAGGCATAGGTTTCTGCACCCAAGGTTCTCTTTCACCACCATGTTTATTAGCAATAAAATCTTCCTTAGTGTACCTAATGTTCTTAGTGTGCTTCTTAGGTTCTTCCTCAATTTCTTCCTTATGAGGAGCATCATTTTTATCACTACCACTTTCATTTTTAGCATCAGAGACAGATATACTATTAGGATCTACAACAGGTCCAGAAGGTTTCTCAACTATTTTATGTTTCTTTTTATTTCTCTTATGAGGGCTACCACTATTTTCAGCTTGTTGAGAATCCTGCTCAATTCTTTTAGGGTGTCCTTCAGGATATAAAGGATCTTGAGTGGATGTACCACTCCTAGTTCTAATTCCATAAGCATGTTTATCTCCAGAAGCATTAACTAGCATATCTTTTTGTACCTTAGCAAGTTGATCTATTTGTGTTTGAACCATTTGAATGTGTTTACAAATCATTTTAACATCATTAGCATTTCTTTCCATAATATCTTTCAACTCATTAGTAGCTCTAGAGTTTTCCAATAAATGATTCTAAACTTTTTTATTAAAATTACCTTGTTTAACAATAAAGGTGTCAAGTTCCTCTAAACATTGATCAGGAGGTTTACCATAGGGAATATCACCTTCATCAAAGTGGAGAGAGTGTACCTCAATAGTGGATGAGTAGGGAATTGGCTTACACAATTATTCTATAGGAGGTAGATTCTTCACATCTTTAGATCTAATACCTTTCTCCTTAAGACATTTCTTAGCTTCTTTCATCACTTCATCATTTAATGCAATCATTCCCCTCTTCTTTGGTATTGGTGTTAGACTTGGTTCAGGCACAATTGGTTCAGGAGTAATGGCCTCGGGTGTATTTAGCTCAGTTGAAGTCCAATCATCATAATTCTTGCTTATTTTAGACATTAATTCATCACCACTTGTAGGATATCTTTTCCTGACAACACAATCAGTAAAACTATCCAGGTATGTCCTAGAATCATCAGTTAGTCCATTATATTAAATATCAAGAAGCTCATTTTTAGGTAATGGACATCCAGGATATGCATGAATCAAGGCACGGAACCTTGTCCATGACTCAGACAATATCTCTTCTTCTTCCTATTTAAAATCAAAAAGTTTCTACAAAGCAGCATGTCTAGCACTAGTAGGAAACTATTTCTGAAAGATAGATGCAATCAAGCAATCAGGGCTATCAATGGATCCATGAGGTAATCTATTAAACAAGATTTAGCTTCTCCTTTTAGTAAAAAAGGGAAGATCTTTGTAACAAAGTACTTGCGCATCTTAAAATCATCAGAGAATAAGGCACTCATAGTGGAAAGCTCATTCATATGAGCTACAACACTTTCATTTTCAGTCGCACAAAAAGGTTCTTTCTCAACAATGTTTATATAGGATAAATCAAAAGAGAAATCATAATCTTTATCTATAATATCTATGGGAGAGGTATCAAACTTAGCATCAGAAGACATTTTAGGTATAATAGTACGTCTCTCAAGGAGACTCTTAATAACACTAGCTCCATGTGTGTTTTGGTACTCTTCAATAAATTCTTCAGTCATTTCAATGTAACCATCATTAATATCATATCTCTCTCTATACTCAGGTGAGCTAACATGTGTAATAGTGTCTTCACTAGGATTTTCAGTTTTTCCCAAAATAGTTCTAGCAATTGTAGCATCTAGGAAAGGACCTAATGAACCACTCGCATCAAGCATAGTAGAAGTAACATCATGAGTATCAGAAGCAATTTTAGATTCAGCAGTAGTAGCAGTGTGTGTAGCATGTGTATGTGGTGGTGTAACAAGCTTACTTATAACAGACGGTGAATCAAGAGCAGCAAAGGTGTTTAGGACTGTACCTCTTCTTGTAGTGGATGGTAAAATAGGAAACTTTCCATCACAAGACTTCCCCATGATGAAAGGAATAACAGGGAACAATAATAGATCCAAGTGAACTTACAAATAAAGCTATGCTCGCCGGCAACGGCGCCAGAAAATAGTCTTGATGACCCACAAGTATAGGGGATCGCAACAGTCTTCGAGGGTCGTATTACCCAATTTATTGATTCGACACAAGGGGGGCCAAAGAATACTTATAATCCTTAACAACTGAGTTGTCAATTCAGCTGCACCTGGAAATAGTCTTGCTCATAGCAGTTTATCAGTAGCAACAGTTTTGTAGTAGTAATAGCAAAGTAGGAGTAGGAGTAAAACAAAGGCAGTAGTAGCAATAGTAGAAAACAGTAGGATATGAGTGCGGTAGGCATAGGGATGGATGGACAGGCGTTTCATCGACGAGACTATTCATATAACTTCAAGATCTAGGGCATTTGCAGATAAACAAGATAAAGCATCCAAGTACTAAACAATCATAGACATGTGTTCCATGTATAGTCATACGTGCTCGCGATGAGAACTTGCACAACATATTTTGTCCTACCAGCCCATTGCAGCGGGGCCTCAAGGGAATCTACTAGCAATTAAGTACTCCTTTTAATAGAGCACCGAAGCAAAGCATTAACACTCCGTAAACACATGTGATCCTCACATCATAGCCATCCCCTCTGTCTGTCCCAATTTCTGTCACTTCAGGTCCTTTGGATCCGGACAATGATATGTGTACACAACTTGTAGATAAGATCACAAACAATACTATCATCATGAATCAATAATAAATTCAGATCGGATATCATGGCACTCGGGCCCTAGTCACAAGAATTAAGCACAACAAGTTGCAACAAAGTCAAATAGCACTAATAGAGATACTAGGAACCATTCCCTAACAATCTTATTCGATTACATGATAGAACTCATCCAATCCCTACCATCCCCATAGCCTATGGCGGGGGATTACTCACTCATGGATGGGCGAAACATGGATGGTTGATGGAGAGGCGTTGGTGAGGATGATGGCGATGAGCCCCTCCAAATTCCCCATCCCGGCAGGGTGCCAGAACGGAGTTTCTGGTTCCGAATCGTGGTTTCTAGTGGTGGAGGCGCAGCGGAACTCTTTCTGGAAAAATTGAAGGGATACGGGTAGGCTACACTAGCGCAAATCAAAATTTTCTACCACGTAAACCAGGATTACTGTTGTCATAGATCACGAGATTACCACTATACGCGCAGTTGCGGAACTTGATGAAGCGCGTCGATGCAGTGTGGACGTTCTACTTCTCCTCCTTGTCCTCGTCCCACGAGCAGCTCCCCTTGCGCGGCTCGTCCAAACGCTGCAGATGCAGCGCCTCCGAGGTATCCACACGTATAGGGTGGAAGCGTCAGATGCCGGACAGCTAGGTCCGCACGTGCGACTCAGGCGTGAGTAGTGGCGGCTGGGAGGAATGGTATAACCCTAGTTAGCTCGCCCCGCCTTCTCTTATATAGGCGTCCCTAGTAGGCTTCTACATTAGCAGCCCATTAGTAGCCTAAGCCTGGTCTAATTTGGATCCAATCCTCATTAGGCTTCCAGCCCCTTAAGTGTGTGACCCTATAGGTTCATATACGTATAGACATGCCACGAATACACTTATTCTGTCAATAGTTGGTAGCGGCCTCTAGCAAGACGTGCTAACTCCTAAACGCATACAAAGATCATATCGAACGAACCATCACAAGGTTTAGTACATGTCTTTCCCTTTGCCTCACGATATTTTGTCTAGCTCCAAGCTGACCTCCCTTTCTCGATACTGTGATTCGGAATCCCTTTACTAGGTCAACACTTAACCATATGTAGCACGGCCATGCATTTCTGGATCTGATCTCTCGAGGGGCCCAGAGATATCTCTCTCAAGTAGAGAGGGGCAAATCTCGTCTTGATTTACCATGCCTTGCAGCATGCTTCAGGACAAACCCGAAAGCTACCTTTATAACTACCCAGTTATGAAGTAGCGTCTGATAGCCCCAAAGTAGGTCGATCCACATCTCAAGTACATGCGACAATCTCAGGTCTAAGGACAAAACGTACACTATGTGTAGAGAGAGAGCTGCAAATAATTGCCAGTCTCAAGTTGGGTCAGTCCAACCACATGTTCATAACATGTGTCCACATCATTGGTTTGACATCTTCATGTCTATGACTTGCGAAACATAGTCATCAACCAATCAATGTGCTAGTCTAATATTCACGTGTGTCCTCACATGAACTTCGCATAGGGACAATTCTTAAATAAACATACAAGTAAAGAGTTTCACAAACAATTCACATAATTGCCAATCAATACAAGTTGCCTGATATGGATATTCAAGGAACATTACAATAACTCATGAATACATAAGAAATATAATCATCTCTATGATTCCCTCTAGGGCATATTTCCTTCAAAAATGTCAAACCCCTGAGTTTTTAGGTTAGAAGGCAACTTATAGGTGAAGTGGGAGGCCGAGGTGGTGCCCGAGGTGGCCACACCCCGTAGGCGTGGCCAGGCCTGGCCAGCACGGCCAGGGGGTGTGGGCCCCTCGATCCCCACTCCATCTCGTCTTCTGGATCCATGAGTCTTCTGGTGAAATAGGATTTTTGGCATATTTTCCGAGATTTTTCCTGATAGTTAATTTTCTGCACAAAAACTAGACACCAAAGTAATTATGCCAAAAACAGCGTCAGTCCGTGTTAGTTGTATCCAAATCACACAAGTTTAGTGTTTGAGAAAGTAGATACGCTTTGGATGTATCAGGCGCCGAGGCCGCCATACCAACCGACATGGAACACGACTCACCTCGAGTCGTCAACTATGAGGAGGAAGACAACGAGAACGCCCGCCAAGACAGGATCGGCCAGCTCGACGAGGCACGCGGCCTAGCTCGCTCCTGCACCGCCATCTACCAGTTGGGACTCCACCGCTATCACATCCACCAAGTCCGTACTCGCACCTTCTAGGAGGGAGACCTGGTCTTGCAAGTCGTCCAGGACAAGAAGGGCCTGCACAAGATCTCTCCCCCGTGGGAGGGACCATTCTCCATAGGACTAGTCCTCGTCTACAACGCCTACTACCTCATCGATGTACAAGGTGACGGCCAGCTCGACGCCGCGTGTCCATGGAATGTAAACCTCCTCTGAAATTTCTATAGATAGAACTAAAACTTGTACTCCACTACTATACAATGCAATAAATTCGAATCGCACAAATTTTTCTTACTCGCCAACCTCTTGTGCCAATCGCATTCATACATTTAGCAATACGCTATCTATGTAAGTCAACCCCTGGTTGAGCGACCGGCATGGCTAAGTAGTGTGGCACAAGGGCACCAAAAATATTCGGGCCTTGCGTCGTCCACAAAAACGCCACCTAGGAGCCACCATTGGAGTCGCCTCGCTTGACAGGTTTTCCGAGCCAAGACAACTAAAGACACTTCTCACAACGACCGGTCCTCCATATCCTTGCGCATAGAATCTCGAACGGTTAAGTACCACGCACGGGGACTTACCCAAGTCAAACCCCATGCGGCTCGGGAAAACACCAAGTATGAGAGCATGCCTTGGACTAGCCACGCGACTGGCTTTCCGATCTAGGAGGAGAGACGCGTTACAAACAACGCACCATGTCCTCACCTACCTTGGGCATGCGACTAGAACGGCTAACTACCACGCTCGGGGACTCACCTAAATGACCCGTCTGGCATCCGGAAAAACAACCAAGTACAGAGCACCCCTTGAAGTCACCAAGCGACTGGCCCTATGAGCCACTACGAGTAAGTCATGACTAAACTAATAGTCTAATACAAACAAACTTACACACATGCGAGGTAAACCCCACTAAAGGACGGACGCGCTCGGGGACTCATACAATCAAAAATACAAACAAACAGAAATCACAAAGCAATGCTAGACGATTGATGTTTCCCTTTCATTTTTCCTTCAGCAACAAAATATACTGTTCATCATCAAGGTCTAGTCACTACAACTAACAGAATGCCTCAGGGCAATCCTTTACTCTGCAGGATTCAAAGAAGATGCGCTGCCACCACCTGGACAAAAGGATCCCACGGGTTCGCAAGGTACATTGTAAACTTCTTCGCAAGCGATGACTGGAAAGACTGCTCCGACTTCAGGTCACCTTGCTCCGGCTCAGGATCGTTCGGCACCAACACCGTTCTCCTGGTACGACAGAAGATCACCCATCGCCAACACTCACTCTGCATGAGGAGTGGCCTTGGCGGTCAACTTCAACACCTCCGTGATCTCCACCGAGCTAGTTGTCAACGGATACCCGCTGGTGACATCGTGGAGCTCGAAGTCGTCCGGGAAGTGTGTGAGTCCAAGAATCAACACACTCACGGCTCCATGGCAAAAGGCTGACCGCGCCGTCCACTCTACTACGGCAGACGCTTCCTCGAGATAACGCCACACCTCCTTCAACCCCCAGGGATCACCTCGGTGGGATAAATCCCCTGGAGGACGGCTGGGACGCACGTCGCAGAGAGGGTGGCTGCGTCCACAACCGCGGTCATGCACTGTTTGGCGTCGTACGTCCGCACCTCCGGATCTCCTTGACAAATCGCACCTGCAACACCAGGAAATTATATCCATGAGGAAGCACACCTATGAATCGAACGCTCGGGGACTCGCCCGCCCGGGGACTCGTCGTCCCGGGGACTCGCCCACTCGGGGACTCACCCGCCAGTACCAAAATAAATCATGAAAAAGAGACACTCACCAAGAAGCGGGTGACAGCGCTCGGTGACGAAGTTCTCCAGGGACGACAATTGATCTTGCAAACCAGCGACAAGCAAGTTGGAGACCTTCCGCTCGCCCTTCGCCGCGACGATCGCGGCCTTGTCCCGTTCCTCAAACGAGATCATCATCGCCTTCGCAATATCCAGCTCCTACGCCAACAAGGAGAGTCGCCCCTCTGTGATGGCCAGCGTCGCCTTGGTAGTTTCCAGTTTGGAGGCTGGAACATAATCCCCACGGGCCTTGGCGATCACGGTGGAGTGATCCTCTAAAAATAAAATTCCAGTGAAAATGGTGCACAACAAGGTTACAAGATCATGAAGGTGAAATCAACTCACCTACAGTCGCCCACAGTTGCTGATTGGCCTCCTACATGACCCGTTGGTCCCGTTCCACACTCTCTTTCGCGGCTTGCCGATCGGCCGACTCCTGCTGAAGACCCTGAACACAAAAAACCACATATGAGGAACGAGAAAAGTTCTAAGCATCTAGCCGCTGAAATTCAGAGACTGGACACACGGGGACTAGATGACTAAAGTTATAAGCATCTAGCCGCTGAAATTCAGCGACTAGACACTAGGGGACTGGACGACTAAGGTTCTAAGCATCCAGTCGCTGAAATTCAGCGGCTATACGCTCCGGGAGTGGACATACCTAGATAGTAGCGCCTAACATGCCGTGAAGCTCGATGGAATCGACCGATGGCAACACAAACGACATACGCCTGTGTCGCTGCCCGGTGTCACCATCAACGACCTCGGGAACTTGAGGCGACTGCGTTATAGCAGCCGCGGTGGAGGCTCTCTCCATAAAGCGAGGGAACGTCGCGGTCGTCGTCGCTGGAGCATTGGCCGCGGGCACCGACGCCTCTGCTATCGCGGTTGTCTCGCCTAGCTACGAGCTCGTGACCGCTTTACCCTCCGAGGTGATGGTGGCACCAACTGGCGCCTCGACCAGCGCTTCGACTGGACCTTCCGCCATAGCAGCGGAATCACCCTCCTTCTTCTTCGCTCCTTTGACTAGTGCCTCGATCATGTCACCTTTCCTTTTCTTGGAAGGGTCGACTCCCCCTCTAGTGGCGACTAGTCGAACCTTAGCCACTGAGGGGTGACTAATCTTCTTGGCACTTGTCCTGCAAAAACTCCATGCTCAGCGATTCGCTAAAAGCCCAAAAGTTACTAAGGGCCATGAAGTACAAACTTACTTGGTGACCGGGAGAAAGCACAGACCAGTGTTGATATGAGCTGGCTTCTCGAATTCTGGGCCCAACTTGCGAGTGAGCCCCCTTTCAAACACACTGGACGACCACGACACCGTAGGCTTCTTCGACGACGAGTCCGCAGCCGCAAGCACTTCCGGCCCGGGAAACATAGGCACACCCCTCGGTGGCGTGGACTTCGATTATGTGGCCACCACAACCCCTGGCCCCAGAACCACCGATAATTGCGGCGGGATCGCAGCGAGTGGAATCACGCCCTCTACTACTGTAACGGCCCCCAATCCCTTCATTGGAGCTGGATCCTCTGGGACCTTGGTTGAGGCCCCAGTCTCCGTGTCATCGGGTTCCTCATCTGTCTCAAAAACCACCGCTGATCTAGGCGGCCACATCTCCTTCGACACTGCCTTCTTCGCGGGCGACTTTGGCTTCACTACAAGAAATGTGTTATTCTATGACCTTATAATAGTGACCATGAACAAAATTATCATAGAGTTATGACGATTTTGCACAAGATGGTCGTAAACAGTTAAAGAGGGCCTATACCCTAGAAAATTACGACGATTTTGCAAAAAATCGTCATAGTTACTTTAGATGAAATCGTCATAATCTAGTGGAAGCAGCTTATGGTGTTACTTGTAGCTCAATATGACGATTTTAAATCGTCATATTGTCCAAATTAGCATAACTTAAAATGATAGTCAGCCACATGAGCAATTGCGCCTATATGGCGTGTCTATGTGTTAGTTTTTTACTACATGTCTTATCCATGTGTCAATATTGGCTTATATGTCAATATTTAGTAGGATTATATTAGTAAAAAAAAGACATGCGAATTATTAGATATAATTTAATAATTATATTAATATATATATTTTTTAATAGAAAACTCGAAATTTACTACATAAATAAAAGAATTATTAGTAAAAAATGGGTCAGCCTAAGCTTCGAACCCACGACCATGTGGTCAAACAAGGACAATCATAACCAATAGGCCAGCCAAGTACTTATGTAAGATTATAATCACGACGTGGTTTTAATCCCTGCGGGCGCGTCCTTTGTGGAAATAATGAGCCAAGTACTTCTGTAAGATTATAATCACGACATGGTTTTAATCCCCGCGGGTGCGGACTTTGTGGAAATAATGCTCAAAAATAAGCTGGCCTGGGATTCGAACTCACCACCTCCCAATGGCGGCAACATCCCAATACCATTACACCCCTTATACGTTTGTGTCAAAATACTACATCGACACCTTATAACTAACAATAAGTGGGCTGTCGGTGGGCTATCGGTGGGAAGGAGGTGGGCTAACGGTGGGATGGAGGTGGGCTGTCTATGGGAAGGAAGGTGGGCTTCATTGTTATCTGGGCCGACTTTGATTGCGCGCTGTATATTAGGTCGGTCCAGTTACAGTAGTTTTTTTTTCTGTTTTCTTAAATTTTTTGTAGCTTTTTCATAGGAAGTCCAAAATAATTGTTTTTTTTCTCTAAATGTTTATAAAATTCAGTAGATCATCTTAGGGTGTAAAATATAAATACTTTTATTATTTCAAAATAGTAGATTTACTAATTTCACATTAGTCCATAGTAGGGACAATATCATAATTCAAAATATGAGTTTGAAACTAGGGAGTGATAATTTTCGTTTAGGGGTTGAGTCTCACTAAACTTGCATTGGATCTCTGAAGAAATAGCATATTGTGAGTCTAAAAAACATTTTTTCAAAAAATAATGGGCATCAGATAATGTACCTATAGTTCAAATTTGACCCACTTCCTACCGATTCGACGAGAATTTTTATTTTTCGCCAGGGATGGAAGGAATGGTTTGAGATACCCCACTTGGGATATTTGTCCATGTAAGATGGCCTATTATTTTTGAAAAATGGGATGGTAGTATTTTGAAACTTTCATTTGGTGGTTGCTTCATAAAATGGTTCATTTTTTGTCGGAAAATGGAAAATGGTTTTTCCGTGCGAAGAAAAGGAAAACTTCCTCATGGAATATTGTTCCCCATCCCATGATACATATGTCTGCACAATATGGACACATTATCACAAACTATGTCACGATTCTGGCCATAACATTGCTCGTTTGGCCCGAAAGCCATGAAACCTCGAACATGATAGATCATTTATGAGAAGGTTTTTCGAGACACTTGCAATATACCAAGTTTGGTATTTTTTTCTTGCAACTATGTCACATAATAGGACACCACGCGAAGGATTTGCATTGATCGGACCATTTTTAATTTTTTATGCCTGTTTCAAACTATGGTCAAAATGGAGGGCATGAAGGTTCTTAACTCTGGGCTGATCCTCGCTAAACTTGCATTAGATCTCTAAAGAAACATGATATTGTGAGTCTAAAAAACATTTTTGCAAAAAATAATGGGAATCAGATCATGTACCTGTAGTTCAAATCGGACCTACTTCCTACTAATTTTGTAGGAATTTGTCTTTTTCGCCAGGGATGGACCTAAAGGTTTGAGATACCCCAGTTAGGATATTTTTCCATGTAAGATGTCCTATTATTTTTGTAAAATGGGATGGTAGCATCGTGCAAGTTTCATTTGGTGTTTGCTTCACAAAACGACCCGTTTTTTGCGCTCGGTAAATGGAAAATGGTTTTTTTGTGCGAAGAAATGGAAAACTTCCTCCTGCAACATTGTTCTCCTTCCCACGATACATATGTGTGCATAATATGGGAACATTATCACAAACTATGCCACGATTCTGGCCATAACACTGGTAGTTTGGTCCGAAAGCCATGAAACGTCGAACATGATAGGTCATTTATGAGAAGGTTTTTTCGAGACACTTGAAATATACCAAGTTTGGTATTTTTTCTCGCAAATATGTCACATAATAGGACACCACGCGAAGTATTTGCATTGATCGGACCATTTTTTAATTTTTTATGCCCATTTTAGACTATGGTCAAAACGGCGGGCATGAAGGTTCTTAACTCGGGGCTGATTCTTGCTAAACTTGCATTGGATCTCTCAAGAAACATGATATTGTGATTCTAAAAAACATTTTTCTAAAAAATAATGGACATCGGATTATGTACCTGTAGTTCAAATCGGAGCCACTTCCTACCGATTCGGCAGGAATTTGACTTTTTTGTCAGGGATGGACGGAAAGGTTTGAGATACCCCGGTTTGGGACATTTGTCCATTTAAGATGTCCTATTATTTTTTTAAAATGGGATGGTAGCATCGTGAAACTTTCATTTATTGGTCGCTTGACAAAACATTAGTCGTTTGGCGCGTGAGGTAGTTTGTAACCAATCAAATCGCTGGAAACAATCTCCCATAGATTCTCCATCTTAGCCTGATCTGGACCGTTCAATGTCCATCCAACGCGTGCAAGCTCAGCCGAAGAAGCACACCCACGGCCTCACCAACCACCCACGCGCCCATGACCTAACACAGCGGCAGCCTCCTATTCTGTCTCCCTAGCGCCGCCACCGTGTTCCCCTCCTCCTTCCAGATCGAACGCTGCCGCCACTTCTCCCCTGGCCGACAGCTCCCCTCCGGCGCCGTCATTCTCCCCAAGCCACGTCTGTCCTCCCCTCCGCCATCTCCACCTCCACTCAATTTCACATGGCCCCGCCACCACCTCCCGCCGCCACCACCTACCTCCCCAGATCTGGAGCCGATGTGCCTGGCCCGATCTGTTGTGCCCCTGATCTCCCTCTCCATCTTATTCTCCCCTCCCCGATGACAAACACGTGAAGCAGCGCCACCCGAGCAAGATCCCCACCAGAGCAAGATCCCCTCTCCATCTTCGTCAGGGGGCTAGCCGCCACGGACGCTCCTCCTTTCCCCCATTGTCCCGTCGGCGGCAGCCTCATCGTCGACTACGCGGGGCCTGGAGCGTCCACTTGGAGTACCTCACCTACTTAAGAGGCCCGAGTCGCTGCTCCGCTACGGCTCCCTCACTGAGCATGAGGGCATCAAGATGTGTATATGTTCACCGAGTAGGGCAGCTCATGCTATATGGTGTGGAGCTCAAGGATCTGAAGTCGCGTTGGCAGATCGTGCTGGTGAGCCAGGAGACAGGAGCCGATGCTGGTGAGCAAGGAGGAGGTGATGGAGGTGCAGATGGAGAGGCCGCCAGGTTCACCAAGTCCCACCCCTTCATCATCAAGCTTCCCGATGGCTACGACACGCAGGTCCGTCTCATCTCGCTTTCGCCAGCACTTTTTCCTCGTCACATCCATCGTTTCTGCCTTTGCCATGGAGTAGATATATAGCTTGCTATGCTAGATACCCTCCTCAGATCGGGTGCTTGCTATTCGTTTTCTTGTTAGGCAACAACAACACATTATTGATATCTTGTAACGAGTTACTATTCGCTGGAGGGAGTAGCAAGTAAACTAGCTAGCTGCTGTAGTTCTTGAAGATGACACTGTTCAAATTAAGATGTTTTCTTGTCAATATCCGAAGTTTTGTATAGAAGAATAAGGACTTGAACATGTAAAACACCCATACTTTCTAGTATGCATCACTCATGATTAGCCCTTTATTTGTAAAACACCCGTACTTGTCAATACCTGAAGGTTTGGAAAAATGTTGCCACTGCTTAGATGAAGTGCATGTGGTTAGTTGGATTCCACTGCCCATAGCCAGCGCGCTACTGATTTCCATAATAGGAGATAATGCTTAGTCTGGCACCCATGCAATCCCTTGAGATGTTCAGTTTATCCTTTTAATTGTTACTTAAGGCTCACCAGGCTACATATTGATTTGGTCTGTAGTTCTTCTAACAAAGATGATGACAGCAAAGATGGTGTTGATGTATATGATTTAGGTGCTATACTTTGTTATTTGAGATTGATTTGGTTTGTACTTCTTTTAGCAAAGATGATAACAAATTTTCCTATAACTATGGCACCACTATGAACCAGTTCATTGATTGGTTGAAGAATAGAGTGTTGCTGCTTTGGTAATTGCCTTCACTTTCTCATTCTTACTATTTCTATGTTCTGTAACAGCAGCTGCTGATGCTTTCCTCCAATGGACACGACGGCCTGCTCCTGACTAAGATCCTCCACTGACGAGATGTCATGCTGTAGGAGACCGAGCGATAAGCATCCCATGAGGAGCACTGTAGCAGGCCTTTGCTAGCACCTGTTAAGGTCTTTTCCCACCTCCTTTGTATTCTTCTTAGGCTTGGTTAAAGAAATGCATGAATTGCTTCTTTCCTTTGTATACAAAAGCATTCTGTTGCTGACCATGATCATGTGTTTGTTGTTGGTGTCAAGGTATACATAACCAGGAAGAGAACTTGCATCAGGCTTGGTAGTGGCTGGTTGGTTGTACCTCTTTTCTATAGCAGCAACAACTTAGTGGAAAAATACCCCTGGGACGCTTCATTCTCTGGATTAGATAAGTATTCGGTTTAACCTATTAAATGCAAATATCCCAACTGCTTGTGGCATGAATTTTACTTTCTGTGAGATTATAAATTGTGAAAATGGATGTATGTTTCTGCTGGTTGTGCATGAAGGTGTTCAGATATTTCTGTGATAGAGATTTTTGATCTTGAATTCATATAAATTGTGAAAATGGATGCATGTTTCTGCTGGTTGTTGTAAAATGTTACACATACTTCATGCTTGATTGTAATTTTGGACATACTGATAGCCAAACTGGGAGACAATGTCGTGATTAAGGCTTGCCATTTTCGTTACTCATTTGCTATTTTAGCTAATTCAAACCATGTTTTTGTTCCTACGAGAGAAAATAAAATCAAGTATTATTTATGTAGCTGCTAGTATATATATATGTTCTTTATTTTCTTCCTACTTGGTCTATGTTATTGTTTGAAGATGTTGATTTTGTTGTCTACATAACCTATTTCCTCTCTTTTATAAGGGTTACATGCTGAAGGTGGAAGAAGAAAAGGGATTGAGTACTCAATAGAGAGCAAATAGTCATATTTTTGAAGCTTAGTAGATAGTCATATTTTCGATGTGGGTGATTTGAGCTATGGAATTGTTTTAATATACTACACTATACATTTGTAGATTCCTGGGTGACGTGCACAATGTACTGATTGTAATATATATTTTATTTTTTATTATCATTCATGAACAATAATGTGATTTGGGCTGTGTTTACGAAATATTGTCTATTTTCTTCCAGTATGTCTGAAATAAATCAAATGCTAGATGGGCTTAAAACTGGTTACAACCTGTCCAACATGGACTAGACAAATGTACAATTTTGAGTAAATGGTTGAAAATGAAAAAGAAACAGACCTTAAAAATGCTAAGGCCCTGAATGTACAAAAGGAAAAAATGTTTGGCCTGCCCCAAGTAATCAACCGAGTTCTACAGAAAATTTGATGGACCACATTATTGGGCTTGACCATACAAATGATAGAAATGGACCAGGCTGATTGTGTGCCACATAGGCTTAGACACGTAGGATCTGACCTGGCGAGGCCAGTTTGACCATGACGATATTGGATCGTCATAATGGTTATGACGATCCAATATCGTCATAGAAGGTTATGACGATTTCACTAAAATCGTCGTTATAGTTCATTTGCGATGCTTAGCTTTCGATGATCTCAAAATAGTCATAAACGGAATATTGTGATGATTTTGTGACGAAAATAGAGGGTCATATATAGCTAGAAGTATAGCTTCCGCACCGGCTTCGCTGGTGTGCCACGTGCTGTGAATTGTGCTCCTGCATGTCACCTTCGTCACTATGGTGCTCCTCGAGGCTCCAACTCGCCTTGATCTCACGCTTCTTCTACCTACAAGTCTTCCGAGCCATGGGCGCGGGCGCGGCAACCTCCCCCGCCCCGTCCTCGCTATCGGAGGATTCGTCTGCATCCTCTCCATGCTCCTTGGGGACCTCTTCATCGACTGGATGGAGCCAGTTCTCCAGGACTTGAAACAATCGACAGACACAAAATGAATAACGGTTCGATGAGAGAAAATATAAAAACCGCAACTGCACAACTATGACTATGAAATCAGGAAAGAAACTTACTATTGGAGCCTAGCCTTTCCCACTGGAGATATACGGAGCGAGCCCAGTCTTCAGGTCAGTGTACTCCGCCTCCGTAATCTTCTTCAGCACGGCGGTGTAGTCGTCGGCGTCCCAGGTTACCGAGCTCGCCTTTGTATCATCGTCTTTGCCGGTGTACTGGTACATCCAGTGAGACCGGCTAGCCAACAACACCAACCGCCGCCCGAGCCAACAATTTTAAATGTTGATGGTTTCCGAGTACTCCTTCTTTAGTGTCTGGATCTGCGTCAATATATCGTCCACGACCATCCTCTGGTCATCGGGGAGCTTGGTCGTCAACAGCCAGCGTGGGTCGCTCCTCTCGTTGGTATACATCAGGAACGAAACCTCGCCGTCAGGTGTCGACTCTCTCAAATAGAACCAGCTGTTTTTACACTCTCTTGTGGACTTTTTCGGTAGAAGAAGCTCCAAGAACATGGCCTTGGTGTGGAAGGTAACGCCGCCCGCTGCCAGGACTGGGCCACCTACCCCCTTGCGGCTGACGCGGCTGTGGAATAAATCCAGCCACAAGGGAAAGTAGGGGCAGCACCCTAGGTAACACTCGCAGAAGGCCACGAAAATGGCGAGTTTCTCGATGTGGTGCGGCCCCAGATCTGATGGCTTGATTGTGTAATACACGCAGAATCATAAAAATAAGATTGTCAGGGGGATGACCCCTGGGGGGGAAAGCCATGCCCCAGTAGACCGGCTCCAGAAGGCACATGCCTCCTGGCCATCAGGCAGGACAACTCCAGCCGCTTGGCTAATGCCGCCTAGCTGGGCTTAAAGCTTTCCCGGCTGGCCCATCGAGCCTGGCAGCCAGAAGAACCGGCCGGGAGGCCGCTTCCACCCGGCTTACCTCGGATTCGATGAAGAGCGCAGAGGGGGAGATGCTCCTTGTGGGGTATGCCTCTAACTCCCTTCGTCATCAGACAGGCTGGCTCAACGTCATGACCAGCGCTACCCGACGAGCATAAAGCAAAGTGGTCGGTTGAATGTCAAAGAAGTCCGAGTAACTGTTAAAGCAAGGATGACGCCCCAAAGGAAGCCTAGGTGACCTATAAAGAAGGGAATGGAGCTAAAAGAAGGGCAGACTGGGTCCTAGCCCACCGGCTGGGCCCTGTAGCCGGCCCTGCCTTGTAAACCCGTATCCAAACAGTAAACCCTAGAGCCCATATTGTAGTCTTCCCCCCTGACTAGTATATAAGGACGGGCAGAGCTAGGGTTCTAGGTAGGTAAGATTCATGGTAGCAAGAGCTAGCCTCTAGTTTCATCTTCCTCTAGGTCTCGATAGTAGCTAAGGAAACAGCTCAAGGAGCATCTGTACTGGGCACCCGCCCCCCATATACTTTATCTGGAAGGAGTAGGGGTGTTACTTCGCCGAGAAGGCCCCGAACCTGGGTGCTTCACTGTGTTTGCAGTTCACCGTGCCCAACCCGTTGCTTGAGCCACCGATTGCATCCAAGTGTCCCTCTTTAGCCATCCTCGATGGCACTATCGTGTTCCACACCACGACAGTTGGTGCCCACCGTGGGGCACAACACTTCGGCTGGGATCATCTTCCGCACGTGACTTCCGCTCGTCGCCGGTGAATGCGTGACTTCCGGCCTGATCCCCACATTCGGCGCTTTCAACTGTGTCGTCGACAATGCCTCGTGCTTCACCGGGAGCACCTTCCCCGCCAACGGCTCCATCATGCACTTCGAGGACATCCGCATCTACATCGCCACCGTTGCCGAGGTCTTTCCCAGTGTTGTCACCTCCATCATCGACGTGCCTCTCAACCGACTCACCCGAGGCCCGACCACGACGAACGGTTGCATCGAGATCATGGTGGTAAACGCCCGCGAAAACCACCACCCGCCTCAAGAGCGCCGAGCGGGAGGAGAAATCTCCGCGCTCGAGCAAGAGGAAGATCTGCTAACTGCCTCCATCCAGCACCTTCACGCTCTAGTTGTCATCGAGGCAGACACGGTAGCCACCGCGGCTGCGCTCGAGGCCACGCGCCAGAAGCTCCTTGAGGAAGACACCAAGGTTGCCGCTAACCAGCGTCGACTAAACGCCACCGTGCATGAGTACAACACTACCCACGGCTTTGTCAGGCAAGTCCAGCACTGAGGGCCTGACCTCGCATCGGAACTGGCAAGTCCCGCACTGGCATAGTCCGTTTACAACACTCCCGCCAAGAACATGAGAGCAGCCAAAGCGGCGTCCGTGGAGCTGAAACACCTCGAGGGAGAAGAGCTTCGTCGCCAGCAAGAGCGCGTCCAGCTCCTCGTCGCCACCTCTAACAAGAAGCAGGCCGAGGGTGCCCCCAGCCAGGCAGGTAACACCCGGGACATATTCCTCCGCAAAGGCGTAGACTAGATAGCGCATAGAGGAAGCAAGCACCATCAGGCTTCTTCCCTAGGAGGAGCCGGGCAGAATAGCCGCCTGCGTGGTGAATCTGGCAATCGTGGCCGCCACAACCGCGACGCTTCCGCTTCTAGCGTAAGCCGCGCGCCGGCTACAAGCGCTTCCCAAGGAAAGAAAGCATGCACCCCGGAGGAAGGAGCCGATGCGAACAAGGACCCGCCCGCGTCGCGTCTGAAGGGTCGACTTGGCCCCCGAGCACCAGCTGACGCGTGCGAGCGCATTGACCTCTTGGTGCAGCCACGCATGCTGGAGGAAGAAAGCCTGGCTGGACAAAAATGTTTCGGACCGGGCATCCGAAACGATCCATTTCAAAGGGTTTTTCGCTTCCAAGGGACACTCCAAAATACAACGGCATGATCAAGCCTGAGAATTGGCTGGTAGATTACACCACCGTTGTGGGAATCGCCAACAGAAACCTCCGCCTGGCCGTCCGCTACATCCCCATCATGCTCGTCTACTTGGCAAGAACATGGCTCAACAGCCTTCCCGACAATAGCATCAACGCCTGGCTGGACTTCGAAGAAGCATTCATTCGCAACTTCACTGGAACATACAAGCGGCCGGGTCAACCTCGCGAGCTTGCCCTCTGCGTGCAAGGAAAAGACGAGTCCGACCGCGCATACCTCACCTGGTGGACCAGCATGCACAACTCTTGTGAAGGGGTGTGTGAGCACCAGGCAATCAACTTCTTCACCAACGGTTGCTGAGACAACACCATGTTGAAGCATAAGATCAGCCTGGCAGACCCGCAAACCATGGCTCAGGTCATGGCCATCGCGGACAAGTATGCCACCGCCGATGCGGCTACGAAGAAGCCCATCGTGGTGGACGACCAAGGAAAAATTATAATGGACGAGCAGGAAGAGCGCCGCTAGCCGGGTGACCATCACCCCAGGCAACACGGCCACGACAATCTCCATGGCAAGAGGAAAGACAACCAACCTGACAGCCGGTATGACACCAAGCAAGTAGCCGCGGTGCACGAGGACCCGGCTGTAGGTGGCAACCAGAGGCAGAGGCTAGATGATAGGCTGCCATGGCCCACGTACACCATCGAGTCCATGCTCGATGGGCCCTGCAAGTTCCACAACGGCAGCAGCAAGCCCGCGAACCACACAACGCGCTAGTGCAGCTGGACGAAGAAGATGGCTGAACCCGGCGGCCTCCCACCACCACCTCCACCGCCAGCCAGAGGCCCGCCGGACAATAGGGAGCGGCGCAACCGCCGCGAGGATGACGAAGACGGTTACCCGTGTCAAGTGGGCAACTACCACATCTTCCTTGCGGAGCCGGAGACCAAGCACACCAAAAGGAGGCGCGAGGCGGAGGTGAACGCAATCGTTCCCCCCGTTCCCCAATATCTACATTGGTCGGACCGGGCAATCACCTGGAGCAAAGAAGACCAGACGGCCGTGCTGCCAAGCCCTGGAAGCTATGCATTGGTCCTCGACACTCATGCCGTTTCTCCCGTGTGCTCATCGATGGAGGCAACAACATCAACCTCCTGTACCGCAGCAGCCTTGAGCGGCTCGGCATTAGTGAGTCCTAGTTGCAGCCCTCAGGCACTTCATTTCACGGAGCTGTGCCAGGCCCGTCGCACTCGCCAATCGGCAAGATTCGGCTAGACGTCATCTTCGGCAGTGAGAACAACTTTCGTCGCGAGCCGATCTGGTTCGAGGTGGTGAACCTCTCCGGCGCCTACCACGCCATACTAGGGCGCCCAGCCCTCACCAAGTTCATGGGAGTGCCGCACTATGCGTACCTCAAAATGAAGCTTCTAGGCCCGAAAGGAGTGATCACCATTGACGGCTGATACAAGCGTTTGATCGAGTGCGCCATTGACGGCTCCAAGGTAGCCGAGGCAATGATCATCGTGGAGGAGATGTGCATCATAATGCATAGCGTGGCGGTCTTGCAGGTAGATATGCTGGCTGGAAAGAGCCCAATCCGGCTGGAGAATCATAATTCAAGCCATCACTGGGAACAAGGAAGATCCTTTTGAACGAGGAGGACCCAAGCAAGTTCGTCCTGGTCGGTGACAGCCTGGACAGCAAATAGGAAAGTGCGCTCTTCGACTTCCTCCGTGAGAATCGGGATATTTTCGCATGGTGCCCCAAATACATGCCAGGTGTCCCGAGGGAACTCTCCGAACACTCTCTCCATGTTCGATCGGATGCGAAGCCGGTCAAACAGTATTTATGCCGCTTCGTAGAAGAAAAAACAAGAACCATTGGTGAGGAGATCACACGGATGCTCGCAGCCAGCTTCATCATGGAAGTTTTCCACCCGGAATGGCTGGCCAACCCGATGCTAGTACTGAAGAAGAACAAGACATGTCGCATGTCTGTCGACTACACCAGCCTCAACGCCCCAAGGATCCTTTCACTCCACCGCAGATAGATGAGGTCATCGATTCCACTACTGGATGTGATTTTTTGTCTTTTCTGGATGCTTACTCGGGCTATCACCAGATTAAGCTCAATGTAACCGATCAAATAAAGACATCATTCATAACCCCGTATGGGGCTTACTGCTACACCACCATGCCCTTTGGTCTGAAGAACGCATGAGCGACCTACCAGCACTGCATGAAGAAATTCTTGTAGACATAGATCGATAGAAACGTGCATGCCAACGTTTACAACGTTGTAATCAATACCAAGGAGAGGCACACACTGCTCGAGGACCTGAAGGAAACGTTCAACAACCTTCGCCGCTTCTAGATCAAGCTGAACCCGGAGAAGTGCGTCTTCGGCATCCTAGCCGTTATGCTCCTCGGTTTCCCTGTCTCCGAGCGAGGGATCGAGGCAAACCCGGAGAAGATCGGAGCCATCAAGCGCATGGAGCTGCCACAGAGCCTGTGCGACATGCAGAAGTTTACCGGGTGCCTGGATTCCCTCAGCCGGTTCGTCAGCCGGCTGGGTGAGAAGGCCCTCCCCCTATACCAACTCATGAAGAAGATGGACAAGTTCGTTTGGACAGCTCAGGCGAACGAAGCCTTCTGGGACCTCAAGCGCATGCACACCTCACCGCCTATCTTGGCGGCGTTGGTGGCAAAGGAGCCAATGCTGATGTACATCGCAGCCACAAACAGAGTCGTTAGCGTGGTACTTGTGGTGGAGAGGCCAGAAGAGGGGAAGGCCCAGTCGGTCCAGTGCCCCGTGTACTACCTGAGTGAAGTATTGTCACTATCCAAACAGAACTACCCCCACTACCAGAAGCTGGTGTATGGCGTGTACATGGCCGCCAAGAAGCACAAGCATTACTTCCAAGAACACTCCATCCGGGTGGTGGCATTGGCTTCGCTCGTAGAGATAATTGGCAACAAGGACGCCACTGGACGTGTGGCGAAATGGGCCATAGAGCTTGCTGCCCACAACATTCAGTACGAGCCAAGGACGACAATCAAATCCTAGGCACTAGCCGAATTCATCGTTGATTGGGCAGAGACGCAGTACATGCCACCAGTCCCCGACTCAACGTACTGGAAGCTACACTTCGACGGCTCCAAGATGCAAGGAGGACTCGAAGTCGGAATCATGATAACCTCGCCCAAGGGCGACCGGGTGGAGTACGTCCTCTAGATCCACTTAAACGCATCCAACAACATCGCCAAATACGAAGCACTCATCCACGGGCTCAAGATGTCCAAGAAGATAGGCATTCAGAGAATACTCTGCTTCAGAGACTCGAACCTGGTGGTGTAGAAAGTCTCCGGCGAATGGGACGCGAGGGATGCCAACATGGCCCTCTACCATTTCTTCGTACAGCAGTTGTGCGCCTGCTTCGAAGGGTGCGAGTTCCACCATGTACCGAGGCCCAACAACGAAGCCGCTGACACCCTGGCCAGAGTCGGCTCAACAAGATAGGCCATACCGCCTGGAGTCTCCCTTGAGCACATGCGCAAGCCCTCCATCACCATGTCACCGGAGTGTGACTCTGTAGTACTCAATGCAGACCCACGAAAAACCGGAGCATCGCACCCAGGGACTGCTCCATCGCACCCGGGGACTGCCTCGCCGCACTCGGGGACTGCCTCGTCCCACCCGGGGACTACTCCACTACAGCCAGGAGTCGTTACCAGCGAGCTTCCACCCGGCAAACCTCCCGATGCTCTGGAGCCAGCCGCCCGTGAGGAGATCAGGCTATCATGCAGATGGTTTACGCCATCCGGGAAATACCCGACTAGGCGAAGACATTCATCAACTTCTTGGACAAGGACAAGCTGCCAATAGAGGAAGTGGCAGCATGACAAGTGAGACGAAGGGAAAGCGCATACACCATCATCAACAACGAGCTATACAAGCGCAGCGTCGGGGGCATCTATCAGCGATGTGTAAGCCAAGAGGAAGGAATGAAGCTCCTAGTGGACATACACTAGGGAGAATGCGGACACCACGCTTCGCCAAGAGCAATAGCTCCCAAGGCTTCGCCATGGTTTCTATTGGCTGGCAGCGCTAAAGGACGCTCAGGAACTAGTCAAAGCATGCCATGGTTGCCAGCGATTCAGCCAGCTGAAGCACACGCTGTCTGCAGCACTCAAGACGATACCAATTACCTGGTCATTCGCAGTCTAGGGGCTAGACATGGTTGGGCCATTCAAAACATCCCGATCAGGCATGACGCATCTGCTCGTAGCTATAGACAATCACCAAGTGGATCGAGGCAAAGCCCATCAAGAAGCTGGATGGAGCAACGGTGATCAAGTTCTTTACGGACATCATCCTCTCATTTGGTTACCCACACAGCATCATGATGGACAATGGCACCAATTTCGCCAATGGGGCTTTTGCCCGCTTTTGTGGAGACAAGGGCATCCGCCTGGACATAGCCTCGGTCATGCACCCTCAGTCGAACGGGCAGTGTGAGCATGCTAACGACCTGGTTCTAGCCGGAATCAAGCCAAGACTTATCGAACCGCTCATCAGGTCACCTGGATGCTGGATAGAGGAGTTGCCAGCTGTGCTATGGAGCCTGCGCACCACCCCGAACCATTCAACCGGCTTCACACCCTTCTTTCTCCTCTATGGGGCAGAGGCAGTTATCCCCACTAACATCCAGTTCGATGCACCCCACAAACAGCTCTACACGGAGAAGGAAGCCAAGGAAGCACGGGAGGACAGCGTAGACCTACTCGAGGAGGAACGCGAGATGGCCCTGTCCAGGTCAGCAATCTATTAGTAGGATTTGCGCCGCTACCACGCTAGCTAGATCCAGCCCACCTCTTTTCTCGAGGGAGATCTGGTGTTGTGCCTAGTACAGAGCAAAAAAGGAATGCACAAGTTGTCCCTGCCATGGTAAGGACCATTCATCATCAGTCGGGCGCTGCACAACAACTCATACTATCTAATCGACGCCTAGGAGCCGGCGAAGAACAAGGCAGATCGCTCAGACGAGGAAACTGCATGCCCATGGAACACGAGCCTACTCCGTCCATTTTACACTTGAACGAGAAGTGTATGTATCTTCCTTTTCATGTGATAAATGAACAAGCTTCGAAGCCTCGGCACAACCCTGAGGACTTTGTCTCAATTCGCGCACCACATACGTCTCCATACCGGCTGGCCAGAACGCCCGCGATTTATACATGCGGTAGAGTATTGTACGGGGCGCCTAGAGCCAACTCTTCGGTTCCGGCTTCAGACCGCAAGCCGGCAGTCGACCCGGCAAGAGAAAAAGCTCGAAGTACCTCCTACAAGAAAGTGCCCAGGAAGAAAACAAAGGCGCCTGGGCGAACCGGTCGCACCTTCCCGAGCTAAGCCAACAACAACACACCAAAGTATCGCGAGGCATACCAACCTAGCTACTCCTTTGGTTCCAGCTGCAGACCGCAAGCCGGCTGGTAGCCGGCAAGGTCAATGCTCGAAAGGCCAATGGTCGCTGAGAAAAGGGAGCTGTTAACGGCCTAGCTCGAAGTGGCACCATTTTTTGTGTTCTATCACAACTATAAACGAACGCACACATAATGAAAATAACTCAAGCAATGTTGTGTTTTGTATGACACGAGCAACAACTTGGCAGGAAATAAGGCGGCAAAGAGCTTCGACCCGGCTGGCTACCATAGTCGGCCCGAACCTTGGGGACTACACCCAGTGGGCGCGCTCCCGCGCACCCATCAACCCGAGCCAAGGAGGCAAAGAGCTTCGGCCCGGCTGGCTACCCCAGCCGGCCCAAACCTCGGGGACTACACCCAGTGGGCGCGCTCCCGTGCACCCATCAACTCAAGACAAGATGGCAAACAGCTTTGACCTGGCTGGCTACCATAGCCGGCCCAAACCTCGTGGACTACACCCAGTGGGCGCGCTCCCGTGAACCCATCAACCCAAGCTAAGATGGCCAAGAGCTTCGGCCCAGCTGGCAAGCCCAGCCGGCCCGAATCTCAAGGACTACAACTGACGATCGCATGGCCACACACACCCGCACGAAGACAATAAGACAAAAACGTCCAAGACAAAAAAATACAAATTGAGCTGAAGACAAAAGGGGAATCAAGCCAATAAGCGGAACACAAAGGTTCCGCATAGAATTCAAAGTTTGACATCAAGGTTCACCCATAGGCATCACTAACGAAATCCAAGTTTGACAATTACTCCTGGCATCCCAGGGATCAAGGCACAGGAGCCGGAGTGGCGGAAGGAGCATCAGCCGCGATAGTAGGAGGTGGTCCGGCAGGAGGAGAACTAGCGTCGGCCACATGCACTTGGCTGGTGGAGGCGACATCGACAAAGTTCCTGGGAGCTGGGATCCAGTGGAACGGCACCGGCTCGTAGGCGTCGCGGAAATCACTCTCCAGATCCAAGTAAGTGCCGATCTTCACCCCGTAGGACCTAATCACCGGAATGCTGTCACGGAGGCCCTCGTAGCTGGTTCCAAGACGGAAGCCACGAGTAAGCGCACCCAGATCCGCCTCCGGATACCAAGACTTCACCAGGTCCAGAGCCATCTCTATGCCTCCGCGCGCCGCCCACTCCTTGTGGATCTCCAGCACGTCGATACTATGAGACAAGGCAACAGCCAAGTTGGCAATATCGTGCGGCTCGCCCGTCTATGGCCAGATGTACTGGAAGAAGTCGTTGGCAACGGCACGAAGACCATTGATTTCCTCTTCCAGCACCTTAACTAGATCCAAGGCGGTCAGATCGCAGCCAGCTTCCTCCGCTGGCAGCTTCTCGAGAGCCATCTCGGTCGACTTAGGGTAATGAGCTGCAGCCGAAGGCAGGAGTAAATGGCAATATTTGGTTCAGATAGCCACGGTACAGAGGAGGCAAGGAGGAGAAAACTTACTAACGACCATATCAGAGATGCTCTAGAGTTGCTAGGTCAGCTCCTCATCCCAAGAACAGAGAGTCTTGATCGTATCCTCCCTTTGGGCGGAGATCGCTTCAAAATTCTTCAGCGCCTCCGCCCGAATGTCAGCCGCCTTTTTGCCCCTCTCCAAGCTGTCCTCAAGTTGGTGCTTGGCCTCGGCCTGTTGGTCGAACTGCACCTGCCGTGTCTTGTTCGACTCCTCCAGCCGGGCAACCTCAGCTTTGAGGCGCTCCACTTCCCTCTCCTTGTCCAAGATCCTGGCTGCAGGAGGATACCGGATGGTCAACAAAAAACGGGAAAAGGGGACAAACCTCCAAGACAGGTCAGAAGAAGCAATCTTATGGCCTAGCTCCCGAGTGTTCTTGATGGACTCCGAAAACACTCTTTCCAAAGAGAAACGAGTAAGGAATGGAACGGCAATCCGGCTGCAAAAACCGAGTGTGGTAAAAGAAAATGTGGACACCTACCTCCATCAAAGTAGACAAATTTTTGGCCTCGCCAAGGCCCTTTACCATTCCCTCAACCAGGTGGCAAACCTGGCTGAGTGCGACGGGCACCGCGCCCCAGAGCTAGGCAAGGATCACACCCGGCGTCAACACAGCCGGAGCTGGCCTCGAGCCGGTCAATACGACCTCGTCATCGTTAGCGGACGCACCCGAAGGCGTGGCCACCACCAGCTCCCTCCACGCCGAGCCGGCGGCGCCCGACTTGTCGTTGCCCGCTGCAGCCGTCTGCACCACCGCAGCCTCCTCTGTCACTTCCGTGATGATGGGCCTGGCAGAATTGGCTATATCATCGCTCTAGGACGGGTTCACGCCTGCCTTAGGACGGAGGAGGGGGGTCTCGGAGTCCTGCGCAGCCGCAAAGAGCTGCCCCACACGCGAAGACGCGGGCGCTTGGTGTAGAAATCCTGCGGCCAGGGAACCCTGAGGATCCCCAGGCAGAGACGGTGCGGCAGGCGTAGCCGGCGCGGGTACAGCTGGAGACCTCGTCGCCTCCTCAACCACTAGAGGCGGGGGAGGAGCAACGACGGCAGCACTAGAGCCACCAAGCGACATCGCCTCGCTACATGGGACAAAAGTTAGAAAGACCCCAGCAGAACGGCAAGGAAAATGAGGAAAACTGGGCCAGGGAAGACAATAACCCGACGACGGATGGCGCGGCGACGAGTTGGCGCGCTCGGCACGTCCTTTTTTGATCAACCAGATTCGGCGCGGCAACGGGTGCCGCCCTCTTCCCCCGAGCTTTCGCCGCGGCCCTCTCCCGACCGGCCTCATCCTCGGCAGAATCGACTGCAACAAAAGAAAATCTCAGCCACAACTCCATGGGCCAGGACAAAGGCAGGAGCTGCAGCCGGCAATTACCATGAGGATCCGAGGGGCCGTCGTTCGACCAGACGAGAAACCCTTTGGGCTCCGTCTTGGGGTACTTCTTCGACTTCCTATTCGCCAAGAAGGAGGAGAGGGGGAAGTCGCCCATGCCGTCTTCAGCTAGCTGTGCCGTGAACAACTACTCAAAAAGGGGAGCATAAGGCACCCAAGGAAAATTACCGAGAAGAAATATAAACACAAAAAGGAAAGAAAACTAGAGAGTAAGTCACCCGGGGCGGCAGGCGGCCGCGGTGGTACGACGGGCAGGAGTACACCCAGGTCGCCTCCATGCGGAACTTGGAGATCATGGAGATCCAGTTTCGCAGGTCCTGGTACGGCACGTCCTTCTATGATGTCCGCGTCGGGTCATCGGCTCTCGATAGATGGCACATCTTGTGTGACCGCTTCTGCAGCGGAAGCACGCGACATGCCATCCACGATAGCGCGATATCCCAGGCAGTGAGCTGCTCCGTCTCCACCATCGCCTCCACCCGAGCGACCATCCGATCGATGTATGCCTGGGCCCCCATCCCCTTCGCCGTCTAGTCCTTCTGCGTCGAGGGCACGTTGATGAAGGGAGGCAAGCAAATCCAGTCAACCTCCGTGGCATTGCTCACATAAAAATATCAGCTGCCACAACTTGACGGTGTCGGGGAGCTCGAACCGCGGCATCGACGAAGAGGGCCACGAGTAGATGGCGCAGTAGGCTGTCTGCGTCAACGGGCCATCCTTGGTGATGTTCTGGGCTTTGAAGTGGAAGAACTTGAGAAAGTTCAGCACCTCGGGCCACACCCCAACGTACGATTTGCAATAGGCCGCGTGATGCCATGACTGAGCGATGGCGTTCACACCGAGGTGGTGGAGTTGGAGGTCGAAGAAGACGAAGAGCTAAAGAACAAAGGGGCTGACAGGGAGGTCGAAACTGCGGGCGAAGTGTGCGAGGAAGACGATGCGCTCCCCCGGCCGAGGATCAAGCACCCGTTCTCCCTCCGGCACGAGCTGATTCTTCACCATCATCGACGAGGGGATAAACCTACCCCGCCGATACTTGTAAACAAGGTTCTCGGTCACGAAGGACCTGCACCAACCCCCGCGCTTCTCCGGCAGCATATCAGCAGGAGGAGTGGTGTCGTGGTGGATGGTGTGTGGTGGCTCTGCCGACAACAAAGAGGAGGCGCAAGGAGCAAAGTGCGCTGGGAGGCAAGGGAAGGAAGAGCCGGAGGAAGAGGAAGTGTGAGCCTCGTTCCCCTCCAGGGCTCTATTTATCCCCGCCGAGGCACCGTCGCCTCCTCAGCTTCCGCACGACGCGTGGACACGAGGCAGCCCGGCCACACGATGCTATGGCTTCCGATCCTTTGCGCCATCGCAATCGAGCACAGAAGATCCGCAGGCGTTACCAGGAGACAAGGCATGCACTCCCGCCCCGAGAAACCGCTGTGGCAAGTGGCGAGCGTAGTTACCAAAAACTGGCACAGCGGCGTGGAAGTCCAACTGACGCGATGTGCGCCAGAGCAACAGTCATGGCTGACGACATCACCAACATCATCAAATTGACGCTTCGTCTCCAGCTTTGCCAGCCGGTCGCTGCCTTCGCTGTTTACACCCAGTGGGCGGACACCGATTCCACATCCGGTTGAATCCAGCCGGAAAGCAAAAGCAAAAGCTATAGCCGGGCCCGATCAACAAACTACTTTGAGATGAAAGGGAGCACACAAGACCTTACCCACCGGCCAAGTTCTTACGCACTCGGGGACTAGTGTCAGGGGGATGACCTTGATGCAGCGCTGAGTTGATGTAGGAGCGCTTCGTTGGGAACCCCAAGAGCAAGGTGTGAAGCAGCACAGCAGCAAGTTTTCCCTCAGTAAGAAACCGAGGTTATCGAACCAGTAGGAGGAAGAAACGTCACACAGGTGTTGCAAGCAACGCGGAGACATGCACAACACAAACTCAAGACTTTGCCCCAACGAATCAGTCAGGTTGTCAAGCTCACCGGTTTGCTATAACAAAGGATTAAATGTATGGTATGGAATGTAATGGTTTGCGGCAAGTAAACAAGTAACGGTGGAAGATGTATCAATGGTAAAGATTGGACCGGGGTCCATAATTCATTAGAGGCGCTCTCCTTAGATAAACAACATGGCATGAAGGGTAAACAAATTATAGTAGGGCAATTGACAGGAACTGAGCAAGGCATAACAATGCAATTACTAGTCAGAAAGATCCTGTGAGATTCGATTGGGCAATACAACAAGATACATAGACCGCCATCCAACTGCATCTATTACTAGAAGTCCAACTTCAGGTTATCATCCGAACCCCCTCCAGTATTAAGTTGCAAGCAACAGACAACTTCTTTAAGCAAAGTGTGTAAGGTAAACAACCCACATGTTCCATGAACAAGAGACCATTGCTTTCTCCCTAGTGGCAACAACACATCTACAACCGAAGAGATTTCTGTCACTTCCCTTGGAAACTAGAGGCATGAACCCACTATCGAGCATAAATACCCCCTCTTGGAGTCACTAGCAACTACTTGGCCAAGATAGCTACTAACAATGGAGAGCATGCAAGATCACAAAAAACACAGACATGATAGAATCATAAAGACAAAACCATTAATCAAACCAACATAATGATCTCAATATCCATCGGATCCCCGCAAACACAACATTCATTATTACAAATATATTAGATCTTGATCATGAACGAAGCTCACAAGATCTATACATGAAAGCACAAAGGAGGAGATACAACCATCTAGCTACTACATGGACCCATAGTCCAAGGTGGAACTACTCACGCATCATACCGGAGAGAAGGCCTCCGGGATGATCTCCCCTCGGGCAAGGTGCTGGGAAGAACTTCAGATCCCCCCTGATCTAGGGACGATGGTGGCGGCGGCTATAGACGGTTTCGTGGAGATTTGATCGGGTGCTTAGGATTTCTGCATCGAGGGCTTCTTATAGGCGAAGGGGGAGACCGAAGAGGCGGCCAGGGGTGCCAAACTCTAGCCAGGCGCGGGGTGGGGCCCACCCGCTCCTGGGGTGGGTCTGGCCACCCTGCCCGGCCCCTTCGTCTCTCCTCTAGACTTCTTGTTCCCCATGGAAAGTAATTGACTTTGACGTTTGTCCCGTCCAATTCCGAGAATATTTCTTTACTAACTTTTCTGAACCCAAAAACAGCAGAAAACAGGCATCTGGTACTGATGCAACTTGTTAATAGGTTAGTACCAGAAAACATGTAAAAATCACCTCAAAGTGTAGACAAGTAAAGCAAAGTATATACTAAACAAGCATGGAGCATCAAAAATAATAGATACGTTTCCAACGTATCAAAATCCCCAAGCTTAACTCCTGCTCGTCCTCGAGTAGGTAAGTGATAAAAAGAATAATTTTTGAGGTGAGCATGCACCCTCACAATAAAGATCCAACCATTTGCAAGCATTGAAATCTGGGATCAAAGAACTCTAAACATGTGCATGAAAGATGGAGTTCTAACAATAGGACATAGTAACTATGCATGCAACATGAAAGCTACAAAAAAAATATCATGAATAACATGCATTGAAAAACGTTTGTTTGTTTCACATACAGAAAACATAGCATAGTGGCAATCAGCTTGTCCCTCATAGAGTAGCAAATAGATGAATAGGACACCTTCAAAGTTTACAAGGGTGACTAGAAACAAATAGCACAAGAACAAGTAATAACACAATATGCATCAATTAATAAGCTTTGGAACACTGCACATAGAACGACAACTATGCTCTCTTAATGGTGCCTAAAGGTAGAAGGTGGAGACTCAAATAATGGTGGAAGAAAGGCCTTTTTATAAAGGAAGCAGGGATTACAAGTTTCAAAAAGAGGTTCCAAAAATTATGGTACTTTATAGCTTTCAGTCCTCATTGTCCCTATCATAAGCATCTTGAAGTGGTTAAGGTTAAAGTGGCAAAGCTGGAGTATATGCTTGACGAAGTATAAGTTGACAATCTCAAGTCCCTTGAATACGAGGGCCACAGCTCATGCATACTCAACTTTGGGTCCAAGTAAGTTCTTGTCATAGTAAGTATTTGCATATCATTGAGAACCGCCAACGCGGTACCCCTTGCACATGGTACAGGAGCTTTCCCATAACCAAAATGACAAGGCAAGCAGACAATGAGCATCTCCGCAATCTTTTTATTTACCATATGCATAGCTTTTTATTGAGGATGCTTCATAGATAGCTCATTATGGTGTTGTTGCAAGTTTCCACCATGATTAGGCATGGCTTAGGCTAGCGGCCCAGCGTTTGTATAACACAAGATACAAACTCCATGGACTTACAAGTTCCCTCTTTATTTCACACCAGTGACATCCATAGACAAAATAACATGATATCAACTGAGTACAAAGTACAAGTGCAATGTTGAAAACGTTCCCCGTGACATCACAGTTCTGCTAATTCCAACTTATAAGTGCAAGCATATACAACAAAGTTGTCACGATGGTTCAAGTTTATTAGGGGAAAAGAATATGAAGGGGTGTTTGTTCCCAGCCACACTTTTCCAAGCCAAAGTTTGGCAGTTTGGTAAGTGTTTGGTTGTTGCCACACTTTAAAGTTGCCACACTTTACTATATACATGACCCATATGTCATAGAGTCAATATTTTGCCAACTTTTCCCACACATTGTGGTGGACAAATTCCCAGCCACACTTTTGTGGCTGCCACATATGCCAAACTTAGGATTGGCAAAATGTGGCCGGCAACCAAACAGGCCCGAAGTGTGCCATCAAGTTCGTGAGGGCTTTAATCACTAAGTTTTCACATAACAAAATAGTTTTTAATTGGAAGATAAATGAAAACAAGAATATACTTGGAATGGTGTAACACACCATGCATAGGATTTTATAGTGGACACTTTGGAAAATCTTGGTTTCTTGGGAGTTGGAAGCATGAATAGAACTTACCCATACAAGTGGAGGCTAGCAAAAGACTGGGAGCAACCAACTAAGAGAGCAATAATGGCCATAATCATGCAGTGCAACAAAGCATACTAATCAAAGCAAAGAATGGTACTACAAGTCAAGGATTAAATGATCATAGAGGCTATGGTGACTTGTTCATAGTCATAACATGGTGTAATCATGTGCCAAGTCAACCCAAGCAAAACATCAAAGGAGAATACCACAATACTATGCTTTTGCATGCTAAAAAAATGCATAATTTCTTAAAGGCACACTAAGCAATCCCAATTGTTTGGAACAAGACATGCTACAACAATAATCACTAAGCATAATGCCAAAATAACACCTAGCATGTCATGATAAAGTCTAAGTCATAGTCAATGCAAGATCCTCTTGCACTTCAAGCAAGAACTTACTACTCCTTTCCAAACACCAAGCAAACTTATTTGCAAAACAACACAGCGAGAACGGGGGTCCAAACTACTTTATTCAAAAAAATAAACAACCTAAGCAAAGCAAAAGAAAACTAAGACGCTCCAAGAACAACACAAGTGTGCATGAAATAATAAAAACGAAGTGTCTAGACAGACCTAAGCTTTTTATTGATGAAGAAGGGGATGGCTTGGGCATCCCCAAGCTTTGACGCTTGTACCACTTGAATATTTCTTGGGGTGAGACCATGGTGTCATCCCCAAGCTTGATCTTTTTTCCATTCTTCATCTCATTGCATCATTCTCTCTCTACACCTGAAATTTTTCCTTCATACAAAACTTCACACAATCTTCATTAGCAACATTAGTTTATTCAAAAGATATTAGACCTCTGGAAAAGCTTTGGAACAGCAAGGCATTTCACTTAAAACACAAGCTACTGTAGTAACTCCTTCAAAAATTTGAATTCACCTAAAGAGAACTCAAAAATGAATCAATAAGAAGCAAATCCAAATAATGGCAGAAATCTGTCAAAACATCTTCTGTTGCTCAAATCAAAAAGTGTTGAACTAACGAAAGTTATATAACATAATGGGGGACTTATTTGTAAATTGTTAGCTTAATCCGAGTTACAGAGACTCCTGACGCATTTTTTTGGTGGAGGACAGAAATCTGTTTCAGGACAGCAACTCCCCAAATCTTACTTCCCTCTCATTAGTGGTCATTCTTGGCACAAAAACCAAACAAAAAGGATAAGGAGATGTCATTACTGAAGTAATAACTTCCAAGACTCAAGGAAACTCTTGGGTTATCTCCCAACAAGTACTTTTCTTTAACGCCTTTAAGTTAGGCACAAGAAGCAAGAAGAATCAAGTATTTTCAAATGAGGAAGCATTAACATCCATACTTGCAAAGTCTTCAAATATGAATGGTATCTCATCCAAATGGGTTTTGGAGGATCCCTTCTCATCTCTCTTTGGTCTACTACCTTCATCAAAAATATTTTCAGGAGCAATCCAATCAAAACTCTTTTCAAAGGCTTCATGCATTCCAACAATCTTAAAGGGTATGGGTATCTTAAATTCTTTTATAGGCTTAGTTTTATCAGAAATACCCACAACTTCTACACTTGATCCTAGCATATTGAAACGCTCAAAGACCTTTTTGGCTTCCCTAAAAACACCATGAAATTCTTTTGATAAAGTTTCAAGGATGAATTATCTCTTTTCAGCATTCTTTTCTTCTTTTAGTTTTAGGAACAAGAATTGTATGAAGGGGTTAAGGCTAACAAACCTAGCCTCCAACATATGGACTAAAGAAGCTGCAACAATCTCATAATTAGGAGCAAGCTCTGCTATAGATTTATCCTCAATATCCTCATGCTTGCTAACATAATTAAAAAAATTCTTCAATATTATCTTTCCCAATTATGGAGCCACTACCTATTGCAAAATCTTTTAGGGCAAACTTGGGGGCAACATGGTGATCTAGAGCAAGGTGGCAACTAGAGCAAGAACTATTTTTTTTGGTTTTTTTGGAAAGAGGCAAACAAAACCAAAAAAAAAGAAACAAAGCAAACTAAAAACAAAGTAAAGAGAAAGGAAGTGAAGGACTCCCCTAGTGAAGACGTCCTTAGCCTACCCGGCAACGGCGCCAGAAAAGCTTGATGCAGCGCTGAGTTGATGTAGGAGTGCTTCCTTGGGAATCCCAAGAGCAAGGTGTGAAGCAGCACAGTAGCAATTTTCCCTCAGTAAGAAACCGAGGTTATCGAACCAGTAGGAGGAAGGAAACGTCACACAGGTGTTACAAGCAACGCGGAGACCTGCACAACACAAACTCAAGACTTTGCCCCAACGAATCAGTGAGGTTGTCAAGCTCACCGGTTTGCTGTAACAAAGGATTAAACGTATGGTGTGGAAGGTAATGGTTTGCAGCAAGTAAACAAGTAACAGTGGAAAATGTATCAATGGTAAAGATTGGACCGGGGTCCATAGTTCACTAGAGGTGCTCTCCTTAGATAAACAACATGTCATGAAGGATAAACAAATTACAGCAGGGCAATTGACAGGAACCGAGCAAGGCATAACAATGCAATTACTAGTCAGAAAGATCCTATGAGATTTGATTGGGCAATACAACAAGATATATAGACTTCCATCCAACTGCATCCATGAATAGAAGTCCACCTTTAGGTTATCATCTGAACCCCCTCCAGTATTACGTTGCAAGGAACAGACAACTTCTTTAAGCAAAGTGTGTAAGGTAAACAGTCCACATGTTCCATGAACAAGAGACCCTTGTTTTCTCCCTAGTGGCAACAACACATCTACAAACAAAGAGATTTCTGTCACTTTCCTTGGAAACTAGAGGCATGAAACCACTATCGAGCATAAATACCCCCTCTTGGAGTCACTAGCAACTACTTGGCCAAGATAGCTACTAACAACGGAGAGCATGCAAGATCACAAACAACACAGACATGATAGAATCATAAAGACAACACCATTAATCAAACCAACATAATAATCTGAATATCCATCGGATCCCCGCAAACACAACATGCATGATTACAAATAGATTAGTTCTTGATCATGAACGGAGCTCACAAGATCTATACATGAAAGCACAAAGGAGGAGATACAACCATCTAGCTACTACTCATGCATCATACCAGAGGGAATGCCTCCGGGATGATCTCCCCTACGGAAGGGTGCTGGGAAGAACTTCAGACCCCCCCCCCCCCCGATCTAGGGACAATGGTGGCGGCGGCTACAGACGGTTTCGTGGAGATTTGATCGGGTGCTTAGGGTTTCTGCATCGGGGGATTCTTATAGGCGAAGGGGGAGACCGAGGCGGAGGCCAGGGGCGCCAAACCCTAGCTAGGCACGAGGTGGGGCCCACCCGCGCCTGGGGTGGGTCTGGCCACCCTGGCCGGCCCCTCCGGCTCTCTTCTAGACTTCTTGTTCCCCATGGAAAGTAATTGACTTTGACGTTTGTCCCGTCCAATTCCGAGAGTATTTCTTTACTAACTTTTCTGAAACCAAAAACAGTAGAAAACAGGCATCTGGCACTGTTGCAACTTGTTAATAGGTTAGTACCAGAAAACATATAAAAAGCACCTCAAAGTGTAGACAAGTAATGCAAAGTAGATACTAAACAAGAATGGAGCATAAAAAATTATAGATATGTTTCCAACGTATCAGACCCCCTGGTGGGGAAAGCTAGGCCGAAGTAGGCCGTCTCCAGAAGGCACAGGCCGCCTGGCCATTAAGAAGGACAACTCTAGCCGCTTGTCTAATGCCGCCCGGTTGGGCTTAAAGCTTTCCCGGCTGGCCCGTCTAGCCCGGCAGCCAGAAGAACCGGCCGGGTGGCCGCTTCCACACGGCTTACCTCGGATTCGATGAAGAGCGCAAAGGGGGAGATGCTCCTTGCGGGGTACGCCTCTGGCTCCCTTCGTCATTAGACAGGCTGGCATGCCGTCACGACCAGCGCTACCCGACGAGGATAAAGCAAAGTGTTCGGCTAACCGTCAAAGCAGTACGAGTAACCGTTAAAGCAAGGATGACGCCCCAAAGGAAGCCCGGGTGACCTCTAAAGAAGAGGATGACGCTAAAAGAAGGGCGGACTGGGTCCTGGCCCACCAGCTGGGCCCTGCAGCCGGCCCTTCCCTGTAAACCCATATGCAAACAGTAAACCCTAGAGCCCAAATTGTAATCTGACCCCCTGACCAGTATATAAGGACGTGAAGAGCTGGGGTTCTAGGTAGGTAAGATTCATGGTAGCACAAGTTAGCCTCTAGTTTCATCTTCCTCTAGCTCTCGATAGTAGCTAAAAAACAGCTCAATGAGCATCTGTACTGGACACCCGGCTCCCATATAGTTCATCTTGCAGGAGTAGGGGTGTTACTTCGCCGATAAGGCCCCGAACCTGGGTACGTCACTGTGTTTGGAGTTCACGGTGCCCAACCCATTGTGTGAGCCACCGATTGCATCCGAGTGTCCCTCTTTAGCCATCCCCGATGGCACTACCGTGTTCCACACCAAGACAAAGATTGATGTAGGGAAGCTGAGCCCCCTCTCTAGGTGGCTCAGGAAGCAGATGAACTCTCCGGGGCGAGCCTTGGGCTCCATCTCCCCGGCTATAGGGATTCGCCATTTCCCCTTGTAGAGGATCCCTGCGTCCTGGAAAGACTTCAGGGAAGCCACGGTGCATTTGGACTTGCCCCAGAGATCTTTTGGAGGTCCATCGCGGAGGAGAAAACTCGCTCGGTCCGGAAATTTTGGATCAGGAGAACATGGAAGGCTGAGGCCGCACGGGTCAGAGGATGAAATTTAGGATCGGGAGAATAAGGTCCACATCTCCCCCTTTCACTCTCCTTATAAAGGGGAGCTTCGCGCCAATCTTGGAGGAGTCGTTACCTCACGGTAATCACGCCAAAGTTACCGTTGGATTACCCAACGTCTAGATTTACCAAGCTGACGATCCAACTTCACTCACTCGACTCACCTACCCACTCGCCGATGCTGCGATTCGACTGGTTGTCAATCCTACAACTGGAGACACAAGAGATTCCTTCCTTCATTTTGGGAGTCCATCGCTGATTCGACTAGGCGTCCAAATTGGACCGGCCTATTCTGACTGCCAAAGAACACCTGTGCCGAACCAACGCCGGCCTCAGGGACTACTGATGGGGATATGCTCAATGGGGTATACCCAGCAGGACGTTTCCAACTGGACCAAGCCCTTGGCGAGTGGGCCTACAGGACGGCGACTGGAATGCGACTAAAGATGAATCCTAGTGATTGGAAGCTGGAGACCTAGAAGCGTAGATAGGCCCAGTTGGATTAGGTCAAATCCTCTTAGTCCTTAACTGACTCGGTTGTATATCTGTAAACCCTGGCAAGGTACCCCTATATAAACCTCCCTAGGGTACTCTCTATACTCAGGTTCCATCATACACCCCATTGACTCACTGCCTATCCGTCGAGCTCGCCACCATTGTAACCAAGCAATGATACAATCTAGCAGGAGTATGTCTTTACCCTCCGAGGGGCCGAACCTGGGTAAACCCTTTGCCCTCATCTCGCTCCGCAGATGGATGACCGCTCTTGCCCCAAATCCTACTACTCGCTACCCTGGTAGAATCTGTTGTGGCCATTCCCAAGATAGTTATAAATAAATTGAATCATCGTCGCATCCGCATAGTTTCTCTCTTTTACTGATAATGAGGGGAAGTACCACCAGCCTGTGCATCCACATAGTTGATCTCCTTTAGCTAGAAATCTTGAAAATTCATAGAACATGGGTGTTACCACCGCATCCACATAGTTTCTTTTACATAAAAGGGGAGAACAAAATCCCATCTCAAACAGATTTAGGGTTCAAAACAAATTAGGACTAATAAGTTTGGAGTGCCAATTTCAAGGATTTGGTGTTGGGCTTCGAATTTACATTTTCCCCTAGAAATTCAATGTTTATTTTGGAGTTTCCCCTATAAATAGAAACATGGAGCCCCCGCAAAAAATATTTAAAAAATAGAACCATGGAGTCCCACAAAAAAAATAATTAAAAATAATATAGTAGGACCATGGAGAGAGGACGAGCCAGGGCTAACATTGGGGAGTGACGAGCTACGGTGGCCTCGTGTTCGAGCTCTCCACTCTCACCCATTTCCCCTTGCCTCTTCCCCCCTCATCTAGGCCAGTGCTAGAGAACCCAAAATTAAAAAACCAACTCCTCGCCATCGACTAGCTACCCACCCCACCCCCACCAAAAAGATCCCCAAGTGGCACCGCCGCCGGAACTCGAGCGCTCCTCGCAGGAGCGCATCATTGAGTCTAGCCCCCATGTCTTCCATGCCTCCCATGTCTTCGCAACCACAACCGACTTCTCTGTCGTCGAGATGCAGTTAGTTGAAAAGGAGATGTTGTACACAATGACACTAAAGATCTTCTTCTCGAGGACGTATGAGCTCAGGAGGATGCTTGGCTCCCTCCCAGCCCCTCTGGGGGAGGACGATGTTGCATCCACACCTTGAGAAGAGGAGGTGTTGAATCTCAGCCTGCCTCCCAGCAAGCTACGAAGAGCGAGCAAGGTTGTGGGAACTATGCGGAACGTTCTTGGCCGTGTATGGCTGCTGAAGAACTTGCAACCCACGGTGTATGAGTGGTACATCATCATGCCTTACAACATTCTACACCGGCTCTGGCATGAGGTCGTGTGTGTGTCAACGGGTTCCACTTCCACCTAACCCTCTGTGTCTACCTCTGGCTCATTGTCAACCTGTCGGCTCCACAAGACAGTTGGTACCTTGTTGAGCAGGAGGATGGCCACTGCAGCATATGCATGCAGGCGCTGTCGAAGCGCACAACAGTGCGTCTCCGGGGATGCAACCATCCGTACTACTACAAGTGCATCTTCACTTGGTTTGATACCAACGCCAGCTGCCCTATCTGCCGAGACAATCTGCTCGCCAATCTCTACTGACACGAGGTGAATATGCCCCGTCCTGTATGAAACCTGGCCATGTGGTTGCTAATTAATTAGTGTACTGAACCTATTCTACATATGTTTGCACTTGTAGAATTAAGCTTAATCCAATTTAGATAGGGCAAACAATTAGTCTAGGATTACAATCCAACATGAAAATGTCATCATGTCTCATACATTTTAAAATAACAAAAACAAAAACGAATCATTGTTCATCATCTCACTGCATAATTTGGAACAACAATCTAATCTTTGTCACCATCATCGCTTTCAGCACTGCCACATTCTAGATCCACATATTATGACTAGGTTGGATCTTATTCCTCTTGCCATTCATCATACATGTCCTAAGATTCATATGGTAGAACTAGTTTATTCTTGTCTTTGTCCACTACACTAATCGCGATAGTGAAATATAATTCTCCATCATGCGTAGATCCGCCTCTATAATCAATGTCTCATCAATGTCAACTAGTTCAGTTACCATACAAACACTGGGATCATCTTGGTGGGGAACATCAATGGTGACTGGCTCGTCATAGTCATTCACATCATAGGTGCTCCTTGCCTGAAACTTTTGCACATATTGGCAGTCGTTATTATCTGTGTCATCCAAGAATATTACCTTGGAAGCTTGAGTTAACAAAATATAAGGTTCCTCCTTGTACCACTAAGCAGTAGTATTGATTGATATGAAATTCCCATAATTTTCGGGGCCTCTTTTCTTGTTCGGATCTTGGTCATGCCAATAACACTTGAATATAACCACAGATCAACCACCAATCGTGTTGTTATAGTTCAACTCTATAACCTATTTTATGCAACCATAATGATCATACTCCCTTGACTTCCTCATTTTGGCTGTCAAGTGCTCTCCACTAGTCATGATGCCACTGCTTTTTGTCTTCAAATGTTTCTCACGCTCATAAGTGCTATAGTGGATACCATCGTCATTGCAAGCTGAAGATGTCTGCACCCTCTTTGCAGGACCACGCGATAGGGCATAGAGACCATCACTAACATCGCCCGGGTTCTCTTCACACAGCTTTGTGATCCACAGTTATACAAAATAATCAAGAGGTCATCGCATGTGCACAATTCATATGCAATCCAAAGTTCAGTTGAACATCTCACATGATTCCTAAACCATTCCTAAAACCCACCCCCACATACTGGTGTAACATAATATTTTCCTTTGGTTGCTTTAAATAACCTACAAAAACTATACTCAAGTCAGACATTTGAACATATCTTGCTACAAGTTTGATTTCATATATGTGAGGATATGTTTGAACAATACTCACGCAACAAAGTTTTCAGCCTCATCAACATTACTCAGCACATACCAAGTGAGTTGGTCATATTCGTGCTGCATTAATGCTCTATGTTCCTTCTTTCCTACTAGGTGAACACCATGGTTAAAAACAGATTTTTCAACTTCTTCAGTTCTGCCACCTAGATTGGATCCCGTTTTATGACCAGGAATGTATCTTGAGCAAAATACAAATGCTTCAGCAGCAATATATGCCTCTTTAATGCAAGCCTCTGCTCTAGCCTTGTTCCTAACAGTACCCTTGAAAGTGCAAAGTCGGCGTTCGATAGGATACATACATCTGTACTATACATGAACTCTATAAAGTGCATCTTCAGGCAGATGAATAGCCAAATGCACCATCACATCAAAGAAGGATGGTGGATATATCAGCTCAAGCTTGCATAGGATTTCTACTATGTCCATCCGAAGACGCTCTACAACTATTCTATCCAGAGTTTTTCTACAAAGTTCCCTAAAGAACTTTCCCAATTTTGCAATAACGTTGTAGAAGTCCTTGTTCACTAAACCTTTAACGCCAAGAGCTAAAAGCCTTTGTAGTAGGATGTGGCAATCATGAGTTATCAACCCTTGGAGCTTGTTACCCTCTGTATTGATACAATTTGCAATGTTGGAAGCAAATCCAGATGGGAACTTCACACCACGTAGGAAGTCACAAAATAGTACCCTTTTATTCATCGGCAAGGTAAATCGGCACCTCGAAATTTATAATATTTTCCACCGCCCTTATGAACCATATCTTCAGGATGTAGCTTCAAGTTGTTGTTAACATTGAGTTTTTCGCAGTCAAGCCTAGCATTATAGATATCTTTTGTATTGGTTGAAATGTTGAGTAATGTGCTTATAATGCTATCACATATAATTTTCTCCATGTGCATGAAAACAATATTATGTCAAAGCGTCTTACCAGCCCAATACGACAAGTCCAATAGAATGGATCTGCACTTATACAATATTCTCGGTTCCTTTTCCTTCCCTTGGGAAGCTGCTGCTACTTCTTCTTCTCTCTTCATTTTGGATGCTGCTCCTACTATTGGTGCATCTTATCTATTCTTTCTTTTACCTCGTTTGGCATCTTGTTGTTTCCTGGTTTGACATTTCTGACCTTTTCTAGATGCACCTGAAACTCAGCTGTAGTGAACTTTCATAGTGCAGTGCCATACTGAGTCCTCTTTCCATATAACTGCAAAAAATTTAAGTTTTTTTGGAATTTGTGGCCTTCAGGAAGAAAAAACCGATGGCCAAGGTAACCGGTCTTATTTTGTTGCCTCACTGTGACCTGTTTTGACTCGCAGCTGGATGAGCCTTGTCAAAATTCTTGGATGAGCCTTGTAAAAATTCTTGGATGAGCCTTGTCAAAATCTTGGATGAGCCTTGTCAAAATTCTTCCATTCATCGCCATCAGTTGGATGTCTCAGTAAGTAATTGTCTGTCTTGAGAATCTCTTTATGTCATCTTGTTTCCATAGATGTTTGTTTTAATTGAAACAACCTCTACAATCTATCTATAATTGAAAAAAATCTCAGAACCTTATAAGGATCTTTCTTGCTTTTTATCACCGTTTTTCCATGTTGATTCGTTACATACTGGACATTCATCGAGGTTTTCATAATCCTCCCAGAATAGTACACAGTTATTTGAAACAAAATGGATCTTCTCATATGATAGTCTGAGTACCTTGATGTACTGTTTCATCTCATAAAAGGATTTTGGCAGTCCTTCCTTAGGGATTGACTTGTTGTACACCTTAATCACTGCATCAAAAGCTTTGTTAGTAACCTTGTTGGACGACTTTTCCTTTAGTAATTTCATTACCATTTCGAATCTTGAGATACCAGAATTAGGGTCCACTGAACACTTGGAAAATTCTATCAGGTCAGAGAAAGGTGATATTTTAAGAAAAGGGCCGCCCTTTTTGCTTGTAGTGGGGTACATGTCCCTTAATAAACCAGAAAGGTCCTCATCCTCGATCTGATGAGCTTTAGGCAGACCAGAATTAGCTAGAGGATCAAGAACATGCTGATCATATGGTTCACCATGTTTAGTCTACCTAATATATGTGTGTTGCATACCATTAATGAATATATGGTCTACAATTATGCTCTGACTCGGATTTTTATAATTAAGGCATTGTTGGCATGGGAAAAATACATCTAAGTCGCCGTTATGCTGTCTAACAAACTTCATGAGGTCATTAACACCTACCTAATATGAAGGTGTTTCTTTTTGTCTGTTCAATATCCAATATTTATCCATCTGTTGAGGATAGAGGTGGTCAGAATCTTTCATGATATTTTAGCGAACATGTTGATTATAGATCTAATTAAGCCAAGATATCTGAGCAAGCTGATGGAATATAGAACTATAAATGCCACGTAATTTTAGCCTATTTCAGTAATTTTAGCCTATTTTAGAAATTGAGTGCAGAACTATGTTACATATTTGAGAGAACAGATCGACCAAGCGCAATAAAATGCCAACCAATTCGAACAAACCGATCAAGTGCAGAATACTGTCAAATGAACAGATCAAGTACGAAATTACTTCCACGGAACGATTTGAGTGAACTAAGGAAATTATAATCGTACCATTAGGATCGACCAGCTGACCGTTGGCCTATGTGCGTCTCGAGAAGAAAGACGCTGCCAGCGACGGTGTCAGCCGCCTCGGCTGGTAGACGTAGGGTGAATGTTTTGGAGTGCGCCCTGTAGTTTTCACGGTCGGTGTCTCTTCAGAAGAATGTCCCAAAGAGATAGTAGCTTGCTGCTAGAGTGAAGGAGCGAGTAGGAAATTTTTGGCGCGCGCGACTATGTGTCCTAGTTGTTAATAATTTTGACTCGAAATATCTGGTAAATTTTTTTGCCATTGTTTTTTATTCCTTATTGATGTCTAGAATTTTTATTACTGAGCCCATAAAATTAGCCCATGAGGCCCAAGCATAACCCAAAACTTTCTAATTATACCCTTTCATGGTCTTGTGAGCGCCGATTATAGCCCATTCAGTTTAGGAGTGAGCCCATGGAATATTGCCCATGACGAAAAAAGCTCCGCCTACCTATGTTTTTGTGTAGAAACTACTACATTATGTAACAGTTTTTACTTTAGCTGCCAGGAGCTATTATTTCAAGGGAGATAAACATGGTAAAAGAAAGTCTTTTTAAGTTAAGGAACCGTTTACCATTTAAATTGTATTAACTCTTTCTTTCTCAGTGTCAAGGCAAGTAGTTGACCATTTCTGAGGTCTCGAGTTTGAATCCTAGACAATTTGTGTTTTTATTGTAGTCATATTTTTTTTACTCTAATGCTGACATCTATGACCCAGATAAACTACTGCTGCATCTAGCAATGTTGCCAAGGTCAGAACGACGGACTCGATCCGGAAAAATAGTCCAACACATACAACTTACTTTCAAATAGAGGCTGACCTCTAGGACCCAGCATAGACATGTTTCCTGTATAGAGGATGATGAAATATGGTACCCAGCAACGGACCAAGGTCAAAATAGAGGTCGTGGAAATTTCTATTATTATATACTAATGCTGGCATGTGGGACCCAACAACGGAGTATAGATTAACTTCTTTTAAAAGACCGGTATCTATGTCCCAATAAACTCCTACTTCATCTAGCAATGTTGTCAAGGTCAGAAAAGTGGACTTGACCTGAAAAAATAGTCTAACATACACACATTTCTTTCAAATGGAGGCTGACATCTGGGAACAGCATACACACGTGTTCTCATAGATGAGGCTGACATCTGGGACCCAACAACGAACCAAAGTCATAACAATGGAGGCGGCCAAAAAAAGTCCATCATAACACGTTTCATTTACGGAGATGCTGACATGTGGAACCCACTAGAGAGACCTTATATAGGTGCTGCATCGAGCAATATTGTCAAGTTCCAATAAGGTAGGCCCGAGCGAGAAAAAAGTCCAACATACACGCGTTCTTCTAATAGGGTAGCGTGACATGTGAGACCTAGCAGCGTGACCAAACGGCAGATTCGTCGAGCAACACTATCTAGTTCGTAATAGGGTAGCGCTAGAGAAGAAAAAAATACATGATATACACACTATTCTTCTAATGTGTGGCTGACATATGGGACCCAATAACCAGTATAAATGGCTGGTGCATCAAGAAATGTTGCCAAGTTCGAAATACGGAGGCGCAAGCGAGAAAAAAGTCCTACATGCACACGTTTCTTTTAATGAGATGCTGACGTGTGGGACCCAGCTGCGTGACCAAACGACAGAATCGTCGAGCAACGCTACCTAGTTAGGATAAGGGTAGAACTAGAGTAGGAAAACACTCAATCATATACACACGATTCTTCTAATGAGATGCTGACATATGGGACCCATCAGTCTGAATAAACTGCTGATGCAGCGAGCACCGCTATCAGGAAAGACACAGAGGCGCGACTGAGGGCAAAAATTGCATCATACATATGTTTCTTCTAATGAGAGTATGACACGTGGGGCCCAGCTGCATGATTATGTATCTAGCGGGGCTGTAAAGTTCGGAACAGGGTAGCGCGACTAAGGGCAAAAAATTCATCATACACATATTTCTTCTAATGAGAGGATGACAGGTAGGCCCGATGCATGATTAAACGGCAGTGCAATCAAGTTCGAAACAAGTAGCGGGTGCAAAGGAAAAAAATTCATCATACACACGATTCTTCTAATAAGAGGCTGACAGGACCTAGCATCGTGATTAATAGTAGATAGATCGAGCAACATTATCGAGTTCATATCAGAAGGCACGAGTTAAGAAAAAATCCATTATGCACACGTTTGTTTCTTCTAGTGTGAGGATGACACGTGGGACAAAGTGGCCTAATTAAACGGAACATGCATCGAGCGACACTATCAAGCTCAGAATAGGGAAGGAAAAAATTCATTATACACACGATTCCTCTAATGTGAGGCAGACATGCAGGACCCAGCAGCCTGACTGAAGAGGCATCGAACAATGTTACTGGGTCCAAATCAGGAAGGCGCGACCGAAAAGTTTGGTCCGATAGAGTCACTGACATCCGGGACCTAAGCGAAAAAAAATATTTCAGCGAGTCAACATCTCGCGAGGAAGCGGAACTCTTACTTCTGTCATGTGTCCGTCAAGCTTCGTCCATGTTTTTAGCTGTTTTATCGTAGTAGAGGGGCGCGAAATTGAAAAAAAAAGTTTTGCATCGGCCACGGTCGAGCCAAAATTTTCGTTGCGAAAGACGCGCTTTCTACGACGACCAACAGGTCCAATCATTATGGAAGGAAATATTTCTTATAATAACTTGATGGAAATTATGGATTTGCTGGTTTTAGCCAATCGTACATGCATATGAGAGAAGTATAATTTTTACAAAGTGATCAACGAGTGAGTTGAAGTGTGGTTCCTAATTCCTAAATCTAGCATACTGATCCTTTGATCGTTCTTTTAGCACTACCCTCTGATGGACTATTTGGCATTCAAGTGATTAGCCGTAGTATATACACTAGGAAAATTGGCGCGACACGCCGCGTCCATGGTGTTAACTCATTCTTGAACTGCTAGATTCAGCGCTAACATAACTTTGAGTACTAGATGTGTTAGCCAACGTGTACAGAAAGACAGAAATGTAAATAAAGCAGAGAAGACTTTGATTTAAAGCTCCTAAATCAACATCAACACATACATATTTGTTTTGAATAGAAAAAAATCTATGGTGCTTTTAAGGTGAGTGCAGACCTAAAGCCAGTAACCAAAATACTCCGAGATTATTATTTTTTTGCCACAATAGAATTTGTGGACAGAACATTGTGGAGTGGAGGAATATATTATCTTTCTACAAACACAGCTGGGTTTCTTATACCAGTTGTCTCTGATAAACAACTCTCATAATAAATCTTAGTTTTATGCATCATAGCTATAGACGGAAAAAAGCAAAGCTTTAAGGTACATCTATCACTCTATTAGACAAACCACAGTCCATAATACCCGCTTAAGGCTACAAAAATCACCTAATTACACAGGTGTGGTCCAAAGTTCATTAAAGATGGGCATTAGAAAAAAACTGGAGGCAGTCCTAACTTGTGTACATGATGAGAAGCAAAGCAGGATCTTGATCTATGAATTTGGTGTTCAGAACATTGTATGTGCATTCAGGGCGCAGCTAGTAGGAGTAATCAGAAGCCTTCGCACAACGTGTCATCCTATTCCTCTTGCTTCTCATTAGTCCTTTTGAGTTTTTCCCTTTGTTGAACTTGTTAGTAGGGGCATAAATTGATCCAAGAAATCAAGCCCTGCCATATGGCTCCGAATCTATATATAAGAAAATTAAGCTCATTCAAGAGGTAAAAACATGTAGAAAAATTGCCGCGTCAGCACGCCGCTCCGGTGATCTGATCACGGGGTGAAGAACAATAGTCATTTTTGATATAGATAAAGTGTGGCATGACCAACGAATGTAAAAGAAATGCATTGTGTACTGGAAGCGTTGAAATACATAGGCATAGTTGTCTGATTAGATCCAAGAACTTACAGCATTCAAAACACACGCAATTAATAAGCCAAGTATATACGCTTGCAGCAGACATCACATAATCTATCGTCGAACAAACTTACTTTTTAATTAGTAACCATGACATAAATTGCTAATAGTTAAGAACTGGATCTACGGAGTGATGATGTATTTGTCGCTCCAAATAAACAGGAAAGTTAGCTGTAAACATGAAGGCCGAATATCTCTTCCTTTAGCATGGGCAAATTAGCCTGGAAGATTAATGCGTGAGTGATGATGTAAGCACAAACAGATGTATCACATGCGTATTGCACAAACTAAAAGTTCCTTTGATACAGTTTAAATATAAATATACAGAGTATCTCAAAAGAAAAGGTTAATAATTAATAAATGCTATCAGAAGAAAATCGAAGCTCTTGATTAATCCCATCATCCGTGTACCACACACAAAATAAAAACAACAAATGATGCACCTAAATAGAAGGTGATGATAGATGTTGTATGATTAATCAAAACCAAATCATAACTCAGGACGAAAAACGTAAACCCAAGTGCATACTTTAATGCCAGCAATAATAATTAGGAAAGAAGCAGTACGACATGACCAAATCATGGTGGGTCATAAGGTATATGACATGTCTACACTACATTAGCAAGATGGAATATTTGAGGTACCATACGACCTAAAATACAAAAAAAAAGTGTCGTGCATGCATGATCAGGCAGAGGAGCCATAGTTTTATATAAGGAGTCCTGGAGCAACTCCAATGTCAATTTGTAAATCCAGACAAAAATAAGAGAATCATGGCCTTTCTGAAATGTTTAATAGCAGGAAAAACTAAGGGATATATTCTAGAAATAGATATGGTCATACACAGTGAAATGTAACAGTTGGGAAGACGAGAAACTAAGCTAAAGATGAAAGAATGAGGAAAGAGTCTATACGCAGCCATTAGCCGGTGCTCTGACAACAGCTCTTAGGAAAATGCGATGGCCCTGAAAATGGCAGCATTCGCCAATAACCAAAAGAATGCATTCCGTCAAGAAACCCAGTCATATGAAAATAAAAGGAGGTCTTCGAACTATTCAACCGGTTGTATATCAAATAAACGTTGTGCATGGTTTGTGGTGATGGTGCAAAAAACTGAATAACTAAGTTCTATACATTTCTGAATTACCTAAGAAGAAAAACTAAATGGTTGTATATCAGGTTGCAAAAATATTGCCTCTGTTTGATTTAAAATCAATCCTTTTGAAATATTTAACAGCCAAATGAAACAATTGATCCATATATTGCAGCTACAACAATTCTTTTCTAGGAACAACCTTTACGTAAATAGTTGTTTCATCAATATAATATATGAATTTAACCATCCATGCAGTCGATCAACCAGCCCATTGAACTCAAGAATGCTATTTTCATGGAAGGAAGCTACATGTATAAGGAAAAACGGATATCTCTACAATAACTCAAACACAACATACATGTAATTTTTTTTAGCATGGAAGCTCAGTTCACTTAGAAGACAGTGTTGATCTTCCTTTGGAACTACAGAGTGGAAGCACTAACAACACTATACAAAGTTACAAATTAGCAATTTGAACATTAGAATGCACTGTAATAGAGGAATTGGATGCCTCTACAAATGAGATACAAATCAAACATGGAAATAGTGATATAATTAATAGAAGAATTAACCCTCCAAAGAGAACTGGTATCATGAAGGGAAATTAATAATCAGTATAATTACTATAATTTCATGACTGGGCTTGGTAAATCAAGCGGGAAAGTGAAATTACCTTAACGGGGAAATTAGACCGAGCAAAAGGACTGATATGTATAACATTTTCCAATTCACCATATCATAAGGGAAAGAGCAATTAACAATTTCGATAAGGCACCCTTTAAGGTCCAGTAAACATCTCCTTCAAAAAAGAAAGAAGGCACCAGTAACCGAACCCGTCCTGCCTAAGCCGGTACACTTTTCAATCACAAAGACATACACCAAAATTAAAAATCATTTGGTAATTTCATCAAGTGGAATATTTATAAAAAAATTATGCTCCACAGAACACTAACATATTTCTGGGATGCTCAAATATAAACCACACAGCAATAGAAATAACTGACTTGGGTTTGTCTAGATTCGAATGTATCTATACACTAAAATGCGTCTAGATACATTCAAATCTAGACAAAATCAAGTCAGTTATTTATGAACGAAGGGAGTAGATTCCATACAACTCCCTTTTTTCCCAAAGAAGTTCAAACTTGCACGAGAACCATAAACCAGAAAACAGGAAAAATCTAAGCCAAAGTGTAGTGAAGAAAATATGATCGGTAGAATCCGGGAGAAGATGGCACCTGGACTGGCAACACAGAGGGAAGCAAAGTAAGTAACTCAACGAATAGCATTATTAATCCATAAATAAATAATAATAGTCCTAGCTTGATGGCTTAACAACCTACTTCCTACAGGGTCACAGTAGGTCAACATTAGGGATACCGATACCGTGACCATCTTGGTATAAATTCCTTGACCCTTCAAGGTAGAAATGAACTTTTAAAGCCTGACACTACATGTTCCTTCCCGCAAAAAAGCAACTGCATGTGTTTTGTTTGTCCTTGACAGAGCATTGCAATTTTTAGACAGTAGAAGACTACTCCCTTTCCCCAAAACTCATCTAGATGGTATACCATATTACTATGTGTGGAACATGTCATTGCGGTCAGTTAGTTGACATAAAAACTTATGTACATCCCTAAACCCTGTCCGAACAGTATCACCTTATTCAGACAACCAAGTAGCAAAGACATTTATACAAAGCAATTACCAATCAGTCCTAAGCTCAGGATAAGTACTTATTGCATTTCCAAAGATAATCGCATGTGCACAACAACAAAATATATAGACATGATCTCTCTGGTATGTAAGTAGTCTGGTAAAATAGTATGTAATAAGCTGAACCTGCTCCATGTAAATATTCCCCCATATTTATAAAACAAAAAATGGCACAGCGGGGAGTCTATCCCTGCTGTATTCGTCTCAACAAAAGTAGTTTGGTTCAGTTAGCTATAAGGTAATTATTCTAGGTAAGAGATTCTTTTATAAGCATGTTGAATTCATATGATGCCCCTGCACCCATATAAATTGATCATGTATTCTCTCTCTCTGCATCTTACTGAAAATTCAATAGGGCTGCTCTTGCTTTGAGTTAAAATCACTTTCTAAGTCCTATCCTGAACATTAGTTCCTTGCTCTAGCTACGTAAAAGGCCTGAAACTTGAATTGGATTCTATCTGATGCTCTATATGACGCAACTGCATAAACAGTAAGCAAACATTTAATCATTTATTACTCCACCTAATATTACACACTCCAAAATTTATTTTCTTTCAAAGCCCCATTCCTACTACATGAGGGCCTCAAATCAGAGAAATTCTTGATTGCCCATAATGAAAATTTGAGATGCAGAAAGATCCATGCAATGGCAAAGATAGACCAAAAGAACAAAGAACTAAAGGGGAAAATAGAAGAAATCGAAAGCTCACCTAAGTTGTACGCCTCATGACGCCGCTGGGAGCCATCCTTGTTAGCGGAGGCCAGGCTGCCAGGGTACCCGGCCGACGGGCTGTTACCTGCTGGAGGTCTTCCCTGCCGTGTGTGCAAAGAAGATAGGAAGGGGGAGGAGGTCCCGCGACATGGCAGCATAAGGTGATGCCGTCGGTGGCGCTCCATGGGCTCCTCCTGGCGACGGTGGAACACCTGGGGCACGCCATCGAACAGCGTGTGGTCGCCGGTGCCATCGTGGAGCAGCACAACACCACGACATTCTCCATCTCCAAGGCGAGCAGGACCGAGCCGCTTGTAGCAGCCGAGTGCAGCAGGCATCATCCGCATCGGATACGGCGGGGACTACAGACCAAGGAGGAGGAGAACCGGCGAGAGCTAGAGATTGAGGACACCGGTGGCGGCGACAGGCTGCAGGAGTACCTCATCCTCGTCGGTAGCGCGGCGGCCAGCCTAGGAGCAGTGGACCGACGCACATCCGAAATCCTTCTTGATAGCCTCGATGGACTGGTTTACCTGGTCGTCGAGGCGCGGCACCACCCGCTGCTGAGAGGATGGGTAGAGAGACGTGGGGGATTTGATGGTAGGCGAGGAAGAAGGAGAAAAAATGGCAAGCGGTGGAGGTGGAATATCCCCAATTTACATGCAGAGCCACGTGGAGGAAGAGGCCTCGGGGATTTGGAGGCCGCGAGCGGCGAGAGAAGGAAGGAGAAGAACCGAGAGATAAACAGTGGAGGTGGGTCCGGCTAGAGATATTTCTACCCAGAACAGGGCACGAAGGAACCCGTCTAATGTAAATCCCGGAACCAACGGCCGTGGACGAACAGGTACTGTAGATGCGTATGATGAACAGTGTCGTGGTTGAATTGGCTCGCTGAGGGATCGCTGAAGTGCATCACTTTCATATATATAGTTATATATACACTATTACAAGCAAAGAAAAAGATGGCACCTGGCTACTACGGGCTCCGGTAGTTAAAATAATTTGGGGATAGAATATCTATGATCTGTAGATTGAGGATGCAAATATTTGACCTGGGGTGTTAATAAAAACATACTGTTGCGGTCGAGTTTGGTTCAGGAGTGCATTGATTTTAGAATCATTTGTGTTCTGTGATATAGTAACTAAAGAAGATTTTGCCACATGTTTTGGAGCTACAGGTGCTGGAAGCAGTTCAGCTAGTTAACGTTTTCTACTGTTTAAACGTTTGTTGAGGCAAGTGCACGACGAGCCTTTTTTTATTATGGTTGCCATCTTGGAAATTGTTGGCCGTGTGATGTTAGTTTTTTTTTGGTGTTCAATGTCTTTATATGTTGTCGAAAAGTTTATACTAAGCCAGGACGGTGAATAAGTTATAAGTAACTATTTCGGAGCGAACGGTTATTTAAGTTATTATGTAACTACTTCGGCGAGGTTGACCTAGTTCGGTGATAAATTTACGTGTTTAACTATTCCGCAGGGTCGATGAGAAAATTAACATTAAATATTCCGGAATGTTTCAACCGTAAAATGTGTGACGCATTAAAGTGTTTCTGGTTTGGCCTCCTAATGAATAAATAAATTTGTATTTTGTTGTTCCGATTCTAAAGTAGACGTATTGAGTATATTCTATTACTCATTCTTGCTTTTCTTTGGTTTTTATTTGATTTTCAGGTATAAATTGTAGCAACATGCATGAGAGGGTGTAGTTCGTCACCACTTTGGCGCACACATCAATATACATATCATAGAACATCTACCACACAAATTCTTAGTTTACCATCATTATATTTTCATAATTAATGGTTTCGTTTGAATGCTCTAGTGAGCGCTTTGGTCACTCTAGCTTTAGTATTTGTGTTATGGAATGATTATACACTATATGAATTGCGTGTGTTGCTTATTTATATGGTTGTTACTGTCTTTATCCATTATATTGTGTTTTGCATGTCGTGGTTGTTCTTTGAAACAAAGGAGGTGCTGCCGAAAGGTTGAATTATAGTTAATTTTGATCATAATTTGAGAAGTGCGGTAACGCTTCTAGTTAGTTAGAAAAACTGGGGGTGTTATAGTTGGTATCAGAGCCAAGGCTTTAGATCTCTAGCGTAATAAGTTAAGATAAGTTTGTAAACAACTAAAACTTGACTTAGGACCAACAAAAAAACTGACACACTTTTTCACAATAGGATGGGGTTCATGGGACATGCATCTCATTTGTGTTTCTGCTGATTTTATTTTTGCTTGTGTATCTTATCCATTTGAATAAGGATGGAGACTGTTTTATTGATGCAACCCAACACTTGGACTTAACCATTGGTCCACATCATTCTACGCTAACCATCACTCCAAAGGTGAATTCATTCCTCACCTTGCCTTCCCTTAGTTATCATGAGAATGGGATGCTACTTGAGACAAATGCCCATGATGTGAATAGGTCCATGACCACGCTACCAAGAGGATGCGACAAGGAAGAACCTGGAGCCAAGACACCCAAGCAAGAGGCCTAGAAGAGAAGACGCAAGAAGCTGATGAAGCCAGAATGGAGTCTTCGGACCAGCAGACCGGAATCTCCAGCCTGCAACGTCGGAGTCTCTGGCCCATCTCCGAACTGGCCCCCAAAACGAAGCCTAGAATGTTATATGTACCCCTCCGGAAACTGACCGGGATCTCCGGTCCAGACCGGAGTCTCCGGACCTCTACGTCGGAGTCTCCAGACCGTGTGTCTTGGGCCTGCGCGCCTCAAGTTGTGCCTAGCCCATGTAACGCCCAGACCTTCCTATTTATACCTATTTTACCCCTAGGGGTGGTTGCCTACATAAGCCCCCACCCCTCCTTGAAACCCTAGAGATGGCGATGAGAAAAGGCATGATCCTAACCCTAGATGGGAACCCCTCTCTATAGTTAATCTATGAATTGTATAAGGCCTTGGAGTTCGGTGTTCGTCTCCAAGTCGTCAAGACCCTGCTCAAGTGTTTGGTCTCTCCTTGTCAGGGATTCTAGTAGTGCTAGGTCTCTCCCCTTTAGGATTCTACTTGGTTTCTACTCTCTCCTTTGATTGGGGATTCTATCATCCGCTTTCTGATATCTCCTTTGGTGATTCTATCGCAAGGTCTCTCGCCGAGGATTCTATTGGATTGGTTGTTCGAACCAACGGGAGGAAATCAAATCGGGTTGTGTTTGCGTGCATTTGTATCTTTACCTTGTGTTTGTGTTGCATTCATCGTGTTCATCACGTTTCCCCTCACTCCCCGCCTCAAATCCGTGATTATCAGGCCACCCTAAGGGTAAATCCACAAGGAGACCCATATCAACTGGTATCAGCAGCTTTTGGTTGCCACGGATTTGACTTCGTTCACCGATTTCCGCCATAAATTCGAAAATACCAAAAATATTACCCCAAAATGCTTTTGATTCGATCTCTCAATTTGGTGAGTTGATTGTGGTTTTGGTCCAATAGAAACTTGTCTTTGGAGTTGGTTTACCCTTGCCCTGCGTTTCCCAGCCCAATTTGGTCAAAATTTTCTGGATTTGAGAGTTCAAGGGCCGAATTTCCGGTCAAGAACACAAGTTGTTCGTTGGGCAGGAACCAGACCGGAGTTTCTGAACCGTATAGACCAGAGTCTTCAGACCACACTGGAGTTTTCGGCCTTCACACCGGAGTTTCTGGCCCTGTACAATTTTGGTTGACCCCTTTTCCTTTTCGACTAATTTCCTTTGTGCGTTTGTGTTCCGTGTGCATGTATGTAATCTAACAAAGCTTCCACAACAACACCTCACGCTCGACATTGACACCGAGGACCTCAAACCAACCCTCCACCAACGTTGCAAGTCCAACATCACCATAAGGTATAACTTGCACCACCCTTGTTAACCCCTTCTTCCTTTTTGTGTTACCTAACCTAGCGAGAGTAGCTCTTCTTATGTTTGCCGAAGCATTGTCGCTTTCTCTTGCATAGTCATAGTATAGAGGCAATAACGAACTTTACTCCATAGCATACAAAGGAAAAAAAGAGACAAAAAAGCTTCTATGCAAAAGAAAAAGAGAAATATACCAATACAAAAGAGAGTCCAAAGCTTCTAACCAAGAGTGTGACTAAGAGCAAGGCAAGAGTGCAAATCTGTTGCTTCTCAATCTGGTGCAGAGGAGTTACGGTATCTCCAAGTGTTGGCATGACACCGAGCTTTAGTCTTCGTTAGTACCAATTTTGTTCGTTGCTCTTTTAAAACAGTCGTGCTAGCCACATTAATCTCCACCGTGTGTGTATAGTGGTAGGTTCTCGTCACCCTTTTTGACCTTTGACTTTGACTTTGTTTTTGTTGGATTTTACCCACTTTTGACAATAACCTTTTCGTTTGGTTGTTCCGTTTACTATCCACCTCCCTAACCTACCACCATAGGCCTTTGTGTGTGTGTGTGTGTGTCTTGCCTACCCGCTATTCTCTTTGCTCTCGGCAAAAACAATCTTTCCAAATTTAGACTCCGGTGAGGCAAGGTAGCAATTACCATTCCACCGATATCACCCTCTCTATCAAGTGTGTTTGTGCACCATGTCTAGGGGAGGCAGAGCTAGTGGAGATAGCAACTTCAACAACCAAGACAGTTTTGCCATGCGCCACAACTTATGGGCGCAATGCCAAGAATTCAATACTCGTTTCGAGCGACTTGAGCACCGTCTTGATGATACTTTTTGAGAATTTGAGGACCGTGAGCGGCAACGTCAAGAGGAGGACCATGCACAATTCCAAGCTCTTCACCAAGCTATTGCCAATCTTGGCAACCGACATGGTCACCTCTAAAGCTCGTCAAGTTCATCCCGCACGCACTCCTTAAGTCGACATGGCGAGTCTGCAGGGTCCAACTCCCACCATGGAGAACCCCACCACCACAATGGGGACCATCAAGCTCGTTATCGTCATGCTCAAGCGGTGGATCCAAATGATCCTCAACCTCAACAACAACGCCAAGAGCATGGTCCTTCACCACAACAAGCAATCATCAATGTGCAACGCCCACAGTAACATCATGATGAAGACAACTGCAATGATAGGCGCCTCCATCCTCCTCATGACCACCATATGCCTCTTCCACAAAATCAAGCACTGGCATGTGATACAAGCGATGATGATGAGGATGCACGCCAAGCTCGACGCAACAATCGGCATGCCCGAAACCACCACCGACACCGACAAACTATGAATTCTAATGATGCCGAGCAAAGGCGAAAAAGGGACTTCGAGCATCACCAAGCTCCTCCCCCACGACCGCCTCTAGGAAATCAAGATCCTCCTCTGCCGCCTCCACGACCACCAACTGACGCAAGTATGCACCATGAACATCACAACAACCACCATGATCATGATGATGGCAAGTTTGGCAAGCTCAAGAACGTTATGCCCAAGTTCACATGATAAGAAAATGCCGATGCATATCTTGAATGGGAGCTCAAAGTCGACAAGATCTTCCGAGTCCACAGCTTTTCCGAAGAGAAGAAAGTTGCAATGGCATCTCTTGAGTTTGAGGACTATGCCAATGTTTGGCGGGAATACTATCAAAGCAATCGTGAGAATCTAGAGGAACCACCTGTCATCACTTGGACCGAGATTAAGAACGTGATGTATGCAAGATTTGTACCCGAGCACTATCGCCAAGATTTCTTCGAACAAGCTACAAAACATGAAGCAAGGCACAAAGACAATTGAAGAGTTCTATAAGGAAATGGAGATGATAATGATGAGAGCCGATGTGAAGGAGCTCGAGGATCAAACAATAGCACTATTCCTCAATGGATTGAGCCGCCCAATATGAAAAATAGTCGATTTCCAACCTTACAAGACTCTAGTGAACCTCCTACACCAATCCACCAAGGCCGAGATCCACTTGCAAAAGGAAAATGATTATGAGAAGCAAAGGGTGTAGTTCGCTTCAATCAACATGAATGCCTCCTCCAAGCCAACAAACCAAGAACCAAGCTCCTCCATGCAAACCATGACCCCTATGGCATCCTCCTCCAATACAACAACAGAAAGTGAAGTCGTTTGCTACAAGTGTGGAGGAAAGTGCCACAAGTCTTATGAGTGCATCAACACGAGAGTTATTCTAACGGATGAGAATGGAGCCACGTACTCCGTGAGTGAAGAAGAATATGAAGCTTTGACTAAAGCCGCTATCGCAAAGGACACAACAATGCAAGAGGAGGACACACTCAGATGCGAGCTTGATCTGAGGTCTTCACTTGTCATCGCACAAGTTTTGACAACGCACTCCATTCCAAGAGAGGACCAACGTCTCAACATCTTCCAAACCCAAGCTAGAATTGACGACAAGTCCATAAAGGTAATCACTGATGGAGGAAGTTGTCACAACCTTGCGAGCATCAAACTTTGTGAGAAACTCAAGTTACCATACATGTAGCACCCTTAACCATATCATGTCAAATGGCTTGATAACAATGCCACTATCCAAATTAATCACAAGGTCAACGTATCCTTCAATATTAGCCCCTATCAAGACACCGTCGAGTGTGATGTTGTGCCAATGACAGTGTTTCACATGCTTCTCAGAAGACCATGGCGATACGACAAAGGCGCCATACATGATGGTACCTCCAACCAATACTCTTTCAAGTGAAATGATAAGATGTTTGTTCTCCAACCTATGACGCCAAGAAAAGTTATCGCTTCCAACATGACGTCCCTACCGAAGATAAATCAAGCTAAGGACCCTTATGAGATGGGTGGTGAGCTAGTGAACCAACAATACGTGAGTGAGTGCCACAATCCTAAACTGAGTGGTAAAATCATGAGTGGCACGTCGCATCCACCAAAAGTGAGAAGATTGATTTGAGTGTGACCCATACTAACAATCCATCATACAACTCACTCTCTTTGTTGTTGCTTTTGCAAGGTACACAAGATCAACAACCACCTACAAGGAACATGCTACAATATCTCCAACCACACCTTGATGACAAGCTCAACTTCAAGATCTTCAACCAATTTTAACAAGGCTACGACACCGGAGATCTATCCACATACAATCTCAAGATCATGGGTACATCTCTCTCCGTACATGATGATGGAACTTCGTCGAGGACGACTCGTTTTCAAGCGGGGGATATGATGCAGTCCAACACTTGGTGTTCACCGTTGGTCCACATCATGCTACGCTAACCATCACTACAAAGGTGAATTATTTCCTCACCTTTCCTTCCCTTGGTTATCATGAGAATGGGATGCTACTTGAGACAAATGCCCATGATGTGAGTAGGTCCATGACCAGGCTACCAATAGGATGCGACAAGGAAGACCTGGAGCCAATACACCCAAGCAAGATGCCTGGAAGAGAAGACGCAAGAAGCTGCTGAAGCCAAACCGGAGTCTCCGGAACCAGCAGACCAGAGTATCTGGACCAGCAGACCGGAATCTTCGGCCTACGACACCGGAGTCTCTGGCCCATCTCCGGACCCGACCCAAAATCGAAGCCTAGGACATTATGTGTGCCCCTCCAGAGACTGACCAGAATTTCCGGTCCAGACCAGATTCTCCGGATCTCTACACCGGAGTCTCCGGACCGTGTGTCTTGGGCCTGCGCGCCTCAAGTTGGCCCTACCCATGTAACGCTAAGAACTTTCTGTTTATGCATGTTTTACCCCTAGATCGTGGCTGGCCTATATATAAGCCCCACCCCTCCTTGAAACCCTTGAGATGAAGATAAGAAAAGGATGTGCCTAACCCTAGATGGGAACCCCTCTCTATAGTTAATCTATGAGTTTTACAATGCCTTGGAGTTTGCTGTTCATCTCCAAGTCGTCAAGACCCACCTGTTTGGTCTCTCCTTGTCAATGATTCTAGTAGTGCTAGGTCTCTACCCTTTGGGATTCTACTTGGTTTCTACTCTCTCCTTTGATTTGGGATTCTATCATCCACTTTCCAATCTCTCCTTTGGTGATTCTACCGCAAGGTCTCTCGCCGAGGATTCTACTGGATTGGTTGATCGAACCAATGGGAGAAATTCGAATCGGGTTGTGTTTGCGTGCATTTGTATCTTTACCTTGTGTCTATGTTGTGTTCACCGTGTTTCCCCTTTCTCCCCGCCTCAAATCCGTGAAGATCGGGCCACCCTAAGGGTAAATCCACAAGGAGACCCATATCATTTTTGTTATTTTTTGTTTGTTATTAATGATAATGTGTTGTATATTTATGGCCCCGAGATGTAGAGGTCGGGCCCCTCATGGTTGTGCTGGTCGCAATGGTCATGCGAAGTCAGATGAGCGGAGTCGTGATGAAGATGAGGAAGTGAGCCAATCTAGGAATAGTGATGGACGTCAGGTTTCAAACATGACGCTCGCCAAGTGGCTGGATATGAAGTTGGGCAAGTTTGATGGATCGGGGACACCAATGGACACTGCAAGTTGTCTTCGCACCATGGAGAAATACATGGACGCATCAGTGATGACACCTGAGGACAGAGTTATGTATGTGGATTTTTAGCTGACGGGTCTCGCTAATGATTGGTGGGACAGAGTTCGTGCAGCTTGGACACGAGCTAATGGACCGCCTACATTGGATATTTTTGTTATTCAATTCACTGCTAAGTACTACGTGACTTCATTCAAGGAGAAGATGGACATTACCGTCAGGAATATGAAGCAAGGGAACAAGACAATGGATGAGTATGATGCTGATTTTAGTAAGATGGTTCATTTTGTGGACCATATTAATCAGAATGACCCAGAGAAAGCAAGAAGGTTTTTCGAGGGACTTCATTCACGACATCGAGATGTCATGTGAGTGAATCGCCCATCTAGATATTTTGATATGGTTGATCGGGCTAGGGGTTTGGAATTACAATATCAACTAACAGAGGTAGAGATAACTCGTGCAAATGGTGCCAACAACAATGGTGGGGGACATAAGAGGAACTAACAAGATGGGAGTGGGTCTACGCAGCGGTCTAACTTCAAGAAGTTCAAGACAGAGCAGCATACTCAGTAGTCATTCAAGCCCAGGAAGTCAGGGGCTCGTTATTATTCTAGGTAACGCTCTGCATCACCTACCTTCCTTTGACCCGTTCGAGGACAGGGTATGATTTGTTTAAAGTGCGGGGAGGGTCACCGTGATTCTAAGTGTGACTTTTCAAGGTCTTATCGTTAGTACGGCAAGCATGGTCACATGAGTAGGGTGTGCAGGGAGAACCCAAATTCCTTCATCAAGTGGGAGGTGGACACATCTTCTAAAGTAGGGTCTTCGGTAGATGGAGCCTCTCATGGTTCAGCATCACTATCCAAATTTTCCCATGGTTCAGTGCATATGATGGCATTTTCTTAGCAATTTCAGCCACAGTATCAGGCGTATTCATCACCACAATTTCAGCATCAACAACCCCACCTCCACCACTAGGTTATTACTGGTCACTTACTCCTCTTCCTACACCGTATGCCCCCTTCAGTTACCTACACCACCTACTGCTCCAACACCACCACAGAGTATTGGGAATTCAGCACCAGCTGGGATCTATTCTGTGGGACCCTGAATTTATGGTCTGAGAATCCCTATTCCGCATACACCATGATCCCATGATCAGTATATCATTACATCATCTAAAAAGTATCGAGTACAAAACTTACAATAGTTCCATTATAGCGATTACAATCATCAATAGCGGATGTATTCTCACGCAGAGCCCATGTCATGCCTCAACCTACAGGAAACTGACTGAGAGATGGCCTAGCTCACATAGATGCCAGCTTCTCCATCTCTCCTCGTTCTTCTAGAAATCAGGCCAAGTAAATAGCCAGGGACAATGTCGGTGAGTACTTTGAATGTACTCGCAAACCACCTTAAGATAATATTAATAACAAGGAGATATGCAGTATGGCTATGGCAGTAGGATAGCTCCAAAAAGGGGTTCTTTTGTAAAATAGTTTCTCTTGTAGATATAACAGCTAAAAGGTTTTGGTCAATACTTTTATAAAACATTTTGGAAACCTTTTTGCAAAGTTTTAGAAAAACACTAGGATTGGTTCACCCTATTTCATCTCCACAGTCCTCAACTGACCGGGATATCCTCTTCCTTCTCGCGTGTCCCTCGGACCACCGGGTTTTATAAAAAACTTTCTTTATCGAAATCAGTTTTCAAAGCCAGCACCGCTCTACAGCAACCTTCCTAACCATACATGACCGCGGACTCGACTATTCGAATAGATTTACACTCTACAGAGGTTGTACACTTTACCCACATGATTTGATACATCTGTCGGGATTACCCCCGGGTCGTCATACTAAAGTATGCGGGTCTCGAATAATCAAACAGAACCTTCGGAAAGTCCACTTTGACATGGGCCCTACCCTATGATTTGTTCCCCTCAACACCGGGACGTCTGGATCCACGGACCAACCAGAGTGCAACCCAGCTCCTTCAGATCCGGAACTTTCAATGAGAGGTTCATAGTATCACCGGTCACTCACATGGGTGATCCTACTTCCTTCGGGTGACTGCCTCGCAGTTGACCCTTTTCATAAAGTAAGCCCAAAAGTAGAGGGAGATGATCCCTTATAAGTAGTTTTGCGGATACCCATATTGAATTGAACTAACTTTGTGTTAAGCCCCGTCCCACTTCAGGGTAATGTGGTTGCACGGATTAATTGTTCTAGCAAAACTGCAAAGAACCGGGTGCGTTTTCGTAATTAGTTTTCCTCCTTATCCACTTAAACATCATTTGTAAAACCAAAACCTTTTTATTTCTCAACTCTCTTGGCATGCCAAACCTTGCCAAGGTTTTCTCATAAAGTGTTTTTGTAGAACTTTTTCTGGGGTCTTCCCATCCTATACCTTTACTTTGGATAAAACAGTGTCTCCAAAGGAGGGTGGTATCATTCACCACATACTATACTAGGGGAAATAGGTTTCACCAAAAAGGGGTGTACCTAGTGGTACTAAATTAGTAATGGCTTGGAGGAGCCAAGCCTTCCCACGTATAAAGCATAGCTTGGGAAACAATGCAATTTGCATAAATAAGTAGATAAAACATGCATAAGTAAAGTAGTAGTACAAGGGATTATGAGAAATAAGGTGGCTTTCCTGATGATCAGAAATATTGCAATATGTCCCTGGACTGTTTTAGATAACCAAGAATACCAGATAATAATAAGATCTCTTCTTCTCGTCATCAGGCAATCGCAACTATCATTGTCGACGATCACACATGCAAACAAACAAGTGGCACAATCATCACAAGGCATACAAACATCATATACTACAAAAAAATAAGGAATACATGTTACAACTCATTAGGGTGTGGGATTAATGGATTTGGAAAGATGGGGAAATGTCTTGGAGCATTTGAGGGAAATCCATCTCTATTTAGGGTCTAGAAACTAGGTAGGAGAGAGTTTTTAGATCAAGGTCCCTTTCTGTATGATATCAATATACAAAAAGGATATCATCATAAAGGTATTGATAAAATGAAACCAACAAAACTGGTTTCACTATTTTATCAATTACCCTTGATTTATAATAAATTTTCTAGTGAATAAAACTCTAGTTTTAGGAAATAAATCACGATAAAAGTTTTGGAGTTCCAAATATTATTTCCTTGGATACTTGTGTTGTGTTTGATGGAATGATTCATTGATAGTTGGAACCACTTTAAGATAATTAACAAAATGCCCTCAGGAAATTCCCAAAGGCAGTACTAGAGGAAATTTGTCTTTTTAACCAGATTTATTCTACGTGAGCTTTTGATATGAATCAAAAGGTGCATGTTAGGTATTTAGGATACCTTTCTGTAGAAATTTGAATCACTCTTTTTGGATTTACGTAACTAATAGTGTGAATTTATTGGTGATTAAACCATGCATAGAAAGGTTTAATTCACCAAAATTCAAGGACAGCTCAATAAATATTGGGCTCCTAGGGTTTGAAGGATATAGGTATGAATATCTACTGGGAGTTGGAAGAAGGCCAATACCCAGTTTTTTTTTACCTAGAATTTTTTTTAAATTCTTAATTGGGCTGATTTTGTTATTTTTACACCAGGAAGCAAATGAGGATGATGCCAAGTGGTAGGCTGGGTATACTAGATACCTTTTAGTACCCAAAGGTTTTATGTCATTTGGAGTTGTAAAACTACAGGTAGGATTTAATGAGTGTTTTAGATACCTGATGTAAATTGATTTAATATAATTAATCTATACATACTCTGAGCTAACCAAGGTTACAGAATGTTTGGGAAAACATGCAGGTATCTAGGGGATTTTAGATCTGGGAATTTTGGTTGGTTTTCCAATTTCATTCCTAATTAAACCTACTAGGTAAACTAGCAGGTCTGAGTAAAAAGACAAAGGAATAGGGTTTCCTAGGCCCGATGCAGAGGAAGACGTACCGCAGTGGGAGAATCGGCCCACCCGAGTGGATCAAGGCACGAGAGAAGAGGGTTTCAAACCGCTCGGTACTGAACAAGACAGGTACATGTGATGTGATGCAAATGCCATGTGATGATTTTTCTAAACCAAACAAGACAAGTAAAGCAGTACTAAACAATAAACTAAATATTTGTACTCCAAATAAACTTAATTTGGCTTTTAAAATATTTTTCAAATAATTTTTATACCCAATTTAGGCCTACAAATGTCTCTGCATAAATTTCCATTTTAACAGAAGCAAATTACAAAAGCAAGCCTCCAGATGTGTATGATTTACTTTTGTGATTCTAATGGTATATTATTTGTATTTTTTGGATAAACAGAACAAAAGTTATTGAATTTACAAGTTTGAATAACTAATAGATTCAAAAGAAAATTAAATTAAAATCCTAGAGACGTGGACGTGTCTGATTGGCTGATACCGTTTCGGTTGGATCTGTCATCCAAAGACATAGGATTTAAGTGACACTGTGCGGCTCAGATCTAAAGAAAAAGTTTCGCTAAGTGATTTATCCGTGGCCACAAGATCTAGATCTGACGGCTTCAAAGCATGCGACCATTGCCTGGCGGCGCTAGCGACAGCGGCGCACTGCCAGTGGGGTTCCGGCGGCTACGGAGGGGGCTGGGGTTGGCAGAGACGTTTACCAGACTCGCGAGGTCACGCTGATGTTCAACGTCTCGCTGGTGTGGCCGGGGGCGTGCTGTGTTGGCCGGAGGAGCTCGTCGGAAAGATTGCAGGTGTCGGGTGCACGGTGACGAAGACATTGGCAACGCTCTGGATCGCCCTAGCAGAAACCAGGTGTATTAGGAGACGTGCAATGGTACAACGAACTAGACAGGGGCAAGCAGAAGGCAGGGGCACTCGAAGGTTACCAGGATTTCTCGACGGAGTTGAGCAGCGGATCTGTAGTTTATAGAGGTGGACGAAGGCGACGTCCTGGTGCATTGCAGAGCAAACAAGTGGCATGAGATGATGTGCAGGAACCAAGCAAACAAACTCGCATGAACCAGAGGTGAAGGGGGGCACTGTACTCACCGGAATACGTCGTCGGAGACGCTCGGTATTGCGGCAGTTTAAATAGAATTGCGGGCAGCCTAGTGCGGGAGAAGGGGTGCTGAGTGAGGGGAAAGGAGCAGAGAGGGGAGGGGGTTAAATAGCCGGTGAGGGGAGAGGGGATTACGCGGCATTGATCGACAATTAAGCCTGCTTCAATCGCGGCAGTGATGGTGGTAACAGCAACGACGACGGGGTCGGGAGGTTACGGGATTTGAGTACGATGACTGCATGGCTTTTGGGTCCACCGGTCAGTGAGCGCGGGGTAGGCTTGTGTCACGTGAGAGAGAGAGAGAGAGAGAGAGAGAGAGAGAGAGAGAGAGGAAAGGCCCGGATGGGCTTGCTGGACTGCTTCTGTTTCTGGGCCGAATAGGTGGCGCCGGCCTTTTCTTGTTTTCCTAATCTTTTTCTTTTTCTATTTTGATTTTCTGAACTCATTTTCAAATGATAATCAAATGAGTTTGAATTCAAATTTCTTTTGGATTTTTGCAGTGAAAACTTTGTACTCAAATGAGTGTAAAACCTTACTGCTTAGTTCTAACAACTTTGACATAAAGGAAAATAAAATAAAACCATGCTTTAATATATTTTAGATAATAGGCATAAAGTGGTTTTATATTTGAATTTTGTTTTGAGAATTTTGTGCAAGCTTTAAATTCATATTTGAAATATTTCTGATCATAACAAGGTATTCTCATACTTTGAGAGTAAAATAGAACCATTGCCTTTCTAGCATAAAATAATAGGCATAAGAATGGTTTCTGATTTTGAAATCTTGTTTGAAAATAACCAAATGTTTATGAATGCATGAATGATATGCAAACTTTTCAAATTATGATTTTTGGGATGTTACAAATCTAACCCCCTTAAGGTGAATCTCACCCTCGAGATTCGGATTGGCTAGAAAATAGGTGAGGGTGGTCTTTCCGAAGATCATCTTCCCTTTTCCATGTTGCTTCCTCTTCGGAATGGTGGTTCCACTGAACTTTGCATAATTTTATAGTCTTTGTTCGAGTAACTCTTTCTGCAGTCTCAAGGATCTTGATAGGCTTTTCTTCATAGGTGAGATCACTTTCCAATTGGACCTCTTCCAAAGGTATAGTATCCTTCAAAGAAGTCTCCTCCATCTCCGGATGGCATTTCTTTAGCTGACTTACGTGAAATACATTGTGAACGGTAGACAATGATTCAGGCAATTCAATCTCATATGCTACTTCTCCTTTACGGCTCAGAATCTTGAATGGTCCAACATATCTTGGTGCCAATTTTCCTTTGACTCCAAACCTCTTCACTCCAAGAAGTGGTGATACTCTAAGATAAGCTCTATCATCCACCTCATAGGTGACTTCTCTACGCTTTGGATCTGTGTAGCTCTTTTGTCGGGATTGTGCCATCTTCAATCTGTCCTTTACCAACTTGACTTTCTCTTCAGCTTCCTAGATTAGTTCTGGTCCGAACAAGTTTCTTTCTCCAACACCATTCCATAGCAATGGTGTAGTACACTTTCTCCCATAGAGAAATTCAAACGGTGCCATCTCAATACTAGCTTCATAGCTATTGTTGTACGAGAATTCTGCGTAAGGCAAACTTTCATCCCAACTAGCTCCATAATCTAGGGCTCATGCCCTCAACATATCCTCTAAAATCTGGTTGGTCCTTTCTGTCTGTCCACCAGTCTGGGATGAAAAGCAGTGTTGAATTGCAATCTCGTTCCCAATGATTCATGCAGTTGCCTCCAGAAATGGGAAGTGAATTGAGTTCCCCTATCGGACACAATACTCTTGGGTACTCCATGCAGACAAACAATCCTATTCATATAAATCTTGGCTAACTTAGCACTTGTATAGGTTGTCTTCACGGGTATGAAATGAGCCACTTTAGTTAGGCGATCTACTACGACCCAAATGGAATCGTATCCCGATCTATTCCTTGGCAGTCCAGTGATGAAATCCATGCCAATCTTGTCCCACTTCCAATCAGGAATAGGTAGTGGTTGTAACAATCCTTTTGGTTTTTGATGTTCCGCTTTCACTCTACTACATACATCACACAAAGCAATATGTTCGGCGATGTCCTTCTTGAGATTATTCCACCAAAATATTTCCTTCAAATCCATGTACATTTTGGTGTTACTCGGATGAATGGAATATGGTGAGTTGTGTGCTTCCTGTAGAATCAGTTTCCGAATCTACGAATCTTGAGGAATATAGATACGTTTTCCATACCATAAAGTACCATGTTCGTCTTCATGGAATCCTTTGGCTTTCCCTTTGCTAATTTTTTCCTTAATCTCTTCAATTTCCTTGTTTATATTTTGGGCTCCCTTGATTTTGTCCAACCATGTGGTTGAACATCCAATGACATGAGATGTCCTTCAGGCACTATCTCCAATCTGAGATCCTTGAATTGGGCACACAGATCATCTGGCAATTCTCCCTTAGTAAGGCCATTCACATAAACCTTACGTCTTAATGCATCTGCTACAACATTTGCTTTACCGGGGTGGTATTGCAAACTCAAGTCATAGTCCTTGATGAGTTCTAGCCGTCTTCTTTGTCTCATGTTGATTTCTTTCTGAGTGAAGATACACTTAAAACTTTTGTGATCCATGAACACTTCGCAACGCTTTCCCAAAAGATAATGTCTCCATGTTTTGAGTGCATGGACAACAGAGGCGAACTCCAAATCATGAGTAGGATAATTCACTTCATGAGTTTTGAGTTGTCTCGAGGCATACACCACAACTTTACCTTCTTGCATCATAACTGCACCTAAACCTTGGTGAGATGCATCACAATAAACTTGGAAATCCTTCTCCAAATCTGGCAGACATAAGACTGGTGCTGTCACTAGTCTCTTCTCCAACTCTTGGAAACTGAGTTCACATCCTTCAGTCCAATCAAATTTCTTGTCTTTCTTAAGTAACTCCGTCATTGGCTTAGCTACCTCTGAGAAATTCTCAATGAATCTTCTATAGTATCTTGCCAAGCCAAGGAAACTACGAACTTCTTTCACTGACTTAGGAGATTCCCATTCAGTTATAGCTGACACTTTTGCGGGATCAACTACTACACCATCTCCTGACACAATGTGTCCAACAAATCCAACCTCATTCAGCCAGAATTTACACTTGCTGAATTTGTCATACAGCTTATGCTCCCTAAGCTTCTCAAGTATCAATCACAAATGTTCTTCATGCTCTTCATTGCTCTTGGAGTAGATCAAAATGTCATCGATGAAAACGACAACAAACTTGTCAATAAATTCCATGAACACCTTGTTCATCATATTCATGAAGTAGGCTGGTGCATTGGTCAAACCAAATGGCATCACGATGTACTCATACAATCCATACCTAGTGGTGAAAGCAGTCTTAGGTATGTCTTGTTCCCTTATCTTTAGCTGAAATTAGCCTAACCGGAGATCAATCTTTGAGAACACACGGGCTCCTTCTAACTGATCAAACAATTCACTGATTCTGGGTAAAGGATACTTGTTCTTGATAGTAACCTCATTGAGTGAACGATAATCTATGCATAACCTTTGACTTCTATCTTTCTTTTCAACAAACAAAACTGGTGCTCCCCGAGATGAAGAACTTGGTTGAATAAATCCTTTCTACAACTATTCCCCAAGTTGTTTCTTGAGTACTTTCAACTCATCAACTAACATCTTGTAAGGTCTCTTTGCTATTGTTCCTGATCCTGGCAGCAAGTCAATCAGAAACTCTACATCTCTATCAGGTGGCATTCCCGGCAATTCCTCCGGAAACACATCCGGATATTCTCTCACAATTAGCACACTGTCTATGCTAACCCCCTTAAGAGAATTTAACTTACTCCCTTTTGATTCAAAGTTAGACTTGAATCTAATCCTTTTATTATCCGGGGGTGTGAGTGTGACAGTATGATTGGCACAATCTAGTACTCCCTTGTACTTAGTCATCCAATCCGTTCCCAAAATGACATCTAATCCTTGGGAATCTAGGATTATCAAATTGACGGGAAACTTATACCTCCCAAATTCTATCACTAGATCGTGACATCCTGAGTTCACTATGATTTCTCCACCAGGAGAACTTACTTTTATAGGACACTCAATAGTTTCAACTGGAAGTCCATTTCTATCAACAAATGCTCTTGATATGAATGAATGCGATCCGCCGGTATCAAAAAGAACAAGTGCTGGAAAAGAATTGAGTTTGAACTTACCAGCCACAGCATCAGATTCTTCATATATTTCATCCACATTGATGTGGTTCACTTGTCCCTTTTGGAAGGGATTGGGCTTGTTGTAACCATCAACTTTCTTTTCTGGGCACTCATTAGCATAGTGCCCCATCTTCTTACACTTTAAGAATTCAACCTGACTTAGATCTTTCTTTACAGGCTGACTTCCACTTCCACTTCCACCTCCACTTTGGTGGCTCTTGTGTCCACTCTTGTGGTTCTTATACTTGTCATTATCATGACTGCGGTGATGCTTGTTGTCATGATGGCGGTTGTGGCTGTGGTGGTTGTTGTACTTTCCATGTTTGTGGGATCCAGAACTCCCACTATCATCATGATGGGAACACTTGTGAGACGATCCCGAGATGTGCTTATCAAAGCTATGCTTCCTCTTCCTGCTCTCAACCTGTTTCATCTTGTTCTCCAAGATGGTAGCCTTGTCACAAAGTGATTGTTAGGTTGGGACATATAGGCAAGAGACATCTGCAGATTCAACTCATCATTCAGTCCTTTGAGGAATTTCACCTTCCTCTTGGCATCTGTATCAACTTCATCCGGTGCATAACGTGCCAGATTGTTGAATTCCTCAATGTACTCAGCCACACTGCGGTGACGCTGTTTCAGATCGTGGAACTCCTTTTTTCTTCAAATTCATCACTCCGGATGAGATGTGAGCTGTACGGAATCCATCCTCAATGATAGCCCAAGTCACATCCTCAATGGGAGTGGTGATATGAAAGTTGTCCCACCAGGTTGCTGATGGCCCTTCAAGCAGATGTGCTGCGAACCTGACCTTTTCTTTGTTGGTACAACCAACAGTCACTAAGTCCTTGTTCACTGAACATAACCAGTCATTGGCTACCATTGGATCAGTGGTTCCCGAGAACTTTGTAGGCCTCAGTCTTAGAAATCTTGTGAGCATGTCAAATCCTGGTGGATTATTCTAGTTATTGTTGTTGTTATTCTGATTCTGGTTCTGCATGAACGTTGTCATCATCTACATCAGTTGAGCTTGCACTTTCATCAACTGTTGCATCTCGGGAGTGACATTGTTGTTGTTGTTGTTGTTGTTGTTGTTTTGGTTGGGGTTGGCACGTCGAGGAGGCATCTGTGGTTTTAATAAGGATAAGAATGAGATACCCATAGATGCTTAACATGCACAATACATCACATAGACAATCACAATAACCAAGCATCAAAATAACATAGAGTTTGAACGACATAAACAACAAGTTTTTTGGAAAAATGTAAACACACCATAGCAAGCCATCCACATGTTGGATGGTCATTGCGACTCAATAATCAAAGTACGATAGATGAAAGATAATCGAGTAGTCTACACTACTCCTCGGCATCAATCTCCACATCAACAAGGGTAAGACCTGCATTCTCCATGGTGGTCTTGTACTCCTCAACACTAGTAGTCAAGGCCTCAATCTTGGCACTAAGAGCCCTCTTCTGTGAGCGAAGCCTCTATATCACTCCCTACTGATGCTCAAGCTCGAAGTCCTTGGCCTCTAACTCTTCCTTCATCTCCCGGATCTTCTTGTTCCTGTCTTGGACTCTTTTCTCCTGGCTCTTGAACTTCTTGTCCTGGCTTTCAAACTTGGCCTCCATTTCCTTGACGATCTCGTCTTGCTCCACGAAGAGCTTGTCCTTCTCACGTAGCTAAACCTGGAGCTCGTCATTGCTAAGCATGACGTTGGTCCTATCAGTATTAAGGTGTCTAATAAGACCCTCTAGGTCCTGAAGGTACAGACGAATCGGCTCCATCGTCTCTCTAGTTGCATCCTCGTACTCTATAGCCTAACCCTCCTCGTTGTGTCTCCCGAAGGGGTGAAAGTAAAGACCTCTTAGCTCAGTGGAGTGCCTCCCTACCAGGCGCCCAAGTAACTCCTGTATGACTACATCTAATCCTTTCTCCTTGTCGTCATGCATCAGCTTGAAAGTGATAGCCTTCGTGGGTGTCTCTGCCTGGCGTCCCGGCTGTGTGACTCTGAAGCCCCATGGGTCCTTCCTCTCAAACTTGGTGAGCTGAAGTGTCATGATGCTAGGAACTGGAAGGTTGAGCACACTAGTGAGCTCAATGAGACGAGTACCAAAATGAGTTCCCTTGAACTCCTCGGCTGTGCTGATAACAACATTAGGCATCTATTTTTATAAGACAGAGAAAAGTTACAACCAACACAAGTAGAGAAAATTCACAAGGCAAAATATCACAAGAACAACTTTTAGCAACGAACACACAAGTCATGGCATACACAAATCCATTACAACACCAAAGGTTCAACATAACTTAAACAAATTTTTGGAAGTAAAAACGATAAGTGTGGTGGTCCAACTAACGAAGTACGTTACAACTCTCACTCACTAGAAAAAATAGCTATCAGGGCATCCTTAGTGGCCATCTGTCTATCTTGTTCACAAGACTCCCATATTAGGTCTATGATGTCTCCCCTTAGTTGTTGGTTGGTAGTCTCTAATTCTTGGGTATGCTTCTTTTCTTCTCTAAGGTCATTTTGGGTGTTGAGCATTCTTCACTTGAGTCTATCACCAAGCTCCTTGATGGCATTCCAAGCTGCATTTCTTGTAGAGTCAAAGAATGTTGTGTGCATTACAGAGTTGGTGACCATGCAGAATCCTGACTCCTTGTGTTTGTCTTCCTTGTTTTTGTAAAAGTGAAGTTGCACCCACCAATACTCTTCTCCTTCATACATCACAGGGAATCCGTTGTACACAGCTGCACCATGTATCCCCATGGTAACCATAAGGTTCTTGAGTGCCTTGGGAAATTCAGTCTCACACTCCAAAGTCATGGTCATGAGTGGTCCCTTCCTCATGGCTTCGTTGATGGATTTCATCTACAAATAGAGATGAGAAATAAGATTAGAAAAGTTTACGAGAAAGAAAAAAAAGACAAGTGTGGAAATTTTTCAAAGTGTTGAAATTTTTTCCTTAGTGGTTTCTTAGTCTAATCCAAGCTAGGGTCATAATCCTACAGGAAACACAGTGCTCTAATACCATCTGTAAGACCCCACCTTTATAAAGTTTAAGGTCCCTGTGATTGCAATGCTAGTCCCTGGATCAAATGCTAGCATCCACAGTTTAAGATGAAGTACACAGAAACTAAGGTCATTATTACATCGTCATTCTAGAGATAACATAGTCTTTTACAACTCCATGGCCATAGGCTAGTACAAGAGTTTAACTTAACAATAAAAATAAAAGTCTTCATCTTCATGTGCCACAGGCAAGCATGTTAAGTGTAGACTCATAACCCTAATCCCCATCAGAGTAACCTGCAACATCACAAGTTACAGCCACATTGGGTCAATACATTGGAATAGTATTGGCAAGTGATACCTTAGTAGAATAATAGTATCTAGCTTCTACATGAATTTGGCTAAGTGTAGCTTAGGCTTGCTTTGCTCAAAATAGGTTTTACCTATCAGTTGAAAACACTAAGTTTTTGTTTGGCCAAAACTCCCAAGGAACCACCAATGGACATTGGTGAACCTTTACCCTTATTCAACCACAAGTTTTTAACTTAGAAATTGGGATGAGGAGATTCTTGATAGATTCCATGTCTTGATGCTCAATTTGTCCATTACCGGGGACATGGCTAAGTACTTAGATTCTTCCTTCTGTAGAGGTGGTGCACTTTCCCCACAAGACTTGACTTTCATCAAGATGAGACCTTTCAGAAGCCTTCCCTTAGACCAAATGGACGATTTCCAACCTATCACCCTACCACCAAATGTCAAAATGGCTAAGTTATTGCAACCTATATGATCAAGGCAGAGCCCATATGCCATGTGGTTGCACTAGAAGCTTCTAAACATATGGCATGTCAAATACCTTTGTTCCTGGGTGGCTTTCCACAAGTGTGATACACAAGGTATACCATAGATATGGGCCTTGTGTAACCACTCAACATAACCCAAACAACCATTCCACCCAGATGTTTCATTCACTTAGTTATTTTATAAGCAAAAACACAAGTCAAACACTTGGCAATATTTTTCCATAGCATATATATAATCCACCCTTGGTTACTACTAGCTAGTATAAGCATGGAAATAGCAAGTATCTTAACTTAGAGAAAATTCTAACAATTCTACAACTACTAGGATTTCCCAAGCATAACATATAGATACTTAGCAAAAATTGTCATGCAAGCCCTATACAAAATATCACTAATGCATAGTCAAAATATTGGGAAAAAAATATGAAGCACCACTTTCCTTGGTATTTGGGGGAGTAACAACAATCCTCACAGTCACAATCACCACTAGCACCAAAATCTACACATAAAATGATAGCACGAAATTCATATTTCAAATATTCAAGCAAAAATATATGAATGCATGCAAATTCCATGTGATGATTTTTCTAAACCAAACAAGACAAGTAAAACAGTACTGAACAATAAACTAAACATTTATACTCCAAATAAACTTAATTTGGCTTTTAAAACATTTCCCAAATAATTTTTATACACAATTTAGGCCTACAAATGTCTCTGCATAAATTTCCATTTTAACAGAAGCAAATTACAAAACCAAGCCTACAGATGTGTAGGATTTATTTTTGTGATTCCAATGGTATATTATTTGTATTTTTTTGGATAAACATAACAAAAGTTATTGAATTTACAAGTTTGAATAACTAATAGATTCAAAAACAGATTTTAAATTAGAATCCCAGACACGTGTGCGTGTCTGATTGGCTGATACCTTTTCGGTTGGATCGATCATCCAGAGCCGTAGGATTTAAGTGACATTGTGCGGCTCAGATCTATAGAAAACATTTCGCTATGTGATCTATCTATGGCCACAAGATCTAGATCTGACGGCTGCAGAGCATGCGACCATTGCCTGGCGGCGCACTGCCAGTGGGGTTCCGGCGGCTACGGAGGGGGCTGCGGTTGGCAGAGACGCTTACCAAACTCGCGAGGTCACGCTGATGCTCAACGTCTCGCTGGTGTGGCCGGGGGCATGTTGTGTTGGCCGGAGGAGCTCGTCGAAAAGCTTGCAGGCGTCGGGTGCACGGTGATGAAGACGTTTGCGATGCTCCGGATCGCCCTAGCACAAACCAGGTGTATCAGGAGACACGCAATGGTACGGCGAACTAGACAGGGGAAAGCAGAAGGCAGGGGCGCTCGATGGTTACCAGGATTTCTCGACGGAGTTGAGCGGCGGCTCTGTTGTTTGCAGAGGTGGACGGAGGCGACGTCCTGGTGCATTGCAGAGCAAACAAATGGCATGAGATGATGCGCAGGAACCAAGCGAACAAACTCGCATGAACTAGAGGTGAATGGGGGCACTGTACTCACCGGAATACGTCACCGGAGATGCTCGGTACTGCGGCGGTGCAAATGGAATTGCGGGAAGCTTGGTGGCGGAGAAGGGGTGTTGAGTGAGGGGAAAGGAGCGGAGGGGGAAGGGGTTAAATAGCCGGTGAGGGGCGAGGGGATTACGTGGCATTGATCGGCAATTAAGCTTGCTTCAATCGCGACAATGATGGTGGTAGCGGTGGCGACGACGTGGTCCACCGGTCAGTGAGCACGGGGTAGGCTTGCGTCGCATGAGAGAGAGAGAGAGAGAAAAGGCCCAGGTGGGCTTGCTGGGCTGCTTCTGTTACTGGGCCAAATAGGCGGGCCGGCCTTTTCTTGTTTTCTTAATTTTTTTCTTTTTCTATTTTGATTTTCTAAACTCATTTTCAAATGATAATCAAATGAGTTTGAATTCAAACTTCTTTTGGATTTTTGTAGTGAAAACTTTGTACTCAAATGAGTGTAAAAACTTACTGTTTAGTCCTAAGCACTTTGACATAAAGGAAAATAAAATAAAACCATGATTTAATATGATTATAGATAATAGGCATAAAGTGGTTTTATATTTAAATTTTGTTTTGAGAATTTTGTGCAAGCTTTAAATTCATATTTGAAATATTTTTGATCATAACAAGGTATTCTCATATTTTGAGAGTAAAATAGAATCATTGCGTTTCTAGCATAAAATAATAGGCATAAGAATGGTTTGTCATTTTGAAATATAGTTTGAAAATAACCAAATGTTTATAAATGCATGAATGATAAGCAATCTTTTCAAATTATGATTTTTGGGATGTTACACCATGATGAGTACATGTACAAAAATGAAAAAAAATAGAGTTCGTTACCAGCCTCTTACCACACCTCAAGTTGTCTTAATCTTCATTATTTCCCTTCATTTGTGTGACTTGAATAATAACATGAAACCAAACTCCACTGAGGACTGCTGAACCCTGAAAATAACTTCACAAAACCAAAGAAGAACAACAAATATTTTTGGTGTTTTCGATTTTTTAAAGCAAACAAACAAAGAAAATTTTTCTTTAAGGCAAACCAAAACTAAAAAGCAAAGAAACAAACCAAGAGAAACAACGAAAATATTTTTGGTCTTTTTGTGTTTTAAGAAAGCAGAAACAAAAACCAAAAAGAAAGCGAACCAATGGATATACAAAGAACCGACGAAACATGATATAAAGATGAGTGTGATGTCGGTATACCTCCCCCCAATCTTAGGCTTTTGGCCTAAGTGGGGCTCAACTCCATGGTGACCAAGAAGATGAACCTCCGTAATATGATGAGGAGGCCCCTTCGTCCTGGTACGAGCTCGAGGACTCCCTGTGTAGTGCATAGAGGGGTCGGACGAAGGCGCGTCCCCCTGGTAGTGTCCATGGAAGACAAGAATGCGCAGCTTCTCGTCCATATCCTCCTTGGAGCGTGACAAAGGTACCTGGGAATTACTGAACAAAGTGGTTTGGTGCAGAGGAATCTCTCTCTCTTCCCATCAGTAAACAACAATCTATAAACCAGACTCTCAAGGGTAGAGCCAACAGTGACAAAGTGATGCGCTTTCATGGCATCAAGATCAAGCCTTTGAGGATCCCGAACGGTATCATTTGGATCAACATCAAGGTCCAAGGCAACAACAACACGTGCAGCAATAATTCCCCCATAAATGGGTCCCATAGTAGCTAAGCGACGAACAATGAGAGAACCAAGATTCTACCTGGTTTCATTATTGAGTGCTAATATGTCAGAAACGTATCTATAATTTTTGATGCTCCATGCTGGTTTAGTATCTACTTTTCTTTGCTTTGTCTACACTTTGAGGTGCTTTTTACATGTTTTCTAGTACTAACCTATTAACAAGTTGCCATAGTCCCAGTTGCCTGTTTTCTGCTGTTTTTGGTTACAGAAAAGCTAGTAAGGAAATATTCTCAGAATTGGACGGGACAAAAGTCAAAGTCAATAACTTTTCGTGGGGAACAAGGAGTCCAGAGGGGAGACGGAGAGGCATGCCATGGCGAACACACCTCCCTAGGCGCGTGTGGACCCTGCCCCGTGCCTAGGCAGGGTGTGGGGCCCCTAGCTACCGCCTCGGCCTCCCCCTTCGCCTATAAGAAGCCCTAGATGCAGAAACCCTAAGTACCAGATCAATATTCCATGAAACCTTCTGTAGCCACCGCCACCGTCGTCCCTAGATCGGGGGGATCTAAAGTTCTTTCCGGCACCCTGCCGGAGGGGAGATTATCCCGGACGCCTTCTATCCGGTATGATGTGTGAGTAGTTCCACCTTGTACTATGGGTCCATGTACTAGCTAGATGTTTGTATCTCCTCCTTGTGCTTTCATGTATAGATCTTGTGAGCTCCGTTCATGATCAAGAACTAATCTATTTGTAATCATGCATGTTGTGTTTGCGGGGATCCGATGGATATTGAGATTATTATGTTGGTTGGATTAATGGTTTTGACTTTATGATTCTATCATGTATGTGTTGTTTGTGATATTGCATGCTCTCCGTTTTTAGTAGCTATCTTGGCCGAGTAGTTGCTAGTGACTCCAAGAGGGGGTATTTATGCTCGATAGTGGGTTCATGCCTCTAGTTTCCAAGGGAAGTGACAGAAATCTCTTCGGTTGTAGATGTGTTGTTGCTACTAGGGAGAAAACAACGGTCTCTTGTTCATGGAACATGTGGACTATTTACCTTACACACTTTGCTTAAAGCAGTTATCTGTTGCTTACAAATTAATACTGGAGGGGGTTCAGATGATAACTTGAAGGTGGACTTCTAGTCATAGATGCAGTTGTATGGCAGTCTATGTATCTTTTTGTATTGCCCAATCGAATCTCATAGGATCTTTCTGACTAGTAATTACATTGTTATGCCTTTCTTAGTTCCTGTCAATTTCCCTACTGTAATTTGTTTACCCTTCATGCCATGTTGTTTATCTAAGGAGAGCACCTCTAGTGAACTATGGACCCCGGTCCAATCTTTACCATTGATACATCTTCCACTGTTACTTGTTTACTTGCTGCAAACCACCATTACCTTCCACACCATACGTTTAATCCTCTGTTACAACAACCAATGATATTGACAACCTCACTATTAGTTGGGGCAAAGTCTTGACTTTGTGTTGTGCAGGTCTCCGCGTTGCTTGCAACACCTGTGTGACGTTTCCTTCCTCCTACTGGTTCAATAACCTCGGTTTCTTACTAAGGGAAAACTTGTTGCTGTGCTGCTTCACACCTTGCTCTTGGGATTCCCAACGAAGTGCTCCTACATCAACTCAGCGCAGCCAACAAGCTTTTCTAGCGCCGTTGCCGAGGAGGCTAAGGGCGTCTTCACTAGGGGAGTCCTTCACTTGCTTTCTCTTTAATTTGTTTTTAGTTTGCTTAGTTTCTTTTGCCTCTTTTAAAAAAACTCAAAAAAATTAGTTTAGTTTGGTTTGCTTTCTTTATTCAAAACACAAAAAAATTAGTTCCTGCTCTAGCTGTTGCTGCTGTTTTTTGGCTTGCCCACCTTTGCCAAAATGAACTCTACTGAGAACACCAAGTTGTGTGATTTCACTAGCACGAACAACAATGATTTCCTTAGCACACCTATTGCTCCACCTGCTCCTGATGCTACCTTTTATGAAATTAAGCCTGCTTTGTTGAATCTTGTGATGAGAGAGCAATTTTCTAGTGCTAGTTCTGATGATCCTGCTTCCCATCTCAATAGCTTTGTTGACCTTTGTGAGATGCAAAAGTATAAGGATGTAGATGGAGATATTATTAAGCTCAAGCTTTTTTCCTTTCTTCTTGAGAGGAAAAGCTAAAGAATGGTTGCTATACTTGCCTAAAAATAGTATTGATTCTTGGACTAAGTGTAAAGATGATTTTATTGGAAAATACTATCCTCCTGCTAAGATTATATCTACAGGAATTGACATTATGAAATTTAAACAACTTGATAGTGAACATGTTGCTCCAGCGTGGGAAAGAATGAAATCTTTGGTTAAGAATTGCCCCACTCATGGACTCACTGCTTGGATGATTATCAAAACTTTTTATGCAGGTTTGAACTTATCCTCAACAAATCTGTTGGATTCAGCTGCTGGGGGTACCTTCATGGGCCTCACTTTGGGTGCTGAAACAAGGCTCCTTGATAATATGATGGTTAAATACTCTGAATGGAATGTTGAGAGAGCTCCACATGGTAAGAAGGTAAATTCTATTGAGGAAACTTTCTCTTTGAGTGATAAGATTGATGTTATTATGGCTATGCTTGTTAATGGGAAAGCTCCTCTAGATCCTAATAGTGTTCCCTTAGCCTCTTTGGTTGCTCAAGAAGAGCAAGTTGATGTGAACTTCATTAGAAACAACAATTTCAACAACAATGCATATAGGAATAATTTTGGTGGTAACAACGATTATAGGCCTTATCCTCCTAATAATGGCAATTCCTATGGAAGCTCTTACAACAATGCTAGAAGTGCCCCCTGTGAACTTGAAGTCATGCTCAAAGACTTTATTAGTAAACAAACCACTTTCAATAAGACTATAGAGGAAAATCTTTTAAATGTTGAGAAAAATATATCTTCTCTGTCTAAAGGCCAGTCCTCCTTGATTAATAAAGTGGCTGCTAAACCTGAAACTATGGAAAGTACCTTTTCTGCCACTCATGCCATACAAGTTACTATTGATGAAAATGTTAGGCTGTTAGATCAACTTCATGCTAGGTGGGAAAGGGAAGCTGAAATTGATAGAAAAAATAGTGTGTGCACCATCACCACTAAACCACAAGTAGTCCCTATTCCTCCTCCTACTATGACTAAGACTATTGAGACTACTACTAGTGATGCTAAGTTTGACTTTGGTATAGATGGTTGCAATATTTCTGAAGTAATTATGTTCTTGCAAAAGCTTGCTAGAAGTCCTGATGCTAGTGATATGCATGTTGCTTTCACCAAACACATTACAGATGCTCTTGTTAAGATTAATGTAGAGAAGCTAAAACACAAAGCTTCTATTCCTAGGAAAGTAGAAGATAGTTGGGAACCCATTATTAATGTTCAAGTGAATGACTTTGATCGCAAAGCTTCATGTGATCTTGGTTCTAGTGTCTCTATTAAGCCTAGGAAGATTTATGAAATGCTTGATTTGCCACCATTGGAAGATTGTTATTTGGATGTCCCACTCAATGATAATGCTAAGAAGAAACTCATGGGGAGTATTAATGATTTTATCATTATGGTTAACAATGCCTATGTCCCTGTTGATTTCTATGTTTTGGATGTTGAATACAATGCTTCTTGTCCTATTACTTTGGGAAGACCTTTTCCTAGAAAAGTTGGTGCCATCATTGATATGAAAGAAGGCACCATTAAATATCATTTTCCATTCAAGAAAGGTATTGAACACTTCCGTATGTGGAGAGAGAAGTTGCTTTTTGCTCCTCCTTTGAAAGTAAGGTTTGATGTTAATGCTTCTTCATTTGAAAATACTTGATTCTTCTTGCTTCTTGTGCCAAACTTAAAGGCGTTAAAGAAAAGTACTTGTTGGGAGATAACCCAAGAATTTCCTTGAGTCTTGGAAGTTATTACTTCAGTAATGACCTCTCCTTGTCATTTTTGTTTGCTTTTTGTGCCAAGAATGACCTCTAATGAGAGGGATGTAAGATTTTGGGAGTTGCTGTCCCGAAACAAATTTCTATCCTCCACCAAAAAATTTCATGAGGAGTCTCTGTAACTCGGATTGAGCTCAAAATTTACGAATAAACCCCCAATATGTTAGCTAACTTTCGTTAGATCAACACTTTTTGATTTGAGCAACAGCAGATTTTCGAAAAAATTGGTTTCTACCTGTTGGTCTGTTTTGACAGATTTCTGCCATTATTTGCATTTGCTTCTTATTGATTCCTTTTTGAGTTTTCTTTAGGTGAATTGAGCTTTTTGAAGGAGTTACTACAGTAGATTGTGTTTTTAGTGAAAAGCCTTGCTGTTCCATAGCTTTTCCAAGAGGTCTAATATCTTTTGAATACACTAATGTTGCTAATGAAGATTGTGCGAAGTTTTGTATGAAGGAAAAAATTTAGGTGCAGAGAGAGAATGATGTAATGAGATGAAGAATGGACAAAAGCTCAATCTCCGGGATGCCACCATGGTGTCACCCCAAGAAATATCCAAGAGGTACAAGCGTCAAAGCTTGGGGATGCCCAAGGCATCCCCTTCTTCATCAATAAAAAACTCAGGTCTGTCTAGACACTTCGTTTTTATTGTTTCTTTGAACGTCTTAGTTTTCGTTTGCTTTGCTTAGTTTGTTTAGTTTGCTTTATGATTTTGGACCCCCTTTCCCGCTGTGTTGTTTTGCAAATAAGTTGCTTGGTGTTGGAAAGGAGTAGTAAGTTCTAGATTGAAAGTGCAAGAGGAGCTTGCATTGACTATGACTTAGACTTTAGCATGATATGCGTTGTTTTGACCTTATGCTTAGTGATTATGGCTGTAGCATGTCTTGTTCCAAACAATTGGGATTGCTTAGTGTGCCTTGAAGAAATTATGCGTTGTTTTAGCATGCAAAAAGCATAGTATTGTGGTATTCTCCTTTGATGCTTTGCTTGGGTTGACTTGGCACATGCTCACACCATGTTATGACTATGAACAAGTCACCATTATCCTCTATGATCATTTAGTCCTTGACTTGTAGTACCACTCTATGCTATGATTAGTAATGCTTTGTTGCTCTGCATGATTATGGCCATTATGCTCTCTTATTTAGTTGCTCCCAGTATTTTGCTAGCCTCCACTTGTATGAGTAATCTCTACTCATGCTTCCAACTCCCAAGAAACCAAGTTATTCCAAAGTGTCCACTATAAACTCTTATGCATGGTGTGTTACACCATTCCAAGTATATTCTTGTTTTCAGCTATCTTCTAATTAAAAATTATTTTGTTATGTGAAAACTTAGTGATTAAAGCCCTCACAAACTTGATGGCACACTTGTTGGCTACGCTAATTTGATGTAGGAGCGCTTCGTTGGGAACCCCAAGAGCAAGGTGTGAAGCAGCACAGCAGCAAGTTTTCCCTCAGCAAGAAACCGAGGTTATCGAACCAGTAGGAGGAAGGAAACGTCACACAGGTGTTGCAAGCAACGCGGAGACCTGCACAACAAAAACTCAAGACTTTGCCCCAACGAATCAGTGAGGTTGTCAACCTCACCGGTTTGCTGTAACAAAGGATTAAACGTATGGTGTGGAAGGTAATGGTGGTTTGTAGCAAGTAAACAGTAATAGTGGAAGATGTATCAATGGTAAAGATTGGACCAGGGTCCATAGTTCACTAGAGGTGCTCTCCTTAAATAAACAATATGGCATGAAGGGTAAACAAATTACAGCGGGGAAATTGACATGAACCGAGCAAGGAATAACAATGCAATTAATAGTAAGAAAGATCCTATGAGGTTGATTGGGAAATACAACAATATACATAGACCTCCATACAACTGCATTTATGACTAGAAGTCCACCTTCAGGTTATCATCCGAACCCCCTCCAGTATTAAGTTGCAAGCAACAGACAACTGATTTAGGCAAAGTGTGTAAGGTAAACAGTCCACATGTTCCATGAACAAGAGACCGTTGTTTTCTCCCTAGTAGCAACAGAACATCTACAACCGAAGAGATTATTGTCACTTCCCTTGGAAACTAGAGGCATGAACCCACTATCGAGAATAAATACCTGTGGCATCCCGCCAAAACCACTACTAGAAAATCGCGTTGAATGTGTGCATTGCATCGTCATCATCATGCATTGTTTGCCTAAAAACTATTTTCGCAAAACCTATTTTTGTTTCTAAAACGCCCCGTCTTTATTTAAACGCAAAATCCGGGTCGCCAGAATATTTTGTCTTGTCTGCTATCGGTTTGCAAACGGTCCGTTTAAAACAAATAAAATATGAAATTATTTTTTAGTGGGGGCAGTCGAACGGGCCGATTCGACCCGAACGACCACCCCCAGAAATTAAAACGGCCCACCCATAATCCTAAAGCTACCCAGTCCTAACCTACCCAGCCCCCCTCCACCTCACCCCAACCAACCCCCTCTCGACACCTCACCTCTCTCCCTCACCCCCTCCAATCAGCCGCTGCCACATCACCTTCTGCCCTCTCTCTCCCCACTCCCCACTCTTCCCCGGCCCCACCCCCGCCTGGGCCCGCGCCCCACACAGCCCCCCATTCTCTCTGGCCACACTCCCTGACGCATACCCGCCTGCCCCTGTGACCCTGCCACCTGGGTCCCACCCCTGGCGCCTTGGCCCACCGCTCCACCTCCCCTGGCACCCTCCCCAGGTCCGCCTCCCCCGAGCGAACCGCCCCCGACCACCCATCGCGCCCGCACCCCCTCTCCCTGTCCCGCACGCGACCCCGCCCCCTTTTCTTCCTCCCCTCCCGCGCCGCCCCCTCCCGTGCTCACCGCCCGGCCCCGCCTCGCACCGGCGCCGCCTCGGTCGCCCTCGCCCCTGCTAGCTCGCCCCGGACGTCTCCCGTGCCGCCCGCCTCCGGCCGGCCGCTCCCTCCTTCCGCTCGCGAGCCGTCCCCGCCGGCCTCCGCAGACGACCGCCAAGCTCCGCCCCCGCCTGCTTCACGCCTTCGTCCCCAGCTCCGGCCGTCCCGAGCGCCGCCGGCGTCGCGCCAGCGGGCCTGCGCCTCCTCCTCTGGACCCCAGCCGAGCACGCCGTCGCCTCCGTCCGCCCAAGACCATCACCGTCTTCCTCGACCCTGCCGCCCAGAAGCTTCCTCCGGGCCGCCGTGTTCTGCCCCGCGCCAGCGCGACGGCCGTCGGTCGCGCGTCCCCTCTCCGTCACCCTGCGAGTCCCTGTTACCTCCGGCCGAACCCTGCCTTGGCGCGTCGCTCGCGATCTGCCTCGTCCTCGGCCTCATGCGACCCTGCCCCTCCGGCACCCTCACCGTGCCCCGTTCTGGTGTCTCTGAGAACCACGCGATGGACATGTTGGATGGGATTCACGACAAGACCTTCTCGTCAACAAGGCCGCATCGATGCGGATCCAACTCCGACATGCTAGCATCCAAGATCTCCCTCGCGGACCATCAAGCCCTTCTACCTGGACCCGTAGACCTTTGGCTGGGACCTAAGTTCGACCGTCGACAGGGAACTAAGGGACAACACACCAAGATCGTCTTCCCGGAACTCGAAGGCTGATTCTATCGGACCCCGAAGACCGGACCCGGCCCGACAAGTTCTTCCTCTCGGATCCGAGGACACCGAGACGCTGGACCCTCAAGTTCTCCTTCACGGACGCCAAGTACCTCCCTCGGACGCCAAAACCCGGACCGAAAGGAACGCCAAGTCCGACCCGACCCGCGGAACCGACAAGGTCCCCACGAATGCGACAAGAACGGCACCGACCCAAAACGAACCCGATGCGCCCCGGCACCAAACCAAGTCCTGCTTTCCGGATGCGCCAAGATCTACCCCGTTACCCGAGAACGATCCCGCCGAGACCGAACCCGTCGAACCCTGGACCCTGTCGAACCCCGAACCCCGGAACCCCAAGTTCGTCGAGACCCCCTAATGTGTGAACCCCTTCCCGAAACCCTATTTTATAATATAATACAACTTGTCACATATTAATCATTCATCTTGCATGCATAATTGTGTGGTTTGGGGGCCTTATGCCAATTCACCATATAATTAAATATGGGGCCCATATGCGGGCAAATCTAGTCTCATATTGGCCTCATTTAAATTTGTGTAGCGAACCGGTGATATATTTTGCCTTGTTAAAACAACATTTAATTTGTGGGTGGATAAATAACTTGAACCATCTAACTAATTGTCGGGACCCCGGTTCCGCTTAATATGACCTAATTGCATCGCATTTTTGCCATGCCATACATCATACATGCATCATGCCGATCTTTTGCCTTAGTATTAAATAGTGCATCCGGTGCTTCTTCTAGTGTTTTGCTTCTTCGCGGATAAGGCCGTTGAGTTGATGCGAGTGTCGACCCGATCTTCGGTTGAATCTTCGGCAATGATTTTCAGGCGAGCATCTCCCCCTTTCTACCTATCTTACTTTTATAGTATTTATTCCCTCCTGTTGATCTATTGGTATCTGTGTTGCGATGCTCTAGTTTCCGTAACTGTGATATCCCATTGCAGCCATATATTGCCTTGGACACATCCTATTACCTGTTGTTTGGTAGATAGTTGGACTTGCGCGTCGTAGCCGCTTGCTCAAGTGCTGTCGCGTGTCGTCAATTGCCACAGTTGTTGGTGTATTGCCGTCTGTTTGGTGTTGGAGATGATCTCGGCTTTACTTTTCGTTCACTTTAATTCCTGTTTAACAACTAAAATGGAAGTAAGTAAGTAGAGGCATCGGTGGGTGACAGATAATATTTGGTTTCCGACCGCCCACTTGTGTCCCGTAGGACCCCGAGTACTTGATACCTGTTCCTTGATTTATCGCGCTATCCACATACGGGGAATTATGGGCCCCCCTTAGCCAGAGCTTGATTCCGTCTTATTTCTTGGGGCCACAAACTAGTTTGAGGTTTTATTTACGATCATGTACTTATGCCATGCTACTGCTTTATTTACGATTGTGCGAGGAGCACACTGTACTGTTTAGGTAAGCGGAGTGTTTTCGCGGTATCGACAAGCCCAGTCACACTTTCGGGTTCCCAGTCGTTTACAGCCATTGACGCAAACCTTGAGTCCGTCTCGGAGCTAGCTTACTCCGTTGCGGGTCTACTCAATGGGGTGGCCCCCTGAAATATTTCTGAATCCTGTGATTGCTTTGTCGTGAAAGCCTCGTTGGGTTTTGATTTGGTTTTTCCGAGGTCGATCGTGTGTGTGTTGCTATTTGTGCACCCCGGCCGGGTTAAAACTTTCTGAAAGCCGTGTCCGCGGTTATGGACGACTTGGAGCACAGTATCTCGATCATAGACAACTATAACTAAAGTTTACTGTTATAAATTGACTTGTATCTGATATGACTAGTAATCAGCTTCAACTACAACGGAATGGCTAAATAAAACTGCCAACAATTGCTTGTTTGGTTTGTCTCTTGCGACAATTGTATCTGACTAGTAAGTATTGCAACTACAACGGAATGGCTGAATAAAAGTATCAACAACTGTTGGGTTTTGGGTTATCTCATGCTAATTGTATTTGTCTAGTAAGTGTCGCAACCACAACGGAATGGTTAACTAAAATGGCCCACTGCTTATTTTATCAGGATGATCATCTACATCTGACTAGTAATTGCTGCAACGATAACTGAATAAATAAAACTGCCAACTGTGTGAGTTCCTCGGTTGACTTCCTCGTTTGGTCTCGAGGGGGAAATACCAGGATGGGTTTGTTTGGTGTTAGCTTCAGGTTGGATCCGGATAGGTCATTCTTATCCCTCTCTGATAACCGCCCGTTGTATCGAGTCTCTATAGGTTGTTTAGTGCATGCTGCCGCTGCCGCTTCAGTCCACCATACCTATGTAGGCGAGGACCGCCGAATTCTAGCCTCGCCGTGTACTGGCCTCAGTACTGACGCTCCTCTTTTTCCTTTGCCCTTTGTCGGCACCCCTTTTGTTTAAGCAGGTTTTGAGATCGACCTCGTTAGCAGGGTTACCCTTCCGGCTTGGCCTGGGCAGGGTTATGGACGCCATTGGTTATTCTTCAGGGCTCTTAGCCCCATTTGCATCTTGTCCGTAGTCGGACGCTCTATCGTTTTAAAGGTGATTTGGATCTTTGTATCTTGTATCTGTATTCTTGACTCTTTGAGTCGCTGATATATATATCTGTTCTGTGGGTCCCATCGAGGACTTTTGTATAATGTTATTACTTTGTTTTCCACCCGCACGAAAGTGCCTGGTGGGCACCTTTGAATCGTTTCTATGCGGGTTTGGCGGGTTTCGCTAAAACTTGCATAGGGCCGATTCTGAGGGTGTTACAGAGTGGTATCAGAGCTCAGCATTTGCGATACCCCACAAGTCCAGCCCGTAGGATAACCTAGCTAACGGCCGAAGTAGAGTGTCAAAACTATTTTTGCAAAATCGGTTGGATAGTTCTGATTAGGTCTGATTTTACTCCTTACCCCTCTGCTGTTCTCCTCTTACCTCTACGTGTTTTGAATCCGCTCTCGTCCCTTTCTTCGAGTCCAGGAATTCTCGTGGTTGGGTTCCGTCGTACCTTCAGGGTTTCGCTTCCTTCTTTGATAACGGTGTTCTACCATCCGGTGTTCATGCTGCTTGAGGAATCCGTCTGCTGTGGTACCATTCTTTGTTCCTTGTTTGTGCCTTCCGGTGTTTTCCGACGCGACGACATCATCTACGCCAGATCCGATGCAGAGTCTGCATCACTCCTTTGTTCCGACCCTCGATTGTCGAGATCTTCAGTCTGATTCCGAGAATGGTTGCACGCTCTTCCACTGATTGTGCAGAGTAATAGTTTGGGTGCGTGATGGATTGGCCCCCATGCCGACTACCCCTTCTATTCGCTTTTGTACATTGAAGTGGATGAGAGTAATAGTTTTGAGATCGACGTCGTTAGCAGGGTTACCCTTCCGACTTGGCCTGGGCAGGGTTATGGACGCCATTGGTTATTCTTCAGGGCTCTTAGCCCCATTTGCATCTTGTCCGTAGTCGGACGCTCTATCGTTTTAAAGGTGATTTGGATATTTGTATCTTGTATCTGTATTCTTGACTCTTTGAGTCGCTGATATATATATCTGTTCTGTGGGTCCCATCGAGGACTGTTGTGTAATGTTATTACTTCGTTTTCCACCCGCACGAAAGTGCCTGGTGGGCACCTTTGAATCGTTTCTATGCGGGTTTGGCGGGTTTCACTAAAACTTGCATAGGGCCGATTCTGAGGGTGTTACAATACCCCCTCTTGGAGTCACTAGCAACTACTTGGCCAAGATAGCTACTAACAACGGAGAGCATGCAAGATCACAAACAAACACAGACATGATAGAATCATAAAGACAACACCATTAATCAAACCAACATAATAATCTCAATATCCATCCGATCTCCGCAAACATAACATGCATGATTACAAATAGATTAGATCTTGATCATGAACGGAGCTCACAAGATCTATACATGAAAGCACAAATGTAAGAGGTCCCAACCTTTAATAAGGTAGAGATCCCTGTGTTTACAATGCTAGTCCCTGGATCAATAGCTAGCATCCACAGTTAAGATGTAATATCAAGAAACAAAGGTCATAATACAACTTTATAACCAGGAATAAAATAATTCATTACATCTTACATAGCTCATTTGGCTATCTCAATACAATGCAGCAGAAATAGCTATATAGCATGGATTCCTTCATCTTTAAAGTGCCACAGGCAATCATGTTGCTTGTAGACTTGTAATCCTAATCAACATACTTCACTAACATCAAACAAACCTACAACATAATAAGTTACAACCACAAGGGTTAATACATTTGAATTGTATTGGCAAGTGATACTATGGTAATATAGTGGAGTATATCATCTATATGCATTTGGCTAATTGGAGCTTAGGCTTTCTTTTCTCAAAATAGATTTTCCTTATCATTTAAAAACAATAAGTTTTTGCTTGACAAAATCACCCAAGGCATCTCCCAATAGAAATTGGTGATCCTTCAACCCTTGCTCAACCACAAGTTTTTAACTTAGAAATTAGGATGAGGAGATTTTTGATAGCTTCCATGTCTTGATGCTCAAATTGTCCTTTGCCAGGGACATGGCTAAGTACTTAGATTTTACACTCTGCAGAGGTGGTACACTTTCCCCACAAGACTTGTTTTCACCAAGACAAGATCTTTCAGAAGCCTTCCCTTAGACCAGAATCGACGCGTTCCAACCTATCATCCCCTACCACCAACTGTCCATTTGGCTAAGTTATTGCAACCTATATGATCCAGGCAGAGCCCATAATGCCAAGTTTCAGCACTTGAAGCTTCTCAACATTTGACATCTCAAATCTCTTTGTTCCTGGGTGGCCATCCACAAGTGAGATACACAAGGTAAACCATAGAAATGGGCCTTGTGTAACCACTCAACACAAACCATTCCTACCATTCCACCCAGGTGATTCATTCACTTAGTTGTTTTATTAAACAAAACGCAAGTCCTTGACTTAGAAATATTCCATAGTATGAATATATTCCACCCTTGTTTTCTACTATCTAAACTAAGCATGATAGTAGTAGGAATATTAACTTAGGAAATTTCTACTAAGATTTTATCTACTAGGATTTCCCATGGCATAGTTTATTCGTAGCAAAAAAATCCATGTAAGTCCTACTTAGAAATATCACTAATGCATAGTGAAAATAATGGGACAAAAGTATGAAGCATCACTTGCCTTTTTGGTAGATAATATAAGTTCACTCCTTGATCTTGCAATATTCACACTATTCAAATCAAAACAATTCAATCAAGCAAGGCACAATTTCAATCTACCATTCAAGCAAACATCACATAAAATAATAGAAACAAAGCAATGCATGCAAGCATGCTAAATATTTTTTTTATTTGGAAAAGTGGTTTCTAATAGGTTATAAACATTCTAAAACACCTATTGGTCATTTTATAAAAGTGGCAAAACCATTTGCAAAAGATTTTACTTATAAACCATTTTAAACCAAGTCAATATTTTATGTGGTTGAAAATGCCTTTAGCAAAGCAATAATTTTTATAGGGTACACAAAATATATTTTTAAATTATAAAACTTTATGTTTAGGGTCAGAGAGTTTAAATCAAAACATTTCCAAAAGGTTTTTCCACCAAAAGCATTTTTAACATATAATCATTATTTTTATTTGACTAGAAATGTTCTGAATCAAAGATTTATTATTTTTCTTAACAAAATATGTTTTTGAATCCACAAGCTGGTTTATATGGTCAGTAGGTTCAAAAACATTCATTTGCCAAAGATTTTATCACAAAAATAATCTTACAATGAATTTTATATTCTAAATATGCCTACACAAGTTTCTGCAAAAACAACCAATTTAACAGAAGCAATTTACTAACAAAGTGCATGGTTCGAAATTACTTGTCTTGCTGATTCCATTGATATAAAATTTGCAAAATTTGGACGTGTGGATCAAAAGTTATGAATTTTGCAAGTTTGAATAACTAATAGAACATTTCTGGTTTTTATTAAAACAGACTGGCCACGTGGCGTGATTCTACTGGGCAATACCGGTTCGGTTGGATCGGCCTCTCTGATGCGTTGGATTAAAGTGCAATCGTGCGGCTCAGGTGGATACATACCCCTTCGGGTTAAATCTAATCACACGCGTCAGATCAAGATCCAACGGTCCTCAACGCCTCGACCAAGAACCATCGGCGATGGCGGCGGCGCGCGCTCTGGCGGTGTCGTTGCCGATGATGCAGGATGCGAGAAAGAGAGAGAGGGGGCTCACCGAGTTTGCAGCATGCTACTGATGATCAACGTGTTCGCGAGGAGGTAGGGGGCGCCGAGGACGAAGGGAATTGCTCGCCGGACTTCACGACGGCGTCGGGTGCTCTCTGTCGTCGTCGAAGGCGAGCATACAGTTCACACCACAACAAACAGATGATGCTGTTAGGTTCGCGCGAGAAAGGAGAGTACGAGAGTATCGATCAGATGGGATGGGGTGGTCAGGAGTTACCAGGGGGTGTCGCCGGAGTGGAAGTAGACGGCGTCGCTCTCGGTCTTGGTCGTTGCCGAGCCTAGGGAACACGCGCGGGCGAGGGGAAGGCACTGGCAGTTGCAGCAGATGCTGGCGAGCAAGCTCGTGTGCTCTGGAGGCAGTGGGGCTGGCGGTGGTGGCCAGAATTTGAACGTGATCTCGCCGGAGACGGTGGGGTTCGGGCTTGCGATTCGAGCAGCCTGGTGGCGGTGAGGAGTTGGCGTCCGAGGGAAAAAGTAGAGGGAAGAGATGCGCTTATGAGGGCGAGGTCGCGGGGCTGTTAATCATGGCGTTTACTACGAATTTACGCTGGCAATCAATCGGTAGTAAACGGCCGGGGAGGGCGTGGTCTTCACGCGGGTGAGGAAGAAGACTGGGGGGTGGGGTCTTGGTGTCAGCGAGAGAGAGAGAGAAGCGAGGTGGGGTCTGGTTGTCATCCATTGTGCGGGTCATTTCGTGAGTGAGAGAAAATGCTTTGTGGGAGAAGGTTAGTTGGGCTAGATGGGCCTGGTGGGCTAGGTTAGCTGGGCTAGGTTCTATCCCCTTTTTTTTATCTGTATCTTTTTCTTTTTCCTTTTTTTTTTCTGTTTTGATTTTGTTTAAATGTTTTGAAACCTTGTTTGAATTCAAACCTTTTTCAAATGTTCAGTATAATTCCATACTGTTTAAACATGTAATTCAAATACCCTTTTAGGAATGGTTCTTTTATTTTACTTATGTTTTATTTCTTATTAAAATAAGCATATGCATTTATTCAAATAAGATTGAATATATTTTCAAGCCTTTATTTAAATTCCAATTTTTCATAAAAACTTTTCAGTAGGTTTATTTATTTATTAGGGTGTCAAATAATTCAAAGTGAATTATTTGGAATATTTTTAATATGATTTATTAATCATTTAAATTGGGTATTTGTCTTTATTCCAATGAAAATAAATATGGGTTTCAATTCCATAAAACTTTATTTAAATGATTCTTTTATTTCATTTAAGTTAATTAAATAACTTTTATTACACTTGGTAAATTCCAATTATTTTCCCCTGATTTAATTAATCATTTCTATTAGGGATTTTGTCTTTATTCAAATAGAAATAGAATTTGGTTAATGCCATTTTATTTTATTTGGAAAATCCTTTATCCATTTATTTTATTTGGATTTGGATTATATCCATTCCATTTTCTTATGGATTAGGCCAAGATTTAATTTGGTCTCTAAATATTCCTTATTTAATATTTCTTTCTTTATCTTATAAAATCCATATCTTTTTATTTATAGATCCAAAGTTGGTGATTCCAATTTGTATAATTTTATTTTGTATTTGTTTATCATTTTAATTCTCTTTAGGATTATTTACTCACCATTTGGTATGGATTTCTAGATAGGTGCTTTATTAGATTTGGGAAATTCAATTTCCTTATCTTATTAAATTCTAAGATTTTATCTATGGCTCCAAATTAAGTGAAACCAATTCATATGGTTTTATATTATTTCTATTTGTCATTCTTGATCATTTCTAAATGTTTTTTGACAAATTTTATATGGATCAAATCCATGGTCTTAGAGATATCTTTGAATGATTTTTCCTCCACTAGGGTTTTAGAGTTTTGGTTTGTTTTTCCAAGTGTTTAAATTTCCAGATGCATTTATGAAGAATGCATTCCACTTGATTTGAATTTTAGTTGGATTCAAACATTAACCAAAGTTTTTTCAAAATGGGTTTTTAAGTTTCTATTTAGAAACAAAAGTTTCTTTTCACCCTAAATTTCAACAATTATTTATTTTGTTTATTTATTTTTCACATTACAAAATTTGGAAAATTTTGGGATGTGACAACAAAGGAGGAGATACAACTATCTAGATACTACATGGACCCATAGTCCAAGGTGGAACTGCTCACACATCATACCAGAGAGAAGGCCTCTGGGATGATCTCCCCTCCGGCAGGGTGTTGGGAAGAACTTCAGATCCCCCCGATCTAGGCACAATGGTGGCGGCGGCTATAAACAGTTTCGTGGATTTCTGATCGGGTACTTAGGGTTTCTAGATAGGGGGATTCTTAAAGGCAAAGGGAGAGACCGAGGTGGCCGCCAGGGCGACCAAACCCTTGCCAGGCGCGGGGTGGGGCCCACCGCGCCTGGGGTGGGTCTGGCCCCTCTGGCCGGCCCCTTAGGCTCTCCTCTCGACTTCTTGTTCCCCACAGAAAGTAATAGACTTTTTCCTTTTCCCGTCCAATTCCGAGAATATTTCTTTACTAACTTTTCTGAAACCAAAAACAGTAGAAAACAGGCATCTGGCACTATTGCAACTTGTTAGTAGGTTAGTACCAGAAAACATGTAAAAGGCACCTCAAAGTGTGGACAAGTAAAGCAAAGTAGATACTAAACAAGCATGGAGCATCAAAAATTATAGATACGTTTCCAACGTATCAGCATCCCCAAGCTTAACTCCTGCTCGTCCTTGAGTAGGTAAGTGATAAACAGAATAATTTTTGAGGTGACATGCACCCTCACAATAAAGATCTAACCATTTGCAAGCATTGAAAGCTAGGATCAAAGATCTCTAAACATGTGTATGAAAGATGGAGTTCTAACAATAGGAAATAGTAACTATGCATGCAACATGACAAGCTACAAACAAAGATCATGAACAACATGCATTGAAAAACGGTTGTTTGTTTCACATGCAGAAAACATAACATAGTGGCAATCAGCTTGTCCCTCATAGAGTAGCAATTAAATGCTTAGGATACCTGCAAAGTTCACAAGGGTGACTAGAAACAAGTAGCACAAGAGCAAGTAATAACACAATATGCATCAATTAATAAACTTTGGAACACTGCACACAGAATAAAACTATGCTCTCTTAATGGTGCCTAAAGGTAGAAGGTGGAGACTCAATTAATGGTGGAAAAAGGCCTTTTGTAAAAGGAAGCAGGGATTACAAGTTTCAAAAAGAGCTTCCAAAAATTATGGTACTTGTTAGCTTTCTCATTGCCCCTATCATAAGAATCTTGAAGTAGTTAAGGTTAAAGTGGCAAAGCTGGAGTATATGCTTGATGAAATATAAGTTGGCAATCTCATGCCCCTTGAATACGAGGGCCACACCTCATGCATACTCAACTTTGGGTCCAGGTAAGTTCTTGTCACTGTAAGTATTTGCATATCATTGAGAACAGCCAACGGGGTACCCCTTGCACATGGTACAAGAGCTTTCCCATAACCAAAATGACAAGGCAAGCAGACAATGATCATCTCATCAATATTTTTATTTACCATATGTATAGCTTTTTATTGAGGATGCTTCATAGATAGCTCATTATGGTGATGCTGCAAGTTTCCACCATGATTAGGCATGGCTTAGGCTAGCGGCCTAGGCGTTTCTCTAACACAGAATACAAACTCCATGGACTTACAAGTTCCCTCTTTATTTCACAACGGTGACATCCATAGACAAAAGAACATGATATCAACTGATTACAACAAGGTACAAGTGCAATGTTGAAAACTTTCCCCGTGACAGCATGGTTCTACTAATTCCAACATATAAGTGCAAGCATATACAATAAAGTTGCCACAATGGTTCAAGTTTATTAGGGGGAAAGAATAAAGTGTGCCAACAATTTCATGAGGGCTTTAATCACTAAGTTTTCAAATAACAAAATAGTTTTTAATTGGAAGATAGTTGAAAACAAGAATATACTTGGAATGGTGTAACACACCATGCATAGGAGTTTATAGTGGACACTTTGGAATAACTTGGTTTCGTGGGAGTTGGAGGTATGAGTAGAACTTACTCATACAAGTGGAGGCTAGCAAAAGACTGGGAGCAACCAACTAAGAGAACAATAATGGCCATAATCATGCAGTGCAACAAAGCATACTAATCAAAGCAAAGAGTGGTACTACAAGTCAAGGAATAAATGATCATAGAGGACAATGGTGACTTGTCTTAGTCATAACATGGTGTGAGCATGTGCCAAGTCAACCCAAGCAAAACATCAAAGGAGAAAACCACAATACTAAGCTTTTGCATGCTAAAACAACGCATAATTTCTTCAAGTCACACCAAGCAATCCCAATTTTTTGGAACAAGATATGATATAGCAATAATCACTAAGCATAATTCTTAAACAACACCTAGCATGTCATTCTAATGTCTAAGTCACAGTCAATGCAAGCTCCTCTTGCACTTCAAGCAAGAACTTACTACTCCTTTCCAAACACCAAGCAAACTTATTTGCAAAACAACACAGCGAGAACAGGGGTCCAAACTACTTTATTAAAGCAAAATAAACAACCTAAGCAAAGCAAACAAAAACTAAGACGCTCCAAGAACAACACAACTATGCATGAAACAATAAAAACGATGTGTCTAGAAAGACCTGAGATTTTTATTGATGAAGAAGGGGATGCCTTGGGCATCCCCAAGCTTTGACGCTTGTACCTCTTGGATATTTCTTAGGGTGACACCATGGTGGCATCCCCAAGCTAGAGCTTTTGTCCATCCTTCATCTCACTTCATCACTCTCTCTCTACACCTGAAATTTTTCCTTCATACAAAACTTCACACAATCTTCATTAGCAACATTAGTGTATTCAAAAGATATTAGACCATTGGCCAAGCTTTGGAACATCAAGTATTTTCACTAGAAACACAAGATAATTTAGTAACTCCTTCAAAAGCTCAGTTTACCTAAAGAGAACTCAAAAAGGAATCAATAAGAAGAAAATGCAAATAATGGTAGAAATCTGTCAAAACAGACTAACAGGTAGAAACCGATTTTTCTAATATCTTCTGTTGCTCAAATCAAAAAGTGTTGAACTAACAAAAGTTAGATAACATACCGGGGGATTTATTTGTAAATTTTAAGCTATATCCGAGTTACAGAGCCTCCTCACGATTTTTTTGGTGGAGGACAAAAATCTGTTTCGGGACAGCAACTCTCCAAATCTTACTTCCCACTCATTAGAGGTCATTCTTGCCACAAAAAGCAAACAAAAAGGATAAGGAGAGGTTATTACAGAAGTAATAACTTCCAAGACTCAAGGAAACTCTTGGGTTATATCCCAACAAGTACTTTTCTTTAATGCCTTTAAGTTGGACACAAGAAGCAAGAATAATCAAGTATTTTCAAATGAAGAATTGACCCTCTTGTTCCTTATTTTCTTACCTTTCTTTTTCTCCTTAGAGAAGATATGGTTGCTTACCGGGAGAGAAAAGTACATGATGCCTTTTCCCACATCTATTACTGCCCCAAGGTGTTTCTGTAGAGATCTTCCAAGTGTGATCTGTCCTTTGCCTACACATTCAATAACAAGATAATTAGTAGACACCATTTTCCCGGAGATTTTTGTAAACACACCTTTAGATATTCCAATGGGCAATATAGTGGCATTGTTGGTAAGAGAGATTTCCTCTCCTTCGTTAGTAAGCCCCCAAATACTCAAAGAATCATACATATCTTTAGGCATGAGGAAAAATTCAGACATGTTATCACATTGAGCATCAAAAAGTGTAGCGTTTATTGAGACTTTGATTGTGGGAAACCACTTTGAAGGCTCAGAATTTATGGGAACATAATCATGGTAAGCCCTAAGCGTGTGATAGAAAATATTCATAGCAGCAATACTAGTCTCAAGAGTGTTCAACCTGGCAAAAATATTTGTGAAAGAGGAATTAGACTTGCCAGGTGTATTATAAATTGCAATCAACTTTTTATGGCATTAAAAGCTTCATCCTCAGTACATAGAAAATATCTTTTTCAGCCACAGCATCCAAAGCATATCTATAACGAAGAGCAATACCGTGGTAGAAACTATCAATAACAAGGCTAAGACTCATCTCGGGGCCAGTTTCCCTTTGTAAAGCGGAAATTGTAGACCAAGCTTCTTTAAAACTCTCTTCACTTTTTTGCTTAAAAGTGGAGATCTCTTCCGTAGGTGAAATAAAGATTGGTCCAAAACCAGACATGGTGGCAACTAGAGCAGGAACTAATTTTTTTGTGTTTTTGAATAAGGAAAGCAAACCAAACTAAACTAATTTTTTTGGGTTTTTTTGAAAATAGGCAAACAAAACCAAGCAAAGGAAACAAAGAAACTAAAAACAAAGTAAAGAGAAAGGAAGCGAAGGACTCCACTAGTGAAGATGTCCTTAGCATCCCCGGCAACGGCGCCAGAAAAGCTTGTTGGCTGCGCTGAGTTGATGTAGGAGCGCTTCGTTGGGAACCCCAAGAGCAAGGTGTGAAGCAGCACAACAGCAAGTTTTCCCTTAGTAAGAAACCGAGGTTATCGAACCAGTAGGAGGAAGGAAACGTCACACAAGTGTTGCAAGCAACGCGGAGACCTGCACAACACAAACTCAAGACTTTGCCCCAACAAATCAGTCAGGTTGTCAAGCTGACCGGTTTGTTGTAACAAAGGATTAAACGTATGGTGTGGAAGGTAATGGTGGTTTGCAGCAAGTAAACAGTAACAGTGGAAGATGTATCAATGGTATATATTGGACCATGGTCCATTGTTCACTAGAGGTGCTCTCCATAAATAAACAACATGGCATGAAGGATAAACAAATTACAGCGGGGCAATTGACAGGAACTGAGCAAGGCATAACAATGCAATTACTAGTCAGAAAAATCCTATGAGGTTGATTGGGCAATGCAACAAGATACATACCATCATCCAACTACATCTATGACTAGAAGTCCACATTTAGGTTATGTCCCTAGTAGCAGCATCACATCTACAACCGAAGAGATTATTGTCACTTCCCTTGGAAACTAGAGGCATGAACCCACTATCAAGCATAAAAACCCGTCTTGGGGCCACTAGCAACTACTTGGCCAAGATAGCTACTAAAAACGGAGAGCATGCAAGATCACAAACAACACAGACATCATAGAATCATAAAGACAAAACCATTAATCAAACAAACATAATAATCTCAATATCCATTGGATCCCCGCAAACACAACATGCATGATTACAAATAGATTACATCTTGATCATGAACGGAGCTCACAAGATCTATACATGAAATCACAAAAGAGGAGATACAACCATCTAGCTACTACGTGGACCCATAGTCCAAGGTGGAACTACTCACGCATCATACCGGAGAGAAGGCCCCCGGGATGATCTCCCCTCTGGCAGGGTGCCGGGAAGAACTTCAGAGCCCCCCCGATCTAGGGACGTTGGTGGCGGCGGCTACAGACGGTTTCATCAATTTCTGATCGGGTACTCAGGGTTTCTGCATCGGGGGATTCTTATAGGCGAAGGGGGAGACCAAGGCGGCCGCCAGGGTGACCAAACCCTAGCCAGGCGCGGGGTGGGGCGCACCTGCGCCTGGGGTGGGTATGGCCCCTCTGGCCGGCCCCTCGGGCTCTCCTCTGGACTTCTTGTTCCCCACGGAAAGTAATTTACTTTGTCCTTTGTCCCGTCCAATTCTTTACTAACTTTTCTGAGAATATTTCTTTACTAACTTCTATGAAACCAAAAACAGCAGAAAACAGGCATCTGGCACTGTTGCAACTTGTTAGTAGGTTAGTACCATAAAACATGTAAAAGGCACCTCAAAGTGTGGACAAGTAAAGCAAAGTACATACCAAACAAGCATGGAGCATCAAAAATTATAGATACGTTCCCAACGTATCAACATTGTGTGAACTTCAACCATTGTGTCATCTATGTTGTATATGCTTGCACTTATACGTTGGAATTAGCAGAACCGTGCTGTCACGGGGAACGTTTTCAACATTGCACTTGTACTTTGTACTTAGTTGATATCATGCTCTTTTGTCTATGGATGTCACCGATGTGAAATAAAGAGGGAACTTGTAAGTCCATGGAGTTTGTATTCTGTGTTAGAGAAACGCCTGGGCCGCTAGCCTAAGCCATGCCTAATCATGGTGGAAACTTGCAGCATCACCATAGTGAGCTATCTATGAAGCATCCTCAATAAACATCTATGCATATAGTAAATAAAAAGATCGTTGAGATGCTCATTGTCTGCTTGCCTTGTCTTTTTGGTTATGGGATAGCTCATGTACCATGTGCAAGGGGTACCCCGTTGGTGGTTCTCTATGATATGCAAATACTTACAATGACAAGAACTTACATGTGACTAACGTTGAGTAGCATGAGGTGTGGCCCTCGTATTCAAGGGACTTGAGATTGCCAACTTATACTTTGTTAAGCATATACTCCATCTTTGTTCACTTTAACCATAATCACTTCAAGATACTTATAATAGGGGCAATGAGGGCTAAAAGCTAACAAGTACCATAATTTTTGGAAGCTCTTTTTGAAACTTGAAATCCCAGCTTCCTTTATAAAAGGCCTTTCTTCCACCACTATTGAGTCTCCACGTTCTACCTTTAGGCACCATTAAGAGAGCATAGTTGTCATTCTGTGTGCAGTGTCCCAAAACTTATTGATTGATGCATATTGTGATATTACTTGTTCTTGTGCTACTTGTTTCTAGTCACCCTTGTGAACTTTGAAGGTGTCCTATGTATCTATTCGCTACTCTATGAGGAACAAACTGATTGCCACTATGCTATGTTTTATGTATGTGAAACAAACAAACATTTTACAATGCATGTTATTCATGATCTTTTTTGTAGCCTTTCATGTTGCATGCATAGTTACTATGTCCTATTGTTCACTACTAGGAAAATGGCTATAGGTAATCAGCACATCCGTGGCTCACATGGTTGAAGTGTCCCACGGCTAAAACAGGCGTGGCTCACCTATGGGCAGTGCCCTACTAGTAACTAGAACAACCGTGGCGCACATGACCATAGTGCGCCACAGATATGTGTGGGCCAGGGCCCTGTTGGCCGCACGCCAAACATCCTTAGCGCACATAGGGTAGGTGCGCTACGGTTGTTAGTGTCAACCGTGGCGCACATGGAGGGGGTGCGCTACGCCTAAGCGCATGCCCCTCTCTGCTGTGAAACAGCCAGACACATCTGTGGCGCACTATGGCATGTGCGCGGCGGATGTATAAACTTAGTAGTAGGGCACCTTGCACTAGTGCCCTACGCCTAACTATCCTGCACCAACTCCACAACCGCCCCCCCCCCCCCCCCCCCGTGGATCGCCTTTTTAGTCTTTGCAAAAAATAAAAGAAAATGGTAAACACTTCAAAAAAATTAAATCCTTTCATATTTAGGTAGGTAATGTGGTATAGCTTCTAGTAAAATTAACAAACATGAGTTTTGACTTTATCTGCAAAAAAAAGTCATGCCACGGTAAACATGATTTTTTATATTTTCAAAATTCGAAAAGATTAAAAAGTTATGGTCAAAAGACCGTTTTTTCCTGCAGAAAAAAATAGAGGGCGACTTACCCGTAGCGCACCACCACCTAGTGCGCCACGGATAAGCTTGGGAGGGATTCAAATTTCGAATCCCCATCCCGCCCACCTACCCCTATTCCCTCCCTCTTCTCCTTTTCATTCTCCTCCCTCCTCCTTTTCCTTCTCTCTTCTCCTCCTCCATTTCCTTCTCTCTTCTCCTCCTCCTTTTCCTTCTCTCTTCTCCTCCTCCTCCTCCTCCTCCTTTCCTTCTCCTCCTTCCCTTGCACTGATGATGGCGACGGTGGCCTTCTCTCCTCCTTGCTTCGACATCCTCCTCTCCTTGCAGTGACGATGGCGATGGCGGCGGCGACCTTCTCCTCCTCCTTGGAGTCACGACGGCGACGACCTCCTTCCTTGCGGCCTCCTCCTCCTTGCAGTCACGAAGAGCTCCGACGAGCTCCGACGACTGCCGACGACCTCCTTCTCCTTGCGGCGACCTCCTCCCTTCTCCATCCACACCTCCTTCTCCCTCTCTTCCTCGATGCCGGCGAGGAGTAGCACGACCACGGCCTCCCGCACCTCCCTGCGGTGGTAGGTCGTGGCCACGGCCACCATGCTCCAGCGAGGCGACACGACGGCGGCGATGCGGACCCAATTTCTTTTGCAATTCAAAACGAGGGTGTTTTTTGCATTTTTTTTATTTTTGAAAAAAACATCCGTGGCGCACCTGTACCCCTACCCGTGGCGCACATGGTAGTGCGCCACGCCTATCTCGATATAACTGTGGCGCACCATGCAGTGCGCCACGGCTACGAGATAGCCGTAGCGCGAGGCCCGTGGCGCACTGCTAGTGCGCCACGGAAGGCCTTTTCAGGTGCGCCACGAATAGGCGTTTTTCTGGTAGTGGTTATAACTCCATCTTTCATGCACATGTTTAAAGTTCTTTGATCCTAGCTTTCAATGCTTGCAAATGGTTAGATCTTTATTGTGAGGGTGCATGTCACCTCAAAACTTATTCTTCTTATCACTTACCTACTCGAGGACGAGAAGGAGTTAAGCTTGGGGATGCTTGATACGTCAGAAACGTATCTATTATTTTTTATGCTCCATGCTTGTTTAGTATCTACTTTTCTTTGCTTTGTCTACACTTTGAGGTGCTTTTCACATGTTTTCTGGTACTAACCTATTAACAAGTTGCCACAGTGCCAGTTGCATGTTTTCTGCTGTTTTGGTTCCAGAAAATCTAGTAAGGAAATATTCTCGGAATTGGACGGGACAAAAGTCAAAGTCAATAACTTTCCGTGGGAAATAAGTAGTCCAGAGGGGAGACGGAGAGGCGTGACAGGGCAGCCACACCCCCCTAGGCACGGGTGGGCCCTGCCCTGCGCCTAGGCAGGGTGTGGGGCCCCTGGCCACAACCTCGGCCTCCCCCTTCGCCTATAAGAAGCCCCCGATGCAGAAACCCTAAGTACCCGATCAATATTCCATGAAACCTTCTGTAGCCGCCGCCGTCGTCCCTAGATCGGGGGAATCTGAAGTTCTTCCCGACACCCTGCCGGAGGGGAGATCATCCCGGAGGCCTTCTCTCCAGTATGATGTGTGCGTAGTTCCACCTTAGACTATGGGTACATGTAGTAGCTAGATGGTTGTATCTCATCCTTGTGCTTTCATGTATAGATCTTGTGAGCTCCATTCATGATCAAGATCTAATCTATTTGTAATCATGCATGTTGTGTTTGCGGGGATCTGATGGATATTGTGATTATTATGTTGGTTTGATTAATGGCTTTGTCTTCATGATTCTATCATGTTTGTGTTGTTTGTGATCTTGCATGCTCTCCGTTGTTAGTAGCTATCTTGGCCGAGTAGTTGCTAGTGACTCCAAGAGGGGTATTTATGCTCGATAGTGGGTTCATGCCTCTAGTTTCCAAGGGAAGTGACAGAAATCTCTTTGGTTGTAGATGTGCTATTGCTACTAGGGAGAAAACAACGGTCTCTTGTTCATGAAACATGTGGCCTGTTTACCTTACACACTTTGCTTAAAGTAGTTGTCTATTTCTTGCAACTTAATACTGGAGGGGGTTCGGATGATAACCTGAAGGTGGACTTCTAGTCATAGATGCAGTTGAATGGCGGTCTATGTATCTTGTTTTATTGCCCAATCGAATCGCATAGGATCTTTCTGACTAGTAATTGCATTGTTATGCCTTGCTTAGTTCCTGTCAATTGCCATGCTGTAATTTGTTTACCCTTCATGCCATGTTGTTTATCTAAGGAGAGCACCTCTAGTGAACTATGGAACCCGGTCCGATCTTTACCATTGATACATCTTCCACTGTTACTTGTATACTTGCTGCAAACCACCATTACCTTCCACACCATACATTTAATCCTTTGTTACACCAACCGGTGAGATTGACAACCTCACTGTTAGTTGGGGCAAAGTCTTGAGTTTGTGTTGTGCAGGTCTCTGTGTTGCTTGCAACACATGTGTGACGTTTCCTTCCTCGTAGTGGTTCGATAACCTCATTTTCTTACTGAGGGAAAACTTCCTGCTGTGCTGCATCACACTTTGCTCTTGGGGTTCCCAACAGGCTCCTCATCAACTAAGCCAGCCATCAAGTGCAGCAGCTAGGAAGGCCAAATGATAGTTGGAAATATTGCTAGTCTTCTCCCTACCAAGAACACTAGTGGCAAGATAGTAAGCAAAGTACCTGATAGCTGGGAGTTGAATATTTCTTATCTTTCCCCGCTGGGCTCTGTGGTCATCATCATTAGTTATCCCGCGGTAGAGCTCCAACAAATCAGAGGGCTGAGCTGGAATCTTCTTCACCGTCCCAGCTAAGCCAATACCCAAGATTTCACAAAATTTCTTCAATGTCATGGAGAAAGGCCTGTAATAGATTTTGAAAGACACAGCTGGCTTGAAGGGGTTGTTAGAAAAAGAAAAACTCTCCATAAAGGTTTTAGTGAGCGTACCATAATGCACACTCTCATCCTGCATATAAATCGTTAATCCAATCCTCCGAACCAAGGTTAGGAAATCATTGAGAATCCCTGCAACCCGCAAAAAGGTAGGACTAGGAAAGGTGGAAGGGTGCGCATCCCCCTCATCTCCCTCGTCGCCAAATCGCGGTGTAATGAGATCCTCATTGTATAAGGGCCTAGCTCGGGAGGATGATCTTGAAGGCCTTGTCCTCCTAGGTGCATCACTCTCAAATATTTCACCATAGGTGTGGTTGTCCATGACCCCCTTTTTCTGAAATTTTTAGACAAACATCAAACCAAGTGATTTCCAAGTTGATAAATGATGAGAAACTACTATAGGAACTTGCTAGAGGGAAAAACATACATCAGAATGAAATCTCTAAGCATAGAACAAGCATGCAAGATCACACAACCTGACACCTATAGCAGCAAAATACTCAAGATACAATCTACCAATCACAAATCTAATTGGACAAGCGGAGGAGGCACATACCAAGGAGCAATCCCTCCAAAAATCAGCAGCAAAGATGGGCTGAGCAAGGAGATCGAAAATCAGGAGAAAGAACAACAATAACTCGAGCTTGAGAAAGTTTTCCTGTGTTTTTTGGGAGAGAGAAAGAAGGTGGCTAGGAGGAGACAACTTGGAGGGCCTCAGGTGGGTCCCACCTATGCCAGGCGTGCCCCTGGGCCTGGCCACGCCACTAGGTGGTGTGCTGTCCTGGGGGGGTCCCCCTGGGCCACTCCAGGTGTCCCTCTGCCCCTTTTTTCGAGGAAAAAATTATTATGAATTTTCTGGGATTTTTCGGGAAACTTTATTTTTGGCCAATTTTCACAATATGAAAATTGATTTTCTCGCAGAAAAGATATTTTTAGAAGAAGCAATAGCAAACAAAAACCAAAACTACAGAAGTTATAAGACACTCTAACAAGCAAAAAACTAGCAAAACTAAAGCTAACAGGAGGAAGAGCAAAGACTAGGAAGGAGAAAAAGAAAAGTGAGCAAATATAACCACTGTGAAAGCATTTCTTTGTTCATTAAAAATCCCTTTGTTAACAAGGTTGATCAACTCTTGTTACCAAGACAATATTATATGAAGCAAAACTTTGCAATCCACAAAGTGATTATGTTACCTCAAACTTGATAGCAATGGTCCCAATCATAATAGTTTCAAAACTTTATTGTGGAATGGGACAATATATTTCTCCAACCTTGATGATCTCAATATTTTCAATGAAATTTAGGCAATAGCTCTTAGCAACCTTCTTGGGGAAATAGACAGTATGCTCTTTGTCATTAATATTAAAAGTTACTTTTCCTTGATTAAAATTGATGACAGCACCTGCACTATTAAGAAAAGGTCTCCCAAGAAATTATCATCTTCAGGCATCTCAAGCACAACAAAATCAGTTAGAATCAAGCAATTATGATCCACCTGAACAGGAACATCCTCACATATACCAACAGGAATAGTAGTTGACTTATCAACCATTTGCACAGATATATCAGTTGGTATCAACTTTTCTAGTTGGAGTCTCTTGTAGAGAGAAAAAGGCATAACACTAACTCCAGCTCCCAAATCACATAAAGCAGTTCTAACATAATTATTCTTAATAGAGCTAGGAATAGTTGGTATACCTGGATCACCAAGTTTCTTTGGAACCTCACCATTGAAGGAATAATTATCAAGCTAGGTAGAAATTTCCTAATTAGGAATCTTCCTTTTATTAGATACAATATCCTTCATATACTTTGAATAAGGAGGCAACTTAATAGCATCAGTCAAAGAAATTTGCAAAATATAAAGGTTTCATCCACTCACAAAACTTGTTGTAGTGTTCTTCCTCCTTTGACTTGTGTTTCTTATTTGGATGAGGCATAGGTTTCTGCACCCAAGGTTCTCTCTAACTACCATGTTTATTAGCAATAATATCTTCCTTAGTGTACCTAGTGTTCTTAGTGTGCTTCTCAGGTTCTTCCTCAACTTCCTCCTTATCAGGAGCATCATTTTTATCATTACCACTCTCAGTTTCAGCATCAGAGACAGATATACTATTAGGATATACAACAGGTTTAGAGGGTTCCTCAACTATTTTGTGTTTCTTTTTCTTTCTCTTACGAGGACTACCACTACTTTCACCTTGTTGAGAGTCATGATCAATTCTTTTAGGTTGTCCTTCATGATATAAAGGATCTTGAGTAGCTATACCACTCCTAGTTCTAATTCCATAAGCATGTTTATCTCCTGAGGCATTAACTAGCATATCCTTTTGTACCTTAGCAAGTTGATCAATTTGAGTTTGAACCATTTGAAAGTGTTTACAAAGCATTTTAATATCATTAGCAGTTCTTTCCACAATATCTTTCAACTCATTAATAGCTCTAGAGTTTTCCAGTAAATGATTCTGAACTTGTTTATTAAAATTACCTTGTTTAACAATAAATGTGTCAAGTTCCTCTAAGCATTGATCAGGAGGCTTACCATAGGGAATATCACCTTCATCAAAGTGGAGAGAGTGTACCTCAATAATAGATGAGTGAGGAATTGGCTTACATAATTCTTCTATAGGAGATAGATTCCTCACATCTTCATCTCTAATACCTTTCTCCTTTAGACATTTCTTAGCTTCCTTCATCACTTAATCATTTAGGAACAAGTGTTTCAAGACTAATAGGCTCAGGTGTATTTATCTCAGTTGAAGTCCAATCATCATAATTCTTGCTTATTTTAGCCATTAATTCTTCAGTATCTGTAGGAGTTCTTCTCCTGAAAATACAATTAGCAAAACTATCTAGGTATGTCCTAGAATCATTTAGTCCATTATAATAAATATCAAGAAGCTCATTTTTAGGAAATGGACATCCAGGATGTGCATGAATCAAGGCACAGATCCTTGTCCATGACTCAGGAAATTTCTCTTCTTCTCCCTGTTTAAAATCAAAAAGTCTCTACAAAGCAGTATGTCTAGCACTGGGAGGAAAATATTTCTAAAAGAAAGAAGCAATCAAGCAATCAGGGCTATCAATGGAACTAGGAGGTAATCTATTAAACCTAGTTTTAGCTTCTCCTTTCGGTGAAAAAGGGAAGATCTTTGTAACAAAGTAGTTGCGCATCTTAAAATCATCAGAGAATAAGGCACTCATAGTGGCAAGCTCATTCATATGTGCCACAACACTCTCTTTTTCAGTCCCACAAAAAGGTTCTTTCTCAACAATGTCTAAATAGGATAAATCAAGAGAGAAATCATAATATTTATCTTTAATATCTATGGGAGAGGTGGCAAACTTAGGATCAGAGGACAGTTTAGGAATAATGGTACGTCTCTCAAGGAGACTCTTAATAGCACTAGCACCATGTGTGTTTCGGCACTCTTCAATAAATTCATCAGTAAACTCAATGTAACCATCATTAATATCGTATCTCTCTCTAGACTCAGGTGAGCTAACATGTGTAACGGTGTCTTCACTAGGAGTTTCAGTATTTCCTAGACTAGCCATAGTAGCATCTAGGAAAGGACCTAATGAACCACTCGCATCAAGCACAATAGAAGAAATATCATGAGTATCAGAAGTAGTTTCAGATTCAACAGTAGTAGCTATGTGTGTAGCATGAGTATGTGGTGGTGGTGTAACAAGCTTACTTATAACAGATGGTGAATCAAGAGCAACAGAGGTGTTTAGGACTGTACCTCTTCTTGTAGTGGATGGTAAAATAGGAAACTTTACATCACGAGACTTCCCCATGATGAAAGGAGTAGCAGTGAATAATAATAGATCCAAGTGAACTTACAAATAAAGCTATGCTCCCCGGAAACGGCGCCAGAAGATAGTCTTGATGACCCATAGGTATAGGGGATCGCAACAGTCTTCGAGGGTAGTATTACCCAATTTATTGATTCGACGCAAGGGGAGCCAAAGAATACTTACAAGCCTTAAAAAATGAGTTGTCAATTCAGCTGCACCTGGAAATAGTTCTTGCTAACAGAAGTTTATTAGTAGCAACAATTTTGTAGTAGCAAAAGAAAAGCAACAATAGCAGTAAAACAAGAGAAATAGTAACAGTAGTAGCAAACAGTAGGATATGAGTGCAGTAGGCATAGGGATGGATGGACGGGCGTTGCATGGACGAGTCTAGACATGTAACTTCAAGATCTAGGGAAATTGCAGATAAATAAGAATAAGCATCCAAGTACAAAACAATCATAGGCATGTGCTCAATAATAGTCATGCGTGCTCACAATGAGAACTTGCACAACATCTTTTTTCCTGCCAGCCCGTTGCAGCAGGGCCTCAAGGGAACTACTGGCAATTAAGGTGCTCCTTTTAATAGAGCGCCGGAGCAAAGCATTAACACTCCATGGAGACATGTGATCCTCACACCACAACCATCCCCTCAGGTTGTCCCAATTTCTGTCACTTCGGGGCCTTTGGATCAGGACAACGATATATGTACACAACTTGCAGATAAGATCATAAACAATACTATCATAATGATTCAATAATAAGTTCAGATCTGAGATCATGGCACTCGGGCCCTAGTGACAATCATAGCACAACAAGTTGCAACAAAGTCAAATAGCACTAATAGAGATACTAGGCACCATGCCCTAACTATCTTATTCGATTACATGATAGAACTCATCCAATCCCTACCATCCCCATAGCCTATAGCGGGGGATTACTCACTCATGGATGAGGGAAACATGGATGGTTGATGGAGAGGCATTGGTGATGATGATGGAGATGATCCTCTCCAAATTCTCCGTCCCGGTAGGGTGCCAGAAAGGAGTTTCTGGTTCCGAATCGTGGTTTCTGGTGGTGGCTGTGCAGCGGAACTCTTTCTGGAAAAACATCGAACCCCCCTCGGTTTTTAGGTCAAGAGGCATATTATAGGTGAAGAGGGAGGCCGAGGGGGTGCCTGGGGCAGCCACACCCCCTCCAGGCGCAGCCTGGGCCCACCCGTGCGAGAGGGGGGGTGGCCCCTCAGGCCTCCCCTCCGTCTCGTATTCTGGCTCCGTGAGTCTTCTGGTGAAATAGGATTTTTGGCATATTTTCCGGGATTTTTCATGATAGTTGAATTTCTGCACAAAAACTAGACACCAAGGTAATTTTGCTAAAAACAGCGTTAGTCCGGGTTAGTTCATCCAAATCACACAAGTTTAGAGGAGAAACAATAGCAGAAGTGTTCGGGAAAGTAGATACGTTTTGGACGTATCATGCGGCTATATTCCTTTCTAGGTGGGCATTTGCGGCTCGCAGACTCTTCTCCTGGGTACGAAGGATGGAGAGATCCATATGTATGAGTATATTATGACGACGAGTTTTGTCGAGGTCTTCTTGATGACGCTATAGTAGATACTCCATAGTTTCTAGTTGATTTCCAATGCAATAAGTGAGGAAAGACTCAGTGGGGATTCCATCCTTGTCGCGCTTCCCATACAGGTGGTAAGGGGGGTCTTTCAGCTTGTATTCATGGATCTTGCAAATCTGTTCCATGATTTATTGTATAGCTCGGACGACTCCATCTACCCATCTATTCTCAATGAATGTGAAGATTATGGGTTCGGGGTCGGTCTCGTGAGCTGGAATGGTGGCCTTAATGACCCATTGAGGTATGATTGTGTTGCTGCGAGGAAGTTATGTTCCTTGAATCTTGGGTGGGAGATGACGGATGATCTTCAGTAGATCATGCAGTTGCTCTTCAAAGGGCCAGAAGCTTTCTCCAACAAGGATGCTCTCAGAGCGGGTAGGAGCTATCTGCAGGTGTTGTGGGTTAGGAGTGAGGTTAGGCATAGAGGAGTATATTCATCAGGGGTTATGTTTGTATTAAGGACGAGTAGGGATGGTGATTATTAGGTGGCCATCCTGCTGAGGAGAGGGTTAATTTTATTGGTTTAATAAGATTAACATCGGGATACACAAGCAAGGTGGTCATACAATCGAAACGAGTGCTCTGAGATAGACAAGCAACACATTCCAGGCATCATACGAGCACATGGAAAGCAAAAAAAGCCTACTATAGGTACCAAGGGGTGAATACACGCCATAAGGGGAATCCTATATTGATGATACCTATCATAAGTTCGGATGTTTCAGGAGGGGGGTCTTGACTTCTGCCTTGCCATCCGGGGTTTTCGACGTCGCACTTGATCCATTGCTAGCGATGGAAGGACTCCGCTGATAGGGAAATCTTGTAGGGTCTTTTGTATTTGGTAGTTCCTTGGGTTTGCTTGTCTCTGATTCCCTTCATATCGAGATTTCCAGCTTCACGGTTCTAAGTCGGACTCATTTTTGAAAGCGGAATATTTGAAGTAGACGAGATATAGAGTAAAGTCGTTTCAAAACAGTTTAAGTGAGAGAGGATAAGATAAGAAATATTTCGAAAAGCTTTTGAGAGAGTAGTTTTCGAAAGCTGGTGTTTTCATAAATAAGGGTTGCCATATCTAACTTCCATGCAAACTAAGGTATCCTACAGTCAAGATGGCTCTGATACCAAGTTTGTGGGACCCCGGATTTATGGTCTGAGAATCCCTATTATGTATACACCACGATCCCATCAGTCTATCATGGAACATAACCAACGAGTATCATTACATCATCAAAAAAGTATCGAGTATAAAACTTACAATAGTGCCATTATGGTGATTATAATCATAAATAGCGGAAGTCTTCTCGCGCAGAGCCATGTCATGCCTCAACCTACAGGAAACTAACTAGGAGACGGCCTAGTCACATAGACGTCAACATCTCCATCCCTCCTCGTGCTTCTGGAAATCTGGCCAAGTAAATAGCCAGGGACAATGCCGGTTAGTACTTTAAATGTACTCGTAAACCACCTTAAGATAAATACTAATACCAAGAGGATATGAAATATGGCTTTGGTAGTAGGAGGGCTCCATGAGAGGTTCTTTTATAAAATAGTTTCTCTTGTAGATGTAGCATCTACAAGGTTTTGTTCAAAGCTTTTGCAAAACCTTTGGAAAGTCTTTTTGAAAAGCTTTTAGAAAACACGAGTGGGTCACCCTATTCAACTCCACGGTCCTCAATTGACCGGGTTTTCTTCTTCCTTGCTCCCGAACATCACATCACCTTCTCTGGTATCCTTCATACCACCAGATTTAGAGAACACTTTCTTTTCTGGAAACCTTTTTGAAAACAAAAACAACACCTCTCTATAGCAACCTTCACAACCGTTCATGACCGTGGACAGGGCTATTCGAATATATTTACACTCTATAGAGGTTGTACACTTTACCCACATCAAACGGGTACCCTGCCCTGATCCTTACTGATCGTGGGTCGTGAAGGAAATATTCCCTAGAGGCAATCATAGATATGATTATATTTCTTATGTATCCATGAGTTATTGTAATGTTCCTTGAATATCCATATCAGGAAACTTGTATTGATTGGAAATTATGTGAATTGTTTGTGAAACTCTATACTTGTATGGTTATTTAAGAGTTGTCCCTAATCGGAGTTCATGTGAGGACACACGTGAATATTAGACTAGCACATCGATTGGTTGATGACTATGTTTCGCAAGTCATAGATATGGATATGTCAAACCAATGATGTGGACACATGTTATGAACATGGGATTGGACTGACCCAACTTGAGACTGGCAATTAGTTGCAGCTCTCTCTACACATCGTGTACGTTTTGTCCTTAGACCTGCGATTCTCGCATGTACTTGAGATGTGGATCGACCTACTTTGGGGCTATCAGACGCTACTCCGTAACTGGGTAGTTATAAAGGTAGCTTTCGGGTTTGTCCTGAAGCATGCTGCAAGGCATGGTCAATCAAGATGGGATTTGCCCCTCTCTACTTGAGAGAGATATCTCTGGGCACCTCGAGTGATCGGATCCAGAAATACATGGCCGTGCTAAATATGGTTAAGAGTTAACCTAATAAAGGGATTCCGAATCACGGTATCGAGAAAGGGAGGTCAGCTTGGAGCTAGACCAAATATGGTGAGACAAAGGGAAAGACATGTACTAAACCTTGTGATGGTTCGTCCGATATGATCTTTGTATACGTTTAGGAGTTGGCACGTCTTGCTAGAGTTCGCTACCAACTATTGACAGAATAGGTGTATTCGTGTCATGTCTATACGTATATGAACCTATTGGGTCGCACACTTAAGGGGATGGAAGCATAATGAGGATTGGATCCGAATTAGACCAGGCTTAGGCTACTAATGGGATGCTAATGTAGAATCCCACTAGGGACGCCTATATAAGAGAGGGTGGGGCGTGCTGACCAGGGTTAGACCATTCCACCCAGCCGCCACTCCTCACGCCTGTGTTGCGCGCGCGGACCTACCAGTCCGGCATCTAACGCTTCCATCCTGTACGTGTGGATACCTCGGAGGCGCTGCATCTGTAGCGTTTGGACGAGCCGCGCAAGGGAGCTGCTCGTGGGACGAGAACGAGGAGGAGTCGTAGATCGTATGCACTGCCTCGACGCGTCTAGTGGTAATCCAGTGATCTATGATAACAGTAATCCTGGTTTACGTGGTAGAAAATTTTGATTTGCTCTAGTGTAGCCTACCCGTATCCCTTCAGGTCGAGTAACTAACCAAGACTCTCCGGATGCTACTCTAGCATGGGCCCTACCCTATGAGTTGTTCCTCTCAACACCGGAGCGTCGGGATCCACGGAACAACCGGAGTGCACCCAACTCACATGGGTGGTCCTGCTTCCTCTAGGTGACTGCCTAACAGTTGACCAATTTGTAAAGGAACCCAGAATTAGAGACATCTTATCCCTTATAAGTAGTTGTGAGAATTCCCACACCAGAGTAGCAAACATTAAGTCCAGCCATGTCCCACTCCAGGGTAATGTGGTTGCACGGGTTAATTGTTCTAGCAAAACAACAAAGAATCGGGTGCCTTCTAGTAATACTTTTTCCTCCGTCCATTGTCCCACCTTTTTGTAAAACAAAACCATTTTCATTTCTAAAACTTCTCTTGGTGGGTCGAACCTCACCAAGGTTTTCTCATAAAACATTTTATAAACATTTTCCTGGGGTCTCCCCATCCTATACTTTTACTTTGGCTAAAACGGGGTCTCCAAGGGACGGTGCTATTATACACCACATACATTATAAGGGCAAGTAGGTGTCATCAAAGGGTTCTACCTAGTGGTACTAGAGTGGCAATGGTTTGGAGGAGCCAAACTTTCCCACATATAAAAACATAGAATATTAAAACAATGCAATTTGCAATAGATAAGTATATAAAACAGGCATAAGTAAAATAGTAGGACAAGGGATTATGAGTAAGAAGGTGGCTTGCCTGTGACCATCGAGATGTCCCTGGACTTCTTTAGAAAACCATAATACCGCAATAATAATAATAAGAAGAATAAGATTTGATGCTTCCTTCTTCTCGGTGGCACACAATCGCAACTATCGCCGTTATCGAGCATTCATGCAAACAAAATATACACCAATCAATACAAGGCATACATGAATCATAGCATACAGAAAACAAACAAAGAAAACATGCTACAATTCAGTAGGGTTTAGGAATAATGGATTTAGAAAGATTGGAATGTGTATTGGAAGCATTCGAAGGAATTCCAAAGTGAGTTATTATCTAGAAACTAATTAGGAAAGGGTTTTTCGAACAAGGCCAATTTCTATATGATATCAATATAAAAAAATGATATCAACAGAAAGGTATTGATAAAATGAAACCAACAAAAGTGGTTTCACTATTTGATCAATTACCATTGATTTATAAAGAATTTTCTAGTGAGTAAAACTCCAATTTTAGGAAAAATCACCAAAAAAGTTCTGGTGGTCCAAAAAATATTTCCTTGGATGGTTCAGTAGAGTTTGATGGACTGGTTCACTAGGAATTGGAATCACATTAATATTTACCAGAATGCCCTCAGGAAAATCCCAAAGACAGTTTTGCTGGGTTTTTGTCTCTTTAACTAGAATAAATCTACATGGGCTTTTGATGTGATTCCAAAGACACATGTTATGTATTTGATATATCTTTATGTAGAAATTGGAATAATTCTTTTTGTACTTATAGAACTACTAAGGTGATTTATATAGTAAATTAACTATACATAGAAATGTTTAATTCACCAAAAATCAAAGAGAGATCAATAAATATTAGGCTCATGGGTTTGATGGATATTGTCATGCACCTCTACTGGTAGATGGAATTAGGTCAGTACCTATTTTGAGTTTACCTAGAGAATTTTCTAAAGACTAAAATGTCATGTTTTTTTATTTTTACCAAGGGAAAATAGTAAGCCAATGACTATGGGGCCAGGGTGACATGCGAAGGGCTACCATTGTATTGCATTACAACTTGTTTTTATGACCTTTGGATAATTCAAACTCCCTAACATTATCTAGAAGTGTAAAGGTCACATTCTAGTACTTTATTTATTAGAAATTATTAGCAAAATAATTTGGTCCAAAACTAATTCCGCATGTTAGAGGGAACACATGGGAGTTTGGTAAAATTTGGATCTGAATATTTACATGTAGTTTCCATTTTATTTTGAATTTAATCCTAATAGTCATATTGAGAGGATCTGGAAAATATTAAAAAGAGAAGGGGATAGGGGCTACTAGGTCTTACTGTGGCAGATTCGGCCCAGATCTGTGGCAATGAGCATGCGCTAGATCTGTTCGAAAATGCAGGGTGGGACCCGCTTGTCAGCTCCTGCGGTGAGTGAAGGGGTACCCGGAGATTATGGCCGTCTGATCGAGTTGAGATCGACGGCACCTGGGCTTCTTCTTCCTCGCGGTCTGAGCTCAGGGCCGAAACCCTAGCTGCGGTATCTAGGCGGCCCCGCGGTGCACCGGGGCCTCGCCGGCGACTGAGGTGTGGTGGAGGGGCATGGTTCGTTGCGGGGATTAGAACGGGGGGCGCTAGCAGTTGATTCCGCATCGGGAGATACCCCACGCGATATAGGCTTTGGCGACCTTGTCAGAGCTCGCTGGTTGAGTGGCTTCCCGCAGTTCCTGGGAAGAGAAAAATGGCTGGTCAGATACATGGGGAGCAGGGGAGCACGGGGAATGACATGCGGAAGGAGAGGAGTAGTGGGGAGAGGGCTAATCTCAGCTTTTGAACAATGGCCGAGAAACCATTTTATTACTCCTTCGGCTAAACCAGAGCAAGGGAAGGGGAGTGGAGCTCGAGGAGAGTGAGTGGAAGGGGGAGCAGAAATGAGCCAGAGGGGAGGGTAGTACTGGCCTCTGTACTTATAAGAAAAAGAGAGAGGTCCATGGTGTACATGGTGCATATGAGAGCAAAGGGGAGATGGATGGAAAATAAGGATGGGATTCTGTGGGCGAGGAGAGTGGTATGGTGGCCTCTAGTCGAGCTGTGAGGCAGAGAGGGAGTGATGGGGCAGTTGCAACATTTATTTTAAAAGATATGGGCATATCTCTCTCTCACTCTCTCCAAGAATAAGGGACACATGAGTGTAGTGCTACAATGCTTCTATATTGGTGGTCGACCTGTTTGTGTCCTGGTACTGAGGAGAAATAGTGGAAAAGAATTGTAGAGGGTTGGAGGGTTTTAGGTAATGGTCTTGCAAGATGTCTAGTTTTGGACATGAAGATGATCATGAAGCAAATTATAGTAATTTCTTCTTGTAAATAGGGGGAAATGGTACTGGTAGATAGATGTTGTCATGATATACCTCCAAGAATTATTTGGGATTTTTCCAAAGATTATAAGTCCATTTCATCTCATTTACTTAAAAAGTGCAGAAATGGTTTATAGAAGCTAATGTGATAGTTTTACATTATACCAGGTGGGTTTTGGTGTGAGATGGTTTTAAATACCATATCACACATTGGAGAATTTTTTTGGGATTTATTTGGATAGAGAAGTATTTTTAAGTTATTATTTCTTGTTTCTGCCATTTAAGAAAAAGAGAAAAAAGAAATAATAAGGGATCTCAAAAATATTTATTTTTGAGGTGGGAAGATTGGATATGATATATAGGCAGCCAGTGTGCCTTGAGTTGGCCAAGTGATTTGGAGAAAAACAAACGTGCCTTTAGAGACAATGTTTGGAAGATGTTGCAAAGAGTGTAATTTAAATAGTTTTAGGTTCCAACAATTATGGAAATTATTTGGAAAATGGTTTTATTCAAGGTGGGTGATGTAAACTTGAAGTTCTTATCATTATCCACCTTGGGTTTTGAAGTTCTACCTTGAAAAGGAAAGAAAATAGATGTTGAGGGATCTAGGATTCTGATATTTTTGTACCACCTAATCATGGTTGGATTAGGGAGCTCATAGGTCACCTCGATACAAGGGATAAATGGATGGATATAACAATTTTTATAGGTGATCATGATGCCAAGAGTTGGGCTTGGTTGTAGTTGAGCTTAACTAGAAGTGATGTAAAACCTTGTTGAAGGCTGCCATAATGGGTGCATCATGAAGCCTCATAAACCACATGGGTTTAAGAAGAACAAATGTCCAATGGAAACAAGTGAAGATGGTATTGATAGACCATGGTTAGTAGGTCATAACCATTTAGAGAGTTGGTCAAGGGGAGGTGGCATGTGGATGTGAGCTTCTTCCAAAGTGGGCATGATGCTAAGATTTGCATAAAAGGTTATTGTCTTGACTATAAAACCATCATGGATGAGTGGGTATAAGAATGGGTTAGCCAAGGGAAGGAGTGGGATTTGGTAGTACTAATAGTGTACTACAAGATGGTTCAGATACATTCTAAAGAATGCACACAATTGGAGTAGGTGGAGTTCCAAAGATTGAATCTAGTTACTGATTCTAGACTTGGCCAATTTTGGCAGATTGCTGGATTTGGACTAGTATGCAAGGGGGAAACAATTGGAGGGAATGCAATGGTTTATTCTTATTATAAAATGGTTGATATTCATGTATAGAGTAAGTATAGGGGTTCCAGGTATATATTTGGTATTTGATGGGTTGGATGCTAATACAGGGGATTAGCTCAGGATTGGTCTGGTGAAGGGGGTTAGAGGGTCACTTGAGTGACTTAAGATAGATCCAGTTAGGGATGCTTGGTTTGATATTGGTGATCTCAACTTCTGGTTGGATCATAAAGGAGGAGCTACTAGATTAGCGCACTCTAGATCCTAGGCAAACAAGGCATTCAGCAAATCAAGGCCATTCATTTAATCACACTTATCCAAATACTACTAGGGTTACCATCAAGCCTAGCTTGATGTAAGCATGGGTGTTTTGAAGAATATTTAAGGAAAGGTTTTTGGAAACCTACAGGTAAGAGTAGTTGAATGCTCTATCTTGAAAACATAAGGATATTATATATAGGTCTCCGTAGTTTTTTAATAGAAACTAGTAAAATATTTTGTTGTGGAAAAATCATCTTGGCTCAAGTTTAAAATTCCATAACCTTTGAGAATATGAAAGATGATCCAGTACATCTCTTTTGTAAAATAGTTTTTGTCGACTAGTGTTGAGATAAGGAGTATATCATCTAATACACAATCAAAGTTGCATGCACACAAGCAAACAAGTAAGCAACAATGCAACACTTATCAAGAAAAAGTTTTTGTTCCCTCTGATTTTTGCCTTTTTGACAATAAATCAGGGTTACTGAAATTGAGATGTTATGGAAGGATGCTATTTGGGTGGCCGTGGATCGACTAAGCAAGGTTGCTCATTTTATTCCTATTCGTACCACAAACTTAGCAAGTAACCTGACACCGATATATGTGTGAGAGATAGTACGGTTGCATGGGGTTCCAAAACCCATTGTTTTTGACAGAGATGCTAAGTTTGTATCAAAGTTCCAGGAGAGTTTGCAGAGTGCATTGGGAACAGAATTGAGGCTTAGTACGTCATTTCACCCTCAGATTGATGGCCAGTCAGAGCGTATGATCCAAACTTTAGAAGATATGTTGAGATGTTGTGCTCTATCTTGGCAAGAAAGTTGGAAGGATCACTTGCAGCTTGTTGAGTTTTTCTATAATAATAGTTATCAAGATATCATCGCAAGGCGCCTTACGAGGCTTTATATGGATGAAAGTGCAGATCTCCATTTTGTTGGACCGTGGTAGGTGAGAAATCAGTATGGCGGCCAGACTGGGTTCAGCAAACCACCGAGAGGGTTGCTGAGATTAGAGAGCACATGCTGGCAGCAAAGAGCATACAAAAGAGTTACGTGGATCCCAAAAGACGAAATGTGGAATTTCAAGTAGGTGATGATGTGCTTCTTAGAGTATCATCTACTAAGGGTGTTGTGGGATTTAATATCAAAGAAAAACTTAGCCCATGGTATATTGAACTATTCAAGATAGTGGCACGAGTTGGGAAGTTGGCGTATCGTCTAGAGTTACCTGAGTCAATGCGAGCTGTAGAAGTACGTTCGAGAACTAGAAAGGCAAATGACACTAGGGAAAATTACGATTGAGCAAGATTTGAGTTTTGATGCTCGCCTAGTAAGAATTTTGGAGGAGGATGATAGAGTAACGAGGCATCGGACTCTCAAGTTTGTCAATGTTCTTTGAACGAATCAAACAGAACGAGAAGCAACGTGTGAACTTGAATCTAAGATGCTATCTTGATCTATTCACATCTGGTGACTAACATTAGTTTGTTAATAACAATTATTCTTTGTTAAGTAGACAGAGTAAAGAATTCGAGGACGAGTCCAGTTAAAATGGGGAAGAATGTAATATCCTGTTTTGTTGACTAAAATTTGACTTTATGAACCATAAGCCAAATGGAAAAAATACAATACTATCGTTGAGTTCGTCTTGTCGACTTTATCAAAATAGACTATAAGTTTTTGCAAATCGAAGATCCAATGAATATTTGGAGATTCGCTAAATTTTGGTGAGAGGAAATTTTTTTGGTTAAAGCCTAGACTTTGTTTCCGAGTAGGAAAAGAAAACGAAGCCGGAAGACTACAATAGATATCGATGGTTTTGTCCCAGTCCTTTGCCTGAACCGGACACTTCCCAACACCCAGCAGCCGTCGTTGCTTCCTAGGGTTCTGTCGGTGCAGCCGCCACAGCCAGGTACTGTCGCCGGCCGTCGCAAGATTGGTCATCATCCCTTGTGTGCTATTGTTTACCGGACGCCATCCGCCTAGTGGCATCCAACCGTAAAATGTGTGATGCATAAAAGTGTTTCGGGTTTTAAAGTATACTTGCTGAGTATATTCTACTACTCACTCTTGCTTTTCTTTGATTTTTATTTGGTTTTCAGGTACAAATTGTAGCAACATGCATGGGAGTGAATAGTTCGTCACCACTTTGGCGCACACATCAATACTATATATCATAAAACATCCACCACATATAATTCTTAGTTTACCATTATTATTTTATCATAATCCGTGGATCTGTTAGTATGTTCTAGTGAGCGCTTTGGTCACTCTAGCTTTATTATTCGTGTCATGAAATGATTATGCACTATATGAACTGCGTAGATTACTTATTTATATAGTCGTTACTGTCTTTATCCATTATATTTTGTTTTTCCTGTCGTGAATGTTCTTGTTCTCATAAAATGGATTCCCATCTTAGAATAGACCAATGAACAATGTGGCAAGAATGCGAATGGGTAACTAACTTCTCTTCAAGCCGATGGGCAATGCTTAAAATGGAAGGTCTCGGACGGATCACCCGCAAGAGATAGGGAAAGGAAAGTGGGTTCTCTATTTTCCAACGAGGTTTTGCACATTCAAGTTGGATATGAGCAACAAATAATGCAGTAATAGGTAATGTTTGAAATCCTATAAGTACTTTTTTTGGCTTTTTGACCCCATATTGTAGGGTGGATCTCGAAAGATAAGAAAGATCAAGGAGGTACTGCCAAAATGAATTGAAGTTAATTTTGATCATAATTTGAGAAGTGCGGTAACACTTCTAGTTAGATAGAAAAACTGGGGTGTTACAAGAACAGTATTCAAATCATAAAAAACCCAATGTGTCTATGAAGAACAATATTGAATAAAATGATTGAACGTAGTCCCTACTTGCGGGAAGACATGATATAATAATTCCATATTTAGAATCTCAAAAATAAAACCAAATGCATGTCTGCGGCATTATGAGTGGCAAAAAGTGTGGGGATTTCCTACCTCGCTGAGCCGGGGAACAGGGACGAACGGGTCCTGCGACGTCGTCACCATCGTGTTGGTTTCAGGGTCCATGGCCGCCCTGCAATATATAGAAGAGTAACAAGAAAAAGAATAAGAAGTAGACATAGAAGAAGAAAAAACATAGAAGAAAACAAAGAAGAAGAAGAAGATTGTACCGGAGGAGCCCTCGCCTGCTGGAACATTCAGCGCCATTGCTAGGAGAGATTGGGCCTCTGTGCGAGGGGGATTGAGGAGCTGATTGAGAAAGAAGTTTCTGGCGCCGAGCTCTATCGTTTATCTCGATGCACACGGTTGAACCGCCCCTCTTCCGGGGAGACATGGCTAATGCAGAAGGAGGAAGGTGGGGGAAGGAGGATGAAGAAAGTGATGGGTGTGGGAGAATGGTCAAAGAGTGTAGTCCATGGTAAAGTCTTATACACGACCACCATCTACTCCGGTGCTATCTCAACCTACATCCACCATTCGTTTGTTAATCGATGGCCTATGTTGCTTCCTTCTCAAAAAAGGAAGACTGGCAGAACCAGGGAATAAAAACCCATAGTCCACATAATGGGACTCGATTGGACTGACTTTTATGCGATGGATGGTTCAGTGGGCTTCGTCATGCGCCACCTAAAATGTCGTGGATAAAAGGGTCGGGAAGGAACTACAAGGAAATAATTGCGGGCTACACGTCCAACGTGCGTGCATGCTTACGAGTGTCCATCGTGTGTTCAAGGGGTTGACATGACACGCGCAACTGTTGCACGGACACAATGCTGATACGTCGAACTCCACATCGATAGGCATGCACTGGACACTTCCTGACGCTGCTAGAGGGCGTATTTTGTGATTTGTTACGTGACTACACCCCCAGTACATAGATATTTTACGATGTAGTACAATTTTTACATGACTAGACTATGAGTATGGTCCTCGCGCCCCTTATAGGATCGGTACCCAACTCTATGTACCCGCCATTGCGTATTTCGAATAACTTCCTCACACAGGATAGAATCGCATCATAGAAGTGGTAGATCCTTGTCGGTGGCTAACCGTCCTGCATCACCTACTCATCGCGGCATCGTTCATGCCCGCCGACAACCATCTAAGGCACCACGACAGGTCCAACCGCACCTGAATCCATCGACATTGGCGCTCGAGGACATCGCAACATCGAAGCTTGTCGTACCCATCATGCTCGAGAAGCGCACTGCACTGGCAGATACGGAGGAGCGCCAAGAACCATCCAAGACGGAGGAGCGTCAGAGGAAGTCCTGCGAGACCACCATGAAGGAGGCCAAGAAGAATAAAGGAGCCAGCTATGAGGTAGACTCCAACTTGGGCAACGAGGAGGCGTTCATGGATCAGTTCGAGGCAGATGCGGATGAGAGTGACATCGACCCGTGGGACTACGAGGAGGAGGAGGACTCCGACGAGGAGAGGGCACGTATCTATGAGGAGTGAGTTGCCGATAAGTCATCCGATGGCAAGGACGACGGCGATGAGTACAATAATGTTCTATTGTTAGAATTGTTATTTAACTGCCACATCCTGCATTGTGATTGTTGTAACTACCATGTCTTGCTATAATATTGGGTTGTTGGTACTGTAACTATTTCCTGTGTCCGTTCGATCAAAGAGGATCAAAGGTTGGCGGACAAGATCCACGTGACAACTGTCTAAACCAATCGGGGCGTGCTAGTTTCTGCGTGAGCTATAGTAAGGGATTTTCTGATTATTCGTGACTACCATAGAGGGCAAAACAGAGTTAACATGGCTTTCAACCCTAGATCCCCACCTCGCTGCCCAGAACATGGAACCACTCCATGGATTGAGACCAAACCCGGCACCTAGCTCCCTCTCTGTATCGCAAGCAACTTCTCCAACTAGAGATTTCATGGTAATTTGGAGAAATCTTGACTTTCCATTTTCTGAACCCGAAAAACCAATGTTTTTCTAAAGGAGGTGCAAGATTAGGGCGCGCCCAAGGGCCTGAGTAAATTTTCACGTATGCTATATCATGGTGCATGGACATTCCCGGGAGATGGGTATTTGTCTCGTGATGCAAGCATATACTGTATTTGCCTTGAGTTACGGCCCAGTAAAGGCGGTTTATAACTATATGTACCCTATAAAGCACTCCCAATTTCCAAGAAAAATGTTTTGGAGTGTCCCATGGGATACCTAGGCTGGATGCATGCCTAGGTCCAAGAATGCACCGACCCTTATGTTACCGCGGCCACCGTCAGGTTTGGCCATTTTTTTGGACAACACCAAATAAAATCTAAAAAAATCAGAAAAATGTGAAAACATCTCTTGGAGCCCTTGCATGTGACCCATTGCCCTCATAAAATCATAAGGATGCATACCAGGTACTTTGGCAGCCAAGACACCACCCGGATGTCTATCAAGTGTTAGTTAACATGGCTTTCAACCCTAGATCTCCCCCTCGCTTCCCGGAAGATGGAACCACTCCATGGATTGAGCCCAAACCCGACACCTAGCGCTCTCTACATCGCAAACAGCTTCTCCAACTAGATATTTCGTGGTCATTTGGAGAAATCTTGACTTCCCATCTTCTGACCCGAAAAACCGGTGTTTTCCAAAGGAGGTGCAGGATTAGGGCGTGCCCAAGGGCCCGAGGAAATTTTCACGCATGCTACATCATAGTGCATGGACATTCCCGGGAGGTGGGTATTTATCTCGTGGTGCAAGCATATACTGTATTTTTCTTGAGTTACGACTCGGTAAAGGCGGTTTCTAACTACAGGTATCCTATAAGACACTCTCAATTTCCAGGAAAAAATGTTTTGGAGTGTCCCATAGTGTACCTAGGCTGGATGCATGCCTAGGTCCAAGATTGCACCGACGCTTGCGTTACTAGGGCCGCCGCCTGATTTGGCTTTTTTTTGGATAGCACCAAACAAAATCTAAAAAAACTAGAAAATGTGAAAACAGCTCTTGAACCATCGCATGTGACCCACTTCCCTCATAAAATCATAAGCAAGGCATACCATGTACTTTGGCAGCCAAGGCACCACCCGGATGTCTATCTAGTATGAGTTAACATGGATTTCAACCCCAGATCCTCCTCCCTCGCTTCCCAGAGCATCGAATCACTCCATGGATTGAGCCCAAATCAGGCACCTAGCTCCCTCTCTCAATCGCAAGCAAGTTATCCAACTAGAGCAGTCATGGTCATTTGGAGAAATCTTGACATTCCTTTTTCTAAACACAAAAAACTGGTGTTTTACCAAAGGAGGTGCAATAATAGGGCGCGCCTAAGGGCTCGAGGTAATTTTCATGCATGCTATATCATGGTGCATGGCCATTCTTGGAAGGTGGGTATTTATCTCGTGGTGCAAGCATATACTGTATTTTCCTTGAGTTATAGCTTGGTAAAGGTGGTTTCTAACTGTAGGTACCCTATAAGACACTCTCAATTTTCAGGAATAAATGGTTTGGGGTGTCCCATGGGGTACCTAGGATGGATGCATGCCTAGGTCCAAGATAGCACAGACCATTGCGTTTCTGCGGCCGCCTCCGGATTTGGCCATTTTTTGGACATCACCAAACAAAATCTAAAAAAATCAAAAAAAAAATGTGAAAACAGCTCTTAGAGCCCTCGCATGTGACCCACTTCCCTCAAAAAATCGTAAGCAAGGCATACCATGTACTTTGGCAGCCAAGGCACCACCCGGATGTCTATCTAGTGTGAGTTAACAAAGCTATCAACCCTAGACCTGCCCCCCTCGCTTCCTAGAAGATGGAACCACTCCATGGATTGAGCCTAAACCCGGCACCTAGCTGTCTCTGCATTGCAAGCAACATCTGGAACTAGATATTTCATGGCCATTTGGAGAAATCTTTACTTCCCATTTTTTGAACCCAAAAAATGGTGTTTTTCCAAAGGAGGTGCTAGATTAGGGTGCGCCCGAGGGCCCGAGGCAATTTTCACGCATGCTACATCATGTCGCATGGCCATTCTTGGGAGGTAGGTATTTCTCTCGTGGTGCAAGCATATATTGTATTTTTCTTGAGTTACGACTCGGTAAAGGCAGTTTCTAACTCTAGGTACCCTATAATACACTCTGAATTTCCAGTAAAAAATGTTTTGGGGTTTCCCATGGGGTACCTAGACTGGACGCAGGCCTAGGTCCAAGATTGCACCGACCCTTGCGTTACCGCGGCCGCCGCCTGATTTGGCTGTTTTTTTGGATAGCACCAAACAAAATCTAAAAAAATGCAGAAAATGTGAAAACATCTTTTGGAGCCCTCGCATGTGACCCACTTCCCTCATAAAATCATAAGCAAGGCATACCAGGTACTTTGGAAGCCACGACACCACCGGTATTTCTATCGAGTGTGAGTTAACATGGCTTTTAACCCTACATCCCCCTCCCTCGCTTCCTAGAGCATGGAACCACTCCATGGATTGATCCAAAACCCGACACCTAGCTACCTCTGTCCATCACAAGCAACTCCTCCAAGTAGAGATTTCATGGTCATTTGGAGAAATCTTGACTTTCCTTTTTCTGAACCCAAAAAACCGGTGTTTTTCCAAAGGAGGTGGGTATTTATGTCGTGGTCCAAGCATATACTTTATTTTCCTTGAGTTACAGCCTGGTAAAGGCGGTTTATAACTATAGGTACCCTATAAGGTGCTCTCAATTTTCAGGAACAACATGTTTTGGGGTGTCCCATGCGATACCTAGGCTGGATGCATGCATAGGTCCAAGATTGCACCAACCCTGCGTTGCCGCGACTGCTGCCGGGTTTGGCCGTTTTTTTGGACATCACCAAACAAAATATAAAAAAATCAGAAAAATGTGAAAACAACTCTTGGAGCCCTCGCATGTGACCCAGTTCCCTCATAAGATCATAAGCAAGGCACACCAGGTACTTTGGCAGGCAAGGCATCACCCGGATATCTATCGAGTGGTAATTAACATAGCTTTCAACCCTAGACCCCCCCTCGCTTCCTAGAACATTGAACCACTCCATGGATTGAGCCCAAACCAGGCTCCAAGCTGTGTCTGCATCACTTCTCCAACTAGAGATTTCGTGGTCATTTGGAGAAATATTGACTTTTTATTTTCTGAACCCGAAAATCGATGTTTTTCTAAAGGAGGTGCAAGATTAGGGCACGGCCAAGGGCCCGATGAAATTTTCACGCATGCTACATCATGGTGCATGGACATTCCCGCGAGGTCGGTATTTATCTCGTGGTTCAAGCATATACTGTATTTTTCTTGAGTTACGGCCAGGTAAAGGTGGTTTCTAACTGTAGGTACCTGTCAACACCCGGAATTTTTAATCCCAGATGCCTGTTATGCCATACATCGCAATCCTAGGATTACCATTTTTGCGAGACATAACATAATTGGATACCATAGTACATCATCCATTACAAACCGTACATAAGTTCTTACACAAATAGGGATCTCATGATCCAGTTCTTAATACAACTTCAAGAAGCGGAATACGTAATAATAACGGTAGCATAGGCGAAGCTCCATCTTCGGGGTCACAGGCAATGCTGACGATGGGAGATGATCCTAGTTGTCGTAACCTTCCTGCGGTCCATCCTCCAGGTACTCCTCTTCATAGTCTGGCCACGGGAATAGCCAAGGACAAAGCCATGAGTACTCTTTAAGTACTCGCAAACTAATACTAACAAGTGAAATGGGTTTTTGGTAATAGGACACTAGGCTCTAGGGTTATTTTGCAAAAGCCAGATTTATCTCTACTAAGTTTAGAAGCAACGAATGCTAGTTGAAATTTTATAACACCTAAGTGGGAACTTGTATCTCATATCACAACCCTGTTGTGGTCAAGTCAAAGTCTCAATTCATTTCACAAGTTCTTTTAAAACATCTGACGGGGGAACAGTATGGCCACTCCAACTGTCCATAACCGCGGACGCGGCTATTCGAATAGTTTGACACTCTGCAGAGATTGTACACTTTCACCAAAACATTCGATACATCTGTCAGGAACTAATCCTGAATTCACCATACTCAGTATGCGGATAATCAATCCTAACCTTTCAATTACACGCCCTAGTATAAGCACCTCTCCTGTGAGTTTGGCCTCCCAACCATCACCAACTGTCATCTTGGGTACTGCACAGGTGGACAATCTTCACAAGGTAGCCTTAGCTCAGACCTTGGCCGTGAGGGAACTAATACTAAGGTATATAAATTTCCAGTCAAGCCCTACCCAATTCTCGGGTATTGTGGTTGTACGATAAAATTGGAATGGTATCGCATCCAGACAACCATCAGTTTTATAAAGGGCTAAGGCTCATGCCTCAACATTTTCATCACCAAAATCATCAGGTGTTCGGAAACACATGTCCAAAACATTTCAATAGAATGATCCATCATTCCAAGGTTTTCATAACCATTTTTCCACCAAGTATTCCCATCTAAAGTTGATCAAGCTTTATGCTTAGAACTAGCATCTACAAGTGGGGGTAAGCACTAATGAGGGGTGGTAAACTAGTGGAGTTTAACTAAGTTTAATCTCATGCCTTAGGATGACATCAAGATTATCTAGCTTAGGCCAAATTTTATGCTCTTTATGCAACCTTCAATTATCCTTCTAGTATTTACCATTTATTCCAGTAACTCTAAGTAAGAGCTTTCATAAAAAAATAAGGTAATAAGCTTGCAAGTAAAACTAGGATTGGGTATCATCCAATGTATCTAACCAAGCATGCTTAGTGCATTGCATAGGTTATTTAACTCTCATGATTGCAAGTGTTAGCTTGCACATTCAACTAGTAGTATTAGGCTTGCAAGGTTAACTTGTATAGTAAGGATGGCTAAAGTAGAGTATCTTGCAAGTGTTAGCTTGCCTTGTGTAGAGCAGTGGTTGAAGTTCTCCTCGGCTTCTTCTTCGTAGAATCCTCCTTCCTCCTCGTATCCTTGGTCGGTACTAGCGTCTATGAATAAATACGATGTACACAATCACCAAACAATACTTAACTACTTGCAATCATCACACAAAAAGGGTCCTATAGATGATCTAACATCATCTCTAACATTACAAGATTAAGGCTCGGTTTAATTCCTTTTATTTTTAGAAAAGTAATTTCTACTCATTGAAAAACTACTTAAGATTTAATATTCTCCAAACCAAACATGGGATCATGTTGACACATGTCATGGCCACATATTTTAGTCCATGGGAATATGATTTAAAGTGGTGTCACAATTTAATAAGGTTTTACCCTTTTATTTTAATTAAATAAAGTGACTAGAAATGCCTATGGGGCATTCTTTTATTACTTGAACATTATTTCTATAAGTAAACCTATATATTTTTATATACTCTGAAACGTATGGTTAAATGTGATTTTTGAGAGTTGGAATCAACTCAAAAGCTATTATGGTTTAAATTTGAAAAATGTTTGAATGCAGAAAAGCTTCTGCCTTGTTATTTTTACCATGGATAATCTATAGATCCACATGACTTGAATCCAACGGGCTTGGATTCAGCATTCCCAGACCTTTCTAACAAAATTAGTTTCATTCAATTTGGTTCACAGAATCGACCTGGGTTGATTTTTGAAACTGGGTATAGAAGTGTGTTTGAAATAAAATGGAAAAGGTTTAATTCAAATGACTGGGCTGCGCGGGAAGCGATACTGGGCCGACCTCCTAAGCACAGCGCTTACACGGGCTGGTTAAGTGGCTGTCCCCATGCGTCAGTAAGACGAGGGGGTGCGAAGCGGTATGGGGCGATGTGGTGCATTCGATCTGGTTCTAATCCAACGGCTGAGAGTCATCGTCGATGTTGGGCAACGCCGGCGAGACAGAAACCTAACGCGGCAGGTGAGGGTCGTTGGGGGCTCACCGGGGCTCAGGCGAGGGTCGGCGAGGCGGGCGAATGACGAAGTCGACGACGGCAAACCTCCTGGTACCGGCAGCTTCTCCTGGGGTGGCTCCAATCGCTGGTTCCCTTCTTCTTCAGTAGCGGCGGGCTCCGGTGAAATTCCGGCGATGCGCTGCTCGCCTTGCTCCAGGAACAGGGTGGCACGATCAGTGAGGAGAGGGGAGTGAGATGGTGTGCTCAATTCGGCTGGGGGTGGCCACTATTTATAATGGAGCGAGGGGACTGGCGAGGCGCAAGGTGAGCTCGTTGTGGTCGACGGTACAGACGGCTATCAGCGTGGGCGACGGTAGGGGGCGGTGCGGTGCTCCCTGGCGATGCTCAACGACATGGTGGCAAGACGTGGGATGGTGCGATTTGGTCGGAACGCGACAGTGCTCTGCGCGTGCCCGATGGAAGATTTAATGGCGCACAGCGCGCGTGGTCCGCGCGGCGGCGAACGAGCGTGTCTGCGGGGTTACTAGGACGGTGGTGATCACGTATGCACGCAGCGAGGGCGGCGCGCGGTCTATGGGCGTCGGTCGAGCGTGGCTCACGGGGCGCGCTCTCGGCATGGTTGCTGGCGAGCTTGGCATGGTCCATGCGTGTGGTCTAGTGGCTGGAAGGGTTCGAGCGCTGGACAGGGAGTGGCGGTGGGGTGTTGGCTTGCTCCCAGACATGTTGGCTAGGCTTGGTTCTTCTCCTAGCTTGTTATCGACATGGGGGTGACAAGTGTGCACTCGGCCTGCTCGCCATTGATGGCATTGCCAAGCTTATAGTGATGCTAGAGGTTTGCACTTGAGCTAGATGATCTACTAAATCCTAGTTGCAACCAGAGAGGGAACAAGTTAGGCTCCAATCACTGCTTACAATAGTGTTTGGATTTTAGAAGATTTGAATCTGTAAGGTGTTTGATGAAATGGCAGCAAGAATTCAAGTTTTGAATTTTGAAAAGATTTTTGGTGGGTGTGCTAGGTTGGTGATGGTGAGTCTGCAGATGCTTGGGTTTTGAAAGTTGAGCTTGTTTGAGTGGTTTTTGAAAAAGTGGGATCTTCCCATATGATAAGGATTCAATTTTGAACTGCCATTTAAACTATGCATTTAAATGTTTTTGGATGATCACAAAGTGGGCCTTGATACTTTGTTATGAGTACAATCAATGGGTGCAAAGATCCAGAAAAGTTTCTGTTAGGTTCTGAAAGTTTGAGACAACCAAAGTAGGCATGGGAGTTAAATTGGTCAAAATGACCATTCCCTTATTTTATTTGTTTTGATTTATTTGTCTTTGAGAAAAGTTTGGGAATTGTTTAGATGATGTTTATTTCACCTAAGAATCCATTTACAAGCAAAGGAACACACAAACAAGGCGGTTCAAAAGAATTCCAAATAAAATGCATACACCATGCATGCTTCCATATTTTTATTTTAGAAAAGTTTTTGTTAACCCTAATTTTGATGATTAGAGTTTGATGATCCAAGTTTAGTATTTTTGGGATGTTACAATACCCTATAAGACACTCTGAATTTTTAGGAAAAAAATGTTTTGGGGTGTCCCATGGGGTACCTAGGATGGATGCATGCCTAGCTCCAAGATTGTGCCAACCCTTGCGTTGTTGCGGCCGCCGCCTGGTTTGTCCGTTTTATGGATAGCACCCAATAAAATCTAAAAAAATCAGAAAAATATGACAACAGCTCTTGGAGACCTCGCATGTCACCCACTACCCTCATAAAATCATAAGCAAGGCATACCAGGTACTTTGGCAGCCTAGGCACCACCCTGATGTCTATCGAGTGTGAGTTAACAAGGATTTTAACCCTAGAACATGGAACCACTCCATGGATTGAGACCAAACCTGGCACATAGCTCTCTCTGCATCACAAGCAACTTCTCCAACTAGATATTTCATGGTCATTTGGAGAAATCTTGAATTTCCATTTTCTGAAGCCGAAAAACCTGTGTTTTTCCAAAGGAGGTGCAAGATTAGGGCATGCCCAAGGGCCCAAGAAAATTTCCAGGCATGCTACATCTTGGTGCATGGCCATTCCCGGGAGGTGGGTATTTATCTCGTGGTGCAAGCATATACTGTATTTTTCTTGAGTTACGGCCCGGTAAAGGTGTTTTCTAACTATAGGTACCCTATAAGACACTCTCAATTTTTAGGAAAAATGTTTTGGGGTGTCCCATGGGGTACCTAGGTTGGATGCATGCCTAGGTCCAAAATAGCTTCGAACCTTGCTTTGCCGTGTCCGCCGTTGGTTTTGGCCATTTTTTGGACAACACCAAAAAATTCTAAAAATTCTAAAAATTGTGAAAATAGCTCTTGCAGCCCTCGCATGTGACCCATTTACCTCATAAAATCATAATCAAGGCATAGCAGGTACTTTGGCAGCCAAGGCACCACCCGGATTTCTATCGAGTGTGAGTTAACATGGCTTTCAACCCTAGATCCCCCCTCACTGCCAAGAACATGGAACCACTCCATGGATTGAGCCCAAACCCGGGACCTAGATCCCTCTCTGCATCGCAAGTAACTTCTCCAAATAGAGATTTTGTATTCATTTGGAGAAATCTTGATTTTCCATTTTCTGAAACCAAAAAACTGTTGTTTTTAAAAAGGAGGTGCAAGATTAGGGCGCGCCCAAGGGCCCGAGGAAATTTTCACGCATACTACATCATGGCGCATGGACATTCCTAGGAGGTGGGTATTTATCTTGTGGTGCAAGCATATACTGTATTTTTCTTGAGTTATGGCCCAGTAAATGTGGTTTCTAACTATAGGTGCCCTATAAGACACTCTAAATTTTCCGGAAAAAATGTTTTGGGGTGTCCCTTGGGGTACCTAGAATGGATGCATGCCTAGGTCCAAGATTGCACCAACCCTTGCATTGCCGCGGCCGCCACTGAGTTTGGCCATTTTTTGGACATCACCAACAAAAATCTAAAAAAATCAGAAAAATGTGAAAATAGCTCTTGGAGGCCTCGCATGTGACCCACTGCCCTCATAAAATCTTAAGCAAGGCATTCCAAGTACTTTGGCAGCCAAGGCATCACCCGATTGTCTATCGAGTGTGAGTTAACATGTCTTTCAACCCTAGATCCCCCTCGCTTCCCAGAACATGGAACCACTCCATGGATTGAGCCCAAACCCAGCACCTACCTCCCTCTCTACATCGCAAGCAACTTCTCCAACTAGAAAATTCATGGTAATTTGGAGAAATCTTGACTTTCCATTTTCTGAACCCGAAAAACCGGTGTTTTTTTCCAAAGGAGGTGCAAGATTAGGGTGCGCCCAAGGGCCCGAGGAAATTTTCATGCATGATATATCATGGTGCATGGCCATTCCCAGGAAGTGGGTATTTATCTCGTGGTGCAAGCATATATTATATTTGTCTTGAGTTACGGCCTGGTAAAGGTGGTTTCTAACTGTAGGTACCCTATAACACACTCTCAATTTTCAGTAAAAAATGTTTTGGGGTGTCCCTTGCGGTACCTAGGTTGGATGCATGCCTAGGTCCAAGATTGCACCAACCCTTGCGTTTCCGCGGCCGCCGGCAGTTTGCTCATTTTTTGGACATCATCAATCAAAATATTAAAAAATCATATAAATGTGAAAACAGCTCTTGGAGACCTCGCATGTGACCCAGTTCCCTCATAAAATCATTAGCAAGGCATACCAGGTACTTTGGCATCCAAGGCACCTCTCGGATGTCTATCGAGTTTGAGTTTAGATGGCTTTCAACCCTAGATCCCCCGTCGCTGCCTAGAACATGGAACCACTCCATGGTTTGAGCCCAAACCCGTCACCTAGCTCCCTCTCTACATCTCAAGAAACTTCTCCAACTAGAAATTGCATGGTAATTTGGAGAAATCTTCACTTTCCATTTTTGAACCCGAAAAGTCATTTTTTTCCAAAGGAGGTGCAAGATTAGGGTGCGCCCAAGGGCCCGAGGAAATTTTCATGCATTCTACCATGGTGCATGGAAATTCCCAGGAGGTGGGTATTTATATCGAGGTGAAAGCAGATACTGTATTTTTCTTGAGTTATGGCCCGGTAAAGTCGGCTACTAACCGTAGGTACCCTATAAGTCACTCTCAATTTCTAGGAAAAAATGTTTTGGGGTGTCCCATGGGGTACCTGTTGGGGATATACTAAATGGGTGTCACCTTTGCATGTCTCTATTCCACATAACCTGGATGGCCCACAGTTGGTAGCAAGGCCTATGGCCTACTGGGTGGCCCAGTTAGAAGGATCGAGAAGGGAGGCCCATGCCAGATAAAGGAAGGCTACGATGGAGTCACCAGCGTACCCTGAGCCTTGGAGTGCAAGACACATTAGACTAGTTGTATATTGTGTAGGACTTTGTAACCTGTTCGGCTAGGACTTTCCCTATAACCCTAGGATCTGGCGACTATATAAGCCGAACCTAGAGTAGCCTTTAGGACACGACACAACTCATATCACGCACAACGAACCGATCCCTATAACCCGGCGTATTACCGTTATAGTGATTTATAGAAGGAGTAGGATTCTGCCACCGTCGTGGGATCTGAACCTGGGTAAGCTGTGTCACCTTGTACCCGCCAACCTTCTGCCTTCCCCCACGTCTCTAAACATGCTCTGTGAGGACCCCTCCATGGTTTACTCGTCGGCAATACCACGACAGTTGATCCCCACCATGGGGCCAATCTCCTCCTCCATCCCTTTCGGCATGGTGACTATCTTCGATCTAGCGCGATACGTCCATAGAGAGGGGGAAAACCCCCGCGATTAGCTCGCCAGATGGCTCCGGATATGAGCCGATCTGGAAAACTACCCCAGTGATGATGCTATCTGTCACTTCGTGCAAGGGCTGGACCGTGGTACACTTCTCCGGCATACCCTAAGGAGGCAGCAGTCCGCGGATCTCCTCGCTGTCAAGGGTATGATTGGCACCGTCAATAGTTTCGCTGCTGCTGATGAGGTTGATCAGGTAGAGCTCCTTGCCATACCCTGGCCACCACCACCATCGCCACCACCGCTGCCAGCCAATGGCCATGCTTCCTCGGTGTTGTCCTCCGTCGTCGAGGAGGCCCCCGCACCCTCCGACTCTGTTCTCGATGCGCTATATGCCGACATCATCTTAGACTCGGAGGAGATGGATATCAACCTGGAGGAGCTCGACTCAGCTATGAAAGAGATGGAGGAGGAGAACAAGCGTGAGGAGCAGGCCGACAAGGCCTTCACATCCTAATAGGTGTTCGTCGCCATTGGGAGTGTGATGGAAGAAAACCAAACCGGAAAAGATCCTCCTAAGCCGCTAGAAAAGGGGAAGGGACCAGCCGATGCCGCCGATAATGATCGTGCAAAGGCCATGCCTCCTTCGTCTAACCCAGCACAATAGCCGTAGGAACTCAACACCGGTCCGAGTAACGCCAACACCGCAAATCCACCGCCACAAGCATCTACGTCTGCGGCCTCCCAAGTCACTCCAGTCGATATAGTGATGTACGACAATTTCCTCGTCGAGCCTATGACTGTGGCCCATATATGGAATGTAGTCGAGCTTGATGAGAAACGCCAGCAGCTACAGGAGGAAGCTGACATGGATATACCCTATGAGTGTCAGTCATTGGTATACCCGGGCTAGCCCAGGGAAGGACCATGTGAAGACTTGTTGTCCAAGAAGATTCTGGGTGGCCCAAGCCCAATACAAGTTCGACTCCTTGGAGGACACAGCTAGGCTGTAGATAGAATATTCAAGGGTGAAACCCTAACTTGTAATTGACTCGACCTACCCCCGGGACCTGGCCTATCTACATAAAGGCCAGGAGGGCACGGAGAGGAGGATCTCTCCCAACTCATACACACACCTCATGCCAGATCGCATCTGCGCACACCCTGTAACCTACGATTCCGCCATAATGAAGAACATACAAGCAGGAGTAGGGTTTTCCCTCTGGGACTGAACCTGAGTAAACTTCGTGTCCGGTTGATGTGTGTCTGTTAGACGTCTCGCGATCTCTAGCATCCCCATCTTCTCCAAAACCCAAGTCCATAACAATGGGCATTGACGAGTCGAACTATCGTCAATTGGCGCCATTTGTGGGAACCGGGACGCTGATCATGCGTCCGTGACAGTTCCATCCGGAGCAATCTATGATTCCTCTGCAAGGAGAATAACCTCCTCTTCAACGCTTTCGACTTCACCGCCCACTCACCGGCCACCCAAAAAGATTTTGAGTCTATAGGCGACGGATTTGAGATGCTATTCGGAAGTTTCTGCTTCTAGGTGGGAAAGACTGGCACCCTCCTCCTCCCAGAGAGGGTACCACTTCCATCAATCAGGACCACCTCATGGGTCCCACCTATCGACGCCCCCCCGCGCACGTCGTCGTTGACAGGCGACTCGGATGATAGAAGCAGCTGCAACTCCTATCTCTGCGACCCTCCTATGGAGGAAGGAACCTATGACTCCAGATCTGAGAGTTGTGGGAGCAACGATCTCCCCCCGCACTACCTATGCATTACCATCCATAACGTCGACGTCAACAACGGCACAGATCTGCCACTAGATTCCCCGCCCAACCCTCAGGCCGAAATGGGGTACCCCCGCAAAATCCCAACGGGAATAGGTCGCCTCAAGGCGCTGAGGGCATAAACCGTGTCCGCAATGAAATCGACATCAACAACGAAGGCTGGGAGATGGTGCGCAACGCCTTACGGGACACTCACCCTTTACCTATCGACGCCCCCCGCGACATGCTGATGGCCTATCACTGGCTCCTGATCGAGGAGCACAATCGACAGGTTAAGCAGCAAGACGAGCTCGACAAGCGTAAGCGAGCGGCCGACGAATCAAGCATGCTGCAAGTTGCGCTCTCTATTGGTGGGTCTACCTCGAAGGGCTATGATGGTAGAAAATAACGCTCTCGCCTGGAGCGCATGGACCCTACAGCACGACACGATGCTACCAAGGCACTCGACATGTCCTTCATGACAATGGACTCGCGGGGCAACGTCATGACCAAGACGCCACGGGCCACGGTCATGGCAGCCACCACCTACCTTGCATCCAACCCACCACCGGTGAGGAACCCATGGAACGTGATCGACAAGTCTGCACTTACAGGCCTCGGGCTCGTCAGAGCTGCGCTCCAGGACGAAAGAACCGCAGAACCAAAGAAGAAGCCCACGGTAAAGTTCACTCGAAGCCACACGCCCCCATCCGAGGAGGAAGAGCATGACCTGCCACGACACCGCCGTAGCCCATGGCGCAGGAGCAGCAACTATGACGCTCGTAGCAAGCTCACACAGCGTAAGATCGACAAATCACGCGCCGAGCGCGCTCGATCAACTAAGTCCGAAGATGACGACGGGGAGCTGTGGGGCGCCAGGTGCTTCAGCAGGGCTGTCCGGCAATCACGGATGCCGAAGAACTTCAAGGTCCCTTCGGACAATCTAAAATTCGACAGCATGCAGGAGCCAAAAACTTGGCTAAACGATCACCTGTCACCAGTCAAGCTCCATGGAGGGAGCAAAAACACAGCCATGCAGTGCCTTCAGCTGCAGCTGACTGGCGCAGCCAGGGCTTGGCTCAGCAGCCTCCTCTCCGGCTCCATCCGCAGCTAGGAAGAACTAACATACATCTTCATCCGTAACTTCAAGGGCACCAGCAAGAGGCCAACCTCAATCGAAGAGCTACGGGCCTGCTACCAGCGGTCCAAGGAGTCCATCCACTCGTACATACTGTGTTGGTCCATCAGCAAAAACTCCACATGAAAAATCTCCAAGGAGAGGGCAAGTGACGCCTTCAACGACAGCTTCAGGAGCCGCGAATTCAAGGAGGAGCTTGGGCGCGTCAAGCCCAAAACCATCGATCACCTGATGGACATCGCCAATTGCTGGGCCGATGTCGAAGATGCCGTCAACCAAGAATGTTCGGATGACGAAGATGACTTCGGCCGTAGGCGTGATTGCCATGGAAAGAGAAGACCGCTCGTCTACGACAACCACGAAGAAGTCAACATGGTTGCGGCTGGCTATGCCGATCGTCGTGATGACGGCAACCACAACAGCCGGTACCATGGTGGCAACTATAGCGATAGCGGAAGGCCCACCCTAACATGGAAGCGCCGCAACCGAGATGACAAACCATCCGCATTCGAAAAGCTGTCGGGTCCCTGCACCATCCACTTTTACATCGACAAACTGGATGACAAGAGAAAGGCCAGCCATATGCTGAAGGACTGCAGGGAGTTCCAAAAACTCCACGAGGGCTTCGCCCAGATGCGACGCCAGGCGGTGAACCTAGGATTCACCCCCGCTCCAGGAGGCGTAGCCCGCGAGGCTCCACCAACACTTGGAGGATCCCTGCAACCCACGGCTGCACCACCCAGAATAACGGGGTAGATGCATACCCACCACCGTTGGGGTCTATGATGATACAAAAGGGACGCCCAACCAACAGGGTGCAGAAGAAGATCACCCGCCAAGTCAACTTGGCTGTGAACTCTCCACCAGCCATACATGAGTACCTCAGTGGCTCGGAGTCGTGCATCACGTTCGACCCTTCGGATCACCCGCGCCAGATAGCTCGCCCAGGTCACTCTGCCCTAGTGCTCGAGCCCAAGATTAGAGGGAACCATGTCTTCATGGACGGCGGCAGCGGCATCAACCTGATGTTCTCCAATACACTAGCAGCTATGCGGATCCCGCTATCTAGACTAGAGGAGTCGGACACGACATTCCATGGAATCATCCCAGGGAAGGGCATATACCCCCAGGGGAAAATATGGCTTGACGTCATCTTTGGAAAGCCCGATAACTTCAGGCGTGAGCGGCTTGAGTTCGAGGTGGTGGACTGGCCCTCACAATACCACGCCATCCTTGTACGGATGGCATTCGCAAGATTCCTGGAAGTACCACACTACGCGCACCTTCTAGTGAAGATGTCGGGACCCAGGGGCGTCATCACCGTCCCAGGAAGCTTCACCAGGTCTGATAGCTGTGACAGGGATTTCAACAGAATCTCCTAGTCTTTCGGCATGCGGGAGGAAATCACGAGGCTGAAGGAGGTCATAGACAACGGTCTGCCTCTAGTTACTTGGAAAAATGCACCTGATATGTCGTTCGACTCAACTGTCAACACAAAAAAGGTGCAGGTCCACCCGACGGATGCATCCAAGATAGCGTTGATCACCAACGACATGAGCCCGGCATAGGAAAGCGCGCTTATCGAATTCCTCCGTGAGTGCTGAGAAATTTTTGCCTGGTGTCTTGCGGACATGCCAGGAGTTCCCAGGGAATTCGCCGAGCATGAACTCAATGTGTTTCTAGATGCGAAGCCAGTTAAGAAGTCGATGCATCGACTGTCCGAGCCAAGAGCCGAAGCCGTTAGTATCAAAGTCAACAGACTCCTCGATGCCAACTTCTTCAGGGAGATAAAGGAAAGAGAGTGGCTGGCTAACTCCGTGCTAGTCCATAAGAAGGACATGGACATCCCGCGGATGTGTGTGGACTTCACATCGCTTAACAAACACTTCCCTAAGGACCACTTTCCTCTACCATGGATCGATCAAATCATTGACTCCACTGCTGGATGCGAGAGACTCTCGTTCCTCGATGCCTACTAAGGCTATAATCAAATTCGGCTATAGGCTGAAGATCAGGAGAAAACGACATTCATCGCACCGTTCAGGGTGTTCTGCTACAACATTATGCCCTTTGGGATGAAGAACACGAGCGGAACATATCAACGATGCATGCAGGCCTGCCTAAAGAGCCATATAGGTCGCAATGTACAGGTCTGTGTCAATGACATAGTCATCAAGACCAAGGAGGCCAGAACTCTCATCGACGATCTCTGCGAGACGTTTGATAACCTTGATCGCTACAAGATCAAGCTGAACCCGGACAAGTGCGCCTTCGGCATCCTGTCCGGCCAATTACTCAGATACTTCATCTCCTAGCGTGGCATCGAGGACAACCCGAATAAAATCAGGGCTATACTAGCCATGGAGTGGCCCAAGAACCTCAAAGGATTCCAACAACTAGCTAGGCGAATCACGGCGCTCAGCAGGTTCATCAGCCGCATGGCCGAAAAGGCTCTCCTTTCTATCAACTGCTGCACAAGGATGACAAATTTGAATGGACGGCCGAGGTGGACGTGGAATTCGAAGATCTCAAGCTCTTGCTCTCCAGATCTCCCGTGCTGGTAACACCAAAGGATAGAGAGCCTTTGATTCTATACATCGCAGCCACGCATCAGGTGGTCAGCACAACACTGGTGGTAGAAAGACCCGAAGACGACAAGACCCATGGGGTACAACGCCCAGTCTACTACCTCAACGAGGTACTGACCCCAGCAAAGGAAAGGTACCCCCACTACCAGAAGCTTGCCTACGACGTATTCATGACAGTGCACCGATTGAGCCACTACTTCCAGGTGCATCAGATCGTAGTACTTAACAATGCACCTCTGTTGAATATCCTGAACAACCCCGAAGCCACGAGGCGAGTAGTCTTGTGGGGTATCGAGCTGTCTCCTCGAGACATCATCTACGACCGGCGTGCTGCCATCAAGTCTCAGGTGCTTCCTGACTTCCTAGTCTATTGGATATAGCTCCAGCTGCCGGACACTCCGGACATGTCCTAGTCCTGGAAAATGCACTTTGATGGATCTAAGCGTGAGGATGGAGAAGGATCCTGCGTAATATTAATGTCCCCCCAAAGGGACAAGATGAAATATGTCCTTCGGATGAAGTTCCGCGCATCTAACAACGAGGCCGAATATGAGGCACTCGTACACAGCATGAGGATGGCCAAGGTCTGCGGCGCCACACGCCTCGTCATCTATGGTGACTCCAACCTCATCATTCAACAGACGATGAACGAGTGCGATGCTCAACTGCCAACATCATTGCATATTGTGCGCTCTATAACTCACTCGAAGGGGACTTTGATGGCTGCGAACTTCAAAACATTGGCAGGAAAGCAATGAAAAGGCTGACAAGCTCGCCAACATCGGCTCCACCTATACCCCAGTGCCACTGATACATTGAAAACGTATCTATAATTTTTGATGTTCCATGCTTGTTTAGTATCTACTTTTCTTTGCTTTGTCTACAATTTGAGGTGTTTTTATATATTTTCTGGACTAACCTATTAACAAGATGCCACAGTGCCAGTTGAATGTTTTCTTCTGTTTTTGGTTCCAGAAAAAGGCAGAAAATCATTATTCTCGGAATTGGATGGGACAAAAGCTAAATTCAATATTTTTCCTGGAGCAACACGGAACCACGAAGCAGAGTCGGAGGGGCTCCACAGGGTGGCCACACCCCCTAGGCGCGGCCTAGGGTGGGCCCGCGCCTGGGCAAGGTGTGGCCCCCCTGGCGCTCCACCGACCTTGCCTCCTTCGCCTATAAGAAGCCCCCGGGGAGAAAACCCTAAATAATCCAGAAGAAATCCACGAAAACCTCCGTAGCGCCGCCGCCATCGAAGGGGAGATTCAGGGGATAGAAAGTCTCTGTTTCGGCACCCTACAGGGACGGGGAAGTGCCCCCGAAGCCATCTCCATCGATCTCCATCGCCATCTTCATCACCGTTGCTGATTCCCATGATGAGGAGGGAGTAGTTCTTCCTCAAAGATAGGGGCTCTACCGGTAGGTATGTGTTCATCTCTCTCTCTCTATGCATGACCTTGTTGTGATCATGAGATTTGTAATCAAGTAGATCTACCTTGCAACTCAAGTGCTTTAATAGATCTCTGCCCTCCCCATGTGTGCGAAAGTGACAGCGTGCACGCCATGGTGGCACTTAGGTTTGAGTCTACATAAATACTATTTGTGCTTTAATAGATCTATGCTTTTCCCCACGTGTGTTAAAGTGACAGCGTGCATACCATGTGTGGCACTTTGGCTAGATTAAATATTTGTTGTGAGTAATTGGAGTTGGATGTTCCTATGAAATTGTGGTGTTTATTGGAACCATCTACCGCTCAAGGTGACAGTGTGGGGTTATCTAGATTGGGAAAGGCGGACTTTGAGGAGTGTTGTTATAGCCCTACCGATAATTAGAGTGTCCAACCGGAGAGTAGTTAAGAGTAGTATCATGAAGAGAGGATATTTATATGAGAGAGTGTTCACTAGTGAAAGTATGATCCCTAAGCCTTGATTCTAAGCATTTAAACACCGTTTGCAACTAGATCTGTTACATGTTTGCTTGCTTCCATCTGTTTGCCTTTAGTCTTTACCTCACCGTCAAGCTCCATCAAAGCTATTTTCTGGCACCATTACCACTTGTATGTCACTATCTCTTCGCCGAACTAGTGCACCTATACACCTGACAAGTGTATTGGGTGTGTTGGGGACACAAGAGACTTCTTGCATCTTGATTGCAGGATTGCTTGAGAGGGAATACCTTTGACCACTTTCTCCATGAGTTCGATAAACCTTGGGTGATGTACTTAAGGGAAACTTGCTGCTATTCTACAAACCTCTGCACTTGGACGCCCAACTACAGAATACAATAATAGAAGTGCGTAGACATCAAGCTATTTCCTGGCGCCGTTGCCGGGGAGGTAAGGTAAAAGGTACTCACATCCTCTGGTGTGAGTGCTCGAAGTTATTTCCTTTAGATTCTGCAATTTTGTCTTTTTGTTTCTTGTTTTCACTAGTTAGGATTAATGGAAAACAATAAAAAAATTAGAGAGCTTTATAGTATTTATCTTGAGTTAGGACATGAAGTGTTTGAAGAGAAAATTTAAAAACCTATGGAACTCTATTTGCATGGTAATAGCAATGTTATTAGTATGAATTCTTTGGACACTAGTGTTGCTAATGCTACGGAAATGTCTAAGCTTGGGGAAGCTTGTTTTGATGAAAATTATATTTTTAGTCCCCCATCTTCGGAAGATAGCTATTCTATTGCTTTTGATGATACTAAACCTCCAATTTATGATGATTACAATGATGAGTATGATATTTTCAGTCCACCTACTATTGAGGATTACAATATTCCTCCTATATTTGATGATTATGGTGATGAGAATATTAATTATAGCTATTTTGTTGAATTTGCTCCCACTACAATTAATAAGAATGGCTATTCTTATGTGGAGAGTAATAATCATTTTATGCATGTGGCTCATGATAAGAATGTTTTATGTGATAGTTATATTGTTAATTTTGTTAATGTTGCTACTAAAAGTTATTATGAGAGAGGGAAACATGGTTTTATGCATCTCAATAATATTAAGTTTCCCCTCTTTATGTTGAAAATCTTGATGTTGCACTTGTTTTGATTTCCTATGCTTGGTGCTTTGTGATTTCATGACTTGTTTCTTTACAAGATTCCTATGCATAGGAAGTGGGTTAGACTTAAATTTGTTTTGAATTTGGTTCTTGATGCTCTCTTTTACTTCAATTCATATTTCTTATGTGAGCATCTTCTCAAACTATCAAGCCTAACTTGAAGGTGTTAAAGAAAAGTACTTGTTGGGCGATAAAACAAGAGTTTTATTGAGTCTTGGAAGTTATTACTTCTATAATGACCTCTCCTTATCCTTTTTGTTTTTTTTTGTGCCAGGAATGACCTCTAATGAGAGGGAAGTAAGATTTGGGGAGTTGTTGTCCCGAAAGAGATTTATGTCCTCCAACATAAAAATCCGTGAGGAGTCTCTCTAAGTCGGATTAAGCTGAAAATTTACGAATAAATTTCCCAGTATGTTATCTAATTTTCGTTAGTTCAATACTTTTTGATTAGAGCAACATAAGATTTTTGAAAAAATCGTTTTCTAGCTGCTGGTATGTTTTGACAGATTTCTGCCATTATTTGCATTTGTTTCTTATTGATTCGTTTTTGTGTTCTTTTTGGAAAATTGAGATTTTTAAAGGATTTGATACAGTAGCTTGTGTCTTTAGTGAAAGTTTTACTGTTTCGAAACTAAACCCAAAGGTCTATTATCTTTTGAATGCACTAATGTTTCTAATGAAGATTGTGTGAAGTTTTGTATAAAGGAAAATTCTCAGGTGTAGAGAGAGAATGATGTAATGATATGAAGAATGGACAAAAGGTCAAGCTTGGGGATGCCACCCCATGTCACCCCAATAAATATTCAAGAGGTACAAGAGTCAAATCTTGGGGATGCCCAAGGCATCTCCTTCTTCATCAATAAAAATCTCAGGTCCATCTAGACACTTCGTTTTTATTGTTTCATACACAGTTGTGTTGTTCTTGGAGGGTCTTAGTTTTCATTTTTGGTTTCCGTTTGCTTATTTTGGTTGAGTAAGTTGGTTGGTTACACCACACTTCTTTTGTAGAGAGACACACGTTGTTTCCATTGCCTAGAACACTCTAGTTTTCACTCTTATTGTTTTGTGAGTGTTCTCTTTTTTGCTAGCACTGTGTTTAGCCTTAGTTTTCTTATTCTTTTAGCTTAGAACTTTTCAGTTCTTCTTTGTGGATTTGTGAGACAAGCTCACTGATCTTTATTGATTATTATCTTTGTGAGTTGTTTCAAATAAGTTGATTGATGTTGGAGAAGAGTAGAAGGTTTCATGCTTATAGTGGTACAAAAGGGAGCTTGTTTTGACTGTGGATTAGACTTTATCATGTCATACTGGATCTTGTTTTGAACTTATGCTCAGTGATTATTGCTGTAGCATGACTTGTTCCAAACAATTAGGATTTCTTAATGAGCCTTGAAGGCATCATGCGTTGTTTTAGCATACAAAAGCATAGTATTACGGTATTCTCCTTTCATGCTTTGTTTGGGTTGACTTGGCACATGCTCACACCATGTTATTACTTTGAACAAGTCACCATACCCTCTATGATCATCTAGTCCTTGACTTGTAGTACCACTCTATGCTCTGATTATTAATGTTTTGTTGCTCTGCATGATTATGGCCATTATTGCTCTCTTAGTTGGTTGCTCCCAATCTTTTGCTAGCCTCCACTTGTATGAGTAAGCTCTACTCATGCTTCCAACTCCAAGAAACCAAGTTATTTCAAAGTGTCCACTATAAACTATAACATCCCAAAAATACTAAACTTGGATCATCAAACTCTAATCATAAAATTTAGGGTTAAGAAAAACTTTTCTAAATAAAAATATGAATGCATGCATGAGAGTATGCATTTCATTTTGAATTCTTTTGAACCACCTTGTTTGTGAGTTTCTTTTCTTGTAAAATGTTCTTAGGTGAAATAAACATCATCTAAACAATTCCCAAACTTTTCTCAAAGACAAGTAAATCAAAACAAATAAAATAATGGAATGGTCATTTTGACCAATTTAACTCCCATGCCTACTTTGGCTGTCTCAAACTTTCAAAACCTAACAGAAACTTTTCTGGATCTTTGCACCCCTTGATTGTACTCATAACAAAGTATCAAGGCCCACCTTGTGATCATCCAAAAACTTTCAAATGCATAGTTTAAATGACAATTCAAAATTGAATCTTTATCATATGGGAAGATCCCACTTTTTCAAAAACGACTCAAACAAGCTCAACTTTCAAAACCCAAGCATTTGCAGACTCACCAGCACCAACCTAGCACACCCACCAAAAATCTTTTCAAAATTCAAAACTTGAATTCATGTGGCCATTTCATCAAACACTTGGTAGACACAAATCAAACAAAATCAAAACACTATAGTGTGCAGTGTTTTGAGCCTAACTGGTTCCCTATCTAGCTCACAACCAGCTTAGTAGATCATCTAGCAAGATTAACCAAGCACTAGAACCACTGTGAGCTTGCCAAAACCATCAATGGTGAACAGCCGAAGCCACCCTTGCCACCACATGTCGACAGCAAGCTAGTGAGGAAACTAGCTGTGCCAACCTTGTCTGGGAGATCACCCATGCTTCACCGCCCCTCTCGACCACCCCTGCCTCGAAGACGTCGAACACAGCACCCAGGAACGCCGCGCCCGTGCCTCTGCCAACCGTGTCGAGCCTGCACCATAGCGCCACGCTCGACCGAAGCCCACAAACCGCGCGCCGCCCTCGCAGCGTGCATACACGATCGCCACCATCCGAGGAACACGCCAGACATGCCCATTGCACGGCGCATGCCCTGTAGCCACCGCTCGCCGTCGAAGACGCCGCATCTGCCGCGCAGAGCGTCGCGTGTTCCAGACCAAACCGCACCGCCCCTACACGCGCATTAAAGACATAGAGCATCGCCAGGAGACCACAAAGAGATTTCCACCCCGGCCATGCCTCTAGTAGCCCTAGCCATGTCGCCACCGTCGCCCGCCCATGCCATTCGGTCTCACCGTCGCGACTATAAACAGAGGCCTCTCCCGCTCGAATTCTTCACACCATTCCACTCCTCTCTCACCCAGAACCATCCCACCTCAGTCCCGGAGCAAGGCGAGCAGCGCATCGCCGGAATTGCGCCGAAGCAGGTCGCCTCTGGAGAAGAAGGGCGCCGTCGATTTCGTCCACCCCACGAGCTGCCGCGACCACCCCTGAGTTCGCCGTCGTCTACTTCATCGTTCGCCCGCCTCGCCTACCCTCGCCCGAACCCCGGTGAGCCCCGAGCAACCCCCACTGGCCGCGCTAGGTTTATTTCTCGCCGGCGTTGCTCAACGTCGACGATGACTCTCAGACATTGGATTAGAACCAGATCGAACGTCCCATAGTGCCCCGTACCGCTTCGCGTTTAAAGAGACACTGACTGGTGGAACCCCCTATCAGCTGAGCCCCGCGCCGCGGAGTGTCACTGGGCCGGCCCTTTAACCTTTCCCGCGCAGCCCAGTTATTTGAATTTAACCTTTTCCATTTTATTTCAAACACACTTCTATACCCAATTTTAAAAACCAACCCAGGTCGATTCAGTGAACCAAATTTAATGAAACCAATTTTTTTAGAAAGGACTGGGAATGCTGAATCCAAGCCCGTTGGATTCAAGTTATTTGGATCTATAGATCATCCATGGTAAAAATAACAAGGCAGAAGCTTTTTTGCATTCAAACATTTTTCAAATTAAAACCATGATAGATTTTGAGTTGATTCCAACTCTCAAAAATCACATTTAACCATACCTTTCAGAATATATAAAAATATATAGGTTTACTTACAGAAATAATGATCAAGTAATAAAACTATGCCCCATAGGCATTTCTAGTCACTTTAATTAATTAAAATAAAAGGGTAAAACCTTATTAAATTGTGACACCACTTTAAATCACATTCCCATGGACTAAAACATGTGGTGATGACATGTGTCAACATGATCCCATGTTTTGGTTTGGAGAATATTAGATCTTAAGTAGTTTTTCAATGAGTAGAAATTACTTTTCTACAAATAAAAGGAATTAAACCAAGCTTTAATCTTGTAATGTTAGTGATGATGTTAGATCATCTATAGGACCCTTTTGTGTGATGATTGAAAGTAGTTAAGTATTGTTTGGTGATTGTGTACATCGTATTTATTTATGGACGCTAGTACCGACCAAGGATACGAGGAGGAAGGAGGATTCTACGAAGCAGAAGCCGAGGAGAACTTCAACCACTGCTCTGCACAAGGCAAGCCTAATACTACTAGTGAATGTGCAAGCTAACACTTGAAAGATACTCTACTGATGCAACAAACCACTACTTGTTAGTATGCCCACCATATGCCTTAAGCATATGTGATCATATCCACTTGATAAACCAATCCTAGTTTTACTTACAAGCTTTATTACTTTATTTCTTTATCAAAACTAGTACTTAGAGCTTACTTAAGTAAATTGTAGATATTAGAAAGATAATTGAAGGTTGCATAAAGAGCATAAAATTTGGCCTAAGCTAGATAATCTTGATGTCATCCTAAGGCATAAGATTAAACTTAGTTAAACTCCACTAGTGTACCACCCCTCATTAGTGCTTACCCCCACTTGTAGATGCTAGTGCTAAGCATAAAACTTGATCAACTTTATATGGGAATACTTGGTGGAAAAATGGTTATGAAAACCTTGGAATGATGGATCATTCCATTGAAATGTTTTGGACATGTGTTTCCGAACACTTGATGATCTGGTGATGAAAATGATGAGGCATGAGCCTTAGCCCTTTATAAAACTGATGGTTGTCTGGATGCGATACCATTCCAATTTTATCGTACAACCACAATACCCGAAGATTGGGTAGGGCTTGACTGGAAACTTATATACCTTAGTATTAGTTCCCTGACGGCCAAGGTCTGAGCTGAGGCTACCTTGTGAAGATTGTACACCTATGCAGTACCCAAGATGACAGTTGGTCATGGTTGGGAGGCCAAACTCACAGGAGAGGTGCTTATACTAGGGCGTGTAATTGAAAGGTTAGGATTGATTATCCGCATACTGAGTATGGTGAATTCAGGATTTGTTCCTGACGGATGTATCGAATGTTGTGGTGAAAGTGTACCATCTCTGCAGAGTGTCAAACTATTCGAATAGCCGCGTCCGCGGTTATGGACAGTTGGAGTGGCCATACTGTTCTCCCGTCAGATGTTTTGAAAAAGACTTGTGAAATGAACTGAGACTTTGACTTGACCACAACAGGTTTGTGATATGAGATGCAAGTTCCCACTTAGGTGTTATAAAACCTTAACTAGCATTCGTTTCTTCTAAACTTAGTAGAGATAAATCTGGCTTTTTGCAAAACAACCTAGAGCTTAGTGTCCTATTACAAAACCCCCCTTTCACTTGTTAGTATTAGTTTGCGAGTACTTAAAGAGTACTCATGGCTTTGTCCCTGGCTATTCCCATGGCCAGACTATGAAGAGGAGTACCTGGAGGATGGACCCTAGGAAGGTTACGACAACTAGGATCATCTCCCATCGTCAGCATTGCCTGTGAACACCGAAGATGGAGCTTCGCCTACGCTACCGTTATTATTACGTATTCCGCTGCTTGTGTTGTATTAAGACTGGATCATGAGATCCTTATTTGTGTAAGAACTTATGTACGGTTTGTAATGTATGATGTACTGTGGTATCCAATTCTGTTATGTCTCGCAAAAATGGTAATCCTGGGATTGCGATGTATGGCATAACAGGCATCTGGGATTAAAAATCCGGGTGTTGACAAGTTGGTATCAGAGCCATCCTGACCATAGGAGACCCTAGTTAGATTGGACGTTGAATCAAAAACTTAGTTTTAAAACCAAAGAAGACAAATATTTACCAAAAACTTATTCTTATTCTTATCCCTTTGATTCATTCATGAAAATTCATGTTCCTCAAAACTCTTGCAATATACATAAAATATTGACACACTTAATCACTCTACTAACTTACTCATCCTATATTCTTATAGATGGACGTGAAGTACAGCAAGTTTTATCAGTTGGGGAATGGAGGAGACCTTATCTTTGAGAGGGATTTGGACCAGCTTTTGGAACTTCTGGAGCATCCGCACCCCGAGTTCTTTAGAGCTCAGCTCAATGATCAAGGAGGAGAAGATCTGCAGTGGCTAATTGTTGCAAGTCTCCGGGGAAAGATTGAACCTCCCACTGCGGAAGGAATTCAATTTACCTTAAGAGAGAACAACTGGCTCGATGGACTTGCCACGGCCATGCAGGAAGCTCTTTCGCGTCTGTGTGGGCAGAGCATCAATCAGATCAAGGGTACTTGCTTTGAGTTTTGCCCGAGGCGTGATGCAAATGGACAACCACTGGAAGCACCATACCACCGCGAACTGAAGACTCAATTGGACCACCTTAGCTTCATGATGTACGATCGTCAGCAGGAGTTGGATAACTGCCGTGACTACTCCAACCACAAGTCTGCCATCATCAAGACGAAGGATCAGACCATCGCCATGTTAGCAAAGGATCGCAAGTCTCGTCGCCGTCAGCTCGACAAGAAGGAGCGCATCATTGCCCGTCTTCGCCACCGTATATCATCTTTGGAGGAGACCATCCACGAGAGAGACATGCATTTGGAAGAAAGGGAGAATGCCGGAGAGGATCTTCGTGGAGACCCCTACTCCTATCTCAGCGATGACGATGATTTTCTGGAGGATCAGGCTATGGACTTCTTCACTGATGAGGATGATTTCGCCTTCATCGATGATGATGAGGATGATGAAGCCACATATTCCGAGGTGTAGTAGCACTTGAGCACTAGCGTACTGAGTAGTATTCGGTCCCACTGTATCGTAGTTTTCAGAATGGTTCTTAAAACCATCTGTTTTTCTTTGTTGTGGTGTGTGTTGTATCGGGTGCTATGAATGAATGAATGAAAAAGCAAGTTGCTAGAAAAATCTGAGTCAAACTTTAAAAACTTTTCAAAGACCCAAATCTTAGAAATTTCCCTCTTTTCTCACGATCTATCTCAATCTTAAGATGCCACGTGCAGGAAGTGGTTCATCCCCGGACCCGATGTTGCAGATTCTGCAAATGTTGACTTCGGACCGCGAAGCTGAAAGAGCGGAACGCCAAGCCAACCTAGCCACCCTGCAGCAGATAGCCCAGCTAGCCCACAACAACCAAGGCCACGGAAATCAGGACAACCATGGCTCCAAACTCAAGAATTTCCAGAATACCAACCCACCTGTTTTCACTAAGTCGGAAGAACCCCTAGACGCCGATGATTGGTTGCAAACCATGGAAAATAACCTAGAAGTCGCCAGAGTGGAAGCCAGCGAGAAAGTTCTATTCGCCACCCACTATCTAGCCGGAGATGCCAGGGCATGGTGGAACAGTGTTCGCGCAATGACCGGAGGCCAGATGATGACCGGAGGTCAAGTTTAGCAGAACCCATGTGCCACCGGGTTTGATCAAGAGAATGAGAGACGAGTTCAGAGAACTGAAGCAAGGACGGATGACCATAGTTTAATACCGTGACAATTTCTTGACATTAGCTAGGTATGCCCCGGATGAGATCGACACCGAAGCCAAGAAGAAAGAAAGATTCCTGAATGGTCTGCACGATGAGATGCAGACAGTGTTAGTCAATATCCCCTTTGCGGATATTGAAGACCTTGTCGACTCTGCTATCCAGATGGAAGGAAAGATCAACCAAGCCAATGAGAACCGCAAGCGTCGCATGATGCATCAGCCAGGAACCCATCAGACCCCAAAGTATCGCCCTAACCCTTCTCCAGGATTTGCCCCAAGAACCAACAGACCCCCGATGAACCGTCCGACCTATCCCAACCGTGGAAACCCTAGACCCGGAGGAAATCACAACAACCCCGGCAACTCTAGCAATTTCAACCATGCCCCACCCAAGTTCAACAACAACAATGCTACCGCCAACACCAACACTGCCCCGAGGACTGGAAGCAATGTTGTGCCTGTAGCAGCAAAGGACAAGTCGCAAGTGACTTGTTATGACTGTGGAAATAAAGGCCACTGTTCCAACGAGTACCCCAACAAGAAGAATTTCGCAGCACCCAATGCCAACGCCCCAGCTCAGCAGCGTCGTGTTCAGCCTGGAAGGAGATTTGCCCCAGGGAATTCACTCAACCGCAATGGCCGTCTTTTTCTCATGCATGCTGAAGAAGCTCAGGAAGCGCCAGACGTCATGCTGGGTATGTTTTTTGTTAATTCAGTACTTGCACGAGTGTTGTTTGATTCTGGTGCATCTCACTCATTTGTCACCGAAGAATTTGCATGCACTAGTAAAATTCAACCAACAAAACTGAAGCATGTTATGATCGTTCAAATTCCCGGATCAACCACCAAGGCTAGGCAAATTTGCAAAGCCGTCCCTATCCGAATCCATGGCATAGATTTTTATGCTAATCTGATAGTACTCGGAACTAAAGGTTTGGAAGTAGTACTAGGAATGGATTGGATGTCCAAACATAAAGGATTGATTGACTGTGCCAAGAAATCCATAACCATGACCAGTACAGCCGGAATACCAGTCGAGCATATATCTGAAACCTTACCTCGTCAATTCAAGTGTAACAAGAGTATAGCCCAACCCACCATTGACTAAGTCCGGATAGTCTAGGAATACTCCGATGTATTTCCAGATTTTTGCCAAGTATGCCCCCAGATCTTGAAATCGAGTTTATCATTGAACTAATCCCCGGAACCGGACCCATATCCCAGAGACCCTATAGTATGAACCCGTCAGAGCTAGAAGAACTGAGGAAGCAACTGGGTGCCATGCTTGAAATAGGATTGATTCAACCAAGTGCGTCACCATGGAGATCACCTGTCTTGTTTGTGGACAAGAAGGATTGAGGTAACCGTTTGTGTACGGATTATAGGAAGTTGAATGACGTCACCATCAAGAACAAGTACCCCTTGCCCAAGATAGAAGATTTGTTTGATCAGTTGACCGGTGCCAAAGTGTTTTCTAAGATTGATCTTAGGACTAGCTATCATCAACTCAAAATTCGGGCAGAGGATATTCCCAAGACTGCCTTTACCACCAGATATGGATTATACGAGTATACCGTTATGTCCTTTGGATTAACCAATGCCCCCGCTTATTTCATGAATCTCATGAATAAGATTTTTATGGACTTCCTGGATAAGTTTGTCGTTGTTTTCATCGATGACATTCTGATTTATTCCAAATCGGAAGACGAACATGAGCTACACCTAAGGACCATTCTTGGAACCCTTAGAGAGCATCAGCTGTATGCAAAGTTTAGCAAATGTGAATTCTGGTTACAGGAGGTAGGATTCCTCGGTCACATTGTATCAGCCGGAGGAATTGCTGTTGACCCTGCCAAAGTGAAAGATGTAGAAGATTGGCAAGCCCCAACCACTCAAACCCAAGTTCGTGCATTTCTCGGATTGGCGGGATACTACCGCAAGTTCGTAGAAGGATTCTCGAGTATCGCCAGACCCATGACCCAATTGCTAAAGAAGGACAAGAAGTTTGAATGGACCGACAAATGTGAAGCGAGTTTTCAAGAACTCAAAAGGAGATTGATTTCAGCCCCAATCTTAATCATGCCGGATATCATGAAGCCCTTCGATGTGTAATGTGATGCATCCAAGATCGGTCTCGGATGTGTGCTAATGCAAGAAGGCAAAGTTATATCTTATCTATCTCGACAACTAAAGCAACATGAGCAAAATTACCCAACCCATGACCTCGAACTCGCAGCCGTAGTTCTAGCCCTGAAGACATGGAGGCATTACCTGATGGGAAACCGTTGTGAGATCTATACGGATCACAAGAGTCCGAAGTACATATTCACTCAGAAGGAGCTAAATATGAGACAGATAAGATGGATTGAGATAATCAAGGATTACGATCTGGACATTCACTATCACCCTGGTAAAGCCAATGTGGTAGCCGATGCCCTTAGCAGATTGTCATGCCCCTTGAACTCCATGATTTTGAAGGAGCAACCAAGTTTGCACAAAGAGATGGAAGATTTTTGAATGGAATTAGTAAGTGAAGGATTTTTGGCTAGCATAGAACTCCAGCCACTTTGATCAGTCAGATCAAAGAGGCGCAGAAAGGAAATGCTAGTATCGACGGAATCAAGCGTCGTATCGGTATAGGCAAAGTACCTGGATTCACCGAAGACGAAGGAGTTCTGTGGTACAAAGGACGCCTTTGTGTACTAGCAGATTCTGAGTTGAAAGAAGTTATTCTGAAGGAGGCTCATGATACTCTTTATTCTATCCATCCCGGGGGAACTAAGATGTATCAAGATTTAAAAGAGCAATTTTGGTGGCATAAGATGAAGAGAGAAATCGGAAGCTATATCGCCAAGTGTGATATTTATCAGCGAGTCAAGGCAGGACATCAAAGACCCGTTGGATTGTTGCAACCCTTGCAGAATGGAAATGGGATTCCGTTGGAATGGACTTTATCACTAGACTGCCTACTTCTAGTAGGGGAAATGACTCTATCTGGGTCATAGTGGACAGATTGTCCAAAGTCGCCCATTTCTTGCCCGTTAAAACCACATATCAGAGTTCAAAGCTAGCGGAGTTGTACATCGCTAGGATAGTTAGTTTGCACGGAGTCCCCAAGAACATCGTATCGGATCGAGGAACTCAGTTTACCTCGAGATTCTGGAAGAAAGTCCAAGAAGGTTTAGGAACCCGCCTAGATTTCAGCACCACGTATCACCCTCAGACAGATGGACAAACAGAGCGAGTAAACCAAATACTCGAAGATATGCTGAGAGCATGTGTGTTAGAATATGGATCCAAGTGGGAAGATTGTCTGCCGTTTGCAGAATTTTCCTACAATAACAGTTATCAAGCCAGTTTGCAAATGGCCCCATTTGAATTCATGTACGGAAGGAAGTGTCGCACCCCTTTGAACTGGTCGGAAGTAGGAGAGAGTCAGATTTTTGGAACCGATATCCTACGAGAAGCAGAAGAGAAGGTTCACACGATTCGTGAGCACCTCAAGACCGCCTAGTCCAGACAGAAGAGTTACGCCGACAAGAGACGTAGAGACCTCGCCTTCAACATAGGAGATTTTGTTTATCTGAAAGTGTCGCCATTGAAGGGAATGCAACGTTTCCAACTCAAAGGAAAGTTAGCCCGCAGATATATCGGACCTTTCAAGATTCTGAACCATCGAGGAGAAGTGTCGTATCAATTGGAACTACCCGAATGTAACTACCTCGGTGAATTACGCTCCTAGTTACAAGCCTGGATTAGCGGAAATGGTTAAAATAGTACGGTGGGGCCCAAATGCCACTCACAGGTAGACCTTTCGGCCGTCCTAACCATTTACAAACATCGGGACAAGAACGGGCGGCGTAATCGGCAGGCGAAGGGATCAACTACATACACAAATGAGTATGTATGCAAGCCACCATACAACAGTCCTCAGAGCCATTCCATCTAAAAGAAATAGAAATATTGCAATGCCATATGGCAAGATCCAAATGTCCTAGATAGATATATAGTTTAGGATATCTCCTCATACATCAAACATCAGAGTGTCAGGCGGAAGCGGAAAACAAGATCCGAGTACGGATAAGAAGCAAATCGGCATAAGATGCCCCATAATAAACACATCCCGCCCAAAGATCTCAGGGATCCCCGTTCCCGGAATCTCTACACCGAATGATCGTTGTCCACATCGTTCGTCTCCTCCACCCAGTATCCATCTTGTGAGTGTAACTGTTCATCTAAATCAAATAATTTATCGTGTGAGACCCTAGGGGTACTCAGCAAGTCTTTATGCGTCTAAAGGGGACACAACCTGGGTGACGCAATTGGAGCAAAAGATAATAGCTAACAATTCTATAGATACTCGCTAACCATCCGCCTAACCAAAGATAGACGGATGTCCGTGAATTCATAACAACAGTTATAACAGTAATATTAACAGATCCATCCTCCTCCTCGCTTACCAACGAGGAAGCGGACGAACACCCCCCATCCGTTGGCAGTTTTATTATCCATTCCATGAGTGTTGCACTATTTACTAGTCAGTTACTTAGTCAAATTAAAAGCGGTACTTTAGTTATACTTGTCTATGATCGAGAAACTGTGCTCCAAGTCGTCCATAACCGCGGACACGGCTTTTAGAAAGTTTTACCCTGCAGGGGTGCACAAATAGCAACACACACTCGATCAACCTCGGAAAAACCAAATCAAAACCCAACGAGGCAGTCACGACAAAGCAATTACAGGATTCAGAAATATTTCAGGGGGCCACCCCATTAAGCTACCCGCAACGAAGCTGGCCGGCTCCGAGACGGACTCAAGGTTTGTGTGGACGGCTGTAAACGACTGGGAACCCGAAAGTGTGACTGGGCTTGTTGATACAGCGAAAACGTGTCACAATCCTAAACAGTACAGGTGCTCCTCGCACAATCGTAAATAAAGCAGTAAAGCTTGGCATAAGTACATGATAGTAATAAAGCCCCAAACTAATTGTGGCCCCAAGAAATAAGAATGAATCAAGCTCTGGCTCAGGGGGGTCCCATAAGCCTCCCGGATGTGGATAGCGCGAATATTCAAGGAACAGGAATCAAGTACTCGGGGTCCTACGGGACACAAGTGAGCATGAAAAACCAAATAGCAGATATTTATCACCGGTGCCACTTTCATTAGTTATCCCATACTACTCAGGTTAAGTTGTTTAGGTACCTCGTTATCCATCAGACACTCACATACCCTACACATGCTGTTCTACGACCCGCATGGCTCAAACAACTCCTGTAGTAATGGCTCATGGGATGGAGGAACAAGCTTCGGTGGGGTTTAAAAGTAAAGGCTATGCAGTACTTGGGATTCAGTTTAATGCGATCGCGACTCAATGATGCAAGAATAAGATAGAGGCAATATGTACTATATGTATGCAAGCATGTGGTAGTGCTTGCCTGGCAGCTCAGTTGAAGCGAGAGAAGGATCTGGGTAGTGCTCCTGGGTTTCTTGATATATCCCCTGCTCAGCGTCTATTCGAAGAAGAACCAAACAAACAAGGGCCAACATAAATAAAGTGCACAAGCATATGAATTAAATGCAACAAGCAACAATCATGCCATGATGAATTATGCACAATTTGCATGGCAATAAAGTAGCATGGCATGAGTGAGGTGTGGAATACAAGAAATAAAGCATTTTATGGAGTTTTAATCATATTTTATACTCAAATAAGTTGTTGTATACTTTATATTTATATTATGCATGCTTCATAACAGAACATGGAATGTATAAACAGAAAGGTCTCGTCGAGCTAATCATTTTAGACATATTATTTGTCAAATTTGGAGTTATAAAACAAAAGTTATTAATTAATTAAGGCAAAAGGGCATTTTATTGTAATTTTAATCAACTTGAACTTTTAAGTGTTCAAAATATATTTTGGATGGAAGATTTGAATTCCTCACATTTTTCTGATTTCAAAACATATATTATACAAATTATATGGATTTACGAATTTAATTTAATATTAAAGTCGAAAGGGGTCAAAGTCAAAGGTTGGACTAGAGCTAAGGTTTTTGGAAGATAGGGAATATTTGAATCCAGGGATGTCTTGTGCAAAAGATGGTGTGAACAGGACCTGGTCATGTGATAAGCCTTATAAGCACATGAGCCAGTGTGAACTAAGCTTAACTGAATTTTAGGTTTAGATCAGAGTAACAACTTATAGAGGTAAAAAAAATAAGGTTCAAATTCAAGCTGGAATTTGATCTCTAGAGCACATGGTTGAGGCCACAAGAGACTAGCCAGATTAAAGCAGATCGGCATCCTTAAGAGATGGATCTGGCTGGGTTCGGGGTTAACTGAATCTGAATAGAGTTTTGACTGACGAACAGCGGCAGTTCAAGCAGCGAGTTTGTTCCTTCTTTAGAAGATGATTCCGAGCGCTTTGGACCACTTTTTAAGGTTGTATTCATTTATGTACGAAGATTAGATATAGAATTACATCTGAGCATGGAATAATTTCTCTGGGGAAGCACTTAGATGGAAGAAAACGACCCAGGAACAGAGATGGAAACGATGGCGCGCTGGTGCTATTAACTGAACATTTGTCCGACAGGAAACAGATGAAAACGAGCAAACTTACGTCGATGATTGCGAACGATTTGGGCACCGATTTGATCCCTGTTTGATGTGTTGGATAGAAGAGTTTACCGAGAAAATTTTCCTGTAGTAGTTTCTGCTGGAGATGAACTGAAACACCGGAAACTTCGGACGATTAGAGAAGGTTTTCGTTGGGTTGTGCTGATAGAAATACTGCCGAAACAACAGTGAAGTCCAGCTATCTTTCGGTGATGATTTTGAGAGGTGCGGTTCATGGTTTCGAGTGAAGCCAGGGACAATAGAAAGAGGGGAACATGGAGAAGGATCAGATGTGCAGAGGAGCTCCAGATCGGGTCGGCTGTAGCTGGAAACACGCGGTGAACAGAGGTGTCGCTGCAGGGCGGTCGTGACCTGCAGTGGTAGCACACGCGTTGACTGAACCCTCGATGTGCTTGCGAGCGGACACGACGGCAAGCGGCACGGCTGGCGAGCGGTAGGGGGTACAGGTAGGATGTCAGGTTTAATGGGGCGAATGGGTAGAGCTCACCGAAGTGGCGGCGAAGGCGACGCAGAAGTCGACGCTGAACAGCCGCGACGGTGAAGACACGGCGAGCGGCAGAACGCCGAGTGCGCGGGGACGGTGACGCGCACGACAACTTCTCCTCCTCGCTCCAGGGCCCGTACGTCGCAGGAGGTTGACGTGCAGCGGCTCCTCCGGCGCGCGTGACTTCAGCGACGGCAAGGATCAGCGGCGCGGCTGCATGGCCACAGCGGCTAGTGGAGCTTTGCGTGGGGATGAAGAACAACAAGGAAGGGGATCTCGATCTGGCTGGTTCATTGGCATGGTGTCCCTTCTAGCTTTATGCAAAGAGGGCAGGGAGGGGAGACACGAGACGGGCATGAGGTGGGGTAGTTCTGTCGCACGTGATCGTGAGGGAAGGAGAGAAACAGGATCAGGCACCGATTGTTGTCCATTCGGCTGGGTTGCACCAGACCAGAGAGAGGGGTTCGGCTGGGCTTCAGCTGCGTACGACTGGTGCAACCAGGTTCAGGGGAGGCCGATGGTTTAGAGATCAAGAAGGCTTGGTTCAGGTTGGTTGCATGAAGAAACGCCACAACTAGAAATACTAGCTAGGAACACTTCGGTGCAACAAGAAAAGAGAAAGTGGGGCTTGGAAGGCTCGTTGAGATTTAGGCTTAGATTATAGGTATGGCCAGGTAGATACTAAGTAGATTTAGGTTTTTCCTTTAATTTGATTTGTTTGATTCATTTTTCAAACGTTGTTTCTAAAAACCAACAAGCAATCCATCTAAGAAGAACCAATCATGAGAAGAAGGAAGATGGTTAGGATGATACAAAAGAATGGATCCATACCCAAAATAATTATGAGCTAGAGTCAAATACCAAAGGGAGAAAGCATTTTCTCTTAATCAAAAGGGATGGTAGAATTTATGGATGGAATCAAAAGGGAAGTGGCAAAGTGGATGGTGAAACTCTAAGATGAGGATCAGAAAGGTGGTGGAGTGAAGAAAAGATATGCCCCCAACTCAACTTGGGCATCACACATTTTATCAAGAGTCAAATACAAGCAAAACAATATAATTGCGTATGGGATATGAACCAAATGGAAAGGGTTTATATGATGCTCAAATGCAAGGTGGCATGATGACATGAGCATGATATAATTATGATGCAACAATTATATATAGGAAGTAGCATTTATATAGACTAGGCTAGTAGCATTGCAATTGTTAGACAATTGGGATACTACAACTCTCCCCCACTAAACAAGAATCTCGCCCCGAGATTCCTAGGGAAAAGAAAACAACACAAGGAGAGGCGGGTGTTCGAACGAAGGTGACCCTCACGTTTCCAAGTTGATGAACAACGGAATGGTGCGACCATTACACCTTGCAAAACTTGCTAGACTTGTTGCGAGTCTTGCGTTTTGCTTGAGAAACAACGGGTTAGAAGAGTTGAAGGATTGTCGTGAGACAAGAAGGATAGGATGGGCATAGCTCCGGTTTTCCCAAGAATCATGATAAAAGAATATAACCACTTGCGAAAGAAAAGGAGAAGATGATGTATCATGGATAAAGAAGGACACACCATTAAGATTAAAGATTTACCGATACGAGAGAGGATGAATCTTTGTCTCTCGGAAGAAAGGAGCTAGATTGGAGAGGTTTTGAACCACTATTACAATAGCATCGTATCTTCTCTCGGATTTGAGAAAAGAAGTTCGGAAACAATATTGCCTTCCAACAATAGAGTCCCTTGATATCAATAGAAAGATTTAGTTAGACATCGTCGGATTAGATTCTTGTTGCGCCGATAAGAACCAAGGATCACGCAATTTAGGTGCGCAGATATAACTTCCAGAGATGGATGTGAAGCCAGATCATGGTGGAATCCCGAGAAGCAAAGAATATGGAGGTGTTGGAGATATGCCCAAGAGGCAATAATAAAGTGGGTTATTATCATATCTTCATACTTATGATAAATGTTTACATACCATGCTATAATTGTATTAACCGGAAACATTAATACTTGTGTGATTTGTAAACTAAAATAAGAGTCCCTAGTAAAGCCTCTTGTTAAACTAGCTTGTTGGTTAATATATGATCATGGTTTCCTGATCATGAACATAGAGATGTTATTAACAACAGGATCATATCATTAGGAGAATGATGTGATGGACATACTCCTATAGATAAGCATAGCATAAAGATCAAGTCATTTCAATAGTTCAATTGCTATATGCTTTCTGATACATAGTAACCTAATTCCTTCGACCATGAGATCATGCATATCACCTTTACCGGATGGATGCTTTGATGACATCAAACACCACACCGTAACTGGGTGGCTATAAAGGTGGCATTGAGTGTTTGGAAAGTATTGGTTGAGACACATGGATCAAGAGTGGGATTTGTCCATCCATATGACGGATAGATATACTCTGGGCCCTCTCGGTGGAATGTCATCCAATTAGCTTGCAAGCATGTGACTGTCTCACAAGGGATCACATATCACGGGAACGAGAAAAGAGTACTTGTCAGTAACGAGGTTGAACTAGGTATGCAGAGATACCGACGATCATAACCTCGGATAAGTAACATATCGTGAGACAAAGGGAAATTGGTATCGTATGTAAGTGGTTCATTCGATCGCAAAGTAATCGTAGAAATATGTGGGAGCCATATGAATTTCCAGATTCCTCTATTGGTTATTGTTCGGAGAAGTGTCTCGATCATGTCCGCATAATTCACGAACCGTAGGGAGACACACTTAAGGATTCGACGTTGTTTGAGTAGTTATGGTAATATGAGAAAGAGACCGAATGTTGTTCGGAGTCTCGGATGGGATCCGGGATATCACGAGGAGATCCGGAATGGTCCGGAGAATAAGATTCATATAAGGAAAGTCTCGTTTCGGAGTTGCGGAATGATTCCGGTGATTTCGTCGGGAACATTCTAGAAGGTTCCGGAATGTCCGACACTCCGGGAGGAAGGGTACATGAATGTGTTATATCAAGTTGGTATGATTGCATCATGTACTAAGTGTCATCGCTGTACCAAATAGAGGATTTATTCAAATCCTAGTTTGAAAAGTCAAACGGCTAGTTTGAAAAGTCAAACGGCTAGTTTTGGTAAAGAGGAGAAGGAGGTTTATGTGAAACCGAGTTGGGGAGGGAGTCCTCCTCCCAAACCGGCGCACCACCTCTAGGCCGAGTTGGGGAGGGACTCCCCTCCCCTTGGCCGCACCTCCCACCTATAAAGGGAGGGGCAGGGCTGCCCCTCCAAGACACACAAGTTCCTATCTATTTCTCCCGGTTTAGAGCCGTTTTGGTTTAGAGCTTCTAATTGCTTTAGCCATCGGTTTAGAGCCTTCTAATTGGTTTAGAGCCTTCTAATTGGTGTGTCTAATTACTAGACCACTAATAGCCTCTCTCATACTCCACCATACTCGCTCCGGCTTAAGGCGAAGCCCTGCGGGATCTCCCCTCTACTTCCGGTACCACGCCGTTGTGCTGCCGGAATCGCGAGGAGAGTGCTACAACCTCCGCTGCCTGCTGGAACAAGGAAGAGGAAGGTCTTCGTCGAGTACCTAACGTGTGACCGACTGCGGGAGCGCTGCCAGAACGTGGCGCCGGAAGGATCGTCTACGCAATCTTGAGATCGGAAAGAGTACGACTACATCACCCACGAGAATCTGCTCTCGTTAACCGCTTTGGAATCTTCGAGGGTAAGTTATTCCATCGACTCGTTGCTACAATCTAGTAGATAGATCTTGGCTTGTTTGTTTGTATGCGATAGAAAATTTTGTTTTCCATGCTACGAACCCCTACAGTGGTATCAGAGCCGTGTCTATATGTAGATCTGTTGCACGAGTAGAACACAATGGTCATTGTGGGCGTTGATGCTTTTATTGTCGATTGCTTCTTGTGTACTTTGCATCTTGCGGTATGTTGGGATGAAGCGGCCCGGGCTAACCTTACATGACATCGTTCATGAGACCTGCTCCACGCTTGACATGCAACTTGTATTGCATAAGTGGCTTTGCGGGTGCCTGTTTCTCCTAGCATAGTTAAGATTCAATTTACAACGGGTGATTGACAATACTAGTATCAATGTTGTGGTTCTTGTTCGTAAGTTAGAGCGACACTTATTGAAAGCCCCAAACCACGTAAAACATGCAAAGAAAGTAGAGGCGTCTAACTTTGTTTTGCAGGGGTGTGCATTGATGTGATATGGCCATGATTGTGATTATATATGATGTATGCAATGTTCCTTATTGTAAGTCGGCAACCGGCAGGAGCCATATGGTTGTCTTTAATTTCTGTTAAGACTCGTGTGTCTATTCAAAGTAGTTGTAATAGTTGAAGCCGGTGGATGACAACCATGGAGCAGCGTCATTGACCTTGATGCAATGCCGGTGATGATGGAGATCATGTTCGTGCTAGAAGATGGAGATCGGAAGCACAAAGAAGAAAGGCCATATCATATCACATATTATGAATTGCATGTGATGTTAATCCTTTTATGCATCTTGTATTGCTTAGTAGACGACGGTAGCATTATAAGATGATCCCTCATGCACATGAATTTCAAGTCATAAAGTGTTCACCCTTAGTTAGCACCGTTGCTAAAGCTTGTTGTTTCGAAGCACCACGTGATGATCGGGTGTGTTAGATTCTACAAGTGTATACAATGTGAGCAAGCCAGATTTGCTCATGCGGAAACTAAGGTTTGATCTTGACGAGCCTAGCATGTACAGACATGGTCTCAGGAACACGGATCACCGAAAGGTAAAGCATGAGTCATATAGGAGATATGATGAACATGTTGATTGTTCGCCATTGAAGCTATGTCAACTCTCGTGATGATCGGTTTTGATGTGGTGGATTTGGTTCGTGTGATCACTAAAACAATGTGAGGGATATCGTTTTGAGTGGGAGTTCACCTAGATTAATTTAATTATTAATTAGAACTCAATTTATCATAAACTAAATCAAAGTGAATTTGCATAGTTGTTGTAGTCATTGGCATCCGTTTACCACCTTGCGCTTAGTTATAATTGAGATAATAGAACTATAGAATTCTGGTTAGTTACTTTACGAACTGGTATCGTATTGTTTTGAAGTGTTAATCTAAAGTTTAAAAGTCCTATTGCAAACTTTCAGTAAGTTCCGATTACTCCATGAAGTTTAATAATTAGTATTAAATCAAGAGTAACAATTCCAAGTGTTAGTATATAAGTATCATGTTTGTCTCCATGATTCTTGATATTCAAAGGATTCTCTTAATATCAAGGTTATCTAGGATCTGAAAGAGTTGTTTCAGAAACCATGATGTGTGGAAGATATTGTGATATCTGAAACGAAGTTTTGGTTGCAACATGATAGAGTATAATATGACAAAAGTCATGTTCTCATATTTGATGAGAATTTGCAAAAGGTTGGAGACACTAGTTGTCCTAAACCTCCAAAAGGTTTTGGAGAGCAACATTATACTCGTGATTCACCGTTACAAGCTAAAAGTAACTTGATCATGGATAATTCCATGATAAGGGTGAATATTTGATGTAGGTAAAATATTTACTACACCAAGAGATTACTAAAGAAAGGAATTTGAAAGAACACCAAACATTTGATGATAGGTGATCTACTTCAAAGTGCAAGTCCAAAGACATTGGTATTTAATTATACACGCTTTGGACTATGTGTCATATGTATGACTCCACTGTTGATGTTGATAGATTCTTTCAAACAGAAAAGGAGATACTGAAAGAGAGTCTCATAAATATATGGCAGAAAAGAAAAGACTAGAATTGTTCAGTTTAAGTATATAGATGATATACATGTTATGGATATATTCTTTGCTTGTTAAACAAAGTGGTTCTTAAGTATTTGATACTGAATTTGTTGGTATGAATTGTCATACGAAACAACACAATTCATGAACTACAATGGTCTAAGTAACTAGCAAAAGAATATGTGATGATGTTCATCGAGAACAAATAAAGGGTTATTGTGTTGCTCGTTAAACATCAAAGCTTGCCTTCAAAGATTTGTTTTATCAGGTATTATGAGAACAAAAGGGTTGTTCAAATAATTGCCGTAATCCATAAAAGATGGATGATTCACAAATCTCGTTGGAGAAATCACATCCATAAAATTAGTGCTAAACATGTCGAAAGACAAATTGATTGAAAGATCACTTAGGAAGTGACATCGCCGTTTAAAATTATAATGGAAAGAAAACATGAAGAAAATCCATATGGATGGAATTTTGGAGTCTATTTGATTTTGATCAAATGACGCTTGTGAAACTTTCCTAGAGATAATTAAAACTTCGTTCATAGGCCAAAAGGGAACGAATAACTAGCTTATTGGAACTTGTACATATTGTTGTACAAAATCCATTATGTGTAGTCAAGAGCGATGGATTTCAACTTCATATGCTTTCTCCGAAAATTTGAGTGAATATATGAATATTTACTTAATAAGGATGAAGTGTGAAATATTTGAAAAGTTCAAAGATTTTCAAGTTGAAGTGCAAAATCATTGTAACAAGAATATAAATAGTTTATGATAAGATCATAAAGGAAGATATTTGAGTTACAAGTTTAGCATAATACCTAAGATTTAAGGAATCGTTCCGTGGATTTGCATTTTCCCGAAACACCATAAGAGTATGGAGCGTTCAAGATATGTAATTAAACCTTGTTTGACATGGTAAGATCGAAGGTGTAATTCATAAAACTGCCATTATATTTTAAAGATTAAAAGCTTTAGATATTACCGTTTTTCCACTGAAAAGAGCTTCATCATAATCCGTTGAATTGACACCATATAAAGTTATGGTTTGGGATAAAACCCAAGTTGTCCTTTCTTAAACATTGGTATGCTATGCATAAGAAAGATGTGTGCAACCAAAGTCGGATGAACCTGTCTTTGTATAAACTGTTAAGTATTCCTCCACAAACACCGGAGACAAAAGTGTTTGTCGCTTAGAACGTCAAGTTTCTTTGAGAAGGAATTTTTTCATGAAAAGTTAAGTGGGAGGACAATAGAACTTTGATAAGGTAAAAAAACCTTAGCTATATGTGCAAAGTTACGCAGCGCTGAAAAATGTTCCGGAGTTAGCAACAATGCTCATGGCTCACGTACCTCAAAGGTTGTGGTCGTGGAGATCTAAGTTCCTATTGAAACAAGTAGGTCGGATAAACAATCGAATACCAAGATTTGAGAGTTAAATCATTATTTGACAATGATGATCCGACTACATGCAAAGAAGCGATGATGAGCCCTGACTCCGTCAAATGGCTTGAAGCCATAAAATCCGTGATAGTTCCATACATGAGAAATCAAGTTTTGAACTTGAAGGACCCTCGAGAAAGGTGTAAGACCTTACAGTTGTGTTTGGATCTATAAAGAAATAGACATGGATATTTCATCTATGAAATAATCGACATATTGGGAAAGAGTTCACAACAAATGTTCAAAGGTTGACTATGACAAGATTTGATCTTTCATAGTGATATTTAGTCTAGACGGATTAATGTAGCAACCACTACATATAATTTTGTTATATGATAGTTGAATAAACAAAACAAGTTCTTCTAATAGAATCGTTACCTAGGACATGTGCATAACACGGTCCATAGGGTTTTGTTAATTCAAAGGATGCTAAAAGCATATGCAAACTTCAATGGTTGAAGTGAGCATCGCGGAGTTGGAATCTTCACTATGATGAAACTGTTAAAGGAGTTTAAAAGTTCATTAGAGACAATGAAGATGCTTGCATTTGCAAGAAATTAAGTGGGAGCGCTAAGACATGTTTCTAATACATTATGTGGAAGACATATTGTTGATTGGAAATAATGTATCTTTTATTAACACATATTAAGAATTTCATCCTGATGAAATACTTAGGCAAAACCCAAATATTAGGCATGAATAGATGCTAATATGGTTGTGCGAGAAGTACATAGACGAGATATTGAATGAGTTCAATATAGAAACTACAAGAAAGTTTCTTGTCGCACAGAAAGGATTGAATGAGTTCAATGTTGATGATATATTCAAGTGTATTGACATTTGGTAAAGTGAAACAAATAATCAAGTATAGATTGATACTTGATGTATGAAATCACAAAGATTATTTATATCAATCATACTGTGACATGTACAAATCCAGATATGTCCTATGCTCTAAATGTTATGAGCATATACCAGAATGATTCGTAAGATGATCATTGGACAATAGTAAGGATATTCTTATGATCTTTTGCAAGAACTAAGAGTATAATATTTGTAGAAGTGACAAATAGATGGTTAGTTCATTGTAAAAGTACTACATTGATACTAGCTTGGTCACAAAGTACAAATTAAGTTTATCTCAATCTAAACTAAGGGTGGCACAATATAATGGAAAGTGATTTCCATAATGGATTTGGATGAGTTCCAAAGTTAAGACATTGTGAAAGATACTACAACAAAAGGCTAAGTATATGACTGCTATTTTAGCAGCAAAAGAGGGCATTTGTGTCAAGTAGTTTGTTATCAAACTAGGTGTAGTTCACAGTGGGATAATACTATGAAGATATATTGTGCGACAATATTATCAACATGTTTTAACCCCAAAGAGCTAAAGGTCACACCGAAAGACCAAATTTATACAAAGCCATCTCATTAGAGAATGAGTGATGCGTAGAGACGCAAAGACATGCAATTACACACGGACCTGGAAGTGTCAGATCCGGAGATCAGTTGACCACTAGCAATCGTGTACATACAACACCGGAAAGCCATAGGTGTTGAATACACAAAGGTTTGAAACTAGATTATTGACTCTAGTGCAAGTGGGAGACTGTTGGAGATATGCCCAAGAGGCAATAATAAAGTGGGTTATTATCATATCTTCATACTTATGATAAATGTTTACATACCATGCTATAATTGTATTAACCGGAAACATTAATACTTGTGTGATTTGTAAACTAAAATAAGAGTCCCTAGTAAAGCCTCTTGTTAAACTAGCTTGTTGGTTAATATATGATCATGGTTTCCTGATCATGAACATAGAGATGTTATTAACAACAGGATCATATCATTAGGAGAATGATGTGATGGACATACTCCTATAGATAAGCATAGCATAAAGATCAAGTCATTTCAATAGTTCAATTGCTATATGCTTTCTGATACATAGTAACCTAATTCCTTCGACCATGAGATCATGCATATCACCTTTACCGGATGGATGCTTTGATGACATCAAACACCACACCGTAACTGGGTGGCTATAAAGGTGGCATTGAGTGTTTGGAAAGTATTGGTTGAGACACATGGATCAAGAGTGGGATTTGTCCATCCATATGACGGATAGATATACTCTGGGCCCTCTCGGTGGAATGTCATCCAATTAGCTTGCAAGCATGTGACTGGCTCACAAGGGATCACATATCACGGGAACGAGAAAAGAGTACTTGTCAGTAACGAGGTTGAACTAGGTATGCAGAGATACCGACGATCATAACCTCGGATAAGTAACATATCGTGAGACAAAGGGAAATTGGTATCGTATGTAAGTGGTTCATTCGATCGCAAAGTAATCGTAGAAATATGTGGGAGCCATATGAATTTCCAGATTGCTCTATTGGTTATTGTTCGGAGAAGTGTCTCGATCATGTCCGCATAATTCACGAACCGTAGGGAGACACACTTAAGGATTCGACGTTGTTTGAGTAGTTATGGTAATATGAGAAAGAGACCGAATGTTGTTCGGAGTCTCGGATGGGATCCGGGATATCACGAGGAGATCCGGAATGGTCCGGAGAATAAGATTCATATAAGGAAAGTCTCGTTTCGGAGTTGCGGAATGATTCCGGTGATTTCGTCGGGAACATTCTAGAAGGTTCCGGAATGTCCGGCACTCCGGGAGGAAGGGTACATGAATGTGTTATATCAAGTTGGTATGATTGCATCATGTACTAAGTGTCATCGCTGTACCAAATAGAGGATTTATTCAAATCCTAGTTTGAAAAGTCAAACGGCTAGTTTGAAAAGTCAAACGGCTAGTTTTGGTAAAGAGGAGAAGGAGGTTTATGTGAAACCGAGTTGGGGAGGGAGTCCTCCTCCCAAACCGGCGCACCACCTCTAGGCCGAGTTGGGGAGGGACTCCCCTCCCCTTGGCCGCACCTCCCACCTATAAAGGGAGGGGCAGGGCTGCCCCTCCAAGACACACAAGTTCCTATCTATTTCTCCCGGTTTAGAGCCGTTTTGGTTTAGAGCTTCTAATTGCTTTAGCCATCGGTTTAGAGCCTTCTAATTGGTTTAGAGCCTTCTAATTGGTGTGTCTAATTACTAGACCACTAATAGCCTCTCTCATACTCCACCATACTCGCTCCGGCTTAAGGCGAAGCCCTGCGGGATCTCCCCTCTACTTCCGGTACCACGCCGTTGTGCTGCCGGAATCGCGAGGAGAGTGCTACAACCTCCGCTGCCTGCTGGAACAAGGGAGAGGAAGGTCTTCGTCGAGTATCGAACGTGTGACCGACTGCGGGAGCGCTGCCAGAACGTGGCGCCGGAAGGATCGTCTACGCGATCTTGAGATCGGAAAGAGTACGACTACATCACCCACGAGAATCTGCTCTCGTTAACCGCTTTGGAATCTTCGAGGGTAAGTTATTCCATCGACTCGTTGCTACAATCTAGTAGATAGATCTTGGCTTGTTTGTTTGTATGCGATAGAAAATTTTGTTTTCCATGCTACGAACCCCTACAGGAGGATCTGGAGTTTATTGTAGAGATACTTATTGCTTTCTTTAGCCTTGAGGCTAACGCAATAGATTTGCGGCTGATGGCATGAACCATAATTGGCTTTACCACAGAAAAAGAATTGATGAAACAAAGAGAGAGATAGTTTCCTTTAATCTTGTTTGGGGATATAGAGCATCGGTAGAAAGACGAGGATAGAAAAAGGATTGCGTTTGTTTGCACCAGATAATTGAGGATTTTGCTCCGTGTAGAAAGGATGAGATCACCAACAAGAGATTATTGATTACTTTCTTCGAAAGAGCACTCCGGAAAAACAAGGACGGAAGTAAAAGTATCAAGGGATAAAGGCCACTTCTAACTTCCGTGGAATGAGTGAAATCACATTAATTCACCAATTCAATGTACAAGAGCAAATGATAAGAGTAGTGGTATGGTAGCTACTCCATCCCGCACTCAAAGCATTACTCCGCACATGAATAAGAAAATCATGCAACCCAACTACCGAAACAGACTGAAGGTGTTGGCAAACAATCATAAAACTCCGTTAGAAAACAAGGATAGATGCAAACGATTCGCCGGATTCATAGATAGATAAAGATGATGATGTTTTCGTCGTGTCGGAAGTACCAAGCCACCGGAAAGATATAAAGGAAGATCACGGAGACAACTGCAAAATTTCACAGATATAGAAAAAGGTAGCACCACTTGAACAGAAGGAATACAAGATCTGGAAGGTCTTCATGGCCTCCGGTGGATTGAGCATAGACGATAGAGCGAGAGGGTTTCAAGAGATTACTTAACGAGATTGAGGTGAAAGAACTCCATGTTCTTCTTGAAATGATTGAGAGAGATTTAGCAGCCTTGAGGAAATCTTCAGCGGAACGACGATGATAACTTGCCAACAAGGAACAACTCCGGATTGGTTGAAGATGGAGGATGGAATTAACAATGGACTTGCTGATTCCAGAGTTGAAGTAATGTATTTAGCAGAAGGACGTGGTCGAGATATGTGACTTCAAAAAGTCAGAATTCTCACTTTGAGACTTTGCACACAGGAAGTGCTCACGAAGCTCGAGAGAAAGAGACACAGATGATCTTCCATGTCCTTCCATAGATATCGAATAGGCAAGCATATTATCAACATATACCACCATGGATTAACAAGATATTCCCAGAATACCAAGTTCAAGAGGCGGGAGAACGAACAAATGCTCGAAACACTTTCTGAGCTCAACGCTCTTTGAAAGATCAACGTTACGAGTAAGGATTCCTGTTGAAGAAGATGCGCTGACAGAATATGTTAACTGGTCCTTCGAAAGAAAAAGAGATGTCACCTGGTTCACATTGTCGATCGGATCACCGGTTACAAAGATAAAGAGATCTTGGATAAGAACCGATGATAGCTCATACCTTAAGCAAAACTATTAGAGACGAAAAGATGCAATTCCCTCGTATCCAGGAGAATTGTGCAGATATGGGGTTCAAAAGGATGTGCAGCATGATGGACAGATGATGGACCGCCGTAGTGCTTGGAGAAACTCTGGATTGCCGAAGATGCTTGAATATGCATAGATATGATCGCGGTGTACTCAAAATCACAGGAGATAACCATCACCATTTGGAGGATAGCGGTGATTGCATTTTCCATATTCCACTCAAGATAAGTGTCATATAGCTATGCCGAGAACCAAATTACAATCACCAGCATCGGATCGACACATGTTATGTAATTAGCCCAAGAGAATTGGAGATGAAATGAAACTCTAGGATTAAGCGCCGGTGACAAAAGAATGAGTTAGCATGGACATGCTGATAAAAGGGAGATAGATAATGTTTCACACACGACTGAAAAGGAGTGTGGAAGCATAGATGTATCAAAGAAAAATTTTCCGCATTTTTCGGCATTAAAATACCAATAGATGCGCAAAAACACTTATCAGGTAGCGATTAGCAACTGATGGTTTCACAGAATGTGGAGTTGCTAGAAGGAAGGACACCCTTAAGAAGATGGCACCGGTTAACAAGGAGTCAGATAGATCGCGCCGGTATTCAAAAGCCTGTCAGTATGGAATGTACCAACAGTTGATAACCAAAGGCAGATAAAGATAACATGTTGGATGCAACAGATAGACAAGGAATTACACACACACACACACACACACACACATTCTATGGTACTACGGAAACCCAGAACACGTGAATCCTAGTTTGAATTTTAAGAAGAGGATTGAAAACGCTACACTTCCTTACCAGAAAAGGGTGGTGGGTAAGAAGAAAAGTGGAAGCAGTCCTACTCTCGCGTTTTGTTTTTCCCTAGTATACATAGCTACCAAAAATATTTGTTAGACTGACAACGACCATTTAGCTGAGACCCTGAAGGGTGGGATGGCTCTGATACCAATTGTAACTACCTCGGTGAATTTCGCTCCTAGTTACAAGCCTGGATGAGCGAAAATGGTTAAAATAGTACGGTGGGGCCCAAATGCCACTCACAGGTAGACCTTTCGGCCGTCCTAACCATTTCCAAACATCGGGACAAGAACGGGCGGCGTAATCGGCAGGCGAAGGGATCAACTACATACAAAAATGAGTATGTATGCAAGCCACCATACAACAGTCCTCAGAGCCAACCCATCTAAAAGAAATAGAAATATTGCAACGCCATACGGCAAGATCCAAATGTCCTAGATAGATATATAGTTTAGGATATCTCCTCATACATAACATCAGAGTATCAGGCGGAAGCGGCAAACAAGATCCGAGTACGGATAAGAAGCAAATCGGCATAAGATGCCCCATAATAAACACATCCCGCCCAAAGATCTCAGGGATCCCCGTTCCCGGAATCTCTACACCGAATGATCGTTGTCCACATCGTCCGTCTCCTCCACCCAGTATCCATCTTGTGAGTGTACCTGTTCATCTGAATCAAATAATTTATCGTGTGAGACCCTAGGGGTACTCAGCAAGTCTTTATGCCTCTAAAGGGGACACAACCTGGGTGACGCAATTGCAGCAAAAGATAATACCTAACAATTCTATAGATACTCGCTAACCATCCACCTAACCAAAGATAGACGGATGTCCGTGAATTCATAACAACAGTTACAACAGTAATATTAACAGATCCATCCTCCTCCTCTCTTACCAACGAGGAAGCGGACGAACACCCCCCATCCATTGGCAGTTTTATTATCCATTCCATGAGTGTTGCACTATTTACTAGTCAGTTACTTAGTCAAATTAAAAGCTGTATTTTAGTTATACTTGTCTATGATCGAGAAACTATGCTCCAAGTCGTCCGTAACCGCGGACACGGCTTTCAGAAAGTTTTACCCTGCAGGGGTGCACAAATAGCAACACACACTCGATCAACCTCGGAAAAACCAAATCAAAACCCAACGAGGCAGTCACGACAAAGCAATTACAGGATTCAGAAATATTTCAGGGGGCCACCCCATTAAGCTACCCGCAACGAAACTGGCCGGCTCCGAGACGGACTCAAGGTTTGTGTGGACGACTGTAAACGACTGGGAACCCGAAAGTGTGACTGGGCTTGTCGATACAGCGAAAATGTGTCACAATCCTAAACAGTACAGGTGCTCCTCGCACAATCGTAAATAAAGCAGTAAAGCATGGCATAAGTACAGGATAGTAATAAAGCCCCAAACTAATTGTGGCCCCAAGAAATAAGAATGAATCAAGCTCTGGCTCAGGGGGGTCCCATAAGCCTCCCGGATGTGGATAGCGCGAATATTCAAGGAACAGGAATCAAGTACTCGGGGTCCTACAGGACACAAGTGAGCATGAAAAACCAAATAGCAGATATTGCTCACCGGTGCCACTTTCATTAGTTATCCCATACTACTCAGGTTAAGTTGTTTAGGTACCTCGTTATCCATCAGACACTCACATACCCTACACATGCTGTTCTTTGACCCGCATGGCTCAAACAACTCCTGTAGTAATGGCTCATGGGATGGAGGAACAAGCTTTGGTGGGGTTTAAAAGTAAAGGCTATGCAGTACTTGGGATTCAGTTTAATGCGATCGCGACTCAATGATGCAAGAATAAGATAGAGGCAATAGGTACTATATGTATGCAAGCATGTGGTAGTGCTTGCCTGGCAGCTCAGTTGAAGCGAGAGAAGGATCTGGGTAGTGCTCCTAGGTTTCTTGATATATCCCCTGCTCAGCGTCTATTCGAAGAAGAACCAAACAAACAAGGGCCAACATAAATAAAGTGCACAAGCATATGAATTAAATGCGACAAACAAGAATCATGCCATGATGAATGATGCACAATTTGCATGGCAATAAAGTAGCATGGCATGGGTGAGGTGTGGAATACAAGAAATAAAGCATTTTATGGAGTTTTAATCATATTTTATACTCAAATAAGTTGCTGTATACTTTATATTTATATGATGCATGCTGCATAACATAACATGGAATGCATAAACAGAAAGGTCTCGTCGAGCTAATCATTTTAGACATATTATTTGTCAAATTTGGAGTTATAAAACAAAAGTTATTAATTAATTAAGGCAAAAGGGCATTTTATTGTAATTTTAATCAACTTGAACTTTTAAGTGTTCAAAATATATTTTGGATGGAAGATTTGAATTCCTCACATTTTTCTGATTTCAAAACATATATTATACAAATTATATGGATTTACGAATTTAATTTAATATTAAAGTCGAAAGGGGTCAAAGTCAAAGGTTGGACTAGAGCTAAGATTTTTGGAAGATAGGGAATATTTGAATCCAGGGATGTCTTGTGCAAAAGATGGTGTGAACAGGACCTGGTCATGTGATAAGCCTTATAAACACATGAGCCAGTGTGAACTAAGCTTAACTGAATTTTAGGTTTAGATCAGAGTACCAATTTATAGAGGTAAAAAAAAATAAGGTTCAAATTCAAGCTGGAATTTGATCTCTAGAGCACATGGTTGAGGCCACAAGAGACTAGCCAGATTAAAGCAGATCGGCATCCTTAAGAGATGGATTTGGCTGGGTTTGGGGTTAACTAAATCTGAATCGAGTTTTGCCTGACGTACAGCGGCAGTTCAAGCAGCGAGTTTGTTCCTTCTTTAGAAGATGATTCCGAGCGCTTTGGACCACTTTTTAAGATTGTATTCATTTATGTACGAAGATTAGATATAGAATTACATATGAGCATGGAATAATTTCTCCGGGGAAGCACTTAGATGGAAGAAAACGACCCAGGAACAGAGATGGAAACGATGGCGCGCTGGTGCTATTAACTGAACATTTGTCCGACAGGAAACAGATGAAAACGAGCAAACTTACGTCGATGATTGCGAACGATTTGGGGCACCGATTTGATCCCTGTTTGCTGTGTTGGATAGAAGAGTTTACCGAGAAAATTTTCCTGTAGTAGTTTCTGCTGGAGATGAACTGAAACACCGGAAACTTCGGACGATTAGAGAAGGTTTTCGTTGGGTTGTGCTGATAGAAATACTGCCGAAACAACAGTGAAGTCCAGCTATCTTTCGGTGATGATTTTGAGAGGTGCGGTTCATGGTTTCGAGTGAAGCCAGGGACAATAGAAAGAGGGGAACATGGAGAAGGAACAAATGTGCAGAGGAGCTCCAGATCGGGTCGGCTGCAGCTGGAAACAGGCGGTGAACAGAGGTGTCACTGTAGGGCGGTCGTGACCTGCAGTGGTAGCACACGCGTTGACTGAACCCTCGATGTGCTTGCGAGCGGACACGACGGCGAGCGACGCGGCTGGCGAGCGGTAGGGGGTACAGGTAGGATGTTAGGTTTAATGGGGCGAATGGGTAGAGCTCACCGAAGTGGCGGCGAAGGCGACGCAGAAGTCGACGCTGAACAGCCGCGACGGTGAAGACACGGCGAGCGGCAGAACGCCGGGTGCGCGGGGACGGTGACGCGCACGGCAGCTTCTCCTCCTCGCTCCAGGGCCCGTACGTCGCAGGAGGTCGACGTGCAGCGGCTCCTCTGGCGCGCGTGACTTCAGCGACGGCAAGGATCAGCGGCGCGGCTGCATGGCCACAGCGGCTAGTGGAGCTTTGTGTGGGGATGAAGAAGAACAAGGAAGGGGATCTCGATCTGGCTGGTTCATTGGCATGGTGGCCCTGCTATCTTTATGCAAAGAGGGCAGGGAGGGGAGACACGAGACGAGCATGAGGTGGGGTAGTTCTGTCGCACGTGATTGTGAGGGAAGGAGAGAAACAGGATCAGGCACCGATTGTTGTCCATTCGGCTGGGTTACACCAGACCAGAGAGAGGGGTTCGGCTGGGCTTCAGCTGCGTACGACTGGTGCAATCAGGTTCAGGGGAGGCCGATGGTTTAGAGATCAAGAAGGCTTGGTTCAGGTTGGTTGCATGAAGAAACGCCACAACTAGACATACTAGCTAGGAACACTTCGGTGCAACAAGAAAAGAGAAAGTGGGGCTTGGAAGGCTCGTTGAGATTTAGGCTTAGATTATAGGTACGGCCAGGTAGATACTAAGTAGATTTAGGTTTTTCCTTTAATTTGATTTGTTTGATTCATTTTTCAAACGTTGTTTCCAAAAACCAACAAGCAATCCATCTAAGAAGAACCAAACATGAGAAGAAGGAAGATGGTTAGGATGAGACAAAAGAATGGATCCATACCCAAAATAATTATGAGCTAGAGTCAAATACCAAAGGGAAAAAGCATTTTCTCTTAATCAAAAGGGATGGTAGAATTTATGGATGGAATCAAAAGGGAAGTGGCAAAGTGGATGGTGAAACTCTAAGATGATGATCAGAAAGGTGGTGGAGTGAAGAAAAGATATGCCCCCAACTCAACTTGGGCATCACACATTTTATCAAGAGTCAAATACAAGCAAAAAAATATAATTGCGTATGGGATATGAACCAAATGGAAAGGGTTTATATGATGCTCAAATGCAAGGTGGCATGATGACATGAGCATGATATAATTATGATGCAACAATTATATATAGGAAGTAGCATTTATATAGACTAGGCTAGTAGCATTGCAATTGTTAGACAATTGGGATGCTACACCGAAGAGATGTCATCTGTGCACAATGTGTTCCATATCTCGTTACTTCGCAAGTGTCTCGAAGTCCCCGAGAAGACCGAAATGTTCAAAAATATTGACCACCAGACCATAGAGATCAACGATGACCTGACCTATACCGAAGTACCCATCCGTATTTTGGAAGAAGCTTTCAGGACTACCCGAACCCGAAGCATCAAGTTTCTCAAGATTCAGTGGAGCAACCACACAGAAGAGGAAGCTACCTGGGAGCGCGAAGATCACATCAGGACAGAGTTTCCAGATCTCTTCAAATCCTAGGTAATCTTTTTCGTCCTTTTTCAAATCTCGAGACGAGATTTTATTTAAGGGGGGAAGGTTTGTAACATCCCAAAAATACTAAACTTGGATCATCAAACTCTAATCATCAAATTTAGGGTTAACAAAAACTTTTCTAAATAAAAATATGAATGCATGCATGAGAGTATGCATTTCATTTTGAATTCTTTTGAACCACCTTGTTTGTGTGTTTCTTTGCTTGTAAAATGTTCTTAGGTGAAATAAACATGATCTAAACAATTCCCAAACTTTTCTCAAAGACAAGTAAATCAAAACAAATAAAATAAGGGAATGGTCATTTTGACCAATTTAACTCCCATGCCTACTTTGGCTGTCTCAAACTTTCAAAACCTAACATAAACTTTTCTGGATCTTTGCACCCCTTGATTGTACTCATAACAAAGTATCAAGGCCCACCTTGTGATCATCCAAAAACTTCAAATGCATACTTTAAATGACAATTCAAAATTGAATCTTTATCATATGGGAAGATCCCACTTTTTCAAAAACCAATCAAACAAGCTCAACTTTCATAACCGAAGCATCTGCAGACTCACCAACACCAACCTAGCACACCCACCAAAACTCTTTTCAAAATTCAAAACTTGAATTCATGCGGCCATTTCATCAATCACTTGGCAGACGCAAATCAAACAAAATCAAAACACTATAGTGTGCAGTGTTTTGAGCCTAACTGGTTCCCTATGTAGCTCACAACCAGCTTAGTAGATCATCTAGCAAGATTAACCAAGCACTAGCACCACTGTGAGCTTGCCAAAACCATCAATGGTGAACAGCCGAAGCCACCCTTGCCACCCACATGTCGACAGCAAGCTAGCGAGGAAACTAGTTGTGCCAACCTTGTCTACAAGATCACCCATGCTTCACCGCCCCCTCTCGACCAGCCCTGCCTCGAAGACGTCGAACACAACACCCTGGAACGCCGCGTTCGTGCCTCTGCCAACCGTGCCGAGCCTGCGCCAGAGCGCCACGCTCGACCGAAGCCCACAGACCGCGCGCCGCCCTCGCCGCGTGCATACACGATCGCCACCATCCCAGGAACACGCCAGACATGCCCATTGCACCGCCCGTGAACCGTAGCCACCGCTCACCGTCGAAGACGCCGCCTCTGCCACGCAGAGCGTCGCGTGTTCCAGACCAAACCGCACCGCCCCTACAAGCGCATTAAAGCCATAGAGCATCGCCAGGAGACCACCAAGCGATCGCCACCGCCGGCCATGCCTGTAGCAGCCCGTCGCCATGTTGCCACCATCGCCCGCCCATACCGTTCGGTCTCACCGTCGCGACTATAAATAGAGGCCTCCCCCGCTCGAAGTCTTCACACCATTCCACTCCTCTCTCACCCATAACCATCCCACCTCAGTCCCGGAGCAAGGTGAGCAGCGCATCGTCGGAATTGCGCCAGAGCATGCCGCCTCTGGAGAAGAAGGGTGCCGTCGATTTCGTCCACCCCAGGAGCTGCCGCGACCATCCCTGAGTTCGTCTTCATCGACTTCATCGTTCGCCCGCCTCGCTGACCCTCGCCCGAACCCCGGTGAGCCCCCAGCAACCCCCACTGGCCGCGCTAGGTTTCTGTCTCGCCGGCATTGCTCAACGTCGACGATGACTCTCAACCGTTGGATTAGAACCAGATCGAACGTCCCATAGTGCCCCGTACCGCTTCACGTTTAAAGAGCAACTGACTGGTGGAACCCCCCTGTCAGCTGAGCCCCGCGCCGTGGAGTGTCACTGGGCCGGCCCGTTAACCTTTCCCGCGCAGCCCAGTTATTTGAATTTAACCTTTTCCATTTTATTTCAAACACACTTCTGTACCCAATTTCAAAAATCAACCCAGGTCGATTCAGTGAACCAAATTTAATGAAACCAATTTTGTTAGAATGGTATGGGAATGCTGAATCCAAGCCCGTTGGATTCAAGTCATTTGGATCTATAGATCATCCATGGTAAAAATAACAAGGCAGAAGCTTTTCTACATTCAAACATTTTTCAAATTAAAACCATGATAGATTTTGAGTTGATTCCAACTCTCAAAAATCACATTTAACCATACTTTTCAGAATATATAAAAATATATAGGTTTAGTTACAGAAATAATGTTCAAGTAATAAAAGAATGCCCCATAGGCATTTCTAGTCACTTTAATTAATTAAAATAAAAGGGTAAAACCTTATTAAATTGTGACACCACTTTAAATCACATTCCCATGGACTAAAATATGTGGTGATGACATGTGTTAACATGATCCCATTTTTTGGTTTGGAGAATATTAAATCTTAAGTAGTTTTTCAATGAGTAGAAATTACTTTTCTACAAATAAAAGGAATTAAACCAAGCTTTAATCTTGTAATGTTAGTGATGATGTTAGATCATCTATAGGACCCTTTTGTGTGATGATTGAAAGTAGTTAAGTATTGTTTGGTGATTGTGTACATCGTATTTATTTATAGACGCTAGTACCGACCAAGAATACGAGGAGGAAGGAGGATTCTACGAAGAAGAAGCCGAGGAGAACTTCAACCACTGTTCTGCACAAGGCAAGCCTAATACTACTAGTGAATGTGCAAGCTAACACTGGCAAGATACTCTACTGATGCAACAAACCACTACTTGTTACTATTCCCAATATATGCCTTAAGCATATGTGATCATATCCACTTGATAAACCAATCCTAGTTTAACTTACAAGCTTTATTACTTTATTTCTTTATCAAAACTAATACTTAGAGCTTACGTAATTAAATTGTAGATATTAGAAAGATAATTGAAGGTTGCATAAAGAGCATAAAATTTGGCCTAAGCTAGATAATCTTGATGTCATCCTAAGGCATAAGATTAAACTTAGTTAAACTCCACTAGTGTAAAACCTCTCATTATGCTTACCCCCACTTGTAGATGCTAGTGCTAAGCATAAAACTTGATCAACTTTAGATGGGAATACTTGGTGGAAAAATGGTTATGAAAACCTTGGAATGATGGATCATTCTATTGAAATGTTTTGGACATGTGTTTCCGAACACTTGATGATTTGGTGATGAAAATGATGAGGCATGAGCCTTAGCCCTTTATAAAACTGATGGTTGTCTGGATGCGATACCATTCCATATTTATCGTACAACCACAATACCCGAAGATTGGGTAGGGCTTGACTGGAAACTTATATACCTTAGTATTAGTTACCTCACTGCCAAGATCTGAGCTGAGGCTACCTTGTGAAGATTGTCCACCTGTGCAGTACCCAAGATGACAGTTGGTGATGGTTGGGAGGCCAAACTCACAGGAGAGGTGCTTATACTAGGGCGTGTAATTGAAAGGTTAGGATTGATTATCCGCATACTGAGTATGGTGAATTCAAGATTTGTTCCTGACGGATGTATCGAATGTTGTGGTGAAAGTGTACCATCTCTGCAGAGTGTCAAACTATTCGAATAGCCGCGTCCGCGGTTATGGACAGTTGGAGTGGCCATACTGTTCTCCCGTCAGATGTTTTGAAAAAGACTTGTGAAATGAACTGAGACTTTGACTTGACCACAACAGGTTTGTGATATGAGATGCAAGTTCCCACTTAGGTGTTATAAAACCTTAACTAGCATTCGTTTCTTCTAAACTTAGTAGAGATAAATCTGGCTTTTTGCAAAACAACCTAGAGCTTAGTGTCCTATTACAAAAACCCCCTTTCACTTGTTAGTATTAGTTTGCGAGTACTTAAAGAGTACTCATGGCTTTGTCCCTGGCTATTCCCATGGCCAGACTATGAAGAGGAGTACCTGGAGGATGGGCCCTAGGAAGGTTACGACAACTAGGATCATCTCCCATCGTCAGCATTGCCTGTGAACCCCGAAGATGGAGCTTCGCCTACGCTACCATTATTATTACGTATTCCGCTGCTTGTGTTGTATTAAGACTGGATCATGAGATCCTTATTTGTGTAAGAACTTATGTACGGTTTGTAATGGATGATGTACTGTGGTATCCAATTCTGTTATGTCTCACAAAAATGGTAATCCTGGGATTGCGATGTATGGCATAACAGGCATCTGGGATTAAAAATCCGGGTGTTGACATAAACTCCTATGCATGGTGTTATACACCATTCCAAGTATATTCTTGTTTTCAGCTATCTTCCAATTAAAAATTATTTTGTTATGTGAAAACTTAATGATTAAAGCCCTCACAAACTTGATGGCACACTTTATATTTATTTGCCCCTAATAAACTTGAATCATTGTGTCATCTATGTTGTATATGCTTGCACTTATACGTTGGAATTAGCAGAACCGTGCTGTCACGAGGAACGTTTTCAACATTGCACTTGTACTTTGTACTTAGTTGATATCATGCTCTTTTGTCTATGGATGTCACCGGTGTGAAATAAAGATGGAACTTGTAAGTCCATGGAGTATGTATTTTGTGTTAGATAAACTCCTGGGCCGCTAGCCTAAGCCATGCTTAATCATGGTGGAAACTTGCAGCATGACCATAGTGAGCTATCTATGAAGCATCCTAAATAAAAAGCTATGCATATAGTAAATAAAAAGATCGCTAAGATCCTCATTGTCTGCTTGCCTTGTCATTTTGGTTATGGGATAGCTCCTGTACCATGTGCAAGGGGTACCCCGTTGGCGATTCTCTATAATATGCATGTACTTACAATGACAAGAACTTACAGGTGACTGAAGTTGAGTAGCATGAGGTGTGGCCCTCGTATTAAAGGGACTTGAGATTGCCAACTTATACTTTGTCAAGCATATACTCCATGTTTGTTCACTTTAACCTTAACCACTTCAAGATGCTTATGATAGGGGCAATGAGGACTGAAAGCTAACAAGTACCATAATTTTTGGAAGATCTTTTTGAAACTTGAAATCCCTGCTTCCCTTTTTGAAGGGCCTTTATTCCTCCATTATTTGAGTCTCCACCTTCTACCTTTTACGCACCATTAAGAGAGCATAGTTGTCATTCTGTGTGCAGTGTCCTAAAACATATTGATTGATGCATATTGTGATATTACTTGTTCTTGTGATACTTGTTTCTAGTCACCCTTGTGAACTTTGAAGCTGTTCTATACATCTATTTGCTACTCTATGAGGGAACAAGCTGAATGCCACTATACTATGTTTTCTGTATGTGAAAGAAACAAATGTTTTTGCATGTTATTCATGATCTTTGTTTGTAGCCTTTCATGTTGCATGCATAGTTACTATGCCCTATTGTTAGAACTCCATATTTCATGCACATCTTTAGAGTTCTTTGATCCCAGCTTTCAATGCTTGCAAATGGTTTGACCTTGGTTTTGATGGTGCATGTCACCTCAAATATTATTATTTTATCACTTACCTACTCGAGGATGAGCAGGAGTTAAGCTTGGGGATGCTTGATACGTTGGAAACGTATCTATATTTTTGATGATCCATGTTTGATACGTTGGAAACGTATCTATATTTTTGATGATCCATGCTTTGTCTACACTTTGAGGTGTTTTTATATCTTTTCTGGACTGGCCTATTAACAAGATGCCACAGTGCCAGTTGCATGTTTTCTTCTGTTTTGGTTCCAGAAAAGGCAGAAAATCAATATTCTCGGAATTGGACGGGACAAAAGCTAAAGTATTTTTTTCCTAGAGCAACACGGAACCATGAAGCAGAGTCGGAGGGGTGCCACAGGGTGGCCACACCCCCCAGGCGCGGCCTAGGGTGGCCCCGCGCCTAGGCAGGGTGTGGGCCTCCTGGCACTCCACTAACCTTTCCTCCTTTGCCTATAAGAAGCCCCCGGGGATAAAACCCTAAATAATCCAGAAGAAATCCACGAAAACTTCCATAGCGCCGCCGCCACCGAAGGGGAGATTCAGGGGACAGAAAGTCTCTGTTCCGGCACCCTGCCGGGACGGGGAAGTGCCCCCGGAGCCATCTCCATCGATCTCCATCGCCATCTTCATCACTGTTGCTGATTCCCATGATGAGGAGGGAGTAGTTCTTCCTCGAGGCTAAGGGCTCTACTAGTAGCTATGTGTTCATCTCTCTCTATATGCATGATCTTGTTGTGGTCATGAGCTTTGTAATCAAGAAGATCTATCTTGCTACTCAAGTGCTTTAATAGATCTCTGCTCTCCCCATGTGTGTGAAAGTGACAGTGTGCACGCCATGGTGGCACATAGGTTTGAGTCTACATAAATACTCTTTGTGCTTTAATAGATCTATGCTTTTCCCCACTTGTGTGAAAGTGATAGCGTGCATACCGTGTGTGGCACTTTGGCTAGATTGAATATTTGTTATGAGTTATTGGAGTTGGATGTCTCTATGAAATTGTGGTGTTTGTTGGAACCATCTAGCGCTCAAGGTGATAGTGTGGGGTTATCTAGATTGGGGAAGGCGGACTTTGACGAGTGTTGTTATAGCCCTACCGATGATTAGAGTTTCCAACTGGATAGTAGTTAAGAGTAGTATCATGAAGAGAGGATATTTATATGAGAGAGTGTTCACTAGTGAAATTATGATCCCTAAGCCTTGTTTTTCAGCATTGAAACACCGTTTGTAACTAGATCTATTACATGTTTGCTTGCTTCCATTTGTTTGCCTTTAGTCTTTACCTCACCGTCAAGCTCCATCAAAGCTATTTTCTTGCACCGTTACCACTTGTATTTCACTATCTCTTCGCCGAACTAGTGCACCTATACACCTGACAAGTGTATTGGGTGTGTTGGGGACACAAGAGACTTCTTGTATCTTGATTGTAGGATTGCTTGAGAGGGAATACCTTTGACCACTTTCTCCCTAAGTTCGATAAACTTTGGTTGATCCACTTAAGGGAAACTTGATGCTGTTCTACAAACCTCTGCACTTGGAGGCCCAACAACTTCCTACAAGAATAGAAGTGCGTAGACATTAGCCACCTGATGTGTTCCTCAAACAAATCTGTGTGCCTTCCATCAAGCGAAAATTCCCGAAGGATATAGAAAAATCTGCGGAACACCCGGGGGCTGCGCCACCTGAGAAAGCCGAGGAACCCAAAAATCTTGACACGGAGGTCGAATTGGTGAGCCTCATGCAGGTCATGGCGGTTAAGTAAACGTGGACCCAACCATACCTCCACTACCTGATTAGCAAGCAGCTCCCTGAGGACCCGACGGACGCCCTGTGCATATCTCGTCGATCAAAGGCCTTCACCATCATAAACAACGAGCTATACAAACGCAACATCTTGGGTGTGCTCTAGCATTGCGTCACCAAAAGCGACGGAAAGAGCATCCTCCTCGACAACCATGAGGGTATCTGCGAGCACCATGCAGGCATCCGCACCCTCGGATCCAAGGCTCTACGAGTTGGCTTCTTTGTCGATTCAACGAAATTAGGTCAAACTTGAGCTAAAAGTAAGCATGGTAGATTAATTTCTCTTGAACAGTGAGTAAATTTTAGGTTGCTTTGAAAGTTCTACAAAAAATATTTTGGCGGTACCCATTGGGGGCTCAATAAATATATCAGAAACCACCGAGTGTTTTGACAACATGTTCAACTTATTTCTAAGATTATTCATCTTGACAATTTAACAAAATTAGGTCAAACTTGAGCTAAAAGTAAGCGCGATAGATTGCTCTCGAATTAAATGTAATTTCAGAGAGGTAGATGGTGGGTGCATCTTCTTGTGGTAAACAATACCGTTGGTGTGAGTTTCCAACTATCAGGAAATAACATTCTAATTTTTCTGAGTGATGGTGGTCGAGATTGTACATTCCCGAAAAGAAAGTCTAAAGAATATGGATTTGAATGCCACAAGCCAAGCTTTCAACATATATAGTGGACCGACATGTTGTAGTTATGATTAATTCCTATGTTTTAGGAGTCTTCAAACTTTGTCCTAGCTAAATCTGTCCACTTGAATGACTTTATGTCTATTACCGAGATTAGGTGAAAATTTTCAACTACAAGCAAATTTTAGGTTGCATTGAAAGTTTACGCAAAAGCTTTTGGAGGAACCCACCAGGGAGTCACAACTAATATATCAGAAGCAACATATATTTTAGACGACAGGTCCAACTTCTTGCTAAGATTTTTCATCTTGACAATTTAACGAAATTTGGTAAAACATGAGCTACACAAGTAAGCGCGATAGATTTCTTCGAACTAAATGTATTTTCAGAGGTAAATGGGTGTGCATCTTCTTGAAGTAAAAAATGTCATTGGTGTGAGTTTCGAACTATGAGGAAAGAATATTTAGTTCTCAATTTTTCGAGTGATGAGAACATAGTTCTTTTCCGTAAAGAAAATTTCAAAGAATATTGGATCTGGATGCCACAAGCCAATTTTACATACATACATACGTACATATATATATATATATATATATATATTGGACCAACATATTGTACTTACGATTCCCATGTTTTAGAGTTTTCAAATTTCCTAGCTAACTGACCCCACACTTGAATGAATTTATGTCGATTTATCAAAATTAGGTCAAATTTGAAACTACAAGTAAATTGTACGTTGCTTTGAAAGTTTGCGAAAAAGATTTTGGAGGTACCCATCAGGGGCATAGTTAATATATCAAACCACCAAGAGTTTTGACGATAGTTTCAACTTCCTGCTAAGATTTTTGCATCTTGAGAATTTAATGAAATAAGGTAAAACTTGAGCTACCAGTAAGCACGATAGATTCCTCTTGAATTAAATGTCTTTTTGGAGGTTGAGGGGTGCATCGTATTATATTAAACAATGTCGTTAGTGTGAGTTTCCAACTATGATAAAAGAACATTCTCAATTTTACGAGTGATGATGAGATTGTTCTTTCCCGTAAAAAAGACCGAAGAACATGGATCTAAATACCACAATCCAACTTTTCAGACATATACAGTGGACTAACATGTTGTACTTATGATTTCCCATGTTTCATGAGTTCTCAAACTTCCTAGCTAACTCTTTCCACTCGAATGACTTTATGCCGATTTATCGAAATTAGGTCAAATTTGACTACTCCTAGTAAATCGTAGGCTACTTTGTGAGTTTTTTGAAAAAGTGTCTGGAGGCACCCACATAGGGAAGTCAATTAATATATCAGAAAACACCCAGAGTTGTGACGACTAGTTTGACTTCTTGCTAAGATTTTGCATCTTGACAATTTTTTAACACCTTTTGAAAACGATCACATGAAATAAAGAAAAAAATATTTACGCATGAAATGCCCTATCATGTCGTGTGCGCTACGTGCCATGAAAATGTTAGCCATGGGATTTGATGAGTTTTGGAAAAAAACAGCTTCGCAGTATTCTTCTACCATGTACAGACATTATTGGGTTTCAATCCGAATGAACAAGGTTGTCAAGGCCATCTCGATCAACATCATAGTTTACGACATGATGGAGTTCCCACAATAGATGGGTGCATCTTGGGGTACTAAGCATTGTTGACCATGGAAGTTTTCTGACATATAGTGGATCATGATTCCTATCTAACTACATCGGTTAATTGAATTTCGCAAAAAAATCGAGTCTAGCGTGATGGAGATGGGAGTAAAAAGTACGAGTGTCTAAGGGCATCCGTAATGTAGGACCCACCTGGCTTATGAAAATTACCACAATGTATAAGGTTGAAATTTTCCACAAGGTAGGACCCACATATCTTGGTCATATTGCTCCATACAAGAGAGACAAGGGAGGGGAAATAATTTTTTTCTATATCTATGGGCAACCGACAAGCTTGAGGTAACTCTATTTTCCTACAATGTACTACTATATGCATTAAGGTGTGCATTTTTTACACATGGCGGGTGCCCTAAGGAAAAAAAGCAAATAATGGGCCCACTAGGCAGTGTATGACCAAGCTATAAAAATCCTATGCAAAAGTTAGCATCTTTAGTTTAGTGGGTCCCACAAATCATCTCGTTCAGGGGAAGAGGGCAGCAGCAAAGAGAGAAGAGGAGTTGAAGGAGGTTCGATGTCAGAGCAAAGTTTATGATGAGTTGCTGACACGAGGTACTCTTGACTCTACTAGTAGTAAATTTCAGGACCTATGCACGCAAAAAAAATTGGAAGTGTGTTTTCTCTCTCCTTCGCTGCCTCTCATATCTTCACCCCTCTCCCCTTGCGCACCGGCCCGGCTGAGCTCTCCCTCGTCCATAGCGTGGCGCTGCGCGCGTGTGCCTCGTTACGAAGGCTCTCTTTATTTCTCTCTTTTTTGAGAGGGCGGCTCTGTTTCCCTAGCGTGTTTGGTAGCCGCGTTGGTGTGGAGTAGGAGGTACTACATAGGAAGGAAACCACTTTGGTCCTTGGCGGCAAAATGATTCAAAATTTTCTGGTTTTGAAATTTTCACTTTCTTTCCGAGAATAGGGAGGGAAAGATTATTCAAAAGACCGGCCATTCACAGTAGTACTTCTTATCTTATCTTTTTTGTCAAAAAAATCTATATAGTGTACTGATAACTTTGAACATGGACAGTTGGATCAAGACTGGAAAGTCCAAGCATTGCTAACCGTTGGATCTTATTTTCCATTCTTATCATCTAGAAGATTCTATTGATAGTCTTTAGCACAACGAACGCTAGTGTGCACAAACCTCAAAACACACTTCATTGCTTAGTTTCAGGGACCTTGTGCTAAATGCATGGACTTGGATGTAATTTTCATTTTTTGTGAGGTCCTTGTTGTAACTAGTACTTCCACCGACCATGTTAACTGAAGCACCTCGCTCCGGGGCGGCCTACCACAGTTAGAAGAAAATGCAACCCTCCCAATTATCACACAAAGTGGACCACAATTTATTATATAATTCCATTTTTCAAGCTTCCTAGCTAACTTCGCACAGTTCACTTACTTCTTTGTCGATTCAATGCAATTAGGTCAAAATTGAGCTACAAGTAAGCACGGTAGATTAATTTCTCTTGAATTAAATGTAATTTTAGAGGTAGATGGGTGCATATTCTTTTAGAAAAAAATGCTATCGGTGTGAGTTTCCAACTATCTAGAAAGAACATTCTCAATTTTTCGAGTGATGACGAGATTGTTCCTTTCCGTAAAGAAAGTTCGAAGAATATAGATCTGAATGCCACAAGCCAAGCTTCCAGCCATATTAAGTAGACCAACATGTTGTACTTAATTGAGATTTCCATGTTTTATGAGTTTTCAAACTCCCTAGCTAACTCTGCCCACTTGAGTGATTTTATGCCAATTTATCAAAATTAGGTCAAATTTGAACAGCGGGTAAATTTTAGGTTGCTTTGAAAGTTTTACGAAAAAGCTTTTGGAGGTACCCATCGGGAGGTCAATTAATATATGAGAAACCACTGAGTGTTTTCACAACAGGTTCAACTTCTTGCTAAGATTATTCATCTTGACAATTTAACGAAATTAGGTCAAACTTGAGCTACAAGTAAGCGCGATTGATTGTTCTCGAATTAAATGTAATTTCAGAGCGGTAGATGGTGGGTGCATCTTCTTGTAGTAAACAATACCGTCAATGTGAGTTTCCAACTATCAGGAAATAACATTCTAATTTTTCTGAGTGATGACGATCGAGATTGTTCATTCCCGAAAAGAAAGTCTGAAGAATATGGATCTAAATGCCACAAGCCAAGCTTTTGACATATATAGTGGACTCACATGTTGTACTTATGATTAATTCCCATGTTTTAGGAGTCTTCAAACTTTTTCATAGCTAACTTTGTCCACGTGAATCACTTTATGTCTATTTACCGAGATTAGGTGCAAATTTTGAACTACATGTAATTTGTAGGTTGCTTTGAAAGTTTACGAAAAAGCTTTTGGAGGTACCCACCAGGGATTCACAACTAATGTATCAGAAACCACCGAGATTTTAGACGACAGGTCCAGCTTCTTGCTAAGATTTTTCATCTTGAAAATTTAACGAAATTTGGTCAAACTTGATCTACACAAGTAAGCGCAATAGATTTATCTTGAATTAAATGTATTTTGATAGGTAAATGGGGGTGCATCTTCTTGTAGTAAATAATGTCATCGGTGTGAGTTTCAAACTATGAGGAAAGAACATTCAGTTCTCAATTTTTCGAGTCATGAGAACATAGTTCTTTTCCATAAATAAAAGTTCGAATAATATTGGATATGGATGCCACAAGCCAAATTTACAAACATATATATATTGGACCAACATTTTGTACTTAAGATTCCCATTTTTTATGAGTTTTCAAACATCCTAGTTAACCGAGCCCACACTTGAATGAATTTATGTTGATTTATCGAAATTAGGTCAAATTTGAAACTACAAGTAAATTGTAGGTTGCTTTGAAAGTTTGAAAAAAGCTTTTGGAGGTACCAATTGGGGGCATAATTAATATATCAAACCACCGAGAGTTTTTACGATAGCTTCAACTTATTGCTAAGATTTTTGCATCTTGACAATTTAACAAAATAAGGTCAAACTTGAGCTACTAGTAAGCGCGATAGATTACTCTTGAATTAAATGTCTTTTTGGAGGTTGAGGGGTGCATCATATTATATTAAACAATGCCGTCAGTGTACCCACATCGAGGTTTTTTTGGAGGTTGAGGGGTACCCACATCGGGAAGTCAATTAATATATCAAAAACCGAGAGTTTGATGACCGGTTTGACTTCTTGCTAAGATTTTGCATATTGACAATTTTTTAACCACTTTTGAAAATGATCACATGAAATAAATAAAATAAAAAGGAATTAAAAGATTTACGCAAGACATGCCCTATCATGCCATGTGCGCTACATGCCATGAAAACGTTAACCATGGGATTTGATGAGTTTTGGAAAAAACAGCTTCGCAGTATTGTTCTACCATGTATAAACATTATTGGGTTTCAACCCGAACGACCAATGTTTATTGATGTGCAAAGAACCAAATATATACCCATACTTTATAGATGTGGCTCAGTTTTATAAATGTTTTGAGCTTTACCTATTATAATTAAATATAGTGATAATATGTCATACTTCGGTATATTATGCATGTCTCACGTGCAAGGCACATGTAACTTGTACTACTAGGAAGAGCAAGGCTCAGCCACCAGATTGTAAAACTGAGTATAACCAAATTGCCAGTGTTACTCTCGAGGGTATAACCGAGTATAGTTAACTCTCCAGGGTTTTAGACATGAGGAAAAAAAACATGACCACTATACGCGTGTGGCGGTGCATGGGACGTTATTAGCAGACGCATGTGGCCTGCATGGTGCAGTAGTGTACGCGGTTACACTGTGCACGGTGGTGCAACGAAAAATCCCTTCTCTTTACGTTTATTATAGACGCCCTTTACCTCTCTCCCTCCCTCTCCGCCACCCCACTCTCACTCACTCACTCACGCAATCGTCTCCACTGTACCATCACCTTATACAAACCCCTAGGAAAATCCCAACCGCGCCCGCGATGGAGAAGAAAGGCGCTTTGGCCATCATCGCCTCCAAGGTTGCCCGCAAGGAGGTCCTCGTCCTCATCCAAGCCCATGTCAAGGCATCGCAGTCACCTGTCGTCCCTGTCCTGCTGTCCCCCCTCAAGGCATCACAATCAGTCGTCGTCCCCTTCCTGGCCCCCGTCGAGGCATCGCAGTGAGCTATCATCCCTGTCTTGGCCCCTGTCAAGGCATTGCAGTCAGCCGTCGTCCCTCTCCTGGCCCCCGTCACTGCTAACGCCATAGCCGTCGGCAAGGAGGCCCCTGCCGGTCGCGGGAAGATCCCGCTCGATTGGGACCCCTATGACGAGCAGCAGTATATATGCGCAGAGAAACCCTACGACAGCAGCATCGCCGACCCATGGTCATAGGTAACTAGGGTTTTATCCCATTTTCCCTTGTTCTCCCCGCATTCCCATCGTTGCATGCTAGATCATGTGTTATAAGGGTTCGGTTTTTCGCACTTTCAATCAATGATGATAGATCTTTTTATAGAAGCTAATGCTCGTTTCTATGAATCCCCCTGTTTGTATTTCAATCCTATTTTATTTGTCCTTCGAGTTGTAGTTAAGGTATTCCCTAGTTGGTACTAGCAACGATCTATAGTTGGGATCAATATTTGATTTGGTTTGAGATTTGGGGATTGGGGAATTTTACCCACTCACTTAATTTATGCAAATAATCATGGGATCTCAATCGGTTAATTATGCAAATAATAAAACCCAATAATCAAGGGGTCTCGATCATGTCCTTATTGCATGCTACTGTTTTTTCCAATAGGTGGATAGTAGTGACATCTGCAGTGACGACGAGTCCAAGCACACCAAGACTCGTCAGGTGCTAAGGAGGATGAAGTACGGCCAGTACGACCACTACTTCACCGGTGATGTCTATAGGTGCCCCTTCTGCGAGAGGAGACTCCGTGCCACTGACATCAACTGCCTCGTGAAGCATGCCGAGGATGTGACCACCTGCAGCCACACCGTGAACGTCCACACCTTGAGAGCCAAGCACAAGGCGCTCGGCTTTCACCTCCAGAACCTCTAGAAGGTGGCCATCGAAGAGGGTCGCATGCCCTGATCAAGCCCAAGGAGCAAAAGGTCAAGGGAATGGGCAGCAGGAAGTGGAGGAAGCGCCATAAGGAGGAGGCGGAGGCCAGGAGGTGCCGCTGATCTTGTGTGCTGCTGCTGTTGTAAATCAGCTTCTTTTGTATTGTCTGTGTTGAACTTGTTCGTTGCTGCTGCTGTTGAGCAGCCTAATTGTCGAAGCTTGTTAAGTATTATACTATATATCTTATGTTAGCTGCTTTGTCTACATCTGCTTTTTTACTAAATGTGCTGGTTAGATTTTCTTCTCTAAATTTGCTACCAGATTGGGCCAAAATGAGGGCCAAAAGGAGCAATGAATGGTGAAGACAGAAGATACTCTAGAAGAATGATACGAGAGAAGAGAGGCAGGAGGGGAATAAGATTGAGAGGGATGAAAGGTGGTCCCTATGTCCAATTCATTGCTTAATTGTGGGCCCATCATATTAGTTTAGCTGTTAAAATGCGATTAGCCAAAAAATACCTATTGCTAACAGCTCGCCCCAAAAGTGATACGTATCCACCAAAAATTGTAGAAGTGGCACTAAACCTGTTACCCTGGCCCCAATTGTGGTACTAAATGTAATTTACTCGATAAATATGGGTTCACGTCCTTTCCTGAAACAGAATAAAACTTATTTATGTTATTATTTATAGCTAGTCTATATGATGAGATAATACAACTCTTAGCCAGGATGTGACCGCTTGCTACTGTAGCTATAACTCTAGTCAGCGTCCTTGATACAGTTGCGCACTACAGAAGACCGATGAGGCAACACGCAAACAACCCTCGTTGAAAGATCCTCCCATCTTCTCCATCTTTGTCGATCCCCATTTGGCCAATGCTGGCTAGCCGCATTTTAGATCCTCTCGAGCGCGCACTTCGCAAAATTTCCTAGCCATTCCTTGCCCGCCGCATTGGTTCTTGCAGGCTGCCATCACTCTCCTCCATGAAACCCCAATAATAATATTTGAATCCTCCCTCGCCCCCATTTTCCGGACTCAATGGCGGGTATGATGAACAAGATTTGGTATGGTGGCTGGAGCAAGTTCGGCGACGAGGCCTTCAGAGAAATCGCTATGCGTATGGACACTACCAGCGCCGTCCGGCTGGCCGCATGCTCAAAGGAGTTGCGTCTCCAAGTCGCTGGCGGAAAAGGTAGCAGATGCCCCAACGACGGCTGCAGGACATTGGTCGCCTTCCACAACTTCCTCAACCACAAGATGGTGTGCCCACACGGCCCGTGCAACTACCTTAAGCCTGGTTGCGAGTTTGCCGCGCCGCCCACACCGCTCCTCACCCACCTCGAAAAAGCCCACTCGTTGGAGGTGCACGGTTTCCACTACGGCGTGGAACATAGGTACATCTCTCAGTCTTTGCTGGCACCTGGCTCATGGAGAGTAGATACCGTCGTATCCGGCGATTTGACATGCTCCGTTATGGCCTCACTGTATCCGTCGAGTGCGTCAGGTCGACGGTGTGCAAGTTTCCGCGGTACATGGTGGAGTTTCACTTGTATAAAACTTCAATAATGTGAGGGGACCTAGAGGAGTTCACCGAAGATAGACTATTTTTGAGCTAAACAGCAGCGCGTCGCATGCCTCCCTTAGGATGACTAAAGATTTCTGAAATTTTCTAATTAATAAACATGTTAGGTTCATCCTGGATTACTCATTCTTCATCCACAATATGGTAGATGATAGATATGACTATCTTGATTCTGATGATGATCTTCTGTTCAAATTTGGGATTAAATATTGATATTGATTCTAGTAGAGGGGTTTCAGTTTGTCGGAAAAATGGATTTTGGCTGCAAAGTAGTTCAGTACAGTACTATTGTGCTAGTTCTTGTACTTGGGAGTATATTGTTTCTAGTTCTCCTTGTGCTATTGTATTTTTCAGTATGTACTAGTAGTACTTGTTTGGATTAAATCGATGGAGATGATCTAGCATTTCCTTTCAAACATGGCTCTTACCGGTATCTAGCACTACTTGCTTAGATCAAGTAGCTTTTCCTTTAAAACAATGGCCTTGCACATGTACTCCGTAGGTACTCCCTCCCTTTTAAAATAGATTCAAAGTATTTATGTAACAAATGAGTAGGGAAAATGCAGAAATAGAATGGCATGACACTTGAAATCCTATTGGAATAAAAACTGCAGGGATCAATAAAATTAGTTGTTTGATTGCACCGCAGGAAGAACACGGTAAATTTATAATGTTTAAGTACATGGCATACTTGTCATAGACATATAGGAATTATTCCAAGAGGTCTTACCTCTTCTTAGAAATTCTATAGGATTGTAGTGCAGGAAAGCAACGTATAGGAGATTTGTAGGATTCATTCCTTTGAAAAAAACACACTATATAGGATAAATTCCTATGAATATATAATTCCTTTATAAATCATTTGAATCAAATAGGCCCTAAGATTTTTAGCTTTTGTGAAACGAGTGTATCTAGACTCTTTTTAGTGTGTAGTTCGAAGTAAAACCATATACTATATAGGGGTCTAGATACACTTCACAAAAGCGAAACCATCTTATATTTTGAAACGGAGGGAATACTATGTATGTTTTATCGTAGTCAGGTTACTCATATTTACTTCATCATTTTTTCTTATAATACTTGGCACGCTACAATTTAGTCCGCCGATTCTTACTTCCTTTAGTAACTCCAGGTACATCTCTCAGCCAATGTTGGCACCACGCTCATCGAGAGTAGATAAGATCGGTTCAGGGACGATGGCATGGTGTTTGCTGTGCCATTTGACATACGTGAGTCGAGCAACATCACTGTATCCGTCATGTACATTAGGCGGGACTTGTGCTCGTTGCCCTTGTACAATGTGAACCTCACTTCCTATACCCTGTCAATAGAGTTGGGGTTTTGGTATATAATCTCTAGTTCCTCCACGCCTGGGATCTGGGCGATGTTGGCCATCATGCAGAAGAAAATTCTTTCCCTTCTGTGGTACCATCAAACATCTTATATTACCTAGGGCGTGCATTACTCAATATGCGTCAATCATGGGGTAGAATTCCCAATTGACAAAGAATTGGAAGAAAGTGATGCTAGCCATGAAGAAAGTGAGGCTAGCCATGAAGAAAGTGAGGCTAGCAATGAAGTAGTACTAGTTCTTATACTTCGGAGTATTTTGTACTATATACTACTAGTACCTGTTTAGGTCAAGGGCAGGAGATGGTCTTGCTTTGCCTTTGTTCTATTGTTGCTATTACCAAAGTATTTTGTTGAACTAATAGTGATGTACTGTTACCTATTTAGATCAAGTGCAGCAGATTGCCTTTATTTTCTTTTGAAACCTCTCATTGTCACAATTATCTAGATGAGTCTTAAGCATTTTGGGTTTCATATGGGCGATCACATAGGCATTAACGAAATGAGGTGGTATTCACACAGAAGCAGACTTGATTGTTACTTTTGTTTGCTCCAATGATCGAGTCTATTCGGAGAACAGGGCAAACTGATCATGCGCTAAGGATATTTGAGCTAGAAAGAACTTATTCTCTCTGTACTGCTATTGAATTTCAAGAAGGAAAGCTACTGAATCACACAAATGTTTTGTCATTTCCATTACTAAAGCATTTTTTGGAACTGATACTGATGTGCCGGTTCTTGTTTAAATCAAGGTAGTCGAAAGTCTTGCTTTTTTTGAAACATGGCCTTGTCACAATCTATATGAGACTTGGAAATTTTGGGTTGCATACGAGGGTCACATAGCCATTTATGTAAGAAGAACATACTCAAACCAGACTTGATCGTCAGTTGTTCATGCTTGAATGGTCGAGTATGTTTGGAGAAAAGGGCAAACTGATCGTGCGATAAGATTTTAGAGCTGAAAGAAGAACTGGTTCTCTCTGTACTGCTATTTATTTTAGTGTATCTATTGTTGAATCGCTCACTTTGATATACTACTGAATTGGTCTAGTGCTGCTGAATATGAACTGCGAATCTGTTGATATTTTTTCTATCTTATTATGTACTGCTGAATTTTACATGAATATCGGCCAAAAAGAATTATCGTTCTTCCCCTCCCTCTCAGAGCTCTTTGCTTCGAATCTGGCCGAGCAACAGCACAATGCAATTTTATATACCAGGAGAAGAAATATAAGCCCATTTGGTCCCTTTTTAGCCTAGAATATTTAAATTCAGCATTTTCAGAGTTAGGGGACTACTGACCATAGCCCAGAAAAATTTGAGCAAGAAGACCATGGAGCATAGCCCTGAACATTTTAATTCAGCCCATGTAGAATAGCTAAACTATTTTTAATTCGGCATTTTGGGCATTGCCCCCTACCTCTCAAAATAAATAAAAACTCTATCTACCCATGTTTTTAAAAAACTACTCCATTATGTGGCATTTTTGTGTAGACACTACTGCATTATGTAGAAGTTTTTAGTTTAGCTACCAGGAGCGCCGCCTTATTATTTGATGGGAGATAAACATGATCAAATAAATTCTTTTTAAGGAGAAAAAATCATAAGTTCTAGCACTACCGTCTAAATATTCTATTGTATTAACTGTTTCTTTCGCAGTGGCAACGCACGCAGTTAACCGCTGCTGAGTTCTCGAATTCAAATACTAGGCAATTTGAGTTATTATATAATCAACATTTTTTGTACTGCACCCGCAAAAAACTTTTTATACTCTAAGGCTGACATCTGGAACCCAGATAAACTGCTGCTGCATCTAGTAATGTTGCCAAGGTCAGAATGGTGGACTCGACCCTAAAAAAGAGTCCAACATACATACCACGTTTCTTTCAAATAGAGACTGCCATGTGGGACCCAACATAGACACGGTTCCTGTACAGGGATGCTGACATGTGGGACCCACCAACATACCAAGGTCAAAATAGTGGTCATGGAAATTTCTATTATTATATACTATAAAGCTGACAGGTGGGACCTAGCAACAGAGTATAGATTAACATTTTTTGTTCTCTGAGGCTGAAATCTGGACTTAGATAAAGTGTTGTTGTATCTAGCAACTCCAAAATAGTTCAGCTATACACACATTTATTTCAAATAGAGGTTGACATGTGGGATCCAGCATAAACACGTTTCCTGCACAGAGAAGGCTGACATGTGGGACCCAACAATGTACCAAGGTTAAAATAGTGGTCGTGGCAATTTCTGTTATTATATACTAATCCTGACATGTGGGACCCAACAATATAGTATAGATTAATAGAGTTCGATTCGAATCCTAGGTTTATCAATATATATAATCTATGTCATACTTGTATATTTTTTGCAGCATACATGTTACACAGAGAAGGATGACATCTGGGACCCAGCATTGTTACCAACCTCAAACCGGGGGAGGCGACCGATTTTTTTCCAACAAACACATGTATCCTCTACAGAGGAGACTAACATGTGGGACCCACCAGAGAGACCTAATACATAGGAGGCATCGAGCAACGTTTCCAAGTTTGAAACAGTTTGGCACAAGCAAGAAAAAAGTCCAGCATGCACACATGTCTTCTAATGAGAGGTTGGCATGGGGGACCCACCAGCCTGTATAAATGGTTGATGTAGCGAGCAACGTTGCCAAGTTCGAAACAAGGAGGAGTGAGCATGAAAAACTCTATCATGTACATGTTTCTTTCTAATGAGAGGCTAACACGGGGACCCACTAACCTATATAAATGGTTGATGCATCGAGAAACGTTGCCAAGTTTGAAACACGGAGGCGCGAGCGAGAAAAAATTCCAACATGCACACATTCTTCTAATGAGATGCTGACATGTGGGACCCATCTCCGTGACCAAACGGCAAATTCGTCGAGCAACGTTATCTAGTTAGGAAACGGATAGCGCTAGAGAAGATAGAAATTCAATCATATACGCATGATTATTTTAATGTGAGGTTGACATATAGGACCCACCAGCCTGAATAAACGGCTGATTCACCGAGCAACACTATCAAGTTAACACGGACGTGCGACCTAGGGCAAAACTTCCATCATACACATGTTTCTTCTAAAGATAGGATGACATGTGGGGCCCACCTGCGTGATTAAACGGTAGATGCATCTAGCAGCGCTATCAAGTTCCGGACATGGTAGAAGGAGTGACGACAATAAATCCATCATACGCACGATTCTTCTAATGTAAGGCTGACATATGGGACCTCCCACCCTGAATAAACGGCTGATGCAGCGAGCAACACTATCAAGTTAACATGGAGGTGCGACCGAGGGAAAAAATTCAATCATACACATGTTTGTTCTAATGAGAGGATGATACGTGGGGCCCACCTGCGCGATTAAAGAATCTGGCAACATATCAAGTTTGAAACAGGGTAGCGCGAGTGAAAGAAAAAAATTCATCATACACATGTTTCTTCTAATGAGAGGATGACATGTGGGGACCAGCCGCATGATTAAACGGTAGATGAATCTAGCGACGCTATCAAGTTCAAAAGATGGTAGCGGGAGCGAGAGAAATAAATCCATCATACACACGGTTCCGCTAATGTGAGGCTAATATATGGGACCCACCATCCTGAATAAATGGTTGATGCAGTGATCAACGTTATCGCGTTCAAATCAGGAAGGCATGAGCCAAGAAAAAAATCCATCATGCACATGTTTCTAATAGTGTGAGGATGACACGTGGGACCTAGCAGCCTGATTAAATGGCAGATGCATCAAGCAACGTTATCAAGTTCGAAACAGGAAAGGAAAAATTCTATCATATACATGATTCTTCTAATGAGAGGCAGACATGTGAGACCCAGCAGCCTGACTAAACGAAAGAGGCATCGAACAAATTATCGAGTTCAAATCAGGGAGGCGTGACCGAAAAGTTTGGTCCGCTAAAGTCATTGACGTCCGAGGCTCAGACAAAAAAATACTTTGTCTTGTCAACATCTCGCGAGGAAGTGGAAATCTTAGTTCTGCCACACGCCTATCGAGATTCGTCCACGTTTTTAGCAGTTTTGTCATAGTAGAGGGGCGTGAAAATAAAAAGAGTTTTCCATCGTCCATGGTCGAGCCAAGAATTTCATTGCGGAAGACGTGCAATCTACAATGACCGACGGGCCCAGTCGTTGTGGAAGGAAACATTTATTGTAGTGTTGCATAGGGCCGATCTGAGTGTGTTACATAAGGCAAGTGATGTTCTTGTTAGATATATTCTCATTTGGAGAGTCGAAGTGTGAGAATGTGGATGTCGAGGTGGTGGAGATAGCCGCCACACCATTTGATGTTTCTTCTTCTTCATCATCGAAGGAGAATTCTTCATGTGCCAGCAAGACAATATCACCCGACTTCTTGTTGGTGACATACTTCTTGATGAAGGGCTTCTTGAAGGGGGTTTTGACTCTTTCTTCTATACAAGTTGACCACCATTATCTTCTCTCTTCTCATAGGGACATCCAGCAACAAAATGGTAGCGGTCACCACAATTAAAGCAAGTTCTTAGTTTTGAACTATTTTCTTTTCTACCACTTGGGTTGCTTTTTTGTTGCATCTCCATCTTGGCCTTGGTGGGATCTTTCCAAATGTTCGTGGCATAGAAGGCCATGTATTCACGATGAGAAACATTGACATCTTCGAGGTCGCCCATGGTTGGAGCTTCATCACTTCCTTCTTCTTCCTCATACTCCACACTTTGGCCTTCAAGGCAAGGTTGACACCATTTCTCATTTTGAGGTCTCGAGCACGGGAATCTTTGGCATTCTTGGCAGAAACCTTGAAAGCATTCATCTCTTGCATAACTTCATTGGATCTAATGAGATGGTAGTTATGTATTCCTTGGAGACTCTTCAAGACAGTGGGCTCGAAGGGCATGAGTGCACTCACATACTTCCTTTTTATCCAAGAATCATCCACATGTGAGGCGCCAACATTTCTAAAAGCAGTGGCAGCGGATTTGAGTCTTCGATACATGTCTTCATGATCCTGACCATCCATCATATAGAAGCCTTCGGCTTCATTGCTCAATGCATCATATCGGTTTCTCCTCATGCTCTCATAACCAACAAAAAACTCAATTAGAGCATCCCAAGCTTCCTTGGTGGTGTTGAGGTGTTCAATGTGAGGGAAATCTCTTGGCCTGAAACCTTGTTCAATAATGTGCACCATGGTGGCATTGAGTTGTCTATTGACCACTACTCTTCTTGTCAAGTTGGTTGGATCCTCAATTCTGAGTCCTTCTTCAATAATATTCCACAAGTCAATGCAAGAGCTGCGCACATGAGATTTCATTAACACTTGCCATTGATCAAAAGTATGTGCATATAGCTTAGGTGGGTCTCCTCTATTGTTTATATGTGGGTGAGGGATCGGGGGTCGGGAGAGTACCAACCAGGAATCTTATGGTGCTCTTCCTTCCCATTGTCCTTTTTGGTGGAAGGATTCATGGTTTTATGTCCCCCCCCCTCCACAATAACCATTGGTGTAGCCGAAGCATTTACTTTTGGAAGTGTGGAAGGATCCTCTTGAGGAGGAGGTGAGGCTAGTTTCTCTTTAACAAGTTGCTCAACAAGGTCACACAACTGTCTGATTTCGTTGCCCAGGGAGGAGCTCAAGCTTGATTCCAATTTCTTGAGATCCTCCATGGACACTGTGGTACTAGCCTCACTCCCTCCTTATCCATCATTGCTACCCATACACTCTTAGGTGGTAAAGCCTAAATTAAGCGCCGAGGCTCTGAACCAATTGAAAGAATCGTATGGGCACCTAGAGGGGGGTGAATAGGTGCTAGTTCAAATTTTACTATTTTTCATTTTAGGGTTTGACACAAAAGGTAAATTCTCTAAATTATGCAACTAAGGTGAATTTACCTATATGCCACACTACCACAAATAACTAAGCAATAACAAGATAAGTAAGGTGCGATAGAGGATAGAAGTAACCAAAGTGGAGCACACAGAGACACAAGGATTTTTTTCCCGTAGTTCCTTCCTTTTGAGGGGAAGTACGTCTGTATTTGAAGAGGGGGTAGTCTCAAACCACCAACGCCATGAAAGACCTCCCTTGTTCTCTGGTGAACGTCACCCCAAAGAGATCGATTCACTTCTTCCACTATATGGGCAACCTCGAGGTGGAAGCCGGCTCCGACTGCACATAACCGAACCGAAACCAAAAACCAAACCAGAAAAAACCTGTGGCATAACCCCTTTAATAAGAAGCATAAGACCTAAAGCGAGGAGATAGAATAGAAAGACCGCAACCGAATTTCCAGTTTTTCCAGTTTGTGGTTAAGGTTATAGTTAGAAAAAATGCTAACCGAATGGATCTCGGTTAATTCAGATTATAATCGTAAAACCATGGTTTAACCAAATAAAACCGAATAGCCACAACAAAGGATTTATCGTTTTAGTAAGGTCCAACTTCATGTAAATGTCTTATATAGCGTTTAAAGTGTTTGTAGAGGCTTCATCGTGGTGGTTTGCCGTGTAAAGGCTTCATCGTGCTGGTTTGCCGGTGTGGTTAATTATCATCTAGTAAGTAAGTCGTGAGTTCAAGTCCTATAGACACTCAATTTTTTTATTTTTCTGTAATTTTGTTTTTTATTTCTTTCCATTGAAATACATTCAGTTCGATTTTAAAAGATATAAAACCAAAATAAAATGTCTACTCACTCATATCCATATTAATGTTCTTAATTTTGTTTAAATTCGTATGTATTTAGTCAAGCATTTAGACTAGATACATTCGTATCTAGACAAAGTTAAGAATACTAATATGGATCGAAGATAGTATAAAACTTAGTTGTTACTTAAAAAATCGCGGCAGCTTTGGTTATTTAGGTTATTGCTGAAACAAAACCGAATTTGTTTGGTTATTACCGAAACTGAACCGTATTTTTATATAAAACCATATTTACTGAGATATTAAAATCGTATTTACCAAAAAAACTGTATAAAGTGAACTGATTTAACCAAATTAACTGAATGTGCAGCCGAAAAGGCGACACCTTTACAACAAGTTTGATGCACACATCCACAACTGAATTGGAGGCTCCCGAATGCAAACAAGATGTCACAACAATAAAAAAAAGCTTGTGTTAACCAAATCAGGAACTAGGGTTTCCAATGAAACACTAGAACAAGAGGTCCTCAAATGAATGAGGGGGAAATGAAGATCTCTCTTGGTCAAGCTGTATATCAAGGCCTCCTCCTTTGATTCTCCAAAGATCAATGACTTTGGATGGTTGGAGGTGGAGATCTTGTTGATTTGGTGGCTCTAGGGTTAGGGTTCTTCTTTTCTGAAATGAGCAGCTGGAGGTAGAAGATGAGGTCCTCTATTAATAGGCCCCACAACCACATACCGTTTTCTGCCCGTTGAAAAACTTCCACACCGGAGATTCTGGTATGCACACCAGAGACTCCGGTCTACAATTTTCTCAGACTGGAGACTCCGTCCTGTCTCTGGTCCAGCTCCGGAACACCGTCTAGAATGTCCTAGGCCTGATGTAGATGCTCCCTCCGGGGACATTGCCAAGATTCCGGTCCGGGGCACACCGTAGACTCCGGTCTGACCGAGTACACCGAAGAATCCGGTCCGTCTCTGGCCCATCTCCAAAACCCCTATCAGACTATCCCTGGGAAATTTCTGGAACCCACTCCGGAGATTTGTGGGGTAACTCCGGACCACACTAGAGACTTCGGTGTCTGCACACCGGACACTCCAGCCTGGAAACTCCATGAAGCATCAGTTTCAGGAACTTTTCCATAGTGTTATGGACTTTTATTTTTCAATGTATTAACATGTGAACATCAACACACTGTAAAATGACCCACAAGTTGTTAACAAACACCAAAACTAATTAAGATAATAAATATCCTTTCAACATCGATACCGTGGTTGATCCATATGAAGCGTCCAAGATGAATGATGATCGTGACCATACGTTTCCGAGGAGGTTCTTCCTACGAGTTCTCGCTGTAGTTGGTGGCAGCTCATAAACAGTGGTTGTTGCATCCATTGCACGCGAAGACTGTTCAAGTTGTCAGCGTTTTATCAATTTTTTTGCTGCATAAATTCTCCTATTTGCAGTACAAAATGTAAATTTAACACACGAATATGTACTATAATTTATATAAACAAACCATGTGTATGTTTTCTATGTATGTGTGTTCTAATATGTATACATATATGAAATGTAAATAAGTTATTTACTACTTTACACTACTTATATTTTGCTTTTTGGATTCTTACAATACGTCATCTCTATCTTGGTCGTTTTGTAGTTTTGTCTTAAAACTATGCCTAAGATACGAGAAGAACTAGATAAGCGCCAACGATTTTTGGATGTGAAAATTTATCTTCACCATGAAAACGTAGTGTTTACCTCGGAATACACGGATGAAAATTTCAGGATGCACGAATAAAAAAGTCGTTGTCTTTGTTGTCACGCCTCCTGTGGCTACGGATGTCATTTGAGATGAAAATAATGGTATAAATAATTGTTCACGGTAAACAACAACACACTTAAAGCAACATTGCGATGTATGGATTTGGCACTAACTCAGCCGTAGACTACGTGTTTCTGAAGACTCTCATAGGATTAACCGGTGAGTCGTCCATGGTAAACAATAATGTATGTATAGAGATGCACGGATTTGGCACTAACTAAAATGTACGCTACGTGCTTCTGAAGACTCGTAGAATTTAGCGGTGAATCGTCCGTTATAAACAACGATGAATGTATAATAACCATGTGATGTATATATTTGGCACCGACTCAAACGTAGACTATGTGCTTTTCAAGACTCTCATAGGATTTAGCGTTGCGAGAACGGTTTGCGGCCAAAACGACACTCACGCTTTAAGAATAACGCGCTATTACTTACTATGATAAGATCAAATCTTTTCTCTTACACATAGATATAGCACGATCATATCATAAAGCGTTCTGCATATCGACCAAGCCCCTGGGGCGCATAGAGAAATCTAGTATGAATAATCGTCTCGCCAAAATCAAGACACAAAAATAATAATTAATTTTTTTATTCAAACCCACTAATCAAAATGATATACGTCGAGGGAAGAAGTGATGATGGCCATCAACTATATTGCTTGCCGTCATCATGCCACGTCGCCTCATTTCTTCTAGAAATTCTCAAGAAGAATGTCTTGTTTTCATAAAACAAGACAAATATCAAATACTTTATAAACTACATCAGGTGTTTGCAAGAATATTATTTATAAATTGTATCACATACCTTTTTCATCCATGACATTTACAACGATCGAGCCTACTTTGAGAGTTCTCAACTCCGTCATGAACTCATGAAAGGTGAACGGTTCATCTCTCATGATATATCCCATGACAACATCTTGTAATTGGGAGGAAGCGAGTGCAACACCCCATCTATTGCAAAGTTATCCATCATTAAGTAGTCCACATCATATGTGAGACGTTCATGAAGATCATGCATGACCGCTAAGTGATTCTCCAACCAGATGTTTTCTTCTATCTTGATTGGAAGAAAATCATCCAAGGACTCATACTTCATGATCCTAACTTGCGAAGAGTTCCTTCTTCATTGATCATCTCGTATGTATCGGTGTTGAAGAAACACGGTCGTAGCTCAGCCTCCATCAAACTGAGCATGGCTCATTGGATGACTATGGAGATGTAACGATGAGCACGATAATCATCATTCTTTTGCTCATCTGGGGAGTCATAGGAACTATCTCTTAGTGTTTCTTGTATCACGTAGATAAGATCATTTATATTGAGGGTATCCCTCACGCATTGGTACCAACCTATGAAGTTTGATCCATGTACTTTAAGTTTCACATCAAGCAAGAAAATCCCATGGTAGAAAAGCCTCACTAGGATAGGCCATGAACTATAAGGATATCTGCAAAGACATTTAGGCTAATATCATAATACAAGTTCAATTTATAATTAAATTATTATTTGAGCTCCCACTAAAACTGTCATCCCTTGGACCATTTTAGTGATTACACGATCCCTTTACACTATATCACCACCCGTCATCGCGGCCTTTGATATAGCTGCCAGGGTGGACAACGCAGTGTCGATTACATCGTTCATCTGACTCATGCTTGATATTTCGACCTTATGTGGTCCGAGGCCATGAATGTATATGCTAGGCTTGCCAATTCAACCTTAGTGTATTCGTAGTGCATACATGGCTTGTACCCACCGTATGTGAACGTTGATATATCTAGCATCCGATCTTCACTATATGATTCATAATGATGGACTTTCTTGGTGGTCCATACTAAAGGGAGAACACTATTATTGGTATTAATAGGGATTATCTTATATAATGTTGCCGTCGAGGATCTGATACTAGCAAACAATAATATATGTAAAGGTATCAACATCACATGTATATTTAGTGATATGATATGGTCCTTCTTCACGCGCCATGATCTACATCAAGCGTTCCGGCATGATCTCCATCTTGTCACGGTATGGCGCCAAGTCCACAATGCCACCAGCAGGCCGCCCATCGATATGATGGTATTACTATACTATTTAGTAATATAAAAGTAAACTACTTTACCTTAGCCACGACCAAAACCATATAAAATCACATGCTCCCCTGAAAAATAAAGTTAGATGCCTCTATTTTATCCTTTTCAAGTTTTACATGGTTGCTAGGGCTTTCACGATAAAACCGTTTCTTATCTATGAACTTCAAACCACAACATGGATCAAAGAGTTGTCTCTATGACACCCCTCTCGAGGCCCTCCATTGCAAATGCTATATGAATTACTGTAAGAAAGACAGACACTTGCTACCCACTTATACGGTACATCTCGTATATTGAGCATGGAACTAGTCTCGCGTAAGGTTACGCGTAAGATCGGTCTGGGCCTCTTAATAAAATAGTTTCACGACATAGACAAGTATACGTGATAGGGTAACAACTGTGGGATCAATGCCCACACAATCAATGTGTGTTTTAACCTTACAAGCATGACTACGCATAAATCTGCTTTGATACCACCTAAGAGGTTCGTAGCATAAAAACAAAAAAATTCATGACTAGAGTACTACCAAAATCCCAAGATATATCTATGAATAATGCAGTAACGAAGGCGGTTTCGGTAGTTGTACTCGTAGCCAACCTCAAGGTCGCGAAGCTCCTCGCAAATCACCACTGGTCTTTGCACGAAAACTGGGTGCCACTAGTGGCATCACCCCCGTGTTTTCGCACACTTCGGTGTACGATGACAACTTGTGATTCTTTGATCCCCGTCGAGAGTGCGGAAGTAGAACTTCTGGCTGAAATCCCCTGCAGCACAACGACGTTCCATAGCGACATTGTCTCTTGCGTGTACAGTTCTTCTAAGAGCCGCGCCATCGGAAAAGGCAACGAGAGAGAGAGATATCCCTATCCCTGTATGTGGTTCCAATCTTGGCAACCACACATGAGGGAAAAAGATTATTGGGTGTGTCTCTCCCTTTGATAGGCCCCTTCTTATATAGGGGAAGGGAGAGCACCCCCAACTAGTCAAGTCTCGCGTGGGACTAAGCAAGGAGGTGGGAGGAGGAGGCACCACTTGGTCAGCCAGGTGGGTCCCTAGGGTGGTGGTGGCTTGCCCCCCTTGGCTGGTTCACTCATGGGCCTGGTTCCCTCGGGAACTTGGCCCATCTGGGAAGTTACCCTTTCAAATATAATTTTAAATATATATTTAATATTAATTCCAATAAATAATATATAAATAAATATTATTAAATTCTCTTTGACCCGAAACACCTTTTGGTTCACTCCGAACAACTTCTGATCCTCCTAGAACAATTTCGGATCTCTCACGGCACTTCTGTATTGTCTATTCTCTTCATTCCTGTTGTTCCGATAATTCCATGATGATATTAAGGGTCATCGTACCCTTCAGCATGTTACCCCAACGGTTCGGGAACATCAAAAACATGATCGAGACATTTCTCATCTCAATGATTATTAGCAGGATCGGGATGCCCATAAGAGCACGAGCAATAGGCATATGCATGCCACTTCTCCATCAGACTTTATAGGTTAAAGTGATTTGAAGCAACCGTCCGAACCAAATTCACACCTGGTGGCTCCATCTGACCATTTTCTACTCTTTTCTCTATTCTCTTTCTTACTTTACCGATCTTGTGCATGCATGGAATGTGACATAGCCTCTCTCTCTCTTTCCCTTTCCCCTCTCTTTATTGCTCTTTTCCCTCTCTATACTCTCTTTCTCTTCTAGGGAGGCGGCCTCCTCTGTAGGCAGATCTGACGCCTATGGTTAGTTGCTGAGCCTCTGATCCTGACATCTGAGCCTAGCCAGACCTGTTGAGAAGCGGCTTGAAGCATACGGTTGGCCATGCCCTAATGACCCTTGTGCATTCCATGATGTTTAATGTCATTTGAACTGTAAACATCAAATCCAATTCTCACTACAAGAAATGTTTCCTTCCGCAACGACTGGGCCTGTCGGTCATCGTCGAAGGCGTGTATTCCGTGAAGAAATTCTCGGCTCGACCGTGGCTAATGCAAAACTTTTTTTTTCCGGTTTCACGCCCCTCTACTATGACAAAAACGCTAAAAACATGGATGAATATCAACGGGCGCATGGCAGAAGTAAGATTTCCTCCCAAGATGTTGACTTGCCGAAGTATTTTTTTGTGTGTGGGTCCCGGATGTCAGTGACTCTACAGGACCAAATTTTTCAGTCGCCTCCTTGATTTGAAATTGATAACGTTGTTCGATGCCTCTTCTGTTTAGTCAGGCTACTAGGACTCGCATGACTGCCTCACATTAGAGGAATCATGTGTATGATGGAATTTTTTTCCTTCCCTGTTCCAAACTTGATAGTGTCGCTCGATGCATCTGCCATTTAATCAGACTGCTGGGTCCCATGTGTCATCGTCACACTAGAAGAAATGTGTGCATGATGGATTTTTCCTTGGCTCGTGCCTCCCTGATATGAACTCGATAACGTTGCTCGATCTATCTGCCGTTAATCACGATGTTGGGTCCCACATGCCAGCCTCTTGTTAGAAGAATCGTGTGTATGATGGAATTTGTTTTCGCTCCCGCTACCCTATTCCGAACTTGATAGTGATGCTAGATGCATCTACAGTTTAATCACGCAGATGGGCCCCTTATGTAATTCTCACATTATAACAAACGTGTGCATGATGAATTTTTTCCTTGGCTCGTGCCTTATAGATTTGAACTCGGCAACTTTGCTCGAACTATCTGCCATTAATCACGATATTGGGTCCCACATGGCAGCCTATAATTAGAAGAATCGTATTTATGATGGAATTTTTTCCTTCCCTCCTGCTACCCTATTCCAAACTTGATTGCACTGCCGTTTATTTAGCGAGTGAACTAGGTTTTTATTTGAGAGCGAACTAGGTTTTTAGTGGTATTCCTTCTCGAGCTTCTATTTCTTCCGTTAAGGGAGATTCGGGAAAAGATGGAATAGGACCCCCTCCTTACGGTTAAGGGTAATGACTTCAAAGATGGCCAGCTCCTATAGTGTAACGGGCGGTGTGTACAAGGCCCGGGAACAGATTTACTGCCATATGGCTGACCGGCGATTACTAGTGATTCCTGCTTCATGCAGGCAAGTTGCAGTCTGCAATCGAAACCTAGAACGGGTTTTTGGAGTTAGCTGACCCTCGCGAGATCGCGAGCTAGGCCCACATGTCATCCTATCGTTAGAAGAAACGTGTGTATGATGGATTTTTTCCCTCGTTCGCGCTATCCTATTTGGAACTTGATAGTGCTGCCAGATGCATAATCACGCAGATGGGCCCACGTGTCATACTCTTCATTAGAAGAAATGTGTGTATGATAGAATTTTTTCCCTTGGTCGCGTGTCTGTGTTAACTTGATAACATTGCTCACTGCATCAGCTCTTTATTCAGGCTAGTGGGTCCCATATGTCAGCATCTCATTAGAAGAATGTGTGCATGTTGGAATTTTTTATCGCTTGTGCCTCCGTGCTTCGAACTTAGAAGCATTGCTCGATGCATCAGTTGTTTATACATGCTACGGGATCCTACATGTCAGCATCTTATTATAAGAAACGTGTGCATGTAGGACTTTATCTCGCTTGCGCCTCCGTGTTTCGAACATGGCAACGTTGCTCGATGCATCAGCCATTTATACAGGCTGGTGGGTCCCATATGTCAGCCTCACATTAGAAGAATAGTGTGTATATGATGGAATTTTCTTCTTCTCTAGCTCTACCCTGTTCCTAACTAGATAGCGTTGCTCGACGAATCTACCGATTGGTCACGCTTCTGGGTCCCACATGTCAGCATCTCATTAGAAGAACATATGCATGTTGGAATTTTTTCTCGCTCGTTCTTACCTTATTCAAATTTGGCAACTTTTCTCGATGCAGCACCTATATAAGGTCTCTCTGGTGGGTCCCACATGTCAGCCTCTCCTTAAATGAAACGTCCTACGATGGACTTTTTTTTAGCCGCCTTGATTTTTCTGACTTTGGTTCATTGCTCGGTCCCAGATTTTAGCGACCTCTATGCAGGAAACGTGTCTATGCTGGGTCCCAGATGTCAGCCTCTATTTGAAAGAAACATTTGTATGTTGGACTGTTTTTTTGGGTTGAGTCCGTCGTTATGACCTTGGCAACATTGGTAGTTTTTTTTTGCGGGGAAACGTGTCTATGATGCATCAGTAATTCATTACGGTCCCTGATATGTCCAAAACGTATCTACTTTCCCGAACACTTTTGCTATTTTTTCTCCTCTAAACTTGTGTGATTTGGATACAACTAACACAGACTAACGTTGTTTCAGCAGAATTACCTTGGTGTCTAGTTTTTTTTGCAGAAAATCAACTATTAGGAAAAATCCCGGAAAATATGCCAAAAATCCTATTTTACTAGAAGACTTATGGAGCCAGAATACGAGACGGAGGGGAGGCCTGAGGGGCCCACACCCCCCTGCCGCGCGGGTGGGCCCATGCCGCTCCTGGAGGGGGTGTGGCTGACCTAGACACCCCCTCGGCCTCCCTCTTCGCCTATAAGTTGCCTCTTGACCTAAAAACCGAGGGGGGTCGACGTTTTTCGAAAAAGAGTTCCGCTGCACCGCCACCACTAGAAACCGCGATTCGGAACCAGAAACTCCGTTCTGGCACCTTGCCGGGACGGAGAATTTGGAGAGGATCATCGCCATCATCATCACCAATGCCTCTCCATTAACCATATATGTTTCCCTCATCCATGAGTGAGTAATCCCCCATTGTAGGCTATAGGGATGGTAGGGATGGGATGAGTTCTATCATGTAATCGAATAAGATTGTTAGGGCATGGTGCCTAGTATCTCTATTAGTGCTATTTGACTTTGTTGCAACTTGTTGTGCTTAATGCCTGTCACTAGGGCCCGAGTGCCATGATCTCAGATCTGAACTTATTATTGGATCATTATGATATTATTGTTTGTGATCTTATCTGCAAGTTGTGTACACATATCATTGTCCGGATCCAAAGGCCCCGAAGTGACAGAAATTGGGACAACCTGAAGGCATGGCTGTGATGTGAGGATCACATGTGTTCACGGAGTGTTAATGCTTTGCTCCGGTGCTCTATTAAAAGTAGCACCTTAATTGCCAATAGTTCCCTTCAGGCCCCGCTACAACGGGATGGTGGGACAAAAGATGTTGTGCAAGTTCTCATTGCGAGCACGCATGACTATATATGGAGCACATGCCTATGATTGTTTTGTACTTGGATGCTTTATTTTATTTATCTGCAATTTCCCATCCGTCCATCCCTATGCCTCTCGCACTAATATCCTACTGTTTGCTACTGCTGTTACTATTGCTCTTGTTTTACTGTTGTTGTTTCTTTGCTATTGCTACTACAAAACTTTTGCTACTAATAAACTTCTGTGAGCAAGAACTATTTCGAGGTGCAGCTGAATTGATAACTCAGTTGTTAAGGCTTGCAAGTATTCTTTGTCTCCCCTTGTGTCGAATCAATAAATTGGATAATACTACCCTCAAAGACTGCTGTGATGCCCTATACTTGTGGGTCATCAAGACTATTTTCTAGCGTTGTTGCCGGGGAGCATAGCTTTATTTGTAAGTTCACTTGGATCTATTATTGTTCACTACTACTCCTTTCATCATGGGGAAGTCTCGTGATGGAAAGTTTCCTATGTTACCATCCATTACAAGAAGAGGCACTATCCTAAACACCTCTGCTGCTCTTGATTCACCGTCTGTTATAAATAAATTTGTTACACCACCACCACATACTCATGCTACACACACTACTACTACTGCTGAATCTGAAACTGTTTCTGATACTCATGATGTTACTGAAGGGAATATGCCCGAGAGGCAATAATAAAGTGGTTATTATCGTATTCCTTATTTATGATAAATGTTTATTTTACATGCTATAATTGTACTAATACGGAAACGTTAATACATGTGTGTTTAATAAAAAAGGAAGTTCCTAGTTATGCCTCTCTTATAAACTAGCTCGTTGATTAACATGATGATCAAAGTTTCCTGATCATGGACATTGGATGTTGTTAATAACGAGGTCACAACATTAGTCTAATGATGTGATGAACATTCATTCGAAGTATAGCATTAGGATCAAAGTCATTGAGTTTATATTTCTATAACAACTTACGAAGTGATCCTTATCCTTAGACCATGAGATCATGTCAATCACTAACACCGAAAGAGTTTCTCGATGACATCAAACGTCACAGCGTAACTGGGTGATTATAAAGATGGCTTCAGAACTACTAAAGTGTTATGTTGAGACCCATGGATCGAGAGTGGAATTTGTTCATCCCGATGACGGATAGATATGCTCTGGGCCCTCTCGGTGATATCACATTGATTAGCTTGCAAGCAAGTGATTTGATCACTAGAATGTTATATCACGGGAACGAGAAAAGAGTGCATGTCGGTAACGAGATCAAACTAGGTATGGAGATACCGATGATTGAATCTCGGACATGTAATATATCGTGAAACAAAGGGATTAAGATACTAGCGTAAAAGGTTCACATGATCACAGAAGTCATCGTTGAATGTGTGGGAGTCAGTATGGATCTCCAGGTCCCGCTACTGATTATTGATCGGAGAAGGGTCTCGATCATGTCCGCATTATTCGCGAACCGTAGGGTGACTCACTTAATGGATACCGACACCATTCGGAGAAAATGATATGCCAGAAAAAGAAAAGGAAAGCGCAGGAATTTATTTCACTAGACACCGAAACTGTTTCGGTTGAAATTGCTGAAACTGGTTCTGCATGTGAAATTGAAATGTTGTAAGGGGTTTTATGTGAATGTTTTTTAATTAAAGTAATTAACAAAATTCTGAATAAATAAATAAAAGATTTTTATTTAAATTAGAGCTTGCATTAAATTTGGTGGAAATTTAATGCATGTGAGTGGATTTTTGAGTGGAGGCTTTTTAATGGGAGTGGAGGCTTTTCATTTTGAGTGGGAGCTCCACCCACATGAATGTGGAAGAGGTTGGGGCATCCCCATGGCTTGGCGCCATTCCCCTTGGGTGCCCTCCCCCCTCTTTCCTATAAAAGGCCCCCCTCTCCTCCTCTCAAAGCACACCTCCTCGTGAAGGATCTCTCTCCCCCCTTTAGAATTTCCCCATGGTCTCGGATCAGCGAGATAAATGTTCCCGGTGGCTTTTTCTGGAAGGATTTGTTGCTTCCGCTGCTTCACTGGAGCGAGGGCGCGGAGGTTGTCGGGGTACACGTACGTGTGTGCGATCACGGATGCACCACTGCTTTGAGGTGCCGGACTTGATCGTGCTGGACCGGCTGGACCAGATGGACTTCATCACGATCTTGAGATCGGCTAGCGTTCGTCTACATCATCCACGAGTACAACCTTGTTAACACTATTCGGTCTTCGAGGGTGTGTATTCTATGGATGTATATCCACCCGTTGCTTGTGTCTAATAGATAGATCTTGGTACTTAGTTGTTCCCATCATAGGAAATTTTTTGTTTTCTATGCTGCGAACCCCTACAGTTACTTTTATTGTTCTTGATGCGAGTGGTTCATTAGGTCCTTTCCTAGATGCTACTATGGCTAGTCTAGGAAATACTGAAACTCCTAGTGAAGACACTGTTACACCTGTTAGCTCACCTGAGATTAGAGAGATATGATATTAATGATGGTTACATTGAGTTTACTGATGAATTTATTGAAGAGTGCCGAAACACACATGGTGCTAGTGCTATTAAGAGTCTCCTTGAGAGACATACTATTATTCCTAAACTATCCTCTGATCCTAAGTTTGCCACCTCTCCCATAGATATTAAAGATGAAGATTATGATTTCTCTCTTGATTTATCCTATTTAGACATTGTTGAGAAAGAACCTTTTTGTGGGACTGAAAATGAGAGTGTTGTAGCTCATATGAATGAGCTTTCCACTATGAGTGCTTTATTCTTTGATGATTTTAAGATGCGCAAGTACTTTGTTACTAAGATCTTCCCCTTTTCACTAAAAGGAGAAGCTAAAGCTTGGTTTAATAGATTACCTCCTGGTTCCATTGATAGCCCTGATTCTTTGATTGCTTCTTTCTTCCAGAAATATTTTCCTCCTAGTGCTAGACATGCTACTTTGCAGAGACTTTTTGATTTTAAACAGGGAGAAGAATAGAAATTTCCTGAGTCATGGACAAGGTTTTGTGCCTTGGTTCATGCACATCATGGATGTCCATTACCTAAAAATGAGCTTCTTGATATTATTTATAATGGACTAACTGATGATTCTAGGACATACCTAGATAGTTTTGCTGATTGTGTTTTCAGGAAAAGAACTCCTACAAATGCTGAAGAATTAATGGCTAAAATAAACAAGAATTATGATGATTGGACTTCAACTGATCTAAATACACCTGAGCCTATTACTCCTGAACTAGTTGTGTCTGAACCAGTTCCAACACCAACACCAAAGAAGAGGGGAGTTATGGCATTAAATGATGAAGTGATGAAGGAAGCTAAGAATGTCTTAAGGAGAAAGGTATTAGAGATGAAGATGTGAAGAATCTACCTCCTATAGAAGAATTATGTAAGTCAATTACCCACTCAGCTACTATTGAGGTACACTCTCTCCACTTTGATGAAGGTGATATTCCCTATGGTAAGCCTCCTGATCAAAGCTTAGATGAACTTGACACATTTATTGTTAAGCAAGGTAATTTTAATAAACAAGTTCAGAATCATTTACTGGAAAACTCTAGAGCTATTAACGAGTTGAAAGATATTGTGGAAAGAACTGCTAATGATATTAAAATGCTTTGTAAACACTTTAAAATGGTTTAAACTCCAATTGATCAACTTGCTAAGGTACAAAAGGATATGCTAGTTAATGCCTCAGGAGATAAACATTCTTATGGAATTAGAACTAGGAGTGGTATAACTACTCAAGATCCTTTATATCTTGAAGGACACCCTAAAAGAATTGAGCAGGATTCTCAACAAGGTGAAAGTAGTGGTAGTCCTCGTAAGAGAAAGAAAAATAAACAGAAAATAGTTGAGGAACCTTCTGAACCTGCTGTAGATCCTAATAGTATATATGTCTCTGATGCTAAAACTGGGAGTGGTATTGATAAAAATGATGCTCCTGATAAGGAGGAAGTTGAGGAAGAACCTGAGAAGCAGACTAAGAACACTAGGTACACTAAGGAAGATTTTATTGCTAAGAAACATGGTAGTGAGAGAGAACCTTAGGTGCATAAACCTATGCCTTATCCAGGTAAGAAACACAAGTCAAAGGAGGAAGAACACTACAACAAGTTTTGTGAGTGGATGAAACTTTTATTTTTGCAAATTCCTTTGACTGATGCTATTAAGTTGCCTCCTTATTCAAAGTATATGAAGGATAATGTCTTTAATGAAAGGAAGATTCATAATGAGGAAATTTCTACTTTGCTTGCAAATTATTCCTTCAATGGTAAGGTTTCAAAGAAACTTGGTGATCCAGGTATAATAACTCTTCCTTGCTCTATTAAGAATAATTATGTTAGAACTGCTTTATGTGATTTTTGAGCTGGAGTTAGTGTTATGCCTTTTTCTCTCTACAAGAGACTCCAGCTAGAGAAGTTGATACCAACTGATCTATCTTTGCAAATGGATGATAAGTCACCTACTATTCCTATTGTATATGTGAGGATGTTCTTGTTCAAGTGGCTCATAATTGCTTTGTTTTAACTGATTTTGTTGTGCTTGAAATGCCTAAAGATGTTGAGAGACCTTTTATTAATACTGAAGATGCTGTCATCAATTGTAATCAAGGAAAAGTAACTTTTAATATTAATGACAAAGAGAATACTGTCTATTTCCCCAAGAATATTGATAAGAGCTATTGTCTCAATTCTATTGAAAATATTGAGAGCATCAAACTTAGAGAAATATATTGTCCCATTCCACAAGAAAGTTTTGAAACTATTATGATTGGGACCATTGCTATCAAGTTTGAGGTAACATAATAACTTTGTGAAATGCAAAGTTTTGTTTCATATAAGATTGTTTTAGTAACAATACTTGATCAACCTTGTTAACAAAGGGATTTTAATGAACAAAACAATGCTTTCATAGTGGTTATACTTGCTCACTTTTATTTTTCTCCTTCGTAGTTTTTGCTCTTTCTCTTGTTAGCTTTAGTTTTGCTAGTTGTTTGATTGTTAGAGTGTCTTAGAAATTCTGTAGTTTTGGTTCTTGTTTGCTTTTGCTTCTTCTAAAAAAATATTTTCTGCGAGAAAATCAATTTTCATACCCTGAAAATTGGCAAAAATAAAGTTTCCCGAAAAATCCCAGAAAATTCATATTAAAATTTTCCATGAAAAAAGGGGCAGAGGGACACCTGGAGTGGTCCGGGGGATCCACCAGGCCAGCACACCCCCTGGTGGCGCAGCCAGCCCCCAAGGCGCGCCTGGCCTGGGTGGGACCCACTTATGGCCCTCCAAGTTGTCTCCTCCCAGCCACTTCTTTCTCTCTCCCGAAAAACACCGGAAAAATTTCTCAAGCTCGAGTTCCTGCTGTTCTTGCTCCCGATTTTCGATCTCCTTGCTCAGCCCATCTTTGCTGCTGATTTTTGGAGGGATTGCTCCTTGGTATGTGCCTCCTCTGCTTGCACTACTAGCAGGGCGCCACGGGCCTCGCGCTGCAGCTATCTCGTAGCCGTGGCGCACTGCATGGTGCGCCACGGTTATGTCGAGATAGGCGTGGTGCACTACCAGGTGCGCCACGGCTAGGGGTACAGGGTGCGCCACAGATGTGTTTTTCAAAAAACAAAAAAATGCAAAAAACACCCTCGTTTTGAATTGCAAAAGCAATCAGGTCCGTGTGCCGCCGTCGTGTTGCCTCGCCGGAGCATGGTCGTGGCCACGACCTACCACCGCAGGGAGGTGCGGGAGGCCGTGGCCATGGTAGTCCTAATCGGCATTGAGGCAGTAGATGGTTGGAGAAGGGAAGGTACGACGAGAGGGAGGAAGAGAAGAAGAGAGGGAGGAAGGAAGGTAGGTGAGGAGAAGGAGGCAGCCGTCGCCTGTCGTTGCTGCGAGGAGGAGGAGGCCGCCGTCGCCGGTCGTCACTGCGAGGAAGAGGAGTCCGCCGTCGCCCGTCGTCGCTGCTAAGAGGAGGAGAAGAAGGCCGTCATCGTGCCACCGTCACTTGAAGGAGAGGAGGAGGCCAAAGCAAGGACGCCGGAGCAAGGTGTCTAGAGAGGTGAAGGGGAAAAAGGAGGAGGAGAAGGAGAAGGAGAAGGAAAAGGGAGAAGGAGAAGGAAAAGGGGGAGGGAAAGTTGAGGGGTAGGTGGGCGGGGTGGTGATTCAAATTTGAATCCCGCCCAAGCTTATCCGTGGCGCACTAGGTGGTGGTGCGCTACGGGTAAGTTGCCCTCTTTTTTTTCTGTAGGAAAAAATGGTCTTTTGACCGTAAATTTTTACTCTTTTCGAATTTTGAAAATCTAAAAAATGTCTAAACGACCGGAGGTGGTTGCGAGCGGATGCGAAATCTCATTCTCGTCATTTTGGTATATTATACGATTTTTTTCGATATCGTATGCAAAAGTTACGGCCATTTTACCGTGGCATGACTTTTTTTTTGCAGATAAAGTCGAAATTATTGTTTGTTAATTTTCCTACAAACTATACCACATTACCTGCATAAATATGAAAGGATTATATTTTTGGAAGGGTTTATCATTTTCTTTTATTTTTTGCAAAACCTAAAAAAGGCGATCCACGGGGGGGGGGGGGGTGTGGGGTGGAGTTGGTGCAAGCCACTTAGCCGTAGGGCACTAGGGCAGAGTGCCCTACGGCTAAGTTGACCCAGCTGCTGCAACACACAGCCCTGTAGCGCACTAGGCCGGAGTGCCCTACGGCTAAGTTGCACATCCGTAGCGCACCTTGATCTAGTGCGCTACGGGTATGTGTGATGCGGCCACATGTGCCCTGGCCCACACATAGGCGTGGCGCACCACCCCCATGTGCGCCACGCTTACGGCAGTTAGCCGTAGGGCACCTGTGGGAAGTGCGCCACGCCTATTTTACCCGTGGGGCACCACTAGAAAGTGCGCCACAGAAGTGTGGATTACCTATAGTCGTTTTCCTAGTAGTGTTGTCCAATTAGATTTGTGATTGGTAGATTATATCTTGAGTATTTTGCGGCTATAGGTGTCAGGTTGTTTGAGTTTTCATGCTTTTTCTATGCTTAGAGATTTCATTTTGATGCATGTTTAGCCCTCTAGCAAGTTCGTATAGTAGTTCCTCATCATTGATCAACTTGGAAATCACTTGGTTTGATGTTTGTCTAATTTTTTTAGAAAAATGGGTCATGTACAACCACACCTTTGGTCAAGTATTTGAGAGTGATACACCTAGGAGGACAAGGCCTTCAAGATCATCCTCCCAAGCTAGGCCCTCATAAAATGAGGATCTCATTACACCGCGATTTGGCGACAAGGGAGATGAGGGGGATGCGCACCCTTCTACCTTTCCTTGTCCTACATTTTTTCGGGATGCAGGGATTCTCAATGATTTCCTAACCTTGGTTCGAAGGGTTGGACTAACGAGTTATATGTAGGATGAGAGTGTGTAGTATGCTACACTCACTAAAACCTTTTTGGAGAGTTTCTCTTTTTCTAACAGCCCTTTCAAGCCAGATGTGTCTTTCAAAATCTATAATAGGCCTTTCTCCATGACATTGAAGAACTTTTGTGAATTTGTGGGTATTGGCACAGCTGGGACGGTGAATAAGATTCCAGCTTAACCTGCTGATTTGTTGGAGCTGTACCGCGGGATAACTAATGTTGATGACCACAGAGCCCAGCGGGGAAAGATGAGAATATTCAACTCCTAGCTATTAGGTATTTTGCTTATTATTTTGCCACTAGTGTTCTTGGTAGGGAGAACACTAGCAATATTTCCAACTATCATTTGGCCTTCCTAGCTGCTGCACTCAACAATGAAACTAGGTACAATCTTGGTTCTCTCATTGCTTGTCGTTTAGCTGCTAAGGGACCCATTTATGGGGGAATTATTACTGCACATGTTGTTGCTGCCTTAGAGCTTTCTGTTGATCCAAATGATACAGTTTTGGCTCCTCAGAGGCTTGATCTTGATGCCATGAAAGCGCATCACTTGCTCACTGCTGGCGATACCCTTGAGAGTCTAGTTTATAGAATGTTGTTTAATAACGGGGAAGAGAGAGAGATTCCTCTGCCCGAAACCACTTTGTTCTGTATTTCCCAGGGACCTTGGTCATGTTCCAAGGAGGAGATGGACGAGCATCTATGCATTCATGGTTTCCACGGACATTATCAGGGGGACGCGCCCTCATACGACCCCTCTGTGCACTACACAGGGGAGTCCTCGAGCTCCTACCAGGACGAAGGGGCCTCCTCATCGTACTACGGAGGTGCACCTTCTTGGTCACCATGGAGTTGAGCCCCACTTAGGCCAAAAGCCTAAGCTTGGGGGGAGGTACACCGACATCACACTCATCTATATATCATGTTTCTTCGGTTTTTTGTATATCCATTGTTTCTCTTTCTTTTTGGTTTTTGTTTCTGCTTTACCAAAACACAAAAAGACCAAATGTATTTTCATTGTTTCTCTTGGTTTGTTTCTTTGCTTTTTAGCTTTGGTTTGCCTTAACAGAAAAATCCAAAAATATTTTTCTTTGTTTGTTTTCACTTTGTTTGGTTTTTCTTTGTGTGCTTGCTTTAAAAAAATCAAAAACAACAAAAATATTTTTCTTCTTCTTTGGTTTTGTGAAGTTCTTTGCAGGTTTCAGCAGTCCTTAGTGGAGTTTGGTTTCATGTTATTATTCAAGTCACACAAGTGAGGGGCAATAATGAAGATCAAGACAACTTGAGGTGTGGTAAGAGACTGGTAACGAACACTATTTGTTTTCATTTTTGTACATATACTCATCATTCTGAGCATGCTTAGTCTATTCATGTAAGGAGTATGTTATTTATGAATGATTAGAAGTTCTTGCTCTCTTATGATTAGCTCCAACTTGCTAATAGTTTGTAGCTTTTCATATGAACGTTTGCTTGCATTGTTCTATTCATAACTTGGTATGATATTGTGGTATCCTCCTCTGAATGTTTCATGTGAATCGACTTGGAACATCACGCATGCATATGACTAAACAATAGTCAGTAAGCCACGATGATTTATTCTGCCTCAGAGTTCTTGTATCACTTTCATGCCATAATTAGTCCTGTTTTGTTGCAAGCATGATTATGACAGTTATTGCTCTCTTGTTTGTCGCTCCCTCTCCGTTGCTAGCCTTCACTTGCACTGAGTATGAGCTCTACTTGTGCATCCAACTCCCCAAAATCAATATTGCCAACAGTGTCCACCATACCTACCTATTAGCATCGTTTGTTATTCCGTGCATATTCATTATGACTCATTTTCTTCCAAATAAAATGTTTGACTGTTTCGAAAACGTTAGTTAGTAAATCTTCCACGAACTTGATGGCACACTTTATTTCTTGCACTTAATAAAATTGAAACATTGTGATTTTCCATGAAAGTTATATTCTTGCAAATTATAGGCTAGGAGTGAACAGAACCGTGCTGTCACGGGGAACGCTTTCAACACTTATGGATATATATCCAGTTGATATCATGCTCTTTTGTTTGCGGATGTCATCGGTGTGAAATAAAATGGGATCTTATAAGTTCATGGAGTTATATATATGTGTTAGATAAACTCCTAGGCCGCTAGCCTATGCCATGCCTAATCATGGTGGAAACTTGCAGCATAACCATAATGAGCAATCTGTGAAGCATCCTCAATAAAAACCTATGCAAATAGCAAATAAAAAGATCACTGAGATGCTCATTGTCTGCTTGTCTTGTCATTTTGATCACGTGATAGCTCCTGTATCATGTGCAAGGGGTACCACGTTGGCTGTTCTCTATGATATGCATGTATTTAAGAACTTACAGGTAACTAAAGTCGAGTCGCATGAGGAGCGGCCCTCGTACTCAAGGGACATGAGATTTCCAGTTTATGGTCTGTCAAGCATATAACTCATATTGGACCTCACTTTCACCTTAACCATATAAAGATGCCTATGATAGGGGAAATGAGAGATCGAAGCTAATGAGTACCTTACTTTCATCATTTCAAAAACCTTTTCACTTCCTTGTTGAGTCACCACTTATTGTATGAGCACCTTCTTGAGAGCATAGTTGTCATTCTTAGTGTAATGTGCTTGTCTCAAAACTTGGTTAATCATGTCATGACTTTGATGCTTGTATCTCTGATATCTTTACTTCTAGTCTTCACTTGAACTTCAGTGGTGCCTTGGCATTTATATTGTGCTCTACAAACAAAGGCAAGCGAGATACCACTCTATCATACCTTCTTATGAGCATTGCAATGTTCCTTATGTTTATACTTCATGCTACTTATTATTATTGAGTTGGTTTCTCTTCATAGCTTGCAATGACTATTGAGTAGACTTAGTTGCATACTTCTTATTATGAATTTTCTAAGTATCTACTCCTGTGATGAGAATATATACATCATATGAAGCAAATGTGTTCGTGAAATTTCTTTTATAGCACTCAGTTTTCAACTAAATTTGTGGCACCCCGGATTTACGGTCCAAGAATACCCGTTATGCATACATTTCATGTTCCCATGATCAGTGAGCCGTGAGCATAATCTACTAGTATCATTACATCATCCATACAATATCGAGTACAAACTGACAAGATAGCCATTATGGCGAATACATCATAATTAGCGGAAGTCTTCAGCGCAGAGCCCGTTCCTTAACCTACAGGCAACTGAATGGGAAGACGGCCTAGCTCGCATAGAAGTCAACACCTTCGTTCCTTCTTATCATCTGCAATCTGGCCAAGTAAATAGCTAGGGACAATGTCGGTGAGTACTTTGAATGTACTCGCAAACCAACGAGACAAGAGTAATAAGATAATGCATATCTGGATGTGGCGAGATAGCTCTACACTACAGTTGCTTTTGAAAACCTAACATTGGCATCTCTATATCTTTGTTGAAAAAGAGTATTTAGAAATCATGTCTCCTTTTGAAAACCTGGACATCTCGACATCCTTGTTAAAAGAATTTAGAAAATGTTTTGTTGTAAAACCCTTTTTAAAACTTATCGACCATCTCTCGTCAAAACCAAAACTCATTCTTATCTTTCCTCGTGACCAAGTCACATCCTTTATTTTATCACAACTTAACCAAAGTGTCCTCCTAGAACTTGCCATTCCCACAGTCCTTGTCCGTGGACACGGCTATTTGAATAGATTAGACTCTACAGAGTTTGTGCACTTTACCCACAAGAATCAATACATCCGCTGGGATAAAACCACGACCTGCTACACACGGTAGACAGGGGCTCGGATAATCAAACTTACACTTTTCATTTGTCCATCCCTAGTAATAGCGGCTTTTCCTTTTGGGTTGTTCTCTCCGGTACAAGTATGGGGTACGACGACCCTGGTCCTTCCTCCCGTACTGACCCCTATCTCTAGACCGAAGTCTGGTAGATAGCAATAGTGACAATCTTCCATCCGTACTACCTAAAAGCATACCATCCACGAGAGACCCAATTGTTGCACCAGTGCCTTGTCCCAGACAGACCGTATTTCAGGGGATTTCTCCCCTTTAGCGAGTACGAGCAACCCCGACTAAGGATCACAAACTACGAGCTAAGCCCCAACGACTGGGGTGCACGGATAAAATTGTTTTGGACATTAGCATAGAACATCCCTTCTCTTTCTCTTGCTTGACTTTCTCTTCATCCACCTTATGTCTCCTTTTTGTGAAAACTTCCACTTAGAAATGATGCCTCTTTCCAAGGGTTTTATTTTGAAAACTTTATACTAGGGTATAAACCCAAAATAGTTTTATTCTTGAAAATCCATGGGTTCCAAGAGGGAAGATGGTAAGCATATTAGCCTCGTTCTAAGGGGTAAAAGTAGGTATACAACGGGTAGAGGTCCAATGGACACTCATTAGTAACTTGGAGAAGCCAAGTTACTCACTTCTGTTTATTTGAATCAAACCATGCCTTTGATCATGCAATTTCATAAACGGTATATAAAAGAGTTGTTAAACAGAACTAGGTTAATATAGGAGTTTAGGAAGGGTGGCTTTCCTGGGACCAGCGAGATGTCCCTTGACTTCTTTATAATACCAGAATACCAAGAATAACACTAATAAGAATATCCTGATCCTTCCTTCTTCTCGGCGTCACACAATCGCAACTATCGCCGTTTATCGAGCATACATGCAAGCAAACAATACACCAATCAATACAAGGCATACAAGCCACAAACCATACAGCAAGTAAAGGATAACTACAAGATATACATCAGTAGGATGTTGGAGGTTTTATGTGATTGGATGGAGGAAGATTTGGAGGCCTTAAGGAAAATATGCCTTTGCATTTAGAGTCCAGGAACTACCTAGGAGATGGTTTTTGCCCAAGGACTTGATCTGTATAATACCATTGTGTAAAAATGATACCATCAGATAGGTATTGATACAATGAAGCCAACAAAAGTGGTTTCACTAGTTTATCAATTTCCCTTGATTTATAATGGATTTTATAGTGGATAAAACCCGAGTTTAAGGAAATAATTCACCAGAACTGTTCTGGAGTTCCAAAAATTATTTCCTTAGATTAAAAGGTATAATTTGATGGACTGAATTAAGAGGAGTTGGAATCTCCTCAAAAAAATTAACAGAATGTCCGTGAGAAATTCCCAAAGGAAGTACTGGACCAGATTTGTCTTTTTCATCAAATTTTAATCTACAGCAGATTTTTAGTTGATTCCAAGGATACATGTTAGGTACTGAGAATATCTTTCTGTAGAAATGGGAATCAACCTGTTTGATTTGCAGAGCTACTGTAACGATTTTAATAGTGAATAAACCATGCACAGAAGAGTTTAATTCACTAAAATTCAATAGAGACTCATAAAATTATGAGCTATTGGATTCAGGAAGATATGGTTAGGTGTGTCAACTAAGAGTTGGAATTAGGTCAAAACCTCACTCAGTTTGAACTAGAGAATTTCCTAAAGGCAGAAAGGACCTGCTTTTGTTATATTTGCTAACAGAAAAGTAGGAAGAAAGTGACTACGGGGCCGATGGGACCTGCAGGGTATGGTTTATACTTTTCATCACCAATTTTATTTATCCCATTTGGATTTGCAGAATTTTATGGAGAAAATGTTTAGTGCACTTGATAGATCTGGGGGTATGATTTATCATATTTATTCTAAGGAATATTTTGGTGTAAAACCTGGTCTGCATGTTGGCGAAAACATTCAGGTACTTGGGGATTTTCAGATCTGAATATTAGGAAACACCTTTCTATTTTATTTTGATTTAAACTAAGATATTTGTTTCAAATCTTGCAAAATCAGATAAAAGAAAAGGGGAGGGAAATCTACGTGCCAGATCCAACGGGGAAGTGGGCCGCAGGGGGCTCCAGGCCAAACCGGTGCTACTGGAGGCGCTGGTACGAGGCCCAACGGGACCTGCCCTGGGGAGAAGGGGTACGGGGCGCCGCGAGCCGTCCGATTAGATGGGGATCAATGGATCCCGGTCGTCTCCTTCCACCGACCTGGGGTAGACAAGGGAAAACCCTAGGGGGAGGTTCAGGTATGGGAGGCGGCTCACCTTGGGCTCGGGAGGCCGACGGGGATGACCGGAGGCGAGGCGGCCCACCCTGGCGAGCAGAACGAGGGGCGGCAGCACGGGGTTCGGTGCCCGGACCTTGCTCGCGCGAAGACGGTCGCGGTGCTTTCGGGAGCTCACCGGAGGAGCTTCCTGGGGCGTACCTGTGCATGGGAAAACACGGGGGAGGGTCAAGGAGACCCTAGGGAGGTAGGAGGGTGACATGCAGAAGGCGTTGATCTCGAGGGAGGGGAGTAGAGCTTGCAAGAGGGAGGAGGCCGAAACTCCTTTGCTCCTCTTCTCCTGGGCAAGGCAGAGCAAGGGGGAGGGGAGGGAGCTCTAGGGAGGTGTCCTGGGGGCAAATGAGCTGAAGAGAGGGCGATGGGTGGCCTTTGGGCATTATATACCAAGAGGGGGAGGTCCATGGTGGTCATAGCTCATGGAGGAGCTAGGGCTTGGTCTATGGGCATACCATTGGTGGAAATGGGCGGTGGGGAGAATGTGGGGTGTTCTTATGGTTGTGCACAGAGCAGAGAGGGAGTGGGGTGCTGCAATGAGTAAAGAAAAGGGTTGGAAAAGACACTGCCTTTGTCTCCCTCTTGAAAAACCATGTGGGACATGGGGGGTGGGGCTTACTACAGTGTTGGTTGACCAGGGGGAGTGTGACGAGGTTTGGAATAAGTGCTGGAGAAGATTTGAGCTAGTGTGGTTTTGATTTGAATCAAGGTTTGTTGGTTTTGGCAAAAAGGATCAATTGGAGGTTTGAGAAGGAAGTTGATAAATTTGCATTGGACAAGGTGTGGAAATGGTACTGGTAGGTGGTATAGATCAAATCATCTCTCCATAATTTAAATGGGATTTTTCTCAAGATTATAATCCCATTTAAATGCACTTCTTCAAAACGTGCTTAAGTAGATTATGGAAACAAGGATGAAAATTCTACATTGGACAGGCTTGGTTTCTGATGTGATATGGTCCTAAATACCATAACACACGTTGGAGACTTTTATTGGGATTTATTGAGGTGGAAAAGTATTTTTAGAGAATTATTTCTTTTTTCTGCAATTTAAGGGAAAGGGCAAAATGAAATAATAAAGCATCTCAAGAATAATTATTTTTGAGTTGGAAATATGGGATATGGTAGATAGGCCTCAAATGTGCCTTGAGTTGACAAGGTGATTTGGATAAAAACAAACTTGTCTTTGAAAACAAGGGTTTTGAGGAATCTGGAAGATAAGGAAATAAAATAGTTTAATAATCCAAATAATTGGGAGAATTATTTGGGGATGCTTATATACAAGTTAGATGATGTAAACTTGATGTAGACATCAAGGTTAACCTTGGTTTTGAACAAAAGTGGTGAAAAGGATGGAAACTAGATTCGGGGAGGATCTAGGGTTTGGTTATTGTGATGCCATCTAAACAAGGTTGGATTAGGGAGCTCAGAGATCACCTTGGTAAAAGGGGTATATGGATGGATAGACCAGGTCATATATATTATGATGGAAGCAAGAGTTTGGCTTGGTTGCATATGAGGTGATCTTGATGAGATGGCAAACTTTGTTGGAAACAAGGCTGCCATAACAGGTTCATCAGGTAGCCTCCTAAACCATGTGGGTTTAAGATGCACACGGATCCAATGGAAACAAGTGAAGTTGGAGTTGATAGGCCATGCTAATTAGATCACAATCATGCAAAGAGTTGGTCAAGGGGAGGTGGTATATAGATGTGAGCTTCTGCCAAAGTAGGCAAGATGTTAAGATTTGGAGAAAAGATTATTATCTTGACTACAAAACCATCATGGATGAGTGGGACATAGAATGGCTTAGCCCAGGGAGAGAGTGGGCCTTGGTAGCATTAAAGATGTACTACAAGATGGTTCAAGTACATTCTCAAGAATGCACATAGGTTGGAAAAGGTTGAGCTCCAAATGTTGAATCTAGATAAGAAATCCAGACTAGAGTGCAAGTGTCGAGGATTTTGAGAGGATGCTGGGTTCCAAACTCAAGATCAATGAGATGAGGTTGAGGTAATAACTAAGTAGATAGGATTCATGCTTAGATTGGGGTATCCACTGAGTTGGAAACCATCTAGAGGGATTATCCTTGGATTGAGATAAGCATGAGATGAGATGATCACTTGAGTGGCTTAGAATAGATCCAGACTTGGATGCTTGATTTGAGGTTGATGATCACATGCATAGATTGGGGTCCTAAGGGATGAGCTACTAGATTACCTCAATCTGGTTCCTAAGCAAACAAGGCAAACAACAGATCAAGGCAATTCATCAGACAACAGATCAAGGCAATTCATCCAACTACTACTAGGGTTACCATTAAGCCTAGCTTGAGGTAACAATGGGTATGTTGATAGGGGTTTTGTTTTTGAAGTAGATAATTACTATCTTGGTATGTCTACCAAGATGGAGATGAAAAGGTTTTGATAAAGGTTTTTGGAAAACCTAGAGATAAGGGTAGTTGAAGTTTTGTCTTGAAAACATAAGGAGAGTATATATATGTCTCCATAGTTTTTGGCCATAGAAACTTAGTAAAATATTTGGTTGTGTCAAAGTCCTCTTGGCTCAGGTTTTGAACTGCCAGAACATTTGAGAATATGAAAGATGAGCCAAGACATCTCTTTTGTAAAATAGTTTTTGTAAACTAGTGTTGAGATGAGGAGGACATAACTAATACACAAGCAGTTGCTTGAGCATAAGCAAACAGGTAAGCACACAATGCAAGAAAAAGTTTTTGTTCCCCCTGATTTTTGCCTTTTGGATATTTAATCAGGTTTGCTGAGATTGGGATGTTACAGAATTGCTTGAGGACAAGCATTAAGCTAAGCTTGGGGGGAGTTGATACGTCCAAAACGTATGTACTTTCCCGAACACTTTTGCTCTTATTTCTCCACTAAACTTGTGTGATTTGGATACAACTAACACGGTCTGACGCTGTTTTCAGCAGAATTACCTTGGTGTATAGTTTTTCTGTAGAAAATCAACTATCAGGAAAAATCCCAAAAAATATGCCAAAAATCCTATTTCACCAGAAGACTCACGGAGCCAGAGTACGAGATGGAGGGGAGGCCTGAGGGACCCACACCCCCCTGCCACGAGGGTGGGCTTAGGCCGCTCCTAGAGGGGTTGTGGCTGCTCCAAGCACCCCCTCGGCCTCCCTCTTCGCCTATAAGATGCCTCTTGACCTAAAACCCGAGGGAGGTTCGACGTTTTTCCAGAAAGAGTTCCGCTGCACAGATACCACCAGAAACCGCGATTCGAAACCATAAACTCCGTTCTGGCACCCTGCCTAGACGGGGAATTTGGAGAGGATCATTGCCATCGTCATCACCAACGCCTCTCCATCAACCATCCATGTTTCCCCCATCCATGAGTGAGTAATCCCCCATTGTAGGCTATGGGGATGGTAGGGATTGGATGATTTCTATCATATAATCGAATAAAATTGTTAGGGCATGGTGCCTAATATCTCTATTAGTCCTATTTGACTTTGTTGCAACTTGTTGTTACGGCCCGAGTGCCATGATCTCAGATCTGAACTTATTATTGAATCATTATGATAGTATTGTTTGTGATCGTATCTGCAAGTTGTGTACACATATCATTGTGCGGATCCAAAGGCCCTGAAGTGACAGAAATTGGGATAACCTGAGGGGATGGCTGCCATGTGAGGATCAGATGTGTTTACGGAGTGTTAATGCTTTGCTCTGGTGCTCTATTAAATCGAGCACCTTAATTTCCAGTAGTTCCCTTGAGGCCCCGCTGCAACGGGCTGGCAGGACAAAATATGTTGCGCAAGTTCTCATTGCGAGCACACGTGACTATATATGGAGCACATGCCTATGATTGTTTAGTTCTTGAATGCTTTATCTCATTTATCTGCCTTTTCCCTAGATATTGAAGTTACGTGTTGAGACTCGTCCATGCAACGCCTGTCCGTCCATCCCTATGCCTACCGCACTCATATCCTACTGTTTGCTACTACTATTACTATTGCTCTTCTTTTACTGCTGCTATTGCTTTGCTATTGCTACTACAAAACTGTTGCTACTGATAAACTTCTGTGAGCAAGAACTATTTCCAGGTGAAGCTGAATTGACAACTCAGTTGTTAAGGCTTGCAAGTATTCTTTGTTTCCCCTTGTGTCAAATCAATAAATTGGATATTACTATCCTCGAAGACTGTTGCGATACCCTATACTTGTGGGTCATCAGTCCCACATGTCACCTTATAGAGTACAAAAAATGTTAATCTATACTCCGTTGCTAGGTCCCACATGTCAGCCTTTTATATACAGGAAACGTGTCTATGCTGGGTCCCACAAGTTAGCCTTCTCTATGCAGGAAACGTGTCTATGCTGGGTCCCACATGACAGCCTCTATTTGAATTAAACATGTCTATGCTGGGTCCCACATGTCAACTTCTACTTGAATTAAACATGTGTATATATGTTGGAATGTTTTTCGGGTTGAGTCTGTCGTCCTGACCTTAACAATATTGCTAGATGCAGCATCAGTTTATCTAATTCCCGGATGTCATACTAAGAGTACAAAAAAGATAAATCTATATTAACACAAATTGCCTAGGATTCGAACTTGAGATCTCACCAACGGTCAACTGGGTGCCTTGGCACTACGAAAGAAACAACTAATACAATAGAATCGTTAAGCGTTACTATTATAACTTAAGGATTTGTCTCCTTAAAAAGATTTTATTGATCATTTTTATCTCCCATCAAATAATAAGGCAGCTCTCCTAGCAGCTAAACTAAAAACTCCAGGCGCTCTAAAAAAAACTACAGGAAGAGTTTTAAAAAAAATATTGAGAGGTGGTGGCAATGCCCAAAAGGCCGAATTAAATTTTTTTATATTCTAAAGGGTTATACTCCATAGGCTATTCTCCATGGGATCCTTTCTCAAATTTCCCTAGGTTGTGGTCAGCAGTCCCCTTACTCCTAAAAGGCCGAATTAAAATGTTCTAGGCTAAAGAGGGGCCAAATGAGCTATATTTCTTCTCCTAGTATATAAAAATTAGATTTTGATGTGGCTTGACCGGATTTGAAACGAAGATCTCAGAGATGGAGGGAAATAAATAGATAATTCTTTTTGGTACATATTTATATAAACTTTTCTATATAGAATAAGATAAAAAATTATCGACAGATTCACAGTTCACATTCGGCAGCACTTGACCAATTCAGCAGCATTTCGAAGTGAACGATTTAGCAATACGGACAATGAAATACAATAGTAGTACATAGAGAACTAGTTCTTGTTTCAACTCTTAAAACCTTGTCGCCCGATTATTTTTCCCTTTTCTCCAAACACACTCGACCATTGGAGCATGCAAAACTGACGAAAAAGTCTTCTCCAAGTACCTTCTTCTCATATGAATGCATGTGCGACCCCCGTATGCAACCCAAAACGCCCAAGTCTCATCTAGATTGTGACAAGGCCATGTTTTAAAAGAAAAGCAAGACTATCTACTGCCCTTGATTTAAACAAGTACCGGTATATCATTATTAGTTCCACAAAATGCTTTAGTAATAGGAAGGACGGAAGAATTGAGATATTCAGTAGCTTTCCTGCTTGAAATTCAATAGAAGTACAGAGAGAATCAGTTTTTGTTCCAGCTCAAAAAACCTTGGCGCCCGATCAGGTTGCCCTGTTCTCCAAATAGACTTGATCATTGGAGCAAGCAAACTGACGATCAAGTTTGCTTCTGTGTGAATGCCTCCTCCTTACGTCAATGCATGTGCGACCCCTATATGCTACCCAAAATTCCCAAGACGCATCTAGATAATTGTGACAATGCTAGGTTTCGAAAGAAAATCAAGATAATCTATTGCACTTGATCTAAAATAGTACTCCAATTACATCATAGTTAGTTGTAAAAATATTATACTAATAGTACCGACAGAACATTTGTGTAGCACCCCCCGGGATTAGGGTTAAACTAACCTCAGATCACCATCTAAGATAAGTTCAACTCCAAACACGGAAGATCACAGTATGATTCGGTAATATTACAGAACAGAGGGATTCAACAGCATAAGTTTAAACTCTTAGCAAAGTAAGATATTAGAGTTATTACAAACCAGACGTCATAGACCCAACATTAAATCACACAGCGAAAGAAAATATGTTGTTCTACACAACAACTTAGCAAAAGGCCTAAGAGGACATAAACAAAAGTGACGTCCATCCCATAGTCCTCAGGCTGCTACCTGGGACCCCCAACTACTCGTCGATGTCAACGTAGAAGCCATCTTCAGTTCCGACTAGCTCATTTGTAGAAAAACAACAATGGCGTAAGGCTGAGTACAAGATTGTACTACGCAAGACTTAGATAATCTAGTATCTACATGCTCTGGCTAGAAAGGCTTTCTCTAGAATTTCTTTTGCATAAAGCAATTCTTTATTTGTAAACAAGAGAGAGAAGAGGCTCGTCTACTCAGAATATTTAAAAGGGATAAGATAACGACTTCTTCACCTTGTTCATCACATCTTGATAACCACCAGCTTCATCAGAACCTCCTAACTAGGATCACCACCTCGACCCAGAGGAAGCATCCTTAAGCACACGTGGATAAACAAGTTTAATAGTGGTTAATGTTATCTATGATCTTAAGTCTGGTCGCCAAGTTGTTCATAACCGTGAACACGACTTTTTGAAAAGATTTAACCCTGAAGGTGTGTACAACTTTAGCCACACGTACCAACCGACTCTTAATGGCAAATTATTGGCCCTCTTCCTTGGAAGGCCTGCAGAGGGTGGTTGACCACGACCTTTACCTTGCTTTCGCCGAGACCAGGAGTCACACAATAAGTATGATTCCGCCGTAACGGGTCAAATCTCGAAGCCGGTATTTAAATATGTGAGGCGAGGTTGGTTTACCAGGGGCACTATCTACCCCAAGCAACCGTGGCCATGCTTCCCTACCTGTTATGATGCACCTCCATCACCTCCTCTTTCGAAAACGTTTTAAATGAGTAGGCCAGATGGAAAGCCCGGACTATGTGACTCATGGAATCTACTAGGCAAGTTAGTTAGTCGAGGGGTTGTCCAGGCCCCGTGTGGCTATACGCTCATCTTGGTTCCAAAGGTAAAAACTCAGTTCCTAGTGGTGGCGAGCATGGGACTACAAAACCACACCCAACATGGCCTCCTATACAAGCCTTAGCATGTTTAGTTACACCTTAGATGATGTCACCATCTCCTACCTTTCTAGATTTTCCGGCACCTCTGATTTATCATCTGAATGTATCCAGATGGTACTAGTAAGCATGGCTAATCTATCGATCATAAAAGCTCTAGCAACGCTCAGGTGCCACACCTAGGTTTGCTAGGAGAGTGGATCGGGAGTGTAAGGCTACAAAAGGGAAACTGTGCAGCAGATAGGTAACCCTAGGTACTGACAAAGACCACATTAGAATCATGTGCATCATAGCAAGAAAGTAATATACTTTGTAAAAGTAGGTTCAGAATGAGAGGCTATGCTTGCCTTGTCCGTCTGTAGACATGTATGGATCGTCGGTATTGTTGACTCCAGCCTTGGGCTCGGATCCTATCGCGAAGAACCACTATCGGAAAGGAAAATGACAATCAAGACATGGAATAATGCAATGCACAACCAACATGGATGATATGACAAGTTAAATAGTGTTGAAAGGAACCCTAGAACATGCTTGGTCATTTTAAACAGGGTCCGAGAGGTCCAAACCCAAGAATAGGGGATCCTCGGAATCACCTGTGGGGTTTAATTGGTTATTATAATTAAACTTGTCATAAAAGTTGCTTAACAATGCATTATTATAGTATAATTAGATAGTTCTCATTTTTCTGAACATTTTGATATATTATTTGTATTTTTCTGACTTAAAATGAATTAGTTATGATTTTTCTCAATTTAAATCCATTTTAAATCTTTTTATGAAATTATAAATTGTTTTTGGATTATATCAAATATTTAATCAATTGGGCCCACATGTCATAGTTTTATTCATTTTTGAAAAAATTTATTGAAATTGTTAAAATGCTGACAGGGGTGACCCACCGGGGTTTATTTATATTCCAGAAAACAAATACAAAAACATTTAAATAAACAGAAAAACATTATTGCATCATGATGACGTCACTGTGACGTCATCAATGGCTGATCTTCTCAGATCGAGAGAGGGGCGAGCGATTGGCGGAGTCTGTGGATGCATGGTTGGTCTGGTTCGAAAGAGGAGGCCGAGGCGAGCATTATAGTGGCGGCGCCGCCTCGGTATGGTCACCGGAGCGACGTCGGCGACAACAAACAGCGGCAACGGCGTCAGGTGTTCGTTGGGCCAGCACCACAGCACGGGAGGGAAGGAACATAGAGGTCCAGGAGGTCCGATAGCTCACCACGAGCACGACGGTGAGGTCGATGAAGCGAGGGGAGGCCGGACGAAGGGGAATCGACGACTTGACTGCGGCGGCCGAAGTTGAGGTCGAGCTTGATTCCGGCCAAACGACGTCCTCCCAGCTTGCGTGGCTTGACAGAGTCGACGACAGGGACACGAAGCTTCTTCTAGACCACTCCACAAGGCACGGGGAGGCCGGAGACGGCGAGGCTCGTTGGAGCCCGAATGTCTACGGTTTGGCCAAAGAGGAAGAAGGAAGCGCTCGAGGGGGAGAAAGAAGTATAGGGTTATCCACTGCGGCGGCGGGGTTCTTATAGGCGCCAACGTCGTTGGTGGTAGGAATCTTGGCGTGGCACGGCGGCGGACGGCAAGCGCAGCACCAACGAGTAGCTTCTTCGTCGGGGATGAAGACGACGATGCGTTCTCGGGGCCGAAGCGATACGAGGCCGCTGGCGGGCTGGCGTGGGCCGGTTGCTGGGCCAAGGAAAGGCGCTGGGCGACAGGAAGAGGAGAGGAGAGTTGGGCCACGGCCCGTTGGCTGTTTCTGCCCATTTTTTAATGAAAACCCTTTTTATTTTTCGGTTTACTATTTTATCTTTCTAATTTCATTTGGAATATGTTTGAATAATTTCAAAAATACAAGACTTTGTAGGAATATTTGAAATATTGTAGGGCCCCTATTAATCCTTTTGGGATCCAAACATTTTGTCATTTCAAAATTCAAACCACTTTGAATTGATTTCAAAAAGGAGGGGGAGGACTAGGGTTTAGGGTTTTGTAATTGTATTCTTAAACCAAACACATTATCACAAACAAACATTTTATTGGTTTAAACAGATGCATGCAATGCTTAGATAATAATTACATATATTGCAAACTTGGGCTGTTACAATTTGACAGATTCAGTAGTACAGAATAAGGTCGAAAAAATATCGATGGATTCCGAGTTCATATTCAGCAGCACTTGACAGATTCAGCAGCATCACAAACTGATAGATTCAACAATGCACACATTGAAATTCAATAGATGTAGCAAGGCCTGATTCAAAAGTAAAGCGAGACCATATTCTGCACTCGATAGGTCGATATAAACAAGTACCAATACATGGTTATTACTGTAAAATAGAATAGCAGAGGAAAAACTCCATACAAAATACTCAGAACTACCTTAAGCTAGGAACCACATCTCCCAAAATGATAAGTACCAGTACATATAGTACAGTAGGTATTACTACAAAATACATTAGTAGTAGGTGAACTCCATAAAAATACTCCTAAGTACAACTACTAAGAACATGTAGTAAGTCTTTCTAGAAGTGCAAATCCTCAAACAAACATTAAGATGTGTTTATCTCACTCATGAATATTGTCAATGCGAAGACGGGATTCCAAGCTGAACACCGATGGTCGACGAGCAACCAGGTGCGACATTGGCACCGGCAGGAGCCACTACATCTCATCGAACGGGACGCCGTCCGGTGACGCGGTGCTCTCCGGCATGCATACCCCAGAATTTTTGAACCTTCTACCCTCAATCACGGTCAACAACCAAAACTTCACTAGGTACTATGGCGACAAGCATGTCGCCGACCTGACGCATACAACGGATACAATGTGTAGAGATTGGCGCGTGTCAAATCGCATCATGAAAACCGTACCATCGTTCTCGAATCCGATGATATCTTCTGCCCGTGGTCCTTTTGACAGTAGAGGTTTAGAGTTGTACATGCCTGTTTTGCCATAGCGAAAACTGCGCACCCTGATCGAGTGAGATTTAGAGAGGTGGGCGAGGAGTGGTGCCGGCGAGGTGGTGAGCATGCAGCCATCCTCCATGAAGATGCACATGCTGTGCGTGCAAGCGATCTTGTGGTTGTGGACCTGACGGTAGGCGACCAATGTCCCGCAACTGTCGTTGGGGCATCTGCTACCTTTTACACTAGTGACTCAGAGGTTCAACTCCTTGGAGCATGTGGCCAGCCCGACGGTGCTGGTAGTGTCCATACATGTAGCGATCTCGTCAAAGACGTCTGCACCGACCTTGATCCATCCGGCGTGCCGCCTGTTGGGTCCTGGATCCGCCATCATGTCCCGATGGATTGGGGGCGAGGGCTGATCAATCTATGACTGTTCGAAGGACCGATGTTGCGAGCGACATGGCAAGGAAAATGAGTGAAGCGCACGCTGAAGATGATACCAAATGCTGCCAGAGATGGGGAAAATGGAATGGCTCTTTGAACAAGGAGTTTTTTTGCGTGTTCCTTTATCGGTCTTCTGCTGTAGGGCGCAGCTAGATCGAGGAGACCTTAATTAGCTAGTCTAGCACGTCAATATCTATAGTGTACTCCTCAATACTAGTATTGGGTTTCACGTGCCTTGCAACTCAGAAACTACTGCATGGAAACAACATGCCGATACGTTGAACTCCACGTCGACAGCCACGCACGAGACACTTTCCGACGCTGACAGAGGGCGCATATTGTGATTTGTTATGTGACTACACTCCCTGTACATAGATATTTTACGATGCGGTACAATTCTTATGTGACTAAACTACGAGTATGCTCCTCGCATCGGCACCCAACTATACATACCCGACATCGCGCATTCTGAACAACTTCCTCATGCAGGATGGAACTGCACCGTGGAAGTGGCAGATCCTTGCCGGTGGCTAACCGTCCTGCGTCACCTGCTCGTCGCGGCATCGTTCGTGCCCGCCGGCAGCCATCTGAGGCACCACGACGTGTCCAACCACTCTTGGCTTCATCGACATCGGCGCTCGAGGACACCACGACGTCGAACCTTGTCGTACCCTCCGGGACCGACAAGCGCGTTGCACCGGGAGAGACGAAGGAGCGCAAAGAAGCAGCTAAGATGGAGGAGCACCGGAGGAAGGCCTACGAGAGCACCATGAAGAAATCCATGAGGAATAGAGGAGCCAGCCATGAGAACGACTCCGACTCGGGCAACGAGGAGGCGTTCATGGAGCAGTTGGAGGCAGAAGAGGAGGAGAGTGACTTCGACCCGTGGGACTATGAGGAGGAGGAGGAGGACTCCGATGAGGAGAGGGTGCGTATATACAAGGACGGAGTTGCTGACGAGTCATCGGAGGACACCGACGGTTGTGATGGCGAGGACCATGATGACGATGACGCGTAGAGTAATGCTTTGTTGTAATTATTGTTATATAACTTTCGTGTCCTGCATTGTTATTGTTGTAACTACCACGTCTTAGTACAATATTGTGTTGTTGGTACTATAACTATTTCGTCGAAATATTATCGCGACAAGCACGGATCCCGCCTAGAGCATCCACTCGGCATTGATTGGCAATGAAGGGAGCACGTAGTGGTCATGCTCACTACCAAAACCATGCATCTGTCCATAGAAAGAGGGGTGAGGCAGAGATAAACGGGGCTATCTCGGCACGCCAATATGTTCTATAATGTACTCCTCAATACTAGTATTGGGTTGAACGAGCCTTGCAACTCATATAATGGTACTACTATACTAGTACTAGTAGAATTACATATCATCACAATATAAAATTATACAGTAACATGTAAAGCACAGAAAACATTATAATTTCGAGCCACATCCATAAAGTATCGGTTGTATATTTGGTCCTTGTGCGTAGCGTTCATCGTACTTATGTCCATAGAATCTCCTAGATGCTAGAATGGGAAAGAAGATTCGATGGTTAGCAATGTTGGGATTTGCTAGTATTGATACAACCCGTACTGTTGAAAGTTATCCGTACACTATATAATAGTAAGATAAGATAAGATAAATCTCTAACAAAATATGGTCATGTCACATCAGCTTAACCAAACAGTAGTGGATGAGCCTAGAATCTTTGAAGGCAATGTTGTTTACATACAGTATGACCCTTATTACACAAGCATTGAGGTGATTGTTTCTTAAAGTGTATATGGCATGTGGTTTGCAGTATCCTGTTGATGCTAAAATTTTCATAGTTTCCAAATAAAATATAGTCAAGTAGATATGAGTAACCAAACTGATTACGATAAGACATAGAACTGATACAAGGACATGTTTCAAAGGAGAGAGAACAAGAAGTTGAAAGCTAATGACTGATGTCTGCAAGTGCACAGATCGTTTGTAGCTAGTTTCGAAGTTAAGATATCGATCCCACACGGATCCCAAAGGTAAGTATTTATGGGTGAAGTCTCTATCGCACTCAAAGTTGTCACAGGTCTTCAAGTGAATTGACTGCAAGTGTTGAAATAAGAATAAAATTTTGATTAAAATTAAAGTATTTAAAAAAAACTAAAATGTAAACTTTAGAAATAAAAAAGCATAAAAGTAAAGAACGATTCGATTGTTTGTTGTTTTCTGCAGATGACAAAGAATGCGCGGGGAGGTATAGTTCATGGTGATAGTGACTGTGCCAAGTGGATGAATGATAATTGTAACAATTATAATCTTATAAGTATGTGTGTAGGTGAGCAACCCATAATTATCCGGAACTCCTCTTAGTAGATTTCATCCCAACTTCAATAATCCTATTAGTCTGTTACCAAAACCATGGTCAGTCACTAGATGATTAAGATCCTTCAGGTTGCTTAGAAATTAAGCTCCTTGGATCGGACTAATGCAATAAACATAGTGGTTCCTCGTCATCCTCGAGTAAAACTAGTTTCCCATTGATATCCCTGTGTCACTCGGGTGTCGCCGGTCTGCTAGCGAACAATATCTTATCTATGTATAATAAGGCATCATGTTGTTTGGGCCCTTAATTGGACAACAAGCATTAGGCATCCCATAGATAGTCAAGCACACATAATATAGTAATTAAAATAAATCACAAACTAATGGAAATATATAGGCACATCACATCTCACCAATACCTTACATCTCCCACGCCTAAAGGAACCTACTCACACATGAGAGAAGAAAGCATCATTGATATAATTGAATAAAAGGAGTTCATCTCGATATTACCGTGGAGATCCTCAATAAGAATAGAAAATCAATCCAACACAATTCAAGACAGGAAGAAACAATCTCAAACCCTAATCTTGCAAGGTGACGATCTCTCTCTCTCTCTCTCTCTCTCTCTCTCTCTCTCTCTCTCTCTCTCTCTCTCTCTCTCTCTCTCTCTCTCTCTCTCTCTCTCTCTCTTTTACAAGTAATGGCTATCGGGGTGTGGTGGCTAGGAGGTCGAAGATCGTGGAGTGAGATGAAGAACGTCTTCTCCTTTTTCTTCGGATCTCTCTTTTCTCCCTTCGGATGGAATGACGGCTGCTGTGTTATGATTTCGTGTCTGGCCTCTTCATGAAAGTTGTTCCTTTTGACAGAACAAAAGCGACGGCAACTCTATGGCTGGAGAAAATATTCCCGCCATATAGTTGGTCATTAAAACTTCTAGTTGCCTTCCTCGATTTCTTACAAAAAGAGACTTGCTTGTTTTCGCCTGAATATTGTATTTCTGTTGTTAAAACCTTCTGTTGATGTTCAGAACCTGAAACACGTATTGGAAACCAAGTTTTCTTCTCTACCGAATATTAGCGTTAGGTAAAGCTATAAAACCATCAAATCAAGATGAAAAATATCAATAAAAACCATAAAAAAATGTGTCAAATCTCACAGCTATCAACTCCCCCAAGCTTAGATATTACTTTCCCTTGAGTGATAAGAAAATAAGGAAGAATAGAGGAGATTCAAGACTGAAAATAATTGAACTTACAAGCTTGAATTGGTGTCATATTCATTTCTTCACAATTCCTGCAATCTTAAACATGATCATACAAGTATTCACAAGATTGCACTGAGTCAACCTCTTAACCACGTATATCTTGATAGAAAATAAATTATATGCACGAGCAAGTGTCAATAGTTTAGCTAGGAAAGTGAAACAAATTCTTTTGGTTTCTCTCTTTGAGAGATGAAAGACTTTTTGCTCTTGTGTCTTTAATCAATTTGGAGTACTCAAGTTGGCACCAGAAACATTCAATTTAAGAACAACTCATCTACTCCCACGTCAAAATTTCAAAACTCTCAAAGCACCTTTTTCCTTTCCTTGCTCTTCAAAAATTTCAGCTCTTCTATTGAGAAATTATGCCACTATTTTTAACATGTTAATTGTGACTGTGTTGCGTACTCGTGACCATGCCAGTAGATAACTATTGAGAAAAAATGGGCCAGAGGAGTACTACAAGTTCACTTGGAACGTGAAATCGTGAGGAGACTAAAAATTTTACTCGTCATAGCATTCCAGCTACAGACGCTTACATAACTCAATAGCCGAAATCAAGTGGTTTCCCAGATTTAAATTGTTCGTTGGCCAGTGGAGTTAATAGTTTCTCAATGAGAATGACAGTATTGTAATGACACGCGTAAAGCAATATCTTAATTTAATTATTGGAAAAACAGTGGAATAATCTCTACTACTTCAAAGCGTCTATTTAATCAATAAATTTCATTCAAAAGTGCTATCAGGTCTATTTACATTAAGCTCAATGGGGTTGAGTAGTTCTAAAATCAAATCCTTTGGGCTAAACATGGATTCAAGTCATCTTTTGGATGCCTTTTCTTGTTGTAAAAATGTTGGAAATATTTTAACCAAGTTCATTGCTCATTATTTCAAAGCTAAAAATGAGGCAATAGCAAGGGAATAGAATTTGTAGGATAACAAGCTAAGTGGGGAGAGACTCGAGTGCAAGCGAGCAAATAGTTGTAGGGTCAATTTAAAATTGTAAAAGAGGTGATGAAAGGAATGTTATAACTCCTCTTACTTGCTTCGTTCTTGTACTTGAGTTGAAACCGCTATATTTCCCTATTGCCAAGTCACCTGAAATTGAGCAATCTCCGAGAGAAACAAAGAAACAAATTTGCAATACAAGTTACAACTAATGTTTTGTGTGTTTTTTATTTAGGAATGCAAAAACTGAAAGTAAACATGTAGTTTTTGAAGAAGTAAAATAAATCAAAAAAAGAAAATAAAAATATGAATGCAAAGTTTGGAGGTTTTCAAACCTCCCCCAATCTTAGGTTGTTGCCGGTCTTAGTTGTTGCCGTCATTCGGTGGATGGTACGGGTACTGCTGGTAGTAGTTTGGGGAAGTTGGTCATGAATTGACTGAAGTTGTTAGCTAAGGCACTAACATCCTCATTCACTCCTTGTAGAGTGTTGTCGATCTCCCCAACGCGTTGGTTGAGCTACATAAAATATTGATACGGGACGTTGTTGAACCACTGTTGTTTTTGCTGCTGATTAGGCCATGGGTCCAAGGGTCCCTCCTAATGCTGTTGTCCTTCCCAAGCAGGATTGTGCTCCTACTCCTGCTCATCCTTTTGCTCTCCTTCTTCATCTTCCTCCTAGTTAGGCTGGAGTTCAGCCATGATCTCCATCACTTGATATTTGGTGAGGATCCAGTTGTTCTTCTCCATAACCGAGGATGCCCGTGGACAAGGCAATAGCACCTGCTCATCCTGTGCAGCATCAAGATAACCAAACTGATATGCTCGGAGCCTCTTGTCAGCTCGGTAGACACTGAGGAAGCCATAAGAAGTTATATATTTTACATCCATAAGTATGGAGCCGTCAACAGGTTGCATAACAGGTAGTGGAATTCCACAGGCTTGGACAAGGTGTGTTACCAATCCACCAATGCGAATGTCACCTTTCTTTTTGATTCTCTGGTGGCGAAAGTGTTGTAGGAGTAGAGCCGTGGGATTGGGACTCTGCGGTGCATTGGGGAAGAGTGCCTTGGTGATCATGGCCATGTCTATGTTAGCCATGGAACCGGTATCTCCTCTTCCCAAGAGTGTATTGGCGAGGAACAACGCGAAGTAGCGAATTTTTGGGTTCTGGATGGTGGACATGTTCTTCTGGTAGAAGTCGCTACCACCGTTAACAAAAATAACCTCTCAAGTTTCTACACTTGAGACGCTATACAAATTTCTAACAGTTGAATCCCCATTGTCAGGGAATCCAAAAGCATCACAAAATTGTTGGAAAGATATTTGATATAGCTTCTGGTTTATAGTGAATCTCACTGTGCACGCATTACCTTTCTCCTTGTAGTCATCATAGAAGGAGGCGAGGAACTCAAAAGGTGAGCTTAATGTAGGTGTAGTGGCTTGCGTAGGTGAGGAGTGATAGCCTTGTATTTGCACACATGTGGTCGAAGTCCGCCCTCAACCCTTCCGCGGTGAGAAAGCCATCATCGGCCCAACATGTGGGCATCACCCTCCTTGATGAAACCATGGCGTACTTGTTGTTGATCTCGGCCCGGAGCCCCGAGCCCTCGACATGTTGGCGAATGCTCTTGAGAAAAATGCTACCAAGCTTGTTCATATTAATGCACTAAAAAATTACAATATAAAACCTTAGGCATATAGTTCCTACATGATATACAAATGATTCTACATGGAGAAATTTAATCCTAACGTGAGAAATCAAAAAGGAAAATCAAACAAGCTTGAGTTAATCGACTAGATCAATGTGAGAGTTTCAACCATGGAATTCGGAAAATAAAGCATGGATACGGAGAGAAACATACCGATCTATTGATTCCCCAAGTCAAATGAACGAAATCCGCGAAGAATCAAGAATTCTAGGTGGGTTTTGAGGAGTTCGGGGAGAGAATATGAGAGAAAAAGTGAGAAAGATGAAGAATCCTAGCCCTACCGGCTTGTTTAAGAGTTCGCGCGAACTATATGGCGTGAACTATACAGGCGGTATATGTAGTTCCCGCCGTATAGTTGCGGCGGTGTAAAAAAATTAGGGTTTCTTTATGCCAGATATCAACTATACGGGCGCAACTATATGGACGGACCAAAAAGTTCCCGCCGTGTAGTTAGTCGTTAAAACTTCTGTATCCCAAGATGCATTTTGTGAAAAAAGTGGGTCGATAACTATACGACCAAAACTATACGGCCGGAATAATATTCCTGGCATATAGTTGGTCGTTAGACTCTACAGGACATGCTTTTTGCCCAAATTTTTCAGAGATACTCTTTTTAATCACAACAATATGTTTAGGCTAGTTCTTGCAGATAAAACTCAAACTTAATCTTTACACTTAATCTTTGCTTATTCGGTCGATATTTCTACTACTTTTTGACAGCTACACCTTTACGGGCGCGCTTCCACAAGAATGTCTGTGAAAACGTTGTATATTTCAACCCACATTTAGCATTAATGTGATGGTTTGACTCCCATTTAGCATTTTATTAATGTGATGGGTTGACTCCCATTTAGCACTTTATTAAGAATGGTTGAATATTTCAACCCCTTCTCTGTTCTTGAAATTTTACTTTGGGTTGCCCCTTATCAAGGACACTTACCACTTGAACTCGTTTTGCCGGTGGAACATACCTTTCTCCTACTTCTAGCTTCTTTGGAAAATACCAAATGATTTCAGCATCATAAACATTGAAGATTATTTTTACATTAGCACAATCAACTGACACTCCTATAGTTCTAAGGAAAGGTCTTCCAAGTATTATATATAATTTTTCATCCTCTGGCATTTCAAGAATAATAAAATCAGTGGGAATAACACGCTCATCTATTCTAAGTAGAACATCCTCGATCATACCAATGGGTTGTTTAGTGGATTTGTCAGCCATCTGTAGAGTCATAGAAGTAGGGGAATACTCCCCTAATCCTAACCTTTTATAGAGGGAATATGGCATTACACTAACTCCTACACCTAAATCACACAAGGCATTATGAATATCAGTTTTGCCAATTGAGCATGAAATAATTGGTATTTCTGGATCTCCCAATTTAGAGAATCACTTCCCATTAGCAGGATAACTAGACACCATGGCAATGGTTTTAGTTATTTATTTCTTTCTATTAAGAATATCACGGAGAAATTTAGAATAGGTAGGAACTTTTATTGCATCTGCAAATGGAATTTCTTGACGAAGATCTCCAAGTTCCTTTTTGAAAGATTCATAGATTACCTGATCCAGTACTTTTTGCGATCTGGATATGGATGTTTTTTCTTACCTTTTTTATTCTCGTATTTTACCTTTTATGGGGGATTAGGCTCTTTAGTTTCTTTCTTTTGTTGCTTCTTATCGCTTTTCTTATTTTCTACTACAACAACTTCATCTTCATTGCTTATTTATTTTTCTTCTCTTGGATCAATAGTCTCTGCATCAGAGTCATAGCGGTCTTCCTATGCATCATTTTGCTCCTCCAAGGTTTGATCTTGTGTTTCTTGAGCAGTTTCATCTTGTGTCATCTTCTTGGCTTGCTTTGAGAAAGGATTTTTCCCTTTGATCTTTTTCAGTTTCATATTCTGGTGGTCCTAATGGTTCAATTCTCAGAGAATACAGTGCTCCAAATTTGGATCAAGTATGTATTACTAACCTTGATTCAAACATGACCTTGATTCACAGGAAAACAAAGGAATTCAAACATGAGGTTCTGTTGGAGTTAATGGAAAATACAGAGCTTGGATTTATGAATTACTACCGGTACCCCAGGCGTCTTGTAATACTCCCTCCGTTTGGAAACATAAGACGTTTTAGGTTTGTGAAGTAAATGTATTTAGACACCTTTTAGTATGTTGATTGATTTAAACCTACACTTTTAAAAGGTTTCTAGATACATTAGCTCACTAATCAAAAACATCTTTATATTTCCAAACGAAGGGAGTATTAGGGATTCAGGCAAGTATCCTCCAAAGAGTGGAATCCACGTCCAAATTAACTACTTCGACCATCCAGATGTCTACTACTATTAGTAGGGAGTAGGTTGTTGGTGGGTCACTGTCTCCTCGAAATTCAGTTGAGAGGAGCGCACCTAGTGTTGATTGATCCAGCCTTTTCCCCCTTTCCTATTCCCCAGCCCCTTTTTCCCGGAATTTTTCCCTTCCACACCACGCGCTGCCGCTGCCGCCATATGCCGCTTTCGGATTCTCTTTCGCATCTCGGTTAAGGAGTTGCCACCGTTGATTCTCTTCACAGAAGCGAGTGTTACTAATTCCCTCCAAGACATTGACTTTAGAAGTAACACTGCAGTCTTTACCACTCAGATTGAAGCGGCATAATTCAGGCTGCCACTCCTTGTAAAGCCATGCTGAGCTTGGTAAGATGTAGACATAGTTGCCTCTCGTCAGATAACCTGAGGCAAGATGTGCACCGCCTACAGGCATGATAATCGGATAGTTCACTCCAAGAAAAAGAGAATATGATCCAAGGTCAGCAATCCATTCCCATGGATTAGCTTGATCAACATGACCAGTGTTCATTGAGAACACCAAGCAGCCAATCCCGTATGTATAACTGGAGACAGTGCAATCGCAGTGTACAACACGAGCAACACCAGTACGATAGCGGGAATGACAAGTAAGACAACAGGGATCATAAGAAGCGCCAAGCATATATATATGAAGAAGTCTGGAACCATATGCAGATCTTGCTAACCACCAAAAACCAAAAAAGTAGTCGTGCTCGTCACTAATAGTATTAAGAAATGCATCCACCAAGTCATCCGCGGCAACAGGTCGTACCAAGACCAGCGCAGGACCTTGAAAAAGGTAGAACATGTTAACTTAAGATTCTGGCAGCATGATATAGTGAATCCTACTAAAAACTTTCCTTCCAATTGAACTACATATAAAGTAGCTCGAACATAGGAAAAACAACTATAGCCTACAATCCTACAAAGAAAACAAAGAATTATATAATAGGGAAATACCCAAAAGAACAGACTCGTCTTTTTTGAATCAAGACAGTCAATTTTCCCATGTTTTATTTTAAAAAGGCAAAGAGAAATTGACTGGTTCATTTGCAAGGGAACTTATCGAAAACCCATGCTAATGCAGAAAACCATTGAACGGATTCTTTTCAGGAGCTTCAAGTAGATCTTAAATTCCTATCGAATGAACTAAAAGACATCCAGAAAAATCTACATAATTCAATCGAATGAATCAAATGACTGCTATAAGAATAAATCCTACGTAAATCTTATGATTCATACAATTCATAGAGTCTAAAATAAATACTCATATTTTCATTTAAATGAAACATTTCCTAAGTCAATTCAGTAAAATAGCTTGGGCACATGAAGCCACTACACTACATATGAAAGAAGAATTACCAGGATGCAGAGGATCCCTAACATGAAAGTTGCCATACAGAGCTGTGGCGAACACCAGCCCGTCATGGGTAATTCCATCATTGTAACTGTAAGGGATCATGGTATGGTTAAGAGGGAGTGGAAGAAATGTCCATCCATCATCACTGCAATTAACATCGCAGACTACAACAAGCAAGAAATATTTATATCTCCTAGTAGTTGTGGTAACTTGGCAAATAGCAATCTTCTGCATTACAACTTCATGATTATTATCCAACTAGAACGTGGTTGGCTAGTTAGTTGCTTGTAACGGCAATGCTGGGAGAGGAATATTGCGACGAGTGTACACGTTGCGAAGCTCCAGCTTGCCTCTAAACCCAGCCGTTGCAATCCAATCTCCATTGGCGTCTACCCACTGCCCAGAACTATAGCCTAGTACCATAACATCGGACAAGAACCTGTCCCGCGGTGACATCTTGCACAAGACGCTATCAGTTTTGAAGAAATGCAAGAAATCTGGTGGTCCCTTTGTCGGGGGGAATGAAGAACACATGGGAGGCCAAATGGCAGTGAAGCATCCAATGTTGCACTAGGTTTTGCAGATTCAAGAAAGCGTTTGAACAAACCGATTAGGCTGGCAGCGGTGATGATGTTTCATCTCATTATAGTTCTTCAAAGGGGCCTTCGGTAAACACGTCATGAAACAACTCAGAATCATGCTCACTATTCTTGCTCGCTGATGCCATCATAAGGCAGCGTATGTATTTTATTGATTGGGGTTTCGGAAGAGAGGGGAATCAACAGTGGCAACTCCATAACCAAGATGCGGAAGAGAATCCGAAAGCGGCATATGGCGGTAGTGGCAGCGCGCGGTGTGGAAGGGGAGAATGCCGGGAAAAGGGGGCTGGGGAATAGGCAAGGGGTAAAAGGTTGGATTAATCAACACTAGCATGCGCTCCTCTCAGCTGAATTTCGAGGAGACAGTGACCCACCGACAACCTACTCCCTACTAATAGTAGTAGACATCTGGATGGTCGAAGTAGTTAATTTGGATGTGGGTTCCACTCTTTGGAGGATACGAGCCTAAATCCCTAATACTCCCTTCGTTTGGAAATATAAAGATGTTTTCGATTAGTGAGCTAATGTTTCTAGAAACCTTTTAAAAGTGTAGGTTTAAATCAATCAACATACTAAAAGGTTTCCAGATACATTTACTTCATAAACCTAAAACATCTTATATTTCCGAACGGAGGGAGTATTACAAGACACCTTGGGTACAAGTAGTAATTCATAAATCCAAGCTCTGTATTTTCCATTCACTCCAACGGAACCTCATCTTTGAATTCCTTTGTTTTCCTGTGAATCAAACACATACTGGAACTAAATTCCTGTATTTTTCTATTCCTATAGGATTCAAGAGGTCATGTAACTCCAATCCTACGGATTTCCTATTCTTGTGTTTTGAGATTCCTGCAAATCAAATGAGCCCTTATTACTCAAAAAAATTGGGAACATGCTCTAGAGAAATGGGAGAAGATTCTAGAATGACGAAGAAGTGTGTTTGAGTTTTGTGCATAAAGTTCACTGCGCTAAAGACTATCAATAGAATCTTCTAGATCCCAGAATGGAAAAGAAGATCCAACAGCAAGCAATGTTGTGATTTGCCAATCTTTGGTCGAACGTTCGGTGTTCAAAGTTCTACGTACACTATATAGTTGTAAGATGTAAGATGAAAGAAACGATAAGAAAAGTGAGGCCAGAGTAGTTTATGGGCCCATGCAAAGCATTGTTATTTACAGAAAAGCCCATGTGCTCAAGCTAAAATCTTGGGAATTTGACATGATATGCGAATATCATATGTACATGTGCTGATCCAATGTAGGAGTATTTCACAATGATCAAGTTGAACTGTGACACATAAAAAACCTTTTGAAGCACAAGGATTATGCAGTGTATAAGAAAAGAATCAAATTTGCTAAGATTTCAGCTAACTAGAAACTAAGGATGCAATATTGAGTGAAATGCATATGTGTAGTTTTAGTTAACTTAAGCATTACAAAGGACATTGTTCAGCCAAACTAAACAACATAAATCTAAACAAAAACTCTACATGAACTTTCAAAAGCAATAGAAGTTATGGAAAGACACAAGTTACAGGCCGATACTATTTTACGGTCTCAATCGCAGAAGTGCATGTTTATGATAGCTAAATGTGTACGGATTTAGTCAAATGGGCTCAAATTTGTTTGAAATGCACCGATTTGCATCGATATGCATGTTTTGGGACTTATTTTGTCCACTTTGCAAGATATGAGACTAATTTTCACCCCTGGTGCAAGAAGTTTGACTAAAAGTGTATTTACCTCAATATTTGGCAAGAAAAACAAGTGATGCAGATCTTCTAACTTGCATAAGTAGCTCATGTTCAAACATTACAAAGTTTCGGTTTGACAAAATGTTGGATGCATTGAGATTTACAAAGACCAGGTGAAACCAACAATTTGCAAAAGGAGTGCAAGGAGGAGCAAGTTATGAGTACCAAGAACCAATGCCTCGCTGCATCTCTTCTCGAGCAACCAGAGCCATCATCAGTGCGATATTGAGCCAAGAAGACGAAGCACGAACCACATGGACGCATGATGGCTAAACTTGTCGGCCCCTCCGATTGCAGGTTCTGGTGCAGGCCGGTTAGAAACAGGTATATGAATCCAGTCCACCGGCATATATTCTCCAAAACATAGGCGGTCAGAAGCAATGTACACAAATCCTAGCCTCCCAAATGGCAGGTGCGTGGTGTGAGGGCCATGCATCACATCATTATTCACATACCCAATAAGGGGATGATTCAGACCAAGGAAGAGGGAAACATGTTGGAGATGTCTTGGAACCCACTCCGGCTGAGGAAGGATGGTGTGGCGGCTGCAGAAGCGTTGGGCTACTACCCTCTAGAAGATATGGCACCAAAGCAACCCTACCTTGGTGACTAATCATCTCCTTCGAAGGAGTTCGTTTGCCCCAGATGTGTATCCACAACAGTGTTGGCCTGAAATAAGCCAAGAGCCAGCACAGGCGAGAATCTATGCAACCACAATCTAGGCCGTCGACATTGTCGTTGTGCTCATCCTCATCTATTATTGAGGCATTGACCTTCATAGGATCTCCATCAACACCTATTCAATCCACACAATAGACCAATATGTACTATAGTAATTAGATCTTGCTAAGACATTAACAAAAGCAAGTCGAAAAATAGAGAGAAGTAACTAGAGTTTGGTACTAAACTCACCGTATTCGAAGTGTTGCCATGTAAAAACAGATCCATCATCTAATACAGCAAAGATAATGTCATACACCCACATAGGATCCACATAGCTTCTCGGGGCAAGATTACTGTGCCTAAGTAGACTCCTTGTATCGTCCCCTAAAAACTGCTCCATGTCTAGGATGGAAATGAACTTATCAAACACAACGATGATCTTGTACAACCACTTGTTGCAGTGGGTGGGCATCTGAGGTTCACTACCAATATGTATCTTAAGTTGCATGGTATGGGCCTTACGATACAAAAAGAAACCTACATGTGTACCACGAAACCCGGCAGCTTCGAGTGAAGGGACCTGAATGATGGTGCCAGTATACAAATTGACCTAACGTACTAATGATTTTCCGAGACCAGGACGACCAGCGATATCACTCATGGCAACCCAGTTGCGGCTGTAACCAGCCCAATAATCGCAGCTAGGTTTTAGGATGATGATGGGGGCTGGCATAGAAGGGTCATCTAGCGGTATCATGTTGGCATCAATCACTCCCTTTTTAGTATTAGCGGGAGATGGGGAAGAAGATGGATAGTAGTTCATAAGGCAAGGATAATCATAGGGGAAGAAGAGCGGCTTCTAAAGCTCAACTCGTTCGAGGGAAATGTGTATATCTAGGATGCCCTCGGAGAAACAGGGCATGCTGATAGCTGTGATATTCTAAACATTTTTTATGGCTTCTATCAATCGTTTTCATTTGGATTTGATGGTTTTCTAGCTTTACATAACACTAATACTTCGTTAGCGAAGAAAATTTGGTTTTTAATGTGTGTTTTAGGTTTTGTACATCAACAGAGGGATTTAACAGCAAAACACAATATTCAGGCAAAAACAAGCAAGTCCCTTTTTGGAAGCAATCGAGGAGAATTCACTGGAAGTTTAACGACCAACTATATGGGCCGCCACTGTATATTTGCCATCTCCTTTGTCTTATTAAAAGGGACAACTTTCGTGAAGATACCAAGGTCGAAAACAGAACACACGAGCCGCCATATTATTAGGAAGGGAGAAAGAAGGGATCCGGAGAAGAAAGGGAAGACGTTCTTCATCTCACTCCACGATCTTCGATCTCCTAGCCACCACACCTCCATAGACATTACTTATACTTGAGGGAGAGAGAGAGAGATCTCCACTTTGCAATATTAGGGTTTGAGATTGTTCTTCCTATATTGAATTGTGTTGGATTTGTTTCTATTTCTTACTGTGGATCTCCACGGTAATATCGAGAAGAACTCCCTTTATTCAATTATATCGATGATACTTTCTTCTCTCATGTGTGAGTAAGTTCCTTTGGGCGTGGGAGATGTAGGGGATTGGTGATATGTGATGTGCCTACATAATTTCCATCAAGTGTGTTGTTAATTCTTGATGGGGATATGCCTACCGGGGTATACCCAGCAGGACGTTTCTGACTGGCCCAAGACCCGGCGAGTGGGCCTGCAGGACGGCGAGTGGATCGAAGCCCAGCCAGGAACCGAGCGACTGGAAGCTGAAGGCCCAGGCGAGTAGATAGGCCCAGTCGGGTGAGGTTAAACGGCTACTGAAGCTTTAACCGAATCGGTTGAGATATGTAAACCCTAGGGGAGGTGAGCCTATATAAACCTCCCTATAGGGTGAGTAGAGACACGTTCCCTCATACCCCCAAGCGACTCGCCGCCTAACCGCCGAGCTCGCCCATTGTAACACCTCCATAATACAATCTAGCAGGAGTAGTTCTTTACCCTCTGGGGGGCCGAACCTGGGTAAAACCCTGTGTCTTTGCCCTCATCTCGCACCGCAGATGGCTGGCCGCCCTTGCCCCTCGTTCTACTACTCGCTGCCGATTGCAGCATCTGCCGTGACCATCCCCACGACAGTGGCGCCCACCGTGGGGCTTGGCCGGTCTGGCCGGTGTTCTGCGGCGAGATCCAATCTTCCCATCAACGAGACGGTCGCCACCGGCCGCATGATAGCGATCGGCGAGATGCTCCAGATCTTGCCGAGCAGCTACGTCCCGGCGGCGCGACCCGTCCCGCACAGCGTGATCCTGCCTATCGGCACGATCAGCCTCTTCGTCGGCCTCACCGACGTCAACGTCTCGGAGGACTCGGATTGCATCCGCGAGTCGCCGCCACGCGATCGGCTCTCCGAGAGCAGATCCGCACGATCCACCGCCTCGCCTCCGAGTACAACTCGGCCCACAGCAACGTGGCCGGGAATTCAGCGGCCGCAGAGGATGCGGCCCTCACCGACGACGCCGACTCGGCGACCCCGGCGTCACTCGCCGGATCCATCACCGCGGCCTCGTCCGCGGGCTCCATCGCCCAGGTCTCCAACGCGGGAGAATACGAGGACCCCTCCATCCTCGGGATCTTCGAATTCGACTCCGGGTCGGAGAACTCCGCCGACCTCCGCGACGGAACCGGTCGCCACGCCGCGACCTACATGGCCACCGGCGCCGATCCGCCGGAGGATCCTTTCTCCACCCCAATCCCTCCTAACGCCACGGCAACGGAGGTCGAGGAACTCCGCCTGAAACTGGCGGAGGCGGTGCGCAAGGAGCAAGCCGAGCGCGAAAAATTTCGCCTCGAGCAGGTGACGGCGCAGGAGCTATCACGCTACCACCAGCAGCGGATCAGGTCACGCCTGAACCCCACCGTTCAAGGGCGTGCCCTGAACTTCGACGACGAAAACGACCCAGCCCGTGTGGCCGAACGCGCGATCTGCAAGAACGCGCCACCAGGAGGAAGCGCCTGGCCCTCGCCAGGATCAACGGCGAGGGGCGCCCCACCCCCACCCAACCGCACCCCTCCCAGGGACCAGCCGTGGATAGTAGTCTCCTCACGGGAGCGAGACGCAAACGGCCTCCCGCTGTTCTCCACCCCAATGGACAACCTCGTGGCAGGACGAGCAGCAGCCGACAACATCACAACCACAGGCGACGGCGCCCTACAGATCCAATACGTCAGGGCCCTGCTCGCGAAGGCCGTCGAGCAGCAAAGAGCGGGCGCCGACTCGGCAGGTCGAGTATACTCGCGTTCCTCGAGAAGCAGAGCGGCCTCCAGCGGCCGCCCAGCGGCGGCAAACGCCCTCAACTGCCCGCCACCAGAGCCGCTGCAGCTCCAACACCGACCCGCGAACGCGACACTCTCCACCAACGACCCCAGGCCGGCAACCAACCTTTTCGCCGCCAACGGGCAACCCATCGACGCCCGCACCCACATCATCAACAAACAAAGCTGGCGCGCACGCCAGCCCGATGACCTGCGACATACCCTAACCAATCGCCGCGACGGCGAGCCCATGGGGTCGCTAAGCCGACTCGGGCCAAAGTGCTTCGGACTAACGATCCGAGGCGAGAAGTATCCGCCAAACTTCAAGGCGCCAAAAGAAATAGAAAAGTACGACTCCTCGTACGACCCCGCCGTATGGCTCGACACATACCTCATGGCAATGGGGATCGCGGGTCACACTGACCTGCTCGCCGCCCGTTACCTCCCCCTGATGATGGAGGGGACGTGCAGGCAGTGGATCAACACCCTCCCCCAGGACAGTATCGACTCCTGGGAGGAAATGCGCGACGCCTTCGTCAGGCACTTCGAGTGCTCCTACACCCACGCCACCACTATCGAGGACCTGGAACGATGCGTCCAGGGACCCCGCGAGTCGACCCGCAACTGGGTCCAACGGTGGCAAGAGCTTTGGTACAACGCGGTCGGCATCCACCCGGACACCGCGATCCATTGCTTCAAGACCTCGTGCCGCTACGAGCCCCTAGTCGCCAAGCTCAAGCGACACTCCCACACACTCGACAACATCCCCGACCTCCTCGAGATCGCCAAACGGTACGCCGAGGAAGACCCAAACCAGGAAACTAACGACGAGTTAGGAGGTCAACGCCGCGCGGGCGGCAACGACGGCGGACGCCGAACCGACCTACGCTACAGCGGCACTCGCCTCACTGGCAAGCGCCGCAGTGATGGGCGAGTCGACTTCGTCGCCAACGCCGGGCACGCGCAGCGCGAGCCCAAGAGCTTTCGCCGCGACGGAGGGCAACACCGCGACGGCGGCAACTACAAGAACAAGCCAAGGTTCGATCCTGCGGCCCTCCTTAACCAACCATGTGCGTTCCATAGCAGGGAGGGAAGCCCGCAACGCACACCAACGCCGACTGCCACACCCTCAGGGAAATCGAGAAGGCACGGCGAGCGCGGGAGGACCCCGACAACGACCCGCTAAACGGCGGAAAATTCGGCAAAGTAGCCGGCTCGCTCCACACCTTCACAGGCTTCAACACGAAGCGCGAGAAGAAGGTCATCGCCCGCGCCATCGCCGTCAACGCGGTGGCCCAAATAAACGTCCCCCATTTCCTGAACTGGTCGGAGCAGCCCATCACCTGGAGCCGCCAAGACCACTCGCCGCGCATCGAGTACCTAGGACGAGTCGCCTTGGTGGTCAAGCCCAAGGTTGGCGACTACTGGCTCCCCAAGACACTGATGGACGGCGGTAGCTCCATCAACATCCTCTACCTCGACACCTTCAGGCGGCTGCGGCTCCCGCAGTCGATGATCGAGACGCCCCACACCACGTTCCACGGCATCATCCCCGGTCGGAAGGCGTACCCGATCGGCAAGGTCACGCTGCCAGTCACCTTCGGCACACCGACAAACTTCCGCACCTAGCGGATCGTCTTCGAGCTGGTGCCCTTCGATAGCCCCTACCACTGAGTCCTGGGGCGCCAGGCGTTCGCTAAATTCATGGCAGCGCCCCACTACGCGTACAACGCGATGAAGCTCCCCGGGCCGTGCGGCGTCATCACCATCAACGGCGACACCGACATGGCCGCCGAGTGCGAGGCCAAAGGAGCCGAGCTCGCCGACGCCGTCATCGCGGCGGAGACCAACCACGCCGATGAGCTCGCCAGGTACGCGAGCGGGGTCAACAATGACGACCCCACCATACTCAAGAAGCCCAAATCAGAGAGCGCAAACACCTCAACCTTTGAGGCCACGACACACACTCGCACCGTCGAGCTGGTCCCAGGCGACTCCAGCCAGACGGTGACGATCGGGACGGGCATGAGCCCAGCATAGGAAGGCGCGCTCATCGAGTTCCTCCGTGAGAACAGGGACATCTTCGCATGGAAACCCTCCGACATGCCCGGTGTCCATAGGGAGCTCGCTGAGCACAAGCTGAACGCCGACCCCAAAGTACGACCTGTCAAGCAGTCGCTAAGGCCCTTCAATGAAGAGCGCCGTCGAGCAATCGCCGAGGAAGTGCAGTGTCTACTCGCTGCCGGCTTCATCCGGCCAATCAAGTACTCCAAGTGGCTGGCAAACCCAGTCCTGGTCGAGAAGAAAAACGGGACCTGGAGAATGTGTATCGACTACACAAACCTGAACAGCGCCTGCCCAAAGGAGCAGTTCGTCCTCCCGCGGATCGACCAGATAATCGATTCAACCGCAGGCTCGGAGTCGCTATGTTTCCTCGATGCCTACTCTGGGTATAACCAGATCAAAATGGCTGTCGAAGACGAGGAGAAGACGGCGTTCATCACGCCATTCGGAGCCTTCTACTACACCGCCATGACCTTCGGCCTCAAGAACGCCGGGGCGACCTACCAGCGGTGCATGCAAGAATGCCTCGCGAGCCAAATTGGCCGAAACATCCACGTCTACATCGACGACGTGGTCGTGAAGTCCGCTCGCCAAGGCGACCTACTCGCCGACCTGGCGGAAACTTTCGCCAACCTGCAAAGATACAAGATAAAACTCAATCCAGGCAAGTGCACCTTCGGTGTACCCGCCGGACAACTACTGGGGTACGTCGTCTCCAAACGAGGGATCGAGGCGAACCCCACAAAGATCGACACGATCGCCCGACTCGGCAAACCCGAGTGCTTGCGCGACGTCCAGAAGCTGGCCGGGCGAGTAGCGGCTCTCAGTCGCTTCATCCCCCGCCTGGGCGAAAAGGCGATGCCCCTATACCGCCTGATGCGCAAGAACCCCACCTTCCAGTGGGACAAGGAGGCGGACGACGCACTCCGCGACCTCAAAAAGGTGCTACTCGCCGCACCACTACTCGCCGCCCCCGCCGACAAAGAACCCATGCTGGTTTACGTCGCGGCGTCCGAGCGCGTCTTCAGCACCGTGATGGTCGTCGAGCGACCAGAGGAAGGAAAGGAGCGCCCTGTTCAGCGGCCGGTGTACTACATCAGCGAGGTCCTCACCGAGTCGCGCCAGCGGTAGCCACAGTACCAAAAGCTAGTATACGCGGTCTTCAGGGCTCAGCGGCGCCTGCCGCACTACTTCCAGGAGCACCCGATCACGGTCGTCTCCTCAGCACCACTGCAAGACATCATCCGCAATCGCGAGGCGACCGAGCGGGTCTCCAAGTGGGCCGTCGAGATCGGCGTCCATAACATCAAATACGAGCCACAAAAGGCGATCAAGTCACAGGCACTGGCAGACTTCATCGCCGACTGGGAGGAGGCCCAGCAGCCAGAGAAGCTGTCGTACCTCCACTACTGGAGCCTGCACTTCGACGGCTCCAAGAACGCGGACGGTGCAGGCGCAGGGATAGTGTTGACTTCACCAAAGGGCGACAAGCTTCGCTACATCCTCTGCCTCGACTTCACGCCCTGCACCAACAACATGGCTGAATACGAGGCCCTACTCCACGGCATGCGAGCCGCCAAGGAGATGAACGTTAATCGCCTCCGCTGCTACGGAGATTCCGACCTTGTCGCGGGGCAAGTCACCGGCACCTGCGACGCCTTCTCCCCTACCATGGCGGCGTACCGCCAAGCGGTGGACAAGTTGGGCGGCCATTTCACCGGCTACTCTGTCGAGTGGATCGACAGACGAAAGAATGAGGAGGCTGACGTACTCTCCCGCATCGGGTCGGCTCGACTCGCGCCTCCCGCCGGCGTTTTCCTCGACATGATTACCAAGCCATCAGTCTCTCCCCCGAGGGAGATCGACATTGGGGTCCCACTACAACCAGAGGCAGCCTTGGTTGCACTCGTCAACGAGCCAGACGACTGGACCAAGCCCTACATCGCCTACCTAGAAGCCGGCACCCTGCCAGCAGACGAGACAGACGCTCGAATGATCGCTCGTCGATGCAAGTCCTACACCATCATCGACGGCGAGCTCCACAAGCGCAGCGTCACCGGCGTGTTCCAACGCTGCGTCCAACCAGCTGAAGGACGCAAAATCCTCCACGACATTCACTCAGGTGACTGCGGCCACCACGCCGCCGCTCGCTCCCTGGTCGCCAAGGCTATGCGACACGGCTTCTACTGGCCCACCGCACACGCCGACGCTGTCGACATCGTCCAGCGATGCGCCGGGTGCCAGAAGTACGCCAATCAGACGCACGTACCGAGCTCGGCGCTCAAAACAATCCCCATCACATGGCCATTCGCTGTGTGGGGCATGGACATGGTAGGCCCCTTCAAGAAGGCCCCCTCCGGCTACACCCACCTGCTAGTCGCCGTCGACAAGTTCACGAAGTGGGTGGAGGCCAAGCCAGTCCGGAAATGCGACGGGAAGACCGCCACTAAATTCTTACGCGAGCTCATATATCGCTACGGGTTCCCCAACAGCATCATCACGGACAACGGCACCAACTTCGCCAAGGGAGCCATGGACGAATTCTGCGAAGAGCACCATATCCGGCTCGGCCTCGCGTTAGTCGCCCACCCGGAGTCCAAAGGCCAGGCGGAACGGGCCAACCAAAGCATCCTACACGGCCTGAAGCCGCGACTCCAAGTACCACTCGAGCGCACCGCCGGGTGCTGGGTCGAGGAGTTGCCCTCCGTCATATGGGGGATCCGCACCTCAGTCAACAGATCGACGGGATTCACTCCCTTCTTCATGGTCTACGGCGCCGAGGCAGTCATGCCCACCGACCTCGAACACGACTGGCCGCGGGTCGTCCACTACACGGAGGCTGCAAACGAGCTTTCCCACCAAGACGGGATCGACCAACTCGATGAAGCACGCGACCTCGCTCGGTCACGCACTGCCATCTACCAGCAAGGACTCCGCCGCTACCACAGCCGGCGGGTGAAAGCTCGCACCTTCCATGAAGGCGACCTGGTGTTACGCCTCATCCAGGACAAGAAGGGCATGCACAAGCTCTCCCCTCCGTGGGAAGGCCCATTCGCTATCGGGCGCGTACTCGGCATCGACGCCTACTACCTCATCGACGTCCGCGGGGACGGCGAACTTGACGTCAAGCGACCATGGAATGTAAACCTCCTCCGGAAGTTCTACTCCTAGAGCCCCACACATGTACTCTCCAGTCGCTATGAAATAAAAAGAAACGGTTACCGCAATTTGCGCTTACTCTCCATGACTTGTGCCACTCGCACTCGTAAAAACAGTGTTACGCTAAATGCAGAAGTCAACCTTTGGTACAGCGATCGGCACGGCTAAGTAGTGCGGTGTAAGAGCACTGAATCATTTCAGGTCTTGCACCTTCCACAAAAAACGCCAACCCGGAGCCCCACTGGAGTCACCTAGCTCGACTGGTTCTACGAGCCAAGACAACTGCCCTCGCTTCTCACAGCGACCTTGGTCCTCCGCATCCTCGGCACAGCGACTCGAACGGCTAAGTACCACGCTCGGGGACTAAAGACCAGTTCGTCGCGAGCGTCCAGGGAAAACGCCAAGTAAGAGAGCATGCCCAGGACTCGCCACGCGACTGACCCCACGGGCCAGGCAGGAGTGACGCGCTCACACCAACGCGCTAAGTCCTCAACCACCCTCGAGTCGCGCCTAGAACTACCAAGTACCACGCTCGGGGACTCGGCCACCCGACCTCGTTCGCGTACGGGAAAACGGTAAAGTACAGAGCACTCAAGGGAGTCGCCTAGCGACTGGCTCTTCGAGCTCGGGCGAGTCGACTAAAACATCAAAACACATAACAACAACACATACATCATATACGAGGTAAACCCCACAAAAAGGGCGGACGCGCTCGGGGACTCGTTCAAAAATCAATCACAAACACACAACAAATACCAAAATAGACACGACGTCTCATTCAATCGCATGTTGCATTGTTTTATGTTACAAAATATGCCCGCGTGGCAGAACTTCCAATAACTCCACAAGGCAAACTACCCTACTCTGCAGGCTTCGATGACGACTCGCCAGCATCCCGGCGATTGCAGATGAACGCCGTGTATGGGTTTGATGGATACGTCGTCAGTTCACCCGCCATCGCCCCGCGAAAAGGCTGCTCGACCTTGAAGTCACGATGCGGCGGCTCGGGGTCGTTCGGCGCGACAACCGTCTCCTGGTACGGCAGGAGGTCGCCCATTGCCCAGACACGTTCCGAGTACGTGGCGGCATGTTCTTGCAACTTGAGGACCTCGGAAAGCTCCACCGCGCTAGTCGAAGATGGATACCCACTCGTCACATCGTCCACGTCGAAATCTTCGGGGAAGTGGGCGAGTCCAAGGCTCAGTGCCGTCGACGCTCCACGCCTAAACGCCGACCGCGTCATGAACTCAACGACCGCGGGCGCCTTCTCCAAATACGTCCACACCTCAACGAGGTCGCTGGGAATCACCTCCGTGGGCGATATTTCTTGGAGGTAGGCACGGATCCACGTCACCGACAGCGTCGCCGAGTCGACGAGCATGATTACGCACTGCCTCGCGTCGAGCGAGCTCGCCTCTTCTTCACTATCAATGATGCGACCTGCGAGAAGAAGACAATGATGAGTACGACGGACACCACAAAAACCACAACTATTAGAAAGGGAAGATGCACTGACCAAGAAACGGGCGGGCGAGTCCCGTGATGAAGCACTGACGCGACGTGTGGCCGTCCTGAAGCCCAGCAATAAGGACTTCCGACACCTTGCGATCCTCCTCAGCGGCCACAATGGCGGCCTTAGCTCGCCCGTCCGCCGAGCTCGCTTCTTCTCTCGCCTCCCGCAGTTCACGCTCGAGGTCGGCGATCCGCTGTTCAGCGGTACCCAGAGCAGATCGTGCCGCCACCAACTCACCAGCGGGGACAAGCCCCTGGCGAGCTTCCTCTGCCTTCGCAGCAACAACCTGAAGCCCTTTGTTCGCCTCCTGGACGATGGCCAGCTCCCTCTCCGCGCGCTGTTTCGCGGCCAATCGGTCCGCCGACTCAAGCTGCAGACCCTGCACATCACCGAAAAAGTTAGCCAAAACGAAATTCCTAAGTGCCCACCCGCTGAAATTCAGCGAGTGCGCACTCGGGGACTGGCGATCAAGAACTTCCTAAGTGCCCACTCGCTGAAATTCAGCGAGTGCGCACTCGAGGACTGGCGATCAAGAAATTCCTAAATGCCCACCCGCTAAAATTTAACGCGTGCGCACTCGGGGACTGGATGCGAAAATAAAAAGACGATAAATTATAAGAATCAAGCCGCTGCAAAGCACCGACCTGATCCTCGGGGACTGGATGTACCTGGATGGCTGCGCCAAGCATGCCATGGAGTTGTATCGCGTCCACGGACGCGAGTAACGCTGGCGTGTGCCCACGACGTTGGTCGACTTCAGCATCAGCGGTCCCAGGAGCGTGGCTCGAGGGCGCAGCTCCACTCGCGGGGGAAGGTAGCGATAGAAGCACCCGCTCCAAGGGAGGTCGCCTCCGCCATTCCAGGCAAGGAAGCGCCCTCCTTCGTAGACGCGGCTGCCTCCACCGCGGGCCCGGCCGGCGCGACTGCCGTGTCGTCAGAAATCGTGACGACGTCATCACTCTTGGCCTTCTTGCTGCCATCCGCCGACGTGACGACCTTGTCCGCCTTCCTCTTGCGGGAAGGGTCCTCCTCGCTAATGACGGGTGGCACCTTAGCCACGGTCGGATGGCCCATCCTTTTCACTCCGGTCCTGCGCATCAATCGAGTCAACAAAGAAAATAGAAATAGTTATGGAAAATAAGGAGGGGTGAGCGCACTCACTTGGCGACTGGGATGAAACGCAGTCCCGTACGGAGGTTGTCCGGTTTTTCCAGCTCAGGGCCCAGACGGCGACTGAGCCCCAACTCCAGGACGTCGCGTGCCCAAGACACGGACGGCTTCTTCGTCGTTGAGGCCGCAGCTGGCGCCTCTGGGACATCCTCGGCGGGAGCCTCCGTGCGGGGCGAAGCTGCCGTAGCCGGAGCCTCCGTGCGAGGCGAAGCCGCCACAGCCGGAGCCTCCCCCAGCCCAGAGACTGGGGCGAATGGCGGAGGCATTGAAGCCAGCGGAACTTCCACGGTCGCCGCGTCCAGCGCGGCTGTCGCTAGTGGCGCGCCGTCGCCGGCTGGGCTGGGAGCGTCTGAGCTGCTCGCCGAGTGCGACGGCGAGGCCGACTTCGACGGCCTCGTCTTCTTTTTCGGGGGGGCCCTCGCCTCCCTTTCCTTCTTCTTCTTCTTCTTTGATGGAGTGGCTTGACGGCGCGAGGTGGTCTCTGGGAGCTCGTCGTCGTCGTCATGACGTTCGAGGCTTCTGCTTGCCTTGATCTCGCGCTGTCGTTGCCCGCGGGTCTTCCGGACCAGCGGGGCGACCTCCTCTTCGGACTCGTCCTCGTCGTCCTCGTTGCCCTTGGTAGGCGGCGATTCGCCTATGTCCTGGGCGGATGGGCCCGAGCTCTCATCATCCGAAGGTGGGAGCCACCCTTCCACCACTTGGAATAACTGCGACGAATACAAAACGGAATCAGAATTACCGCGACTGCATATACTGCGACTGCGAGCAAGGTAAAGAAATTACCGTTGGAGCCGGACGCTTCGCGTTGTAGGGGGCGATCCTAGCCTGCGCATCCAGGTACACCGCCTGGGTAATCTTCTTCAACGCTGGGAGATAAGCCTCCAGCTTCCACTCGTCGAGGCAGGCCTTCATCGAGTCTCCCCGGCCCGTGTACTGGTACATGTAGTGGTCGCGCTAGGCGAGTGGAACGAGCTGCCGCCCAAGCCAGCAATTGTACAAGTTTATCGTTTGAAGGCCCTTCTTTTTTAGACCACGGATGGTCTGGAGCATCTCGTCAACGACCATCCGCTGGTCATCGGGGAGCTTGCCGACTTGGATATGGCGCGGCTCGGAACGACTAGCGGAGTACCGCGGGATCGCCACCTCGCCCTCCGGGGTCGCCTCGGCCACGTAGAACCACGACTTCTTCCAGTCACTCGCTGCCTTGGCGGGTAGCATCAGATCAAAGAAAGAAGCTTTGGACTTGAGCTGGAACGTCAAGAGCGGCTAACATTGGGCCGCCTGCCTCCTCGCGGCTGATCCGTCCGTGGAACAGATCTTGCCACAAGGGGAAGTAGGTCCGGCAGCCCAAGTAGCATTCGCAGAACGCCACGAAGATGGCGAGCTGCTCGATGCTGTGGGGGCCCAGATCTGAAGGCTGGATCCCGTAGTAGGCGCAGAAGCGCCGGAAGAATAGGGATGTAGGAAACCCTAGCCCCCGCTCGAGATGACTGGTGAAACAGACGAATTCCCTCTCTCGCGGGTTTGGGGTCGTTTCTCTGGCTGCGGGGATACGCCAACAGCCGGCTCGCAGGATCCCGGCCTCCTCGAAAGAGGCCAGTTGCGCCCTCGTGCACTTGGAACTACCCCACGGCTCGATGGAAAGGGCCATGGCCGAGAAATTGGTTGGAGATCGGGGGATTTCGGGTCGACTGGATCGCGGAGCGAAGGAAGGAAAATGCGCGCACTCGGAAGAAGTGGTGAGGAGTTGGCTCTACGATTGCCTGCCATTCCTCTTATATAGCGGGAGTTACCCGCCAAATCAGGGAGCCATTACCACGCGGTGATTACGCCGAAAGTTACCGTTGGATTACCCCAACGGCTAGTTTGACCACGCCTGACGGTCCAACTATGGCCACTCGGCTCGCCGACCCAATCACTAAGACAGTGTTTTCGCCGACTCTACTCGCCAAAGCTGCGACCTGGATCATTGGTTGTCTCCTTTATACAGGAGCCCGCCGACGATTCGACTGGGTGCCTACTCTGAAGCCGTATACTCCGACTGCCAGCAGCCACCTACGCCTAATCGACGACGGCCTCGGGGACTACTGATGTGGATATGCCTACCGGGGTATACCCAGCAGGACATTTCCGATTGGCCCAAGACCCGACGAGTGGGCCTGCAGGACGGCGAGTGGATCGAAGCCCAGCCAGGAACCGAGCGACTGGAAGCTGAAGGCCCAAGTGAGTAGATAGGCCCAGTCGGGTGAGGTTAAACGGCTACTGAAGCTTTAACCGAATCGGTTGAGATATGTAAACCCTAGGGGAGGTGAGCCTATATAAACCTCCCTATAGGGTGAGTAGAGACACGTTCCCTCATACCCCCAAGCGACTCGCCGCCTAGCCGCCGAGCTCGCCCATTGTAACACCTCCATAAAACAATATAGCAGGAGTAGGTCTTTACCCTCAGGGGGGCCGAACCTGGGTAAAACCCTGTGTCTTTGCCCTCATCTCGCACCGCAGATGGCTGGCCGCCCTTGCCCCTCGTTCTACTACTCGCTGCCGATTGCAGCATCTGCCGTGACCATCCCCACGACAATTCTAATTACTATATTATGTGTGCTTGACTATCTGTGGGATGCTTAATGCCCGTTGTCCAATTAAGGGCCCATACAACTTGATGCTTTGTTCTACATGGATAGAATCTTGTTTGCTAGAAGACCGACGACCCTCGAGTGACAAGGGGATATCATTGGGAAACTTGTTTAACTCGAGGATAACGAGGAACCATCGAGATTATTGCATTAGTTCGATCTAAGGAGCTTAATTGATAATAAACCTGAAGGATCTTAATCGTCTAGCGACTAACCATGGTTGTGGTAAACAGGCTAGTAGGATTATTGAAGTTGGGATGAAATATACCAAGTGGAGTTCCGGCTAATTATGGTGAAAACACACATACTTATAAGATTATAATTGTTACACTTATCACTCATTCACCGGCACATTCACTATCACCATGAACTGAAACTCCCCGCGCCTACTTCGTCATCTACAGAAAACAAAAAACAAATCATCCTTTACTTTTTATGCTTTTTATTTCAGAAGTTTACATTTTAGTTTTATTTAAGTACTTCCAGTTACACCCAAATTCCATTCTTATTCTCAAAACTTGCAGTCAATTCACTCGAAGACCCGTGAAAACTTTGGGTGCGACAGAGACTTCACCAATAAACATTTACCTTTGGGCTCCTTGTGGGATCGATATCTGAACTTCAAAACTGTCTACAAATGATCTGTGCACGTGCAGTCATCACATGCCAAGAGGATCGGATCGACTAGTGATTATACGGAGAGCATCATCATCTAACTTCGACCAGTTGTGGATAAGGTTGGCTAGATCGGCTTCGGCCATGGTGGGTTCACCGTCGTGCCGGTGATGGTTTTTTGGGGCGGGGCGAAGGTGCTTTGAGGGCGCGGCGAGGCTAACCTGGTCACCGGTGAGGGTCATGAGGGGGGACACCAAGTCTTGAGTTTGTTTGAAAATGTTCGGTGGGACTGGTAGGGTGGCCTAGCGCGTGATGGGGGGTGGAGTAGCCCGAAAAGGAGGGCGGGCGGCGCCACTATATGTGGGGAAGGTGGTCGATGTAACTAACACTGACAAGACGACGCCAGCATGGGTTAAGATCGACTGAATGCGCATGGGGAACCCAAACCAACATGGGAAATACGAGAATATCTGGAACCTTGTTCATACTACTGCTCTAGGAGCAATAACTGAAATAGGTACGGTAGCATGCATTAAGTACGAGTGCACTGTAACACGATGAGTCTAGTCCACTATGATCTATATTATATCGAATCTTTGCATGCAGTACCTTGCGTGTATGTTTTTGTTTATACCTGTACCAGTGTGCAAATGGTCAAATACCACACCGACGCATGCACAAGAATAGTACACGTGTTGTTTAATTGTGCAACTTGCCCTCTCCATAAAATGATTCTAGCAAAAAGACTCCCATGGCTAATTCTAGTAGTACAAGACACAAGTAAACATAAATTAATGGAATGGCCCATAGTCAGTCTCTATCCTTTCTAGAATGGCATGTCATGAAAATAGGAAAGTAAGATTGACTATTGCTTTTGCAAAGTAGTGGACCTATAAAAAATAGTTTTGCTACCCAGCAACATTTTTATGACAATATTTCTTAGACTCAAGATAAACTATGTAAACGCTCTAATATTCTAGACTCGAGAATAGAAAAGAAGATAAAAAAGCTTAGCAATGTTGGGATTTGCCAGTCTTGGTGAAATGGTGAATATTCAAAATTATCCGTACACTATATATCTATAAGTTGCATACATGCCTTGCACACGTGGGAATTGGATAATAGAAGTATTACATTATCATTTTTATATAAAATTATAATATGTGAAATAATTATAATTTTGAGCCGCGTCCGTAAAGAATTTGGTGTATATTTGGTAAGCCAACGATAGTTTTGACGACAGGTTCAACTTTTTGCTAAGATTTTGCATCTTGATAGTTTAATAAAATTAGGTCAAATTTGAGCTACAAGTAAGCGCGATACAGTGTCCTTGAATTAAATATAATTTCAGAGGTAGATGGGTTCATTTTCTTATAGTAAACAATGTCGTCGGTGTGGGTGCCCAAATATATTTGTAAAGAACAATCTCAATTTTATGAGTGATGATGAGATTGTTCTTTTCCGGAAAGATAAGTCTGCAGAATATTGGATCTCAATTCCATAAGCCAGGTTTTCAGACATATATAGTAGACCAACATGTCGTACTTACGATACCCATGTTTTATGAGTTTTTCAAATTTCCTTACTAACTCTACCCACTTGAATGAATTTATGTTGATTTATCGAAATTAAGTCAAATTTAAAACTATGAGTAAATTGTAGGTTGCCTAGAAAGTTTACGAAAAAGCTAGTGGAGGCACCCATAGGGGTTCACAATTAATATATCAGAAACCAGCGAGAGTTTTGACGACATGTTCAACTTCTTGCTAAGATTTTGCATCCCGACTATTTAACAAAATTAGGTCAAATTTAGCTACAAGTAAGCACAACTAGATTGCTCTTGAATTAAATCTTTTTGGTGGTAGATGGGTGCATCTTCTTATAGTAAACAAAGTTGTCATTGTGAGTTTCCAACTATCACGAAAGAACATTCTCAATTTTCCAAGTGATGACAAGATTGTTCTTTCCTGTAAAGAAAGTCCGAAAATAAGGATATGTATGCCTCAAAGCCAAGTTTGCAGACATATATAGTGGACCAACATGTTGTACTTGCAATTTACCATTCTTTATGAGTTCTCAAACTTCCTTACTAACTCCTCCCACTTGAATGACTTTATGCCGATTTATCAAAATTATTTCAAATTTGAACTACTACAAGTAAATCGGGGGCTGCTTTGAGAGTTTACAAAAAAAGCTTTTGGAGGTACCCATCAGGGAGGGTACAAATTAATATATCAACCCACCAAGATTTTTGATGATAGATTCAACTTCTTTGCACATTGACAATTTAACGAAATAAGGTCAAATTTGAGCTACAAGTAAGTGCAAATAGATTGCTCTTGTATTAAATGCCTTTTTGGAGGTAGATGGGTGCATCTTCTTGTACTAAACAATGTTGTCAGTGTGATTTTCCATCTATCAGGAAAGAATATTCTCATTTTTCCTAGTGATGACGAGATTGTTATTTTCCATAAAGAAAGTCTGAAGAATATGGATTTGAATATAACAAGCCAAGTTTTTAGACTTATATAATGGGATAACATGTCGTACTTACGATTATGAGTTCTCAAACTTCCTATCTAACTCCACCCACTTGAATGACATTATGCCGATTTATCGGAATTGGGTCAAATTTGAACTACTACAATTAAATCATGGGCTTCTTTGAAAGTTTACGAATAAGCTTTTGGAGGTACCCATCAGGGGTCACAATTAATATATCAAACTATCGAGCGTTTTGACGACAAGTTAACTTCTTGCTAAGAATTTGCACCTTGAAAATTTAACGAAATTAGGTCAAACTTGAGCTACAAGTAAGCGTGATATATTACTCTTGAATTTAATGTCTTTTCGAAGGTAGATGGGTGCATATTCCTGTAGTAAAAAATGTTGTCAGTGTGACTTTCCAACTATCATGAAAGAACATTGTCATTTTTCCGATTGATGATGAGATTGCTATTTTTTTAATAATATGATTTTTTATTAATTTCCAAGAATAATAATTTTTTTTGACAAACTCAAAATCTAGCTCGGCCTCGGGGTTTAAACTCCCGACAAGGACCTTTTGAGAGTTATGACAGTTGGTCAGAGCCAGGCGCAAGGTGGTGCATGGCGAGTCCTTGTTGGTGGTTCAAACACCGACGAGTGCTTCTCGGTGGTTCAACTACCGACGGGTTTGGGTCGGTGTTTGAGACCCAGAGGCCGCGCTACTTTTCAAAATTCCTAATTTTGTGTATTATTCGTGAAATTTAATAAAAATGGTATTATTTAAGCGACGAGATTTTTCTTTTCCTTAAAGAAAGTCCGAAGAATATGGATCTGAACAAGCCAAGTTTCCAGACATTTGCCACAAGGTAGGAACCACAATGTGTAAGGTGAACCTTAGCGGATGCCACATAAACCATAAGGTGTTTTTTTATCACATTGCAGATGCTAAGGAAAAAAAAATGGGCCCACTTGGCAGTGTATGACCAAGCTATAAAATTGTATGTAAAAGTTAGCATCTTCAGTTTAGTGGATCCCATGAATCATCTCGTATAGAAACTGTCTAAATGGTGGATCTTACTCGTGTACTAGTACTGTAATATACATATTCTCACCTTTTTCCACGCGATATACATGCAGAGAGAATAAAACATAGGTAGGGGAAGAGGGCAGCAGCAAAGAGATAAGAGGAGTTGAAGGAGGTTTGATGTTAGAGAAAAGTTTATGATGGGTTTCTGACAAGTGGTACTCCTGAATCTACTAGTATTAAATTTCAAGACCTATGCATGCCAAAAAATGTGTGTTTTCTCCCTCCTTTGTTGCCTCTCATCTATCCACCCCTCTCCCCTCGTGCACCGGCCTAGCCGATCTCTCTCATCCATAGCGTGGCGCTGCGCACGTGTGCCTTGGTACGGAGACTCTGTTTCTTTTTATTTTTATTTTTGAGAGGGCAGCTCTTTTTCTCTGGCGTGTTCGGCAGCCGCATTGGTGTGGACTAGGAGCAGTAGTACATAGGAAGGAAACCACTTTGGTCTTTGGTGGCAAAAAAATTCAAACTTTTTCGGTTTCGAATTTTTCACTTGCTTCCCAAACATCGGGAGGGAAGGTTATTCAAAAGGTCGACAATTCATAGTAGTATTTCTTATCTTATCTTTATCTTGTCTTATCTCTTACAGTACCATACCACTATAGTATAGTGTACGAATAACATTGAACGTTGACCATTGGATCAAGAGTGGTAAATCCAAACATTGCTAACCGTTCGATCTTGTTTTCCATTCTTTGCATCTATAAGTTTCTATTGATAGACTTTAGCACAATGAATGAACGCTATTTTGCGCAAACCTAAAAACACACTTTGTTGCTTAGTTCCACGGACCTTGTGCTAAATGCATGGACTTGGATGTAATTTTCATTTTTTATGAGGTCCTCGATGTAAGTTGTACTTCCACCGACCGTGTTAACTGAAGCACTCTCACTCCTACGGGTCCTACCACAGTTAAAACAAAATGAAATGCTCCCAATTATCACATAAAGTGTACTACAGTTTCTTATATAATTCCATTTTTCAAGCATCCTAGCTAACTTCGCACACTTGACGGACTTCTTGCTGATTTAATGGAATTAGGTCAAACTTGAGCTACAAGTAAGTGAGGTAGATTGCTATTGAATTAAATGTATTTTTGGAGGTAGATAGGTGCATCTTCTTGTAGTAAACAATGCCGTCTGTGTGAGTTTCCAACTATCAGGAAAGAACATTCTCAATTTCTCGAGTAATGACGAGATTGTTCTTTTTCGTAAAGGAAGTCCGAAGAATATGGATCTGAATACCACAAGCCAAGCTTCTAGACATATTAACTAGACCAACATGTTTCACTTACGATTTCTATGTTTAATTTTATGAGTATTCAAACTCCGTCCTACCTAACTCTACGCACTTGAATGACTTTATGCCGTCTTATCGAAATTAGGTCAAATATGAACTACAAGAAAATTGTGGGATTGGTTTGTGAGTTTTGCAATTTTTTAGGTAACCATTGTGGGTCGTTTAGTATATCACAAACCACCACCGAGATTTTTGACACCAGATTCATCTTCTAGCGAAAATTTTGCATCTTTAAAATTTAATGAAATTATATCAAACTCAAGGTACCAGTAAGCGCAATAGATTGTTCTTTAATTACTAATTCTCTTTTGGAAGGTAGATGGGTGCATCTTATTTTTAGTAAACAATGAAATCAGTGTGAGTATCCAACTATTAGGAAAGAACATTCTTAATTTTCCAAGTGATGACGAGATTGTTCCTTTCCGTAAAGCAAGTCTGGAGAATATGGATCTGAATGCCACAAGTAGACCTTTCAGATATTTATAGCGGACCGACATGTTGTACTTATGATTCCCATGTTTTATGATTTTTCAAACTTCGGCCTAGCTAAATCTACCCACTTGAATGCCTTTATGCCGATTTATCGAAATTAGGTCAATCTTGAACTAAAGGAAAATTGTAGGTTTCTTTGAATTTTTTGCGATTTTTTTGAGGAACCATCGGGGGGGGGTCATTTAATATATCACGAAACACCACCGAGAGTTTTGAAAACAGGTTCAACTTCTTGCTAAGATTTTCATCTTGACAACTTAACGAAATTTGGTCAACCTTTAGGTATGAGTAAGAATGATAGGTTGTTCTTTAATTAATTATCTTTTCGAAGGTAGATGGGTGCATTTTATTTTATTTAGTAAACAATGTTGTCGGTGTGAGTTTCCAACTATCAGGAAAGAACATTCTCAATTTTCCGAGTGATGACTAGATTGTTCCTTTCTGTAAAGAAAGTCCGAAGAATATTGGATCTGAATATGCCACAAGCGAAGCTTTCATACATATATATTGGACTGACATGTTGTACTACTTATGATTTCCATGCTTCAAGAGTCTTCAAACTTCATCCTTGCTAACTCTGCCAACTTGAATGACTTTATGCCGATTTATCGAAATTAGGTCAAATTTAAAATACAGGAAAATTGTAGGTTGCTTTGAAAGTTATGTGATTTTTTTGGAGGTAACCATCGGAGGGTCATTTAATATATCACAAACCACCACTACGAGTTTTGAAACAGGTTCAAATTCTTGCTAAGATATTGCGTCTTGACAATTTAACGAAATTAGGTCAAACTTGAGCTACATGTAAGCAAGGCATATTTCTCCTAAATTAAATGTCTTCTCAGACGTAGATGGGTGCATATTCTTCTAGTAAACAATGTTATCGGTGTGAGTTTCCAACTATCAGGAATTAACATTCTCAATTTCCCAAGTAATGAAAAGATTGTTCTTCTTCGTAAAGAAAGTCCAAAGAATATGGATCTGAATGCTCAAGCCAAGCTTCTAGACATATTAAGTGTACCAACATGTTTCACTTATGATTCCTATGTTTAATTTTATAAGTTTTCAAACTTTGTCCTAGCTAACTCTGCCCACTTGAATGCCTTTATGATGACATATCAAAATTAGGTCAAATTTGAACTATAAGAAAATTGTAGGTTTGGTTTGAAAGTTTTGCAATTTTTTTGTGGTAACCATTGGGGGTGCATTTAATATATCACAAACCATCACCGAGAGATTTGACACCAGGTTCAACTTCTTGCTAAAATTTTGCATATTGACAATTTAACGAAATTTGGTCAAACTCGAGTTACTAGTAAGCGCAATAAATTGACCTTGAATTACTAATTCTTTTTTCAAAGGTAGATGAGTGCATCTTATTTTTAGTAAACAATGCCATCGGTGTGAGTATCCAACTATCAGGAAAGAACATTCTTAATTTTCCAAGTGATGACAAGATTGTTCCTTTACGTAAAGAAAGTTTAAAGAATATGGATCTGAATGCCACAAGCAGAACTTTCAAATATTTATAGTGGACCGACATGTTGTAATTACGATTCCCATGTTTTATGATTTTTCAAACTTTGGCCTAGCTAACTCTGCCCACTTGAATGACTTTATGCCGATTTATCGAAATTAGGTCAATCTTGAAGTATAGGAAAATTGTAGGTTGCTTTAAAAGTTTTGCGATTTTTTAGGTAACCATCTAGGGGGGTCATTTAATATATCACGAACCACCGCCGAGAGTTTTAAAAACAGTTTCAACTTCTTGTTAAGATTTTTCATCTTCACAACTTAATGAATTTAGGCCAAACTTTTGGTACGAGTAAGCATGATAGATTTCTCTTGAATTGATTGTCATTTCGAAGGTAGATGGGTGCATTTTATTTTAGTAAACAATTTCGTCGGTGTGAGCTTCCACCTATTAGGAAAGAATAGTCTTAGTTTTCCGAGTGATAACGAGATTGTTCATTTCTGTAAAGAAAGTCCAAAGAATATTAGATCTAAATATGCCACAATTGAAGCTTTCATACTTATATATTGGATCGGACATGTTATTCTAATTATGATTCCCATGCTTCATGAGTCTTCAAACTTTGTTCTTGCTAACTCTGCCAACTTGAATGACTTTATGCCAATTTATCGAAATTAGGTCAAAATTGAACTACAAGAAAATTTTATGTGATTTTTTTGGAGGTAACCATCGGAGGGTCATTTAATATATCACAAACCACCACTGAGAGTTTTGAAAACATGTTCAACTTCTTGCTAAGATTTTGCATCTTGACAATTTAACGAAATTAGGTCAAACTTGAGCTACTAGTAAGCGCGATAGATTGCTCTCGAATTAAATATCATTTCAGAGGTATATGTGTAGATCTTCTTTTAGTAAACAATGCCGTTGGTGTGAGTTTCCAACTATCAGGAAAGAACATTCTCAATTTCCCGAGTAATGACGAGATTGTTCTTGTTTGTAAAGAAACTCCGAAGAATATGGATCTAAATGCCACAAGCCAAGCTTGTAGACATATTAAGTGGACCAACATGTTTCACTTACGATTCCTATGTTTAATTTTATGAGTTTTCAAACTCCATCCTAGCTAACTCTGCCCACTTGAATGACTTTATGCCGACTTCGAAATTAGGTCAAATTTGAACTACAAGAAAATTGTAGGCTTGATTTGAAAGTTTTGCGATTTTTTGAGGTAACCATTGGGGGCATTTATTATATTACAAACCACCACCGAGAGTTTTGACACCAGGTTCAACTTCTTGCTAAAATTTTAAATCTTGACAATCTAACAAAATTAGGTCAAACTCGAGCTACTAGTAAGCGCAATAGATTGCTCTTGAATTACTAATTCCATTTTGAAGGTAGATGGGTCCATCTTCTTTTTAGTAAACAATGACATTGTTGTGAGTATCTAGCTATCAGGGAAGAACATTCTTAATTTTCTGAGTGGTGATGAAATTGTTCCTTTTCGTAAAGAAAGTCTGAAAAATATGGATATGAATGCCACAAGCAGACCTTTTAAATATTTATAGTGGACTGACATGTTGTACTTACATGATATCAAGAGTATTTGGGCATCACCTATGTATATGTCAAACCTATCTTTAAACTGAGACCCACTTGCTACACCATAAGCTAGTTGATTGCACCAAAATGTATCTACTCAAACTTGTCCATAAGATAGGATCCACATGTTAGAGCTACCGTCTTGTAGTTCCGTGATTGTAATTTTTTTATATTATGATAATTATTTTTTCAGCTCACCCAATACTTCATGGATGTGGCTCAAAATTATTATTATTTTTTGAGCTTCACCTATTATAATTATAATTTATATAAAAATGATATGGCATACTTTCATTATCTGATTCTCCCATGCAAGTCTCTTCTATTTCTACATCAAATATTGTATCTTAGAAGAAATGGTTTTTAGTACTCACGTGGAGACGAAGAGGCTACCTGTCATGGACTAGACCTTCTTCCTCCTCTCTTCGCGACTATAGTTCTTCTCTGCCAGATTGCTTTGCTCGTTCTCGTTCCTTTTTGATGTGCTACTTCACCCCCATGACCAGGAACAAGTCCTGCCACAGAAGGGCTCGTGCCGTGACGGTGAAGCTGGCTGAAGACAAGAAATCGCCTTGTCATTCTACCGCGATCAATAGGTCCCAGTCGAATCCCTTGACTACAGGGGAGAGTTCTTCAACTCAAGGTTATTCAAAGCCACCACAGCCAGTGATAGATACCTTTAGGTAAATATCCGTGCTTGCGCAACTTTCCACGTCTTTGACTATTTCTTGATTCGCCCATTTACCTACTAGAACATTCTTCCTCATTATTTTTTAGGTCGGGTGGTCTTCGAATTCCCTCAGCACTCCTGCCTGCAGAAACATCTTCACCGTCGTCGATGGAGGATGATACCTTCAGGTAAATATCCGTCCTTGAGAAACTTTCCATGTATTTGACCATTTATTGATTCACTCATTTTCCCTACTACTAGTACATTCTTTATCAACATTCTGTTAGGTTGGACAGTCTTCGCATTCCCGCGGAAATCCTGCATGTAGAATCATCTTCACTATCACTGATGGAGGCCGAACGATACAGCCGCGAGGTAAAAAATTATGGTTTTGTGTCCCTCTTCCTTGATAGTTCTCTAGGTACAATTCTGAGTTTTTGCTCCATGTTCATCTGACAGAATATTGGCCTCGAGATCGAGTTTATGGTGAAAACGTGATGGCCGATTTTTGCGCCATGACAGCGGACAGAAGTGCCCTCATCAAGGAGTGCACTATACTTTACTCCTAACTCGCCGCTGACAAGGTCGGGCTTAGCCTCCTCAGGAATCTCACCATGGAATACTTGATTGAGCATGCCGACCTGAAGTGGCGGAACATTGGCATGGTGGAGATGTTGGGCATCTGCATCAAATGGATCTAGGACCTCGACGACCAGAAAGACAAACTCCTGGTCGAGCTAGCAAAGCTAAAGCATGAAGCTGTGGTCGATCTCCATCAATGAGCCAGCACATGGAAGACCTTAAGTTAGTACTCCATATTTTTTCACAATATAATCTTATTTACAGTGGTAAAACAACTTACTAAATAGGCATATATTATGAAACGGAGGGAGTAGTTCATGATATGATAATATAGATTGCAAAATGGCCCCAGTAAATTGAAAAACCTTTATTTAGTAGTATGAAGTTATGATCGTGTACTTGCTGGTAAAGAATTTGGTTGGTTGGTGAATGTCACATGAATCACCAGCCATAATGTTTCCAGAGCCAAATTTGGTGTGATCATCTTTCTTACTGTAGTATACTCCGTAGTTACTTATTACTATCGCTTCCATCCCGAGCGGTATAGTTTACCAAATTTGCGATCAAATTATTTTCTTGATCTACGTATTTGCCTAAAAAAGGAATGGATGTAGTATACTAGTATTCCTAGTTTTTTTCGAAAAGGGGAGTCTACCGAGAGTATGAGTGCTTGAAGCATAGGTTGTGCCCGTGACTGTGTATAGCTTTTTCATAGTACGGACTAGGGAGTCTACACCTGGTAAAGGCTGTTCGTGTGTTCATACCTCCCATCGCATTTGATGCACTTCTTCTAACTTGGCTCCTAGCTAGTGTAGCAATAGAGTAGATGATGGGGATACGCCTACTGGGGTATACTCAGCAGGACGTTTCCGACTGGCCCGAGGGCTGGCGAGTGGGCCTACAGAACGGCGAGTGGATTGAAGCCCAGCAAGGTACCGAGCGACTGGAAGCTGAAGGCCCAGGCGAGTAGATAGGCCCAGTCGGATTAGGTTAAACGACTAGTGAAGCTGTAACCGAATCGGTTGAGATATGTAAACCCTAGGGGAGGTGAGCCTATATAAACCTCCCTATGGGTTGAGTAGAGACACGTTCCTTCATACACCCAAGCGACTCGCCGCCTAGCCGCCGAGCTCGCCCATTGTTACACCTCCGTAATACAATCTAGCAGGAGTAGGTCTTTACCCTCCGGGGGGGCGAACCTGGGTAAAACCCTGTGTCTTTGCCCTCATCTCGCACCACAGATGGCTGGCCGCCCTTGCCCCTCGTTCTACTACTCGCTGCCGATTGCAGCATCTGCCGTGACCATTCCCACGAAAGTGGCGCCCACCGTGGGGCCTGGCCGGTCTGGCCGGTGTTCTGCGGCGAGATCCAATCTGCCCATCAACGAGACGGTCGCCACCGGCCGCATGATAGAGATCGGCGAGATGCTCCAGATCTTGCCGAGCAGCTACGTCCCGGCGGCGCGACCCGTCACGCAAAGCGTGATCCTGCCAATCGGCACGATCAGCCTCTTCGTCGGCCTCACCGACGTCATCGTCTCGGAGGACTCGGCTCGCATCCGCGAGTCGCCGCCACGCGATCGGCTCTCCGAGAGCCAGGTTCGCACGATCCACTGCCTTGCCTCCGAGTACAACTCGGCCCACAACAACGTGGCCGGGAATTCAGTGGCCGCAGAAGATGCGGCCCTCACCGACGACGCCGACTCGGCGACCCCGGCGTCACTCGCCGGATCCATCACCGCGGCCTCATCCGCGGGCTCCATCGCCCAGGTCTCCAACGCGGGAGACTTCGAGGACCCCTCCATCCTCGGGATCTTCGAATTCGACTCCGGGTCGGAGAACTCCGCCGACCTCCGCGATGGAGCCAGTCGCCACGCCGCGGCTTACATGGCCACCGGCACCGATCCGCCGGAGGATCCTTTCTCCACCCCAATCCCTCCTAACGCCACGGCAACGGAGGTCGAGGAACTCCGCTTGAAACTGGCGGAGGCGGTACGCAAGGAGCAGGCCGAGCGCGAAAAATTTCGCCTCGAGCAGGTGACGGCGCAGGAGCTGTCACGCTACCACCAGCAGCGGATCAGGTCACCTTTGAACCCCACCGTTCAAGGGCGTGCCCTGAACTTCGACGACGAAAACGACCCGGCCCGCATAGCCGAGCGCGCGATCTGCGAGAACGCGCCACCAGGAGGAAGCGCCCGGCCCCCGCCAGGATCGACGGTGATGGGTGCCCCACCACCACCCAACCGCACCCCTCCCAGGGACCAGCCGCGGATAGTTGTCTCCTCACGGGAGCGAGACGCAAATGGCCTCCCACTGTTCTCCACCCCGATGGACAACCTTGTGGCAGGCCGAGCAGCAGCCGATAGCATCACGGCCACTGGCGACGGCGCCTTACAGATCCAGTACGTCAGGGCCCTGCTTGCGAAGGCCGTGGAGCAGCAAAAAGCGGGCGCCGACTCGCAAGGTCGAGTATACTCGCGTTCCTCGGGAAGCAGAGCGGCCTCCAGCGGCCGCCCAGCGGCGGCAAATACCCTCAATTGCCCGCCACCAGAGCCACTGCAGCTCCAACACCGACCCACGAACGCGGCACTCTCCACCAACGACCCCAGGCCGGCGACCAACTTCGTCGCCGCTAACGGACAACCCATCGATGCCCGCACCCACATCATCAACAACCAAAGCTGGCGCGCACGCCAGCCCGACGACTTGCGGCACACCCTAACTAATCGCCGCGATGGCGAGCCTATGGGGTCGCTCAGTCGACTTGGGCCTAAGTGCTTCGGACCAATGATCCGAGGCGAGAAGTACCCGCCAAACTTCAAGGCGCCAAAGGAGATAGAAAAATACGACTCCTCGTACGACCCCGCAGTCTGGCTCGACACATACCTCATGGCAATGGGGATCGCGGGTCACACTGACCTACTCGCCGCCCGTTACCTCCCACTGATGATGGAGGGGACGTGCAGGCAGTGGATCAACACTCTCCCCCAGGACAGTATCGACTCCTAGGAGGAAATGCGCGACGCCTTCGTCAGGCACTTCGAGTGCTCCTACACCCGCGCCACCACCATTGAGGACCTGGAACGATGCGTCCAGGGACCCCGTGAGTCGACCCGCAACTGGGTCCAACGGTGGCAAGAGCTTTGGTACAACGCGGTCGGCATCCAACCGGACACCGCGATCCATTGCTTCAAGACCTCGTGCCGCTACGAGCCTCTAGTCGCCAAGCTCAAGCGACACTCCCGCACACTCGACAACATCCCCGACCTCCTCGAGATCGCCAAACGGTACGCCGAGGAAGATCCAAACCAGGAAACTGACGACGAGTCAGGAGGGCAACGCCGCACGGGCGGCAACGACAGCGGACGCCGAACCGACCTACGCTACAGCGGCACCCGCCTCACTGGCAAGCGCCGCAGCGACGGGCGAGTCGACTTCGTCGCCAACGCTGGGCACGCACAGCGCGAGCTCAAGAGCTACCGCCGCGACGGAGGGCAACGGCGCGATGGCGGCAATTACAAGAACAAGCCAAGGTTCGATCCCGCGGCCCTCCTTAACCAACCATGTGCGTTCCATAGCAGGGAAGGGAAGCCCGCAACGCACACCACCGCCGACTGCCACACCCTCAGGGAAATCGAGAAGGCACGACAAGCGCGGGAGGACACCGACAACGACCCGCCAAATGGCGGAAAATTCGGCAAAGTAGCCGGCTCGCTCCACACCTTCACAGGCTTCAACACGAAGCGCGAGAAGAAGGTCATCGCCCGCGCTGTCGCCGTCAATGCGGTGGCCCAAACAGACGTCCCCCAGTTCCTGAACTGGTCGGAACAGCCCATCACCTGGAGCCGGCAAGACCACTCGCCACGCATCGAGTACCCAGGACGAGTCGCCTTGGTGGTCAAGCCCAAGGTTGGCGACTACTGGCTCCCCAAGACACTGATGGACGGCGGCAGCTCCATCAACATCCTCTACCTCGACACCTTCAGGCGGTTGCGGCTCCCGCAGTCGATGATCGAGACAACCCACACCACGTTCCACGGCATCGTCCCCGGTCGGAAGGCGTATCCGATCGGCAAAGTCACGCTGCCAGTCACTTTCGATACTCCGGCAAACTTCTGCACCGAGCGGATCGTCTTCGAGCTGGTGCCCTTCGACAGCCCTTACCACTGCGTCCTGGGGCGCCAGGCGTTCGCTAAATTCATGGCAGCGCCCCACTACGCGTACAACGCGATGAAGCTCCCCGGGCCGTGCGGCGTCATCACCATGAACGGCGACCCCGACATGGCCGCCGAATGCGAGGCCAATGGAGCCGAACTCGCCGACGCCGTCATCGCGGCAGAGACTAATCACGCCGACGAGCTCGCCAAATACGCGAGCGGGGTCAACAATGACGACCCCACAATACTCAAGAAGCCCAACTCAGAGGGCACAAACACCTCAACCTTTGATGCCACGACGCACACTCGCACCGTCGAGCTGGTCCCAGGCGACTCCAGCCAGACGGTGACGATCGGGACAGGCATGAGCGCAGCATAGGAAGGCGCGCTCATCGAGTTCCTTCGTGAGAATAGGGACATCTTCCAATGGAAACCCTCTGACATGCCCGGTGTCCCTAGGGAGCTCGCTGAGCACAAACTAAATGCCGACCCCAAAGTGCGACCTGTCAAGCAGTCGCTACGGCCCTTCAATGAAGAAGTCCGTCGAGCAATCGCCGAGGAAGTGCAGCGTTTACTCGCTGCCGGCTTCATCCGGCCAATCAAATACTCCAAGTGGCTGGCAAACCCAGTCCTGGTCGAGAAGAAAAAGGGACCTGGAGAATGTGTATCGACTACACAAACCTGAACAGCGCCTGCCCAAAGGAGCAGTTCGTCCTCCCGCGGATCGATCAGATAATCGATTCAACCGCGGGTTCGGAGTCGCTATGTTTCCTCGACGCCTACTCCGGGTACAACCAGATCAAAATGGCTGTGGAAGACGAGGAGAAGACGGCGTTCATCACGCCATTCAGAGCCTTCTGCTACACCGCCATGACCTTCGGCCTCAAGAACGCCGGGGCAACCTACCAGCGGTGCATGCAAGAATGCCTCGCGAGCCAAATTGGCCGCAACATCCACTTCTACATCGACAACGTGGTCGTGAAATCCGCTCGCCAAGGCGACCTACTCGCCGACCTGGCGGAAACCTTCGCCAATCTGCGAAGGTACAAGATAAAGCTCAACCCGGGCAAGTGCACCTTCGGTGTACCCGCCGGACAACTACTGGGGTACGTCGTCTCCAAACGAGGTATCGAGGCGAACCCAACAAAGATCGACACGATCACCCGGCTCGGCAAACCCGAGTGCCTGCGTGACGTCCAGAAGCTGGTCGGGCGAGTAGCGGCTCTCAGTCGCTTCATCCCCCGCCTGGGCGAAAAGGCGATGCCCCTATACCGCCTGATGCGCAAGAACCCCACCTTCCAGTGGGACAAGGAGGCGGACGACGCGCTCCGCGACCTCAAAAAGGTGCTACTCGCCGCACCACTACTCGTCGCCCCCGCCGACAAAGAACCTATGCTGGTTTACGTCGCGGCGTCCGAGCGCGTCGTTAGTGCTGTGATGGTCGTCGAACGACCAGAGGAAGGAAAGGAGCGCCCGGTTCAGCGGCCGGTGTACTACATCAGCGAGGTCCTCACCGAGTCGCGCCAGCGGTACCCACAGTACCAAAAGCTAGTATACGCGGTCTTCAGGGCTCAGCGGCGCCTGCCGCACTACTACCAGGAGCACCCGGTCACGGTCGTCTCCTCAGCGCCACTACAAGACATCATCCGCAACCGCGAGGCGACCGGACGGGTCGCCAAGTGGGCCGTTGAGATCAGCGTCCACAACATTAAATACGAGCCACGAAGGGCGATTAAGTCACAGGCACTGGCAGACTTCATCGCCGACTGGGAGGAGGCCCAGCAGCCAGAGAAGCTGCCGTACCTCCATTACTGGAGCCTGCACTTCGACGGCTCCAAGAAAGCGGACGGTGCAGGAGCGGGGATAGTGTTGACTTCACCAAAGGGCGACAAGCTCAGCTACATCCTCCGCCTCGAATTCACGCCCTGCACCAACAACATGGCTGAATACGAGGCCCTACTCCACGGCATGCGAGCCACCAAGGAGATGAACGTCAATCGCCTTAGATGCTACGGAGATTCCGACCTCGTCGCGGGGCAAGTCGCCGGCACCTGCGACGCCATCTCCCCTACCATGGCGGCGTACCGCCAAGAGGTGGACAAGTTGGGCGGCCACTTCACCGGCTACTCTGTCGAGTGGATCGACAGGCGAAAAAATGAGGAGGCCGACGCCCTCTCTCGCATCGGGTCGGCTCGACTCGCACCACCCGCCGGCGTGTTCCTCGACACAATCTCCAAACCATCAGTCTCTCCCCCGAGGGAGATCGACATCGGAGTCCCACTCCAACCAGAGGCAGCCTTGGTCGCACTCATCACCGAGCCAGACGACTGGACCAAGCCCTACATCGCCTACCTGGAAGCCGGCACCCTGCCAGCAGACGAGACAGACGCTCGAATGATCGCTCGCCGATGCAAGTCTTACACCATCATCGACGGCGAGCTACACAAGCGCAGCGTCACCGGCGTGTTCCAACGTTGCGTCCAACCGGCTGAAGGACGCAAAATCCTCCACGACATTCACTCAGGTGACTGCGGCCACCACGCCGCCGCTCGCTCCCTGGTCGCCAAGGCTATGCGACACGGCTTCTACTGGCCCACCGCACACGCCGACGCTGTCGACATCGTCCAGCGATGCGCCGGGTGCCAGAAGTACGCCAATCAGACGCGCGTACCGAGCTCGGCGCTCAAAACGATCCCCTTCACTTGGCCATTCGCCGTGTGGGGCATGGACATGGTAGGCTCCTTCAAGAAAGCCCCCTCCGGCTACACCCACTTGCTAGTCGCCGTCGACAAATTCACCAAGTGGGTGGAGGCCAAGCCAGTCCGGAAATGCGACGGGAAGACCGCCACTAAATTCCTACGCGAGCTCATATACCGCTACGGGTTCCCAATAGTATCATCACGGACAACGGCACAAACTTCGCCAAGGGAGCAATGTCCGAATTCTGCGAAGAGCACCACATCCGACTCGATCTCGCGTCAGTCGCCCACCCGGAATCCAACGGCCAGGCGGAACGAGCCAACCAAAGCATCCTCCACGGCCTGAAGCCGCGACTCCAAGTACCACTCGAGCGCACCGCTGGGTGCTGGATCGAAGAGTTTCCCTCCGTCATCTGGGGAATCCGCACCTCGGTTAACAGATCGACGGGATTCACTCCCTTCTTCAAGGTCTACGGCGCCGAAGCAGTCATGCCCACCGACCTCGAACACGACTCGCCGCGGGTCGTCCATTATACGGAGGCCGCAAACGAGCTGGCCCGCCAAGATGGGCTCCACCAGCTCGACGAAGCACGCGACCTCGCTCGGTCACGCACCGCCATCTACCAGCAAGGACTCCGACGCTACCACAGCCGACGGGTGAAAACCCGCACCTTCCAGGAAGGCGACCTGGTGTTACGCCTCATCCAGGACAAAAAGGGCATGCACAAGCTCTCCCCTCCGTGGGAGGGCCCGTTCGCTATCGGGCTCGTACGCGGCAACGACGCCTACTACCTCATCGACGTCCGCGGGGATGGCGAACTCGACGTCAAGCGACCATGGAATGTAAACCTCCTCCGGAAGTTCTACTCCTAGAACCCCACACATGTACTCTCCAGTCGCTATGAAATAAAAGAAACGGTTACCGCAAATTGCGCCTACTCTCCATGACTTGTGCCACTCGCACTCGTAATAACAGCGGTACGCTAAAACGCAGAAGTCAACCTTTGGTACAGCGATCGGCACGGATAAGTAGTGCGGTGTAAGAGCACTGAATCACTTCAGGTCTTGCATCGTCCACGAAAAACGCCAACCCGGAGCCCCATTGGAGTCGCCTAGCTCAATTGGTTTTACGAACCAAGACAACTGCCCTCGCTTCTCACAGCGACCTTGGTCCTCCGCATCCTCGGCATAGCGACTCGAACGGCTAAGTACCACGCTCGGGGACTGAATACCAGTTCGTCGCGATCGGTCAGGGAAAACGCCAAGTAAGAGAGCATGCCCAGGACTCGCCACGCGACTGACACCACGGGCCAGGCAGGAGTGACGCGCTCACACCAACGCGCTAAGTCCTCAACCACCCTCGAGTCGCGCCAAGAACTACCAAGTACCACGCTCGGGGACTCAGCCACCCGACCCCGTTCGCGTACGGGAAAACGGTAAAGTACAGAGCACTCAAGGGAGTCGCCTTGCGACTGGCTCTCCGAGCTCGGGCGAGTCGACCACATCAACAAAACACATGATAACAACACACATCATATACGAGGTAAACCCCACAAAAGGGCGGACGCGCTCAGGGACTCGTCCAAAATCAATCCAAAGCACACAAACAAATAGCAAAATAGATACGACGTCCCAATCAATCGCATATTGCATTGTCTTATGTTACAAAATATGCCCGCGTGGCAGAACTGCTGCTAACACTTCAAGACAAACTACCCTACTCTGCAGGCTTCGATGACGACTCGCCAGCATCCCGGCGATTACGGATGAACGCGGTGTACGGGTTTGATGGATACGTCGTCAGTTCACCCGCCATCGCCGCGCGAAAAGGCTGCTCGACCTTGAAGTCACGATGCGGCGGCTCGGGGTCGTTCGGCGCGACGACCGTTTCCTGGTAGGGAAGGAGGTCGCCCATCGCCCAGACACGCTCCGAGTACGTGGCGGCACGCTCCTGCAACTTGAGAACCTCGGATAGATCCACCGCGCCAGTCGACGATGGATACCCACTCGTCACATCGTCAAGGTCGAAATCTTCGGGGAAGTGGGCGAGTCCAAGGCTCAGTGCTGTCGACGCTCCACGCCGAAACGCCGACCGCGTCATGAACTCAACGACCGCGGGCGCCTTCTCCAAATATTCCCACACCTCAACGAGGTCGCTGGGAATAACCTCCGTGGGCGACATTTCTTGAAGGTAGGCGCGGATGCACGTCGCCGACAACGTAGCCGAGTCGACGAGCATGCTTACGCACTGCCTCGCGTCGAGCGAGCTCGCTTCTTCTTGGCTACCAATAACGCGACCTGCGAGAAGGAGACAATGATGAGTACGACGGACACCACAAAAACCACAACTAACGGAAAGGGAAGATGCACTCACCAAGCAACGGGCGGGCGAGTCCCGTGATGAAGCACTGAAGCGACGTGTGGTCGTCCTGAAGCCCAGCAATAAGGACTTCCGACACCTTGCGATCTTCCTCCGCGGCCGCAATGGCGGCCTTAGCTCGCCCGTCCGCCGAGCTCGCTTCTTCTCTCGCCTCCCGCAGTTCGCGCTCGAGGTCAGCGACCCGCTGTTCAGCAGCACCCAGAGCAGATCGCGCCGCCACCAACTCACCAGCAGGGACAAGCTCCTGGCGAGCTTCCTCTGCCTTCGCAGCAACAGCCTGAAGCTCTTTGTTCGCCTCCTGGATGGTGGCCAGCTCCTTTTTAGCACGCTGTTTCGCGGCCAATCGGTCCGCCGACTCAAGCTGCAAACCCTGCATATCATCAAAAAGTCAGTAAAAACGAACTTCCTAAGTGCCCACCCGCTGAAATTTAGCGAGTACGCACTCGGGGACTGGCGATCAAGAAATTCCTAAGTGCCCACCCGCTGAAATTTAGCGAGTGCGCACTCGGGGACTGGCGATCAAGAAATTCCTAAGTGCCCACCCGCTGAAATTCAGTGAGTGCGCACTCGGGGACTGGCGATCAAGAAATTCCTAAGTGCCCACCGCGCTAAAATTTAGCGCGTGCGCACTCGGGGATTGGATACGAAAATAAAAGACGAGAAATTATAAGAATCAAGCCGCTGCAAAGCACCGACCTGATCCTCGGGGACTGGATGTACCTGGATGGCTGCGCCAAGCATGCCATGGAGTTGTATCGCGTCCACGGACGCGAGTAACGCTGGTGTGTGCCCACGACGCTGGTCGACTTCAGCATCGTCGGTCCCCGGATCGAGGCTCGGGGGCGCAGCCCCGCTCGCCGTGGCCGCCTTGGTCACGAAGCGGGGGAAGGTAGCGATAGAGGCACCCGCTCCAAAGGAAGTCGCCTCCACCGTTCTAGGCAAGGAAACGCCCTTCTTCGTAGACGCGGCTGCCTCCACCGCAGGTCCGGCCGGCGCGACCGCCGTGTCGTCAGAGACAGTGACGATTTCGTCGCCCTTGGCCTTCTTACTGCCATCCGCTGAGGCGACGACCTCGTCCGCTTTCCTCTTACGGGAAGGATCCTCCTCGCTATCGGCGGAGGGTACCTGGGCCACGGTCGGGTGGCCCATCTTTTTCACTCCGGTCCTGCACATCAATCGAATCAATAAATACAATTGAAATAGTTATGGAAAATAGGGAAGGGTGAACGCACTCACTTGGCGACTGGGATGAAACGTAGCCCTGTGCGAAGGCCGGCCGGTTTTTCCAGTTCGGGGCCCAGTTGGCGACTGAGCCCCAGTTCCAGGACGTCGCGTGCCCAAGACACGGACGGCTTCTTCGTCGTTGAGGCCGCGGCTGGCGCCTCTGGGACACCCTCGGCGGGGGCTTCCTCGCGAATTGGAGCCGCTGCACCCGGAGCCTCCTTGCGGGGCGAAGCCGCCACAATCGGGACCTCCTTGCGAGGCGAAGTCGCTGCAACCGGAGCTTTCCCTAGCCCAGAGACTGGCGCGAATGGTGGAGGCATCGAGGCCAGCGGCACTTCCACGGTCGGCGTGTCTAGCGCGGTTGTCGCTGGGGGCGCGCCGTCACCGGCCGAGCTGGGAGTATCGGAGCTGCTCGTCGAGTGCGGCGGCGAGGCCATCCTCGACGGCTTCGTTTTCCTCTTCGGGGGGGCCCTCGCTTCCTTTTCCTTCTTCTTCTTCTTCGAAGGAGTGGCCTGGCGGCGCGAGGTGGTTTCTGGGAGCTCGTCATCGTCATCGTGACGCTCGAGGCTTCTGCTCGCTTCAATTTCGCGCTGATGTTGCCCGCGGGTTTTCCGGACCAGCGGGGCGATTTCCTCTTCGGACTCGTCCTCGCCGTCCTCGTTGCCCCTCGCGGGTGGCGATTCGCCTATGTCCTGGGCGGATGGCCCCGGGCTCTCATCATCAGAAGGTGGGAGCCACCCTTCCACCACTTGGAATAGCTGCGATGAATACAAAACAGAATCAGAATTACCGCGACTGCTTACGCTGCGACTGCGAACAAGGTAAAGAAATTACCGTTGGAGCCGGACGCTTCGCGGTGTAGGGGGCGACCCCGGCCTGTGAATCCAGGTACACCGCCTGGGTGATCTTCTTCAACACTGGGAGATAATCCTCCAGCTTCCACTCGTCAAGGCAGGCCTTCGTCGAGTCTCCCCGGCCCGTGTACTGATACATGTAGTGGTCGCGTTGGGCGAGTGGAACGAGCCGTCGCCCAAGCCAGCAATTGTACAAGTTTATCGTCTGAAGGCCCCTCTTTTTCAGACCACGGATGGCCTGGAGCATCTCGTCAACGACCATCCGTTGGTCGTCGGGGAGCTTGCCGACTTGGAGATGGCGCGGCTCGGAACGATTGGCCGAGTACCGCGGGATCGCCACCTCGTCCTCCGGGGTCGCCTCGGCCACGTAGAACCATGACTTCTTCCAGTCGCTCGCTGCCTTGGCGGGTAGCATCAGATCAAAGAAAGAAGCTTTGGACTTGAGCTGGAACGTCAGGCCGCCCGCGGCTAGCATTGGGCCGCCTGCCTCCTCGCGGTTGATCCGTCCATGGAACAGATCTTGCCACAAGGGAAAGTAGGGCCGTCAGCCCAAGTAGCACTCGCAGAACGCCACGAAGATGGCGAGCTGCTCAATGCTGTGGGGACCCAGATCTGAAGGCTGGATCCCGTAGTAGGCGCAAAAACGCCGGAAGAACAAAGACGTGGGAAACCCTAGCCCCCGCTCGAGATGACTGGTGAAACAGACGAATTCCCTCTCTCGCGGGTTTGGGGTCGTTTCTCCGGCTGCAGGGATACGCCAATAGCCGGCTCGCAGGATTCCAGCCTCCTCGAAAGAGGCCAGCTGCGCCCTCGTGCACTTGGACCTGCCCCATGGTTCGGTGGGAAGGGCCATAGCCGAGAGGTTGGTTGGAGATCGGAGGATTTCGGGTCGATTGGATCGCGGAGCAAAGGAAGGAAAATGCGCGCACTCGGAAGAAGTGGTGGGCAGTTGTCTCTACGATTGCCTGCCATTCCTCTTATATAGCGGGAGTTACCCGCCAAATCAGGGGGCCGTTACCGCATGATGATTACGCCGAAAGTTACCGTTGGATTACCCCCAACGGCTAGTTTGACCACGCCTGACGGTCCAACTCCAGCCACTCGGCTCGCTAGGTCAATCACCACGACCGCGTTCCGCCGACTCGACTCGCCCAAGACGCGACTTGGTTCACCGGATTTTCTTCTTCATACAGGAGCCCGCCGACGATTCGACTGGATGCCTACTCTGAAGCCGTATACTCCGACTGCCAGCAGCCACTTACGCCCAATCGACGACGGCCTCGGGGACTACTGATGGGGATACGCCTACTGGGGTATACTCAGCAGGACATTTCCGACTGGCCCGAGGGCTGGCGAGTGGGCCTGCAGAACGGCGAGTGGATTGAAGCCCAGCAAGGTACCGAGCGACTGGAAGCTGAAGGCCCAGGCGAGTAGATAGGCCCAGTCGGATTAGGTTAAACGACTACTGAAGCTGTAACCGAATCGGTTGAGATATGTAAACCCTAGGGGAGGTGAGCCTATATAAACCTCCCTATGGGGTGAGTAGAGACACGTTCCTTCATACACCCAAGCGACTCGCCGCCTAGCCGCCGAGCTCGCCCATTGTAACACCTCCGTAATACAATCTAGCAGGAGTAGGTCTTTAACCTCCGGGGGGCCGAACCTGGGTAAAACCCTGTGTCTTTGCCCTCATCTCGCACCGCAGATGGCTGGCCGCCCTTGCCCCTCGTTCTACTACTCGCTGCCGATTGCAGCATCTGCCGTGACCATTCCCACGACAGTAGATATCACCAATTTTTTCGAGGGCTAAAGATCACCAAATTTTGAATTACATTGGTGGGTTTTTCTTTAAACTAACCCGATGCCACGCGCAATTCAGAAGTTTCGAACATACCACCAGCACCATTGATACATATAAAAGGCGTCTTATCCCACATCTCCTAAGAATATGGCCATGCACCGCTCTCCCTCCTCGTCACCACAACCTCCTCACCAGGTACCGTAGTGAGCAAAGAAACAACTCCCTTGAGTTTAGCAAGACGCAACGGCTTCCCCACTCTAACGACCACGACTTTGGAGCGTGCCCAGCATCCCCGGCAAACAGGATACCATCGCTGCAAAGTCCCATCACCTTCACAGACTCCCTCATCTCTGGCACCAGAGAGATGGGCAAACGATGCGCCCGCCCGATCGACCGCACCAATGCGAAGCGTAAACCCGTCTCCTCCCTAGAGGAAGGTTGTTGAACACTTTATGCTCTCTTTTGTTATGCATTTGATTACTATCAAAAGTACTTCGTTGCTTGTTGTACTGCATTCTTGCTCATATACTCGATCGTTACTAAAGTTTGGTAGAGCGTTCCTTACAATCGTTATGAAACTCCTCTGACATCTGTGGAATTTCTTCTAAAATGATTCTTGTTGGGGCGTAAAGGTCACAAATAGCACAACTGGTCTTTGTCAAATCTTGCTGACATTCTGAGACGAATTAGTATGTCATGGCTCCTTGTTTAGAGTATAACCAGGCGGGCATCGAGTGCCCTTCATCTACTAAGAAAATCAGTTTGATTCGATCTGTTCAGTTTTTTTCTTTAAAACCTGACACCATGCAAGCTATGTTATCATTATTATAGTCAAGCCTACAGATTGGTCGATTACATTGAAATTTCGTGTGGTTTCTTATCACTCAGGGTGCCATATGGTTAGACTAGCAGAAGTAATTTACTGTACTAGAGTTGTGATGGGATTCATTTCTTTTCGAGCTATCAACTACCGCAAGTACTACTAAAATAATTTGCTCTTTTGCACATGATTCCATGATAAATCTCAAAAGCTATTTGCTTCCAATGTAGGAAACAGAGTCAGAACAAGGTCTTAGACTCTACTTAATTTAGTTGAAAGCGACAACCAGGCGAAAAAAGACAATAATGCAGAACACCGACATCAAAAATTTCGTCCTAATCCGCACCAGTGGGTCAAGTTGCATTGGCAGCTACGAATAAAAAAATACAAATCCCACAGCCGCCTGTAGCCAATCCGGTTACCCAACAACAATTGGAAGAAGAACCAGGTTCAATAGCAGCTTCTCAGCAACGAACTTTAGTACTGACAAAGACATATACTCCCTTGCAAATAAGTGTGACACCAAATTGATATTTTGATGTAACTTTTTTTAGTTGCACCACGACAAAGATTAACAAGGGGGCCGACAATGGGAACAAAATCTTGTACAGATGCTTGAAATAAATAAATCAAGACATCCCATCACATCTATAGCATGATTCATACGACCACTAGATGGACATAAATCTACTTATATAGCATCAATCATAGGCGTTTTTGTGAGGAATGATATTCCCATATTGCTTTCATGGAAACACCATCGAAATACCGCTAATCATTTCGAGGGTTTACTGAAGAAGTTACATGTCATCTGTCTCTTGGAGATACTCCATTCCTCTGTCCCTTTTTTTCTTAGCTTGTCGTTTGTTATATATATGCTACTCATTGTTGTCTACAAAGATATTTCATGTTCAATGAGAATAGATAGGATTCAAAGGTTGTTCTCAAAAGCATATTCTCCGCATGTTTGCTCCAGCAACACCACAGGCTAAAGAAACAACACTTCTCTGATAAGTGTTTTCAGGATGTTACAAGAATGTCTCCTGTGGAACACATGACTGACAATCAGTGGGGTGATCTTATCCACAACTAGCTTGATCAAAATAATGAGGTATGCTTTCAGAAGATTGTGAGACTAGATCGTATTGTCAATTCCTATTTATACATGTGTCTTACAATTCTCTTTTTTTCTAGGCTATCACTCAAAGGAACTGTTCTAGCCATAATAAAGTACGAGTACTACGTCGTACAGGATCCCGTGGTATAATTGGGCACCTCTACCAATTGGTAAGGACATGTTTTTTTGTTCTGGTATTACTATTTAATTAATGTTGTGCAATCTATATGCATCTTATCTTTTCATCCTCCATTTCAACCACGTGATGCAATTTATTTCTTCTTGTTCAAATGCTAAAGAAAGTCTAATGGGGATCCGAAAAAACAGTTGACTCTGCTAGAGAATTTGAGGGATGCCACACGAACAGATACGATGTCATTGTAAAGAAAGTTGTTGTAAGTCTGACGAGGGTTCGACTCGTCAATGTCCATTGTTATGGACTTGGGTTTTGGAGAAGATGGGGATGCTGGAAGTCGCGAGACGGTTAACAGGAAAGCAACACAGGGACACAAGGTTTACCCAGGTTCAGGACCTCGGAGGGAAAACCCTACTCCTGCTTGTTTATTCTTGATTACGGCTGAACCGAAGGTTACAGGGGGTGCGCAGTTGCAATCTGGCATGAGGTGTGTGTATGAGATGAGTTCGTCCTTTTTGCCGTGCCCTCTTGGCCCTTATATAGATAGGCCAGGTCCCCGGGATAGTTCGAGTCGGTTACATATTAGGGTTCAATGATACGTCCAATTTGCATCACCATTCTATATCATAATTTGTTGTTATTCATTGATATATTCCTTATTAAGAGGGGATACTTATTTTGTTTCATATGTTTTTGCATGTTGGATGATTCTTGGAGGATGAACTGTCGGAGCCAGGATTCTGATGGAAAAAAAGAGGTGTCTAGATGCAATTTTCGCAAAGATCAGAAAAATACCAGAAAAACTAGGAAAATCATATTTTCCAGAAGACGAAGGAAGCCAGAAGGGGAGGTGGAGTTGGGCCACAGGGGGCCCACACCCCCCATGCGTGTGCCACCCTGGGCCGCGCTACCAGGGGGTGTGGACACCCTAGCCCACCTCTAGCTCCGCCCCTTCTCTTATATCTTCCTCCCGAAAGCCGAAAGTTCGAGGAGCAACCACAAAAACATTCCGCCGCCTCTGCGGGGCGGAAACTACAGAGAGAGAAAGAGCTCTCCGGCAGACATATTTGTGCCAGGGAAATTCCTTCTTGGATAGGGGAGATCGTCGCCATCAACACCGTCATTAAGCTAGACTTCATCGGGATCATCATCATCATCCACACTGCCATCTCCACCAGCACCATCATCACCACTCCATCCCGCTGTAACAATTGTGTTGAATCTTGCATAGTTCCTAGGGGAAACTTTCTGGGTGTCGATTACTTTTGTAGTTGATGCTTGTGAGTGGAACCATTGAATTATTGTTTATGTTCAGATTGTTATCCATCATTATATCATCTCTGATCTTGATCTATATGATGTCTCGTGAGTAGTTCGTTTAGTTCTTGAGGACATGGGAGAAGTCATGTTGTTAGTAGTGGAAATGTGTTGAGGTATTATTCAATGGTCTAATATTTAAGTTGTTGTGCTATTCTTCTAGTGGTGTCATGTGAACGTCGACTACATGATACTTGACCGCTTATGGGTCTAGGGGAATGCATTGTGTATTTGTCTAATAATTGTGGGGTTGCCGGAGTGACAGAAACCTGAACCCCTATTAGGAAACCTTTGCACAAAGGGAGTGTAGTGTCGTCGGATTGTTGACAAGTATGCCATAGGGGGTCCTAGTGGTGTTGGAAGGATGGGGTGTGAGACGTCGGATATTCTAGGAGCGGTGAGCACAATTTTACCCAGGTTCAGATCCGACTATGGTGGTATATCGGTGTAAGCCGAATGTTACAGCGGATTACAAGAGAGGTTGGCCTGTGCGAGTTGGTTGTGGTTATGTTCGAGTTGTTGCGTTGTGTCCTAAAGGCTCCCGTAGGGCCGGTTTACATAGTCACCGGGGCCTAGGATTACAGGAGAGACCTATCCAGCTATGTTACAGAGTCGGTAACTATGTACAGCTTGGACTACAAGTAATACGACAGGACTAAGTCGGTAACTCTTCTAGGCCTTGTCGTAGCCAGAACTAGCTCCTCTTCTTTCCCTGACTGGGCCGCCCGTGAAGCAAAGCTCTAACCCGTTGGTGGGCCTCCCTGGTCAGCGAGTCCTGCGGGTATACCCGGAAAGTATAGCCCCAACAGTAGCCCCGGAAGTCTCCAAGATCCAAAGTCGGATATATCATCTAGCTTGATGGTTTCTTTGTCTTGAGAATCTTGAAGGGTTCCCGAAAACTTTATTTAGTAATGTAGGATTCCGAGTCAATCGAGTCGGATATATTTTGCTCTAACCTTAGTCTTTTCCCTGCTTGGTTTGAAACATAAGCCGGATTTTTCAGTGGCATGCGGACTGACAACATATCAGACCAGGTCCTGTCACTGACAGGATTTCCATCAGCATGACCGTTGGTGGGTCTGTTCCCTACGGAACATAACGCCATTTTAATTCCTGCGCGAAAATCGAGGGGGCGGAAGAGTCGCGAGGAAGCTAACTCCCCCTCTCCTATACGCGTGGCGCTAATCGCACGTGTCATCGCACGAATCTTGACGTAGAAACAAATAAAGAGGGTAGAAAACCCTTTCTCTCCGTCTTACCTCTCCATCGATTCATTCATTGCTTCCTCGTACTCCTCGAGTGCTCCGCACCAGTTCCCATCTACGCATCATGAGAAAAAATCTCTCCTTCCCCCACCAGTCCTTTTTCCTCCAAGATCCATGGCTTCTGCCACGAACTCAAGAATGGCGGAGGAGGGTTCATGGGCGGCGAAAGAAAGGAAGATGCGAGGTCTTTGGATGCCCAGCTCCATGGACAATGTGAAACTCCAAGTCATGGAGGACGAAGGATTCATCATCACGGATGCGTGGCGGAGTGCCTTAGGGCACGCCGTTCCCACCCCGCTCGACAGCGAGAGGGTGCTGTTCGGCACTCACGTCGACCGTGGCCTCAGCTTGCCACCATCGGACTTCCACATCGAGGTCCTCAACTACTACGGTGTGCAACTCCATAATCTTCCTACCAACTCCCTTCTTGATCTTAGCACTTATGCATCTTTGTGCGAGGGGTTTCTTGGCATTAGGCCAAGTCTCACCCTTTTCCAGTACTACTATGGTACTCGGAAGAATTCCATCAGTGCCGATGTGCCTTATATCACCGACACTCTTAGATTAGTCCTTAGGAGAAACCGAGTCTATCCTAGGATTAACGCTAGTGAGTTCGTCAAACGCTGGGCCGGAACATTCTTTTATTACAAAGATATTCCGGCTCCTGGAAAGGCTGAAGGTCTTCCTGCATTTGTCGAAGGCGCCGCTCCACACCAAAATTCATGGAATGCGGAGGCGCCGGAGCTGTCGAATATTTTGATCCTTGCCTCTGTGGATCCGAATTGATCCACTGCTGGCTGGAACGCCGGATGCAGCCTCTCCAGCACCTCATGCACCAGATCACGAGCGAAAAGAAGGACAAAATGCGGGTCAGTTCAAGGCGGCTTGCAACGAAGGACTACAAGACCCTCATGCAATATTTGATCAAGAAAAGAGTGGAACGAAAAGTTCCGGAAGTTTCCATGAATATGTATACGACAAACCGTCCTCTGATTCCGGTAATTATTTCGACACTGCTTTTATGTTTCGTCGTTCTTTTCTGTTCTGTCTCCGACTCTATTTTCATCGATGCGTTTTCGATTTTGTTAGCTTAATAAAATCTCCGAATCTAAGATAGCTCCACTAGAGGGCTATGCTTCAGACAATCCGGAGGCGACGGATGATGACGAGGTGCAAAAGTTGCCGCCCCTGCCTCCAAGAAGCGTAAGGCGAAAGAAGTTGTTGTTGTTGCTGGTAGTCAAGTGCTGCCAGTAGTTAAAAAGTAAGTACCCTGTCTTTTGTTTTCAGTTATTTTGTACCTTTATTTCTTTCTAGAGCACACCAAATATTTCGGATTTTCGTGTTCTAGAGCTAAATCAACATTGAAGAGTAGGACCAAGCTGGACAGCAAGCCGGTCAAGCAGATGCGGCACCAGAAACTTCTTATCTCCCCTGCTTTTCCGCCATCGACCCCATCCAATACTCCATCAGCACAGGGAGCTTCTGCCTCTCCTGATGCTGGCAAAATCTCGAAAGCCCTGGTCACCGTTGATGAATAGGCAACTAACAAGGGTGAACCCGTCAAGGGTAATGATCCCATGGTAGTGTCCACAGGAACAATGGATAAGGTGGCCAGCTCCGCTATCTCTAGCCTAAAGAGGAAAGAGAAGGAAGAGATCCTCAGAATGGCTCAATCTAGTCTTGAGAAGAAAACCTTGAATCCAGAGGCAGCGAGCCAAGAGGAGGAGGACGTCAAGCTGGTTAGTCTCCTGGACCAAATTTTGGTCAGGGACGCTAAAGTCGCATCCGACAAACTTCCAGCGAAAGATGTTTCGTCCCTCACCCTTACCGAGAAGCCGTTTCACAGCACCAAACTCGGTTTTGAAAAGATGCACCTGGAACACATTGTAAGTATCATGGTTCTTATTTGCATTTATTATCACATCCTCTAGCCCCCAAGCATAAAGTCGGATAAACATCGTTGGATCTGAATTGATGCTTTTAGGTTGCAAAAGAACGATGTAGTGTAGCCCCCAAGGCTCGTGCTGTAATTTTACTTAGCTAAATTTGCAGCTCGAGTCTTAGTAGCCATCTGACGGTATTCCGTCTCTAAACTTACAGAAAATTGCATCTTCCAACCAGGAATTAGCAAAAAGCGCAAAGAAATCAAGGCTTTGCGCTTTGAGAATTCAAAGTTGAAAGTTGAGAAAGATGAAGCGGAAGGTAAAGCTTTTCCGACATCTTCTTTGTCAGTTATCTTTTTGTCATAATCAAACTTTGTTTTGTCAGACTGATATTTTGCTTTTGCAGAACTATTGTGTTAGTCCAGCAAGATGGTGGAGCAAGCCGAAAACTTCAAGGTCTTGGAGATAGAGAATGCTTAGCTCCGGGACAAGCTTGAGAAGCTAACATTAGAATCAGAGAAATCCGTAGCTGCAGTCCTAGAGTCAAGCAATCACGAGACCGTGAGGCTCAAGAAGCTCCTAACCCTCTGAGACAAAGAACTAGCTGATCTCAAGAAGGACTTCGATATTCAGAGGGATCTTGCTCAGGCCACAGCCAGTGAACTAAGCAGCCTCCGCAAGGAGCATGCTCAATGGAATCACTCCATGCTAGGTAAGATTTCCGAATCTTTTCTTTTGTTGTTGATATTTTTACTTTCATTTCAGCCGAATTTGGACTTTTTGGTTCTTTCCCAGCCCCCCTGAATCTTTCCGACTCTCCTACCTCCAAATCTCGCCTCGAGCGCATTAAGCTCATCGGAGATGTATTGTATGACTTCCTCCAAACTACAGAAGAGGCTGGCGAAGCCGTCAAGCTTTCCGACTTGCACACAATGTCAGTGCACGAGGTGAGGGACAGGGTCAAGGAGATTCTAAAGCTTGTCGAAGACAGGAAGATCTCCTATGCTCAGACAGCTATGACCATGGTGATGATCCACCACAGCGAGATGGAAATCTGGCACGTCACCAAGGGCATTGCCGAGGAGGATGAGGAGGGTAACCCGCAAGACATCAAGGCTATCCAAGAGTCTTGTGCAGGTTATGCTTGTAGCGAGGCAGAGATGACCAACTACACAATGCCATTCTTTGAATCCGTCACCGCGCCTCCCTCGCCCTAAGAGCCAAAAGCCAGCAATGCTTCCGAGTCTAAACTTAGGGTCACCATGCTGTTGACTCCAGTGCTCCACCTGTTTCATCACCACTGCATGATTCTGCAGTATAGATAATGTTTAAGCATTATTCTGAACTCATGGCAATGTAATAATGAAAACAATGTTTTATTTTGCGCTGGTTTTGTAAAAACTGATGCTTTTACTATCATAGCCCTTTTCCTTATATATTTTATATGCATGTGCTTTTGAAAATTTCTGAAGCACTTCCTATATTTTTTTATGCCTATACTTGTCGTTTTATCTGGCTCTATGCCTCGTCCCTTTCATGGGTTGGCCAACCTTTGGCTCGGAAACTTTGCCGAGCAACGGAGCGTAATTGCTAAACGAATTTAAACTCAGAAATAAAGCTGGCTTCCTGTACCAACTACTCATTACTCGGAAAATGCCCGCGCCTAAGCAATCAGATAAAAAACCAAAGTACAAACAATAAATTAAACTTTGTAGCCTAAGGTAACATTTTTAGATGTTTCAAAAATCTTAACCAGAACGAACATGAGCATAAAGTTCATTCAAGCATTCTAGGATTTTTGAAAAAATTACATGCTCTTTTGGAAATAAGATGGTAAAAACTTCTCAAAGATAATATATGAGGAAACCAACACTTTATTTCACTTTGAAGATGTACATATATGATTACAAGGAAATATAACTAAGAATAAAATGTACTAAGAATATTCCATGGACGGTCTATTTCATCCAGGTCTATGCTGCCACCAGCTCTCTTTCTCTTCCGAGTATCAGGTCTTTCCTTGACTGGTCTCATGTCGGTTAAATAATATGACCCATTATGCAGAACTCTGCTAACCATAAAAGGTCCTTCCCAAATTGGGGAAAGTTTGTACCTTCTCTTTTGCACAAGTCGGAGAACCAAATTGCCTTTTCTGAAAGAATGATTTTGCACTCTCTGACTATGATACTTGCGAAACTTCCACTGATAGGCTATAGATCTCTGCTCAGCAACGACGCGTACTTCTTCGATTATATCGAGATCATCTTGTCGAGAAACTTCTGCATCTTCTTCAATATACACTTTTACTTTTGGAGCCTGATGAATCAGATCACTTGGAAGAACTGCTTCTGCACCATAGACCAAGAAGAAAGGAGTATAGCTGGTTGATCTGTTGGGGGTTGTACGTAAGCTCCATATCACAGACGGTAATTCTTCCGCCCAAGCCCCCACGGCCCGACGAAGTGGTTCCTCGAGGCGAGGTCGGATTCCTTGTAGAATAAGGCCATTAGTTTTTTTGACTTGTTCATTAGCTTGTGGATGTGGGACTGATGCAATATCGAGTCGGATCCCTTGTTCTTCTCAGAATTTGGCAAGTTCACCCATGGAAAAATTGCTCCCGTTGTTAGTAATTATAATGTGCGGATATCCGAATCTGATGATTACGTCCTCGAAGAACTTTCTGGCTGTGGCTCCATCGCAACTTATTACGGGTTTAGCCTTAATACATTTTGTAAATTTATCCACCAACACTAGTAGGTGAGTAAATCCACATTTTTCTATGGAAACGGCCCTACCATATCAAGCCCCCGGACCACGAATGGCCATGTGATAGGGATTGTTCGTAGCTGTTCAGCCAGAACATGTGCCTGATGAGTGTACTTTTGGCAGCCTCTGCACGTTTTGACCAGTTTATCGGCATCTGCCTTAGCTGTAAGCCAAAAGAATCCATGTCGAAAATCTTTTGCCACTAAGGATCTGGATGCATCATGGTGACCACAATCGCCTTCGTGGATTTCTCTTAAGATTTCCGCTCCTTCTTCCGAAGAAATACATATCCGAAACACGCCAAAAACACTCCATTTATAGAGCTCACCATTTATTATAGCGTAGGCTTTTGCTCGTCGGACAATCTGCCGGCTTAAGACTTCTTCTTCAAGTAATTTTCCATCTATAAGGAAATCCAGATAGGGTTTTGTCTAGCTAGGAATTACAGTCAGAACTGCTATTAAAGGAAAGTCGGATTTCGTCGGATAGTCCTTATCAACTCCTACTATGGAGGAGACCCTTAAATGCTCTAAAAAGCGCCATCTGGTACTTGTTTCCGTGCAGAGCCTATTCTTGATAGAGCATCTGCTTCCTCATTTTCTGCTCGAGCGATGTGTTGAACCTCAAAACCCTCGAACGATTTAGATAGTTCATCCACAACAGATTCCCATGTGCTTGTTTGCGTTGCAGATATCAGATACTTGCTGAGCAACTAAATCCGAGTCTCCGTAACACATGAGTCTTGATATGCCAATGTTTTGGCTATGCGTATCCCATGCACAAGTGCTTCATACTCGACAATATTATTGGAAGTGTATTTGTAACACATAGAACATCTTATCTCCTTGGGGTGATTTGAGCACCACGCCAGCCCCCGAGCCTCCTCGTGCTTTTGATCCATCGAAGTGAAGGGTCCAAAATTCCGAGTCTGGAGGGCCTGTGTTTTCTACCGTTTCTGTCCAATCAACAACAAAGTCGGCCAGAATTTGGGACTTGATTGCCATATGTGGTTTGTACTCAATGTCAAAAGCTGCAAGCTCTATTCCCCACTTTGGGACACGTCCTATGGCGTCGCGGTTATTGATTATATCTCGCAGGGGAGCGGTTCTCACCACTGTAATCTTATGCTCTTGAAAATAGTGGCGTAGCTTTTTGGATGCAAAGAATACTCCATAGGCTAGCTTTTGATAGTGTGGATACTGTTGTTTTGATTCAGTCAGGACCTCGCTTAGGTAATAAGTTGGCCGCTGCACCTTATGCTTGTGGCCTTCTTCATCGCGTTCAACTACTGTTACCACACTTATGACCTTGTTGGTCGCTGCAATGTAGAGTAACGTAGGTTCCTGAGGTTCTAGTGCTATGATAATTGGTGGGTTTGAAAGTAGATCTTTCAAACTTTGTAGGGATGTTTCAGCTTCCTGAGTCCAGACAAATTTGTCGATTTTCTTCAAGAGTTTGTATAAAGGTGCGGCTCTTCCGCCGAGCCGGCTGACGAACCGACTCACTACTACAATGCAACCAGTGAGACGCTGTACGTCCTTCAGGAGAGTCGGGCTGGTGATGTTTAGGATAACCTTGATTTTTTCTCGGTTCACTTCTATGCCTAGCTCAGAGACAATGAAACCTAACAATTTTTCGGCTGTAATTCCAAAGAAACACTTCTTCGGATTAGCATCATGTTGAATTTTCATAGACTAGCAAATGTTTCATCCAAGTCAAAAATTAAAGTTTCCTTCTTTTTGGACATATGCTATGTCGTTGTAACACCCAAAAAATACTAAACTTAAATCATCAAGCACTAGTCATCAACATTTAGGGTTAACAAAAACTTTTCTAAATAAAATTATGAATGCGTGCATATGTGTATGTATGGATTTTGAAATTCTTTGGAACCACCTTGTTTGATTGTTTCCTTGCTTGTAAAATGTTTCTTAGGTGAAATAAACATCATCTAAAACGTTTCCCACACTTTTCCTAAAGAAAAGTAAATCAAAACAAATATATTAAAGGAATGGTCACTTTGACCAATTTAACTCCCATGCCCACTTTGGCTGTCTCAAACTTTCAAAACCTAACAGAAACTTCTTCCTCCTCTCTTCGCGACTATAGTTCTTCTCTGCCAGATTGCTTTGCTCGTTCTCGTTCCTTTTTGATGTGCTACTTCACCCCCATGACCAGGAACAAGTCCTGCCACAGAAGGGCTCGTGCCGTGACGGTGAAGTTGGCTTAAGACAAGAAATTGCCTTGTCATTCTACCACGATCAATGGGTCCCAGTCGAATCCCTTGACTACAGGGGAGAGTTCTTCAACTCAAGGTTATTCAAAGCCACCGCAGCCAGTGATAGATACCTTTAGGTAAATATCCGTGCTTTCGCAACTTTCCACGTCTTTGACTATTTCTTGATTCGCCCATTTACCTACTAGAACATTCTTCCTCATTATTTTTTAGGTCGGGTGGTCTTCGAATTCCCTCAGCACTCCTGCCTGCAGAAACATCTTCACCATCGTCGATGGACGATGATACCTTCAGGCAAATATCCGTCCTTGAGAAACTTTCCATGTATTTGACCATTTATTGATTCACTCATTTTCCCTACTACTAGTACATTCTTTATCAACATTCTGTTAGGTTGGACAGTCTTCGCATTCCCGCGGCAATCCTGCATGTAGAATCATCTTCACTATCACTGATGGAGGCCGAACGATACAGCCGCGAGGTAAAAAATTATGGTTTTGTGTCCCTCTTCCTTGATAGTTCTCTAGGGACAATTCTGAGTTTTTGCTCCATGTTCATCTGACAGAATATTGGCCTTGACATCGAGTTTATGGTGAAAACGTGATGGCCGATTTTTGCGCCATGACAGCGGACAGAAGTGCCCTCATCAAGGAGTGCACTATACTTTACTCCTAACTCGCCGCTGACAAGGTCGGGCTTAGCCTCCTCAGGAATCTCGCCATGGAATACTTGATTGAGCATGACGAGCTGAAGTGGCGGAACATTGGCATGGTGGAGATGTTGGGCATCTGCATCAAATGGATCTAGGACCTCGACGACCAGAAAGACAAACTCCTGGTCGAGCTAGCAAAGCTAAAGCATGAAGCTGTGGTCGATCTCCATCAATGAGCCAGCACATGGAAGACCTTAAGTTAGTACTCCATCTTTTTTCACAATATAATCTTATTTACAGTGGTAAAACAACTTACTAAATAGGCATATATTATGAAACGGAGGGAGTAGTTCATGATATGATAATATAGATTGCAAAATGGCCACAGTAAATTGAAAAAACTTTATTTAGTAGTATGAAGTTATGATCGTGTACTTGCTGGTAAAGAATTTGGTTGGTTGGTGAATGTCACATGAATCACCAGCCATAATGTTTCCAGAGCCAAATTTGGTGTGATCATCTTTCTTACTGTAGTATACTCCGTAGTTACTTATTACTATCGCTTCCATCCCGAGCGGTATAGTTTACAAAATTTGCGATCAAATTATTTTCTTGATCTACGTATTTGCCTAAAAAAGGAATGGATGTATTATACTAGTACTCCTAGTTTTTTTCGAAAAGGAGAGTCTAACGAGAGTATGAGTGCTTGAAGCATAGGTTGTGCCCGTGACTGTGTATAGCTTTTTCATAGTACGGACTAGGGAGTCTACACCTGGTAAAGGCTGTTCGTGTGTTCATACCTCCCATCGCATTTGATGCACTTCTTCTAACTTGGCTCCTAGCTAGTGTAGCAATAGAGTAGATATCACCAATTTTTTTCGAGGGCTAAAGATCACCAAATTTTGAATTACATTGGCGGGTTTTTCTTTAAACTAACCCGATGCCACGCGCAATTCAGAAGTTTCGAACATACCACCAGCACCATTGATACATATAAAAGGCGTCTTATCCCACATCTCCTAAGAATATGGCCATGCACCGCTCTCCCTCCTCGTCACCACAACCTCCTCACCAGGTACCGTAGTGACCAAAGAAACAACTCCCTTGAGTTTAGCAAGACGCAACGGCTTCCCCACTCTAACGACCACAACTTTGGAGCGTGCCCAGCATCGCCGGCAAACACGATACCGTCGCTGCAAAGTCCCATCACCTTCACAGACTCCCTCGTCTCTGGCACCAGAGAGATGGGCAAACGATGCGCCCGCCCGATCGACCGCACCAACGCGAAGCGTAAACCCGTCTCCTCCCTAGAGGAAGGTTGTTGAACACTTTATGCTCTCTTTTGTTATGCATTTGATTACTATCAAAAGTACTTCGTTGCTTGTTGTACTGCATTCTTGCTCATATACTCGATCGTTACTAAAGTTTGGTAGAGCGTTCCTTACAATCGTTATGAAACTCCTCTGACATCTGTGGAATTTCTTCTAAAATGATTCTTGTTGGGGCGTAAAGGTCACAAATAGCACAACTGGTCTTTGTCAAATCTTGCTGACATTCTGAGACGAATTAGTATGTCATGGCTCCTTGTTTAGAGTATAACCAGGCGGGCATCGAGTGCCCTTCATCTACTAAGAAAATCAGTTTGATTCGATCTGTTCAGTTTTTTTCTTTAAAACCTGACACCATGCAAGTTATGTTATCATTATTATAGTCAAGCCTGCAGATTGGTCGATTACATTGAAATTTCGTGTGGTTTCTTATCACTCAGGGTGCCATATGGTTAGACTAGCAGAAGTAATTTACTGTACTAGAGTTGTGATGGAATTCATTTCTTTTCGAGCTATCAACTACCGCAAGTACTACTAAATAATTTGCTCTTTTGCACATGATTCCATGATAAATCTCAAAAGCTATTTGCTTCCAATCTAGGAAACAGAGTCAGAACAAGGTCTTAGACTCTACTTAATTTAGTTGAAAGCGACAACCAGGCGAAAAAAGACAATAATGCAGAACACCGACATCAAAAATTTCGTCCTAATCCGCACCAGTGGGTCAAGTTGCATTGGCAGCTACGAATAAAAAATACAAATCCCACAGCCGCCTGTAGCCAATCCGGTTACCCAACAACAATTGGAAGCAGAACCAGGTTCAATAGCAGCTTCTCAGCAACGAACTTTAGTACTGACAAAGACATATACTCCCTTGCAAATAAGTGTGACACCAAATTGATATTTTGATGTAACTTTTTTTAGTTGCACCACGACAAAGATTAACAAGGGGGCCGACAATGGGAACAAAATCTTGTACAGATGCTTGAAATAAATAAATCAAGACATCCCATCACAACTATAGCATGATTCATACGACCACTAGATCGACATAAATCTACTTATATAGCATCAATCATAGGCGTTTTTGTGAGGAATGATATTCCCATATTGCTTTCATGGAAACACCATCGAAATACCGCTAATCATTTCGAGGGTTTACTGAAGAAGTTACATGTCATCTGTCTCTTGGAGATACTCCATTCCTCTGTCCCTTTTTTTCTTAGCTTGTCGTTTGTTATATATATGCTACTCATTGTTGTCTACAAAGATATTTCATGTTCAATGAGAATGCAAGTGTCTCAAAGTCCCCGAGAAGACCGAAGTGTTCAAGAAATCGATCACCGGACCATAGAGATCAACGATGACCTGACCTATCCCGAAGTACCCATCCGTATTTTGGAAGAAGCCTTTCGAACTACCCGAACCCGAAGCATCAAGTTTCTCAAGATTCAGTGGAGCAACCACACAGAAGAGGAAGCTACCTGGGAGCGCGAAGATCACATCAGGACGGAGTTTCCCGATCTCTTCAAATCCTAGGTAATCTTTTCGTCCTTTTTCAAATCTCGGGACGAGATTTTGCTTAACGGGGGAAGGTTTGTAACACTCCAAAAATACTAAACTTAAATCATCAAGCACTATTCATCAACATTTAGGGTTAACAAAAACTTTTCTAACTAAAATTATGAATGCATGCATATGTGTATGTATTGATTTTGAAATTCTTTGGAACCACCTTGTTTGATTGTTTCATTGCTTGTAAAATGTTTCTTAGGTGAAATAAACATCATCTAAAACATTTCCCACACTTTTCCTAAAGACAAGTAAATCAAAACAAATATATTAAAGGAATGGTCAATTTGACCAATTTAACTCCCATGCCTACTTTGGCTGTCTCAAACTTTCAAAACCTAACAGAAACTTTTTTGGATCTTTGCACCCCTTGAATGTACTCCTAACAAAGTATCAAGGCCCACCTTGTGATCATCCAGAAACTTTCAAATGCATAGTTTAACTGACAATTCAAAATTGAATCTTTATCATATGGGAAGATCCCACTTTTTCAAAAAACCACTCAAACAAGCTCAACTTTCAAAACCGAAGCATCTGTAGACTCCCTAGCACCAACCTAGCAAACCCACCAAAAATCTTTTCAATATTCAAAACTTGAATTCATGCGGCCATTTCATCAAACACAGATACAAATCAAACAAACATCAAACACTATAGTGTGCAGTAAAATTGGCCTAACTTGTTCCCTATTTAGATCACAACCAGCTCAGTAGATCATCTAGGAAGATTAACCAAGCACTAGCACCACTGTGAGCTTTCCATTGCCATCAATGGTGAACAGCCGAGCACACCCATGTCACCCCCATGTCGACAGCAAGCTAGGAGGAGACACAAGCCTAGCCAGCATGTCTAGGAGGCAGCCCACCGTCCACCGCCACTCCCTGTCCACCGCTCGAACCTTGCCAACCACTGGACCACACGCACGGACCGCGCCTAGACTGCCAGCGACCATGCCGAGCGTGCACCAGAGCACCACCCTCGACCGAAGCCCACAGACCGCGCGCCGCCCTCGCCGCGTGCATACACAATCACCACCGACCTAGGAGACCGCCAGACATCCCCGTTCGCCGCCCCGTGACGTACAGCCACCGCTCGCCGTCGAAGACGCCGCCTCTACCGCGCAGAGCGTCGCATGTTCCAGACCAAACCGCACCGCCCCACGCCTCGAAACCATGTACAACCAGGGAACACCGCACCTTCCCCTACCATCGCCCATGCCAATAGCCACCTGTAACATCGCCCCTGACGAGCTCACCTTGCGCCCCGTCGGTCCCCTCGCTCGACTATAAATAGAGGCCACCCCCGCTCGATTTCTTCACACCATCTCACTCCCCTCTTGTCACTGATCGTGCCACACCATTCCCAGAGCAAGGTGAGCACCACCTCGCCGGAATTTCACCGGATCCCGTCGCCTCTGGAGAAGAAGGGAGCCATCAATTTCATCCACCCCAGGAGCTGCCGCGACCACCCCTGAGTTCGCCATCGTCGACTTCGTCGTTCGCCCGCCTCGCCGACACTCGCCAGCACCCCGGTGAGCCCCCAGCAACCCTCACTGGCCGCGCTAGGTTTCTTTCTCGCCGGCGTTGTCTCGCGTCGACGATGACTCCCAGCCGTTGGATTAGAATCAGATCGAACGACCCACGTTGCCCCGTACCGCTTCGCCCCTTCCTGTCTCACTGTCAAGTGGGGACACCCACTTAAGCAGCCCGCGGGAGCACTGCGCTTAGCAGGCCGGCCCAGTAACTTTTCCCGCGCAGCCCAGTGATTTGAATTAAATTTGTTTCTTTTTAATTCAAACACATTTCTGTACCCAACTTCAAAAATCAACACAGATCGATTCAGTGCACCAAATTGAATGAAACCAATTTTGTTGGAAAGGTCTGTGAATGCTGAATCCAAGCCTGTTGGATTCAAGTCATTTGGATCTATAGATCATCTTTAGTAAAAATAACAAGGCAGAAGCTTTTCTGCATTCAAACATTTTTCAAATTTAAACCATACTAGCTTTTGAGTTGATTCAACTCTCAAAAATCTCATTTAACCATACCTTTCAGAATATATAAAAATATATAGGTTTACTTTCAGAAATAATGTTCAAGTAATTAAAGAATGCTACATAGGCATTTCTAGTCATTTTATTTAAATAAAATAAAAGGGTAAAACCTTATTAAATTGTGACACCACTTTAAATCACATTCCCATGGACTAAAATATGTGGTGTGACATGTGTCAACATGATCCCATGTTTGGTTTGGAGAATATTAAATCTTAAGTGGTTTTTCAATGAGTAGAAATTACTTTTCTAAAAATAAAAGGAATTAAACCAAGCTTTAATCTTGTAATGTTAGTGATGATGCTAGATCATCTATAGGACCCTTTTGTGTGATGATTGCAAGTAGTTAAGTATTGTTTGGTGATTGTGTACATCGTATTTATTTATAGACGCTAGTACCGACCAAGGATACGAGGAGGATGGAGGATACTACGAAGAGGAAGCCGAGGAGAACTTCAACCACTGCTCTACACAAGGCAAGCCTAATACTACTAGTGAATGTGCAAGCTAACCCTTGCAAGATATTCTACTGATGCAAACAAACCCTTACTTGTTACCATGCCAACTATATGCCTTAAGCATATGTGATCATACCCACTTGATAACCCAATCCTAGTTTTATTTGCAAGCTTTATACTTTATTTCTTTATCAAAGCTACTTCCTTAGAGAGTACTCAAGTGACTTGTAGATTCTAAGGAAATATTTGAAGGTTGCATAAAGAGCATAACATTTGGCCTAAGCTAGATAATCTTGATGTCTTCCTGAGGCATGAGATTGAACTTAGTTGAAACTCCACTAGTTTACCACCCCTCATTAGTGCTCACCCCCACTTCTAGATGCTAGTGCTAAGCATAAAAATTGATCAACTTTAGATGGGATTACTTGGTGAAAATGGTTATGAAAACCTTAGAATGATGGATCATTCTACTGAGATGTTTTGACATGTGTTTCCGAACACCAGATGATTATGGTGATGAAAATGTTGAGGCATGAGCCTTAGCCCTTTATAAAACTGATGGTTGTCTGAATGCGATACCATTCAAATTTTATCGTACAACCACAATACCCAAAGATTGGGTAGGGCTTGACTGGAAACTTATATACCTTAGTATTAGTTCCCTCACGTCCAAGGTTTGAGATGAGGCTACCTTGTGAAGATTGTCCACCTATGCAGTACCCAAGATGACAGTTGGTCATGGTTGGGAGGCCAAACTCACAGGAGAGGTGCTTATACTAGGGCGTGTAATTGAAAGGTTAGGATTGATTATCCGCATACTGAGTATGGTGAATTCAGGATTTGTTCCTGAAGGATGTATCGAATGTTGTGGTGAAAGTGTACAATCTCTGCAGAGTGTCAAACTATTCGAATAGCCGCGTCCGCGGTTATGGACAGTTGGAGTGGCCATACTGTTCCCCCGTCAGACTTCTCAAAATGACTTGTGAAATGAATTGAGACTTTGACTTAACCACAACAGGGTTGTTACATGAGTTACAAGATCCCACTTAAGAGTTATAAAATTGTGACTAGCTTTAGAACTTCGTAGTGATAAATCTGGCTTTTGCAAAACTACCCTAGAGCCTAGTGTCCTATTATCCAAAAACCCCTTTACCTGTTAGTACTAGTTTGCGAGTACTTAAAGAGTACTCATGGCTTTGTCCCTGGCTATTCCCATGGCCAGACTATGAAGAGGAGTACCTGGAAGATGGACCCCAGGAAGGTTACGTCAACTAGGATCATCTCCCATCATCAGCATTGCCTGTGACCCCGAAGATGGAGCTTCGCCTACGCTACCATTATTATTACGTATTCCGCTGCTTGATGTTGTATTAAGAACTGGATCATGAGATCCCTATTTGTGTAAGAACTTATGTGTTGTTTGTAATGGATGATGTACTATGGTATCCAATTCTGTTATTTCTCGCAAAAATGGTAATACTGGATTGCGATGTATGGCATAACAGGCATCTAGGATTGAAAAATCCGGGTGTTGATCGTCGTCTACGTATACATGGACGTTACGTCCGATTTGGTCATTAAGACAACATTGCATAGTATGTTGATATGTTGCTCCTGTGTTCTTTAAGCCAAAAGGCATAGTTTTGTAGCAGAAGGTTCTAAAAGGAGTGATGAAATACGTCTTAATTTGATCCGACTTTTTCGTCGGTATTTGGTGATATACGGAATATGCGTCGAGAAAACAGAGTAGTTCCGACCCTGCCGTTGACTCAATAACTTGATCAATTCTTGGCAAGGGAAACGGATATTTTGGGAATGCCTTGTTCAAGGCAGTATAATCAACACACATCCTTAAATCAATGGTGTCCTTTTCAGGACGAGTACAGGATTTTCCACCCAATCTGTATGGATGACCTCTGTTATAAAATCTGCTAGTTCTAGGTGGGCTAATTCCTTGGCTATTGCTTTGCGCTTTTCATCACCAAACCTTCGTAAGGACTGTTTGACGGGTTTAGCGTATGGGCACACATTAAGAGAGTGCTTGGCAAGTTCCCTAGGTACTCCGGTCATGTTAGATGGTTGCCATGCGAAGATATCACTATTAGCTTTGAGGACGAAGCGGACCCACGCAGCCACCTCCCCTCTCTCTCCTTCGCTGACGAAGCGGACCCACGCAGCCAGCTCACCATCGTCTACCTCGCGCTGACCCCACCCCTCACCTCGCCGGCCGTTTTTGGCTATAATCGCTCGCGTAAATTCGCATCAATGCCTCAGTGGTTCAGCCCCGCGTTCATGCATACTTAATCGCCTCCCTCCCCTCTCCATTTCCCCCCAGACACTGCACCACCGGAGCCCCCAGGCTGCCCTGATTACTGCTTCGACCGCCACTGTCTCCGGCGAGCTCCACCTCCGATTATGGCCACTTGCCATCGTCCCTCGCCTCCTCGAGCACACGAGCGTGACCCCCAGTCCCTGGCGCTTCTCTCTGCACCCTCATCTTGCTCGCGCGTGCCCCCAGCGTCGGCAACGACGACGACCAGCAACGCCGCCGTCTGCCTTTTCTCCAACGAAGCCTCCAGGTAGTCTCTGACCGCGCCTCCACTCCTCTTTGATGCTCTGATACTCTCCACTCATCTGTGCGTCTAACCATGCCGCTTGCTTGCTCTATCGTGCACCCTAGAGTCGCCTTCGTCGATGACTGACCGCACCCGACGGTTCCACGAACTCCGGCGATGAATTTCCGTCGACCCCGAGCGCCCCTTCGCCAGCAAGGACCACCTCGAGCATCTCCACGCCGCGACGAACTCGGTGAGCATCTCCCCTCGATCTCTCGCTTCATGTAACGCCGACACCGACATCATCTGAGCGCGCCTCTGCCGTTCACCACCGCTAGCGCCACCAGAGTATGACCAGTGATTAGGAGCCGTAGGGTCGTGAATAAAGGGTTGCGATAGAAACTTAACTGAAGGGGTAAGGACAGACCTGAGCCGCACGATCTGTTTAGATCGAACGCACCAGAGAGGCTGATCCGAACGAAACGGTATGGGCGAATAGAATCACGCCACGTGGCCCTGCCTGTTTATAAAAACCAGGATTTGATCTATTTGATGTTCTAATTTAAAAAATTCATAACTTTCAAACCACACGTCCAAATTTTGCAAATTTTATATCAATGGAATCAGCAAGACAAGTACTTTCTGACCATGCACTTTGTTAAGTAAAATGCTTCTGTTAAATTGATTTTTTTATAGAAACTTGTGTATGCATGTTTAGAATATAAAAATGGTTCTAAAATGATTTTTGAGTTAAAACCTTTGGAAAATGGTTTGTTTTGAACCTACTGACCATATAAATCAATTTGTGGTTTCAAAAATGTATTTGGTGAAGCAAAGGTACAAAACTTTGAATAAAAGAATTTCTAGCCAATTAAAAAATGTTGATTATGGTTTAAAAATAATTTTGGAAGAAAACCTTTTAGGAAATGTTTTGATTTAAAGTCTCTGATCCCAAACACCAAGTTTTATGATTTAAAAATGTATTTGATGAACCCTATAAAGATTTCTACTTTGATAAAGGTATTTTCAACCACATAAAATAATGATTTGGTTTAAAAATGGTTTATAGGTAAAATCTTTTGCAAATAGTTTTGACACTTTATAAAGTGACAAATAAGTGTTTTAGAATGTTTATAACCTAGTATAAATCACTTTTGTGAATAAAACAATGTTTGGCATGCTTGCATGCATTGTTTTGTTTCTATTACTTTATGTGATGATGCTTGATTGGTAGATTGAAATATTGCTTGTTTGATTGAATTGTAGTGATGAAGAGTGTGAATATTGCAAGATCAAAGAGTGAACTCATATTATCTACCAGAAAGGCAAGTGATGCTTCGTACTTTTGTCCCATTATTTTCACTATGCATTAGTGATATTTCTAAGTAGGACTTGCATGGACCATGCCATGGGAAATCCTAGTAGATGAAACCTTAGTAGAATTTCCTAAGTTAAGATTCCTACTACTATCATGCTTAGCTTAGCTAGTAGAAAACAAGGGTGGATTATATTCATACTATGGAATATTTCTAAGTCAAGGACTTGTGTTTTGTTTAATAAAACAACTAAGTGAATGAATCACCTGGGTGGAATGGAAGGAATGGTTTGTGTTGAGTGGTTCACAGGGCCCATTTCTATGGTTTACCTTGTGTATCTCACTTGTGGATCCCCACCCAGGAACAAAGAGATTTGAGATGTCAAATGTTGAGAAGCTTCAAGTGCAGCCACTTGGCATTATGGGCTCTGCCTAGATCATATAGGTTGCAATAACTTACCCAAATGGACAGTTGGTGGTAGGGGATTGATAGGTTGGAACGCGTCCATTCTGGTCTAAGGGAAGGCTTCTGAAAGGTCCTTTCTTGGTGAAAATCAAGTCTTGTGGGGAAAGTGCACAACCTCTGCAGAGTGTAAAATCTAAGTACTTAGCCATGTCCCTGGTGAAGAACAATTTGAGCATCAAGACATGGAAGCTATCAAGAATCTCCTCATCCCAATTTCTAAGTTAAGAACTTGTGGTTGAACAAGGGTTGAAGGATCACCAATTTCTATTGGGAGATGCCTTGGGTGATTTTTGTCAAGCAAAAACTTAGTGTTTTTCAAATGATAAGGAAAATCTATTTTGAGCAAAGCAAGCCTAAGCTCCACTTAGACAAATGCATATAGTTGATATACTCCACTATACTACCATAGTATCACTTGCCAATACAATTCAAATGTATTGACCCTTGTGGTTGTAACTTATTATGTTGCAGGTTTGTTTGATGTTAGTGAAGTTTATTGATTAGGATTACAAGTCTACAACCAACATGTCTGCCTCTGGAACTTTGAAGATGAAGGACCCCATGCTATTGTTATATTCTGCTGCATTGTAATGAGATAGCCAAATGAGCTATATAAGATGTAATAAATTATTTTATTCCTAGTTATAAAGTTGTATCATGACCTTCGTTTCTTGATATTACATCTTAACTGTGGATGCTAGCTATTGATCCAGGGACTAGCATTGTAAACACAGGGATATCTACCTTATTAAAGGTTGGGAACCTTACATTACGCCCTTTGGACTTGGAAGTTTGATCATGTTGTAGATGTAGCAGGGACGGGCCATGAACGCCCAGTAAGCCAGATGTCCGAAGATGGTGTGGTAAGCACTTTTGAACGGTACCACCTCGAAGGAGAGTGGCTCGATCTGGTAATTGTCTCGGGTTTCGAATGTCACTTCCAGAGTAATCTCACCTAGAGAATCAGCTGTCTTCCTGGTACAATGCCATGGAAAGTTACACTGCTGTAACTCAACTGGCTCTCGTGTAGCTTCATGCGGTGGAGAGTCTCGATGTAGAGGATGTTGATGCTGCTTCCATCGTACATGAGTGTTTTAGAGAACTCGTAGCCATCAATAAGAGGATTGACGACCAGAGGGTATTTTCCCCGATGATGTGTTCTCCTCGGGTGATCTGAACAATCAAAGGTGATGGTAACCTCAGACCAGTCCAGGAACCGTGGGACAGCCGGAACCGTGGCATTGAGCTCACAAAGAACCGCCTTTCTGTCCTTAGAAGGTTGGGATCCAAGGAAGCAGACGTATGCGTCTATCTTAGTCGGAAAATTTTTCTTTACATCCGACTTGGGCTCTACGGCGGCTTCCGCTTCTTCCATGTCGGAATCTTCCTTGGGCTCCTTTCCTTTCTCGGAATTTTTCTTTCCTTTTTGTCGCTTGGCTCTGTAGCCAGCGGATTCGTCTTTCTTGATGTTGTCATTAAAACGACACTCAACATTTGTGTGGGTAGATCCTCCGTTACTATCCAAGTGGTGGACGCATGGATTGTTGGCAATGTCGGCCCAAGTATAGGTTCTTCCCGGTTGTTGGTCTCCTCTGCCCTGGATTTGGGAAGTTCCACGACCTATACCCAGACGCCTCCGGGCCCTCCTCGTCCTCCGGATCCGAATGTTGCGTTGACAACTGCTTTGTACGGATACTGCTTTTCGTCCGATGTGTTCTTGCGCTTCTGAGTTTGTTTTGGATGTTTGGCCGCATTGGGATTGTCCAAAATATTTAGCAGCCCTTCTGAATCATCATCGACGTCAGCATATTTGCTTGTCGTATCTATCATTTCTCTGAAATCTGTGACGTGGTCACTCTTCAGTCTGTGACGTAAAAGTCCGACTGGAAGTCCTGCAATAAAAGCTTCTATCGCAGTTTGCTTGTTTACTCCTTCACAGGAGTTTTTCGTGTTGATCCACCGTCCAAGGTAATCCCGGAAGGTTTCTTCGGGTCTTTGGGTGCAACGCTGCAAGTATCCAAATGTGCAGGTCCTCCTGTATATTCCCTCGAAGTTTGAAAAGAACACACTTTGCATATCATACCAGTTGTGAATTGAATTCTCTGGCAGTTCATTGAGCCATGATCGAGCCATCTTCCTTAGCAGGAGCGGAAGATATCGGACTGCAACTAGGCTATTTTCTCCTTTGGCGATGCAGCAGGCCTAGAAGAAATCCTGGAGCCAAGTATCTGGTCGAGCTGCGCCATCGTAGGGCTGAATGTGTTTGGCAATACCAAAGTCAACCGAAAATTTGGTCTGACGTATGCGTGGTCCAAAGAACTTGGGTACCACATACACGTCCTCTTCCTCGTACTGTCGTGCTTCTATGTTTGATTCGATGCGATGGCGAGCATTGTTTGGCGAGAGAGATTTGTACCTTGGAGGCTCGCGGCTTCTACTTGGTGGAGTTGGATTCCTGCTTCTCCTCTCACCATTACCGCCTCCGCCCCTGCGACTTCCATGGCTACGACGTGATCCTTCAAGGGCGCTGCTGGGGGGCGATGGTGGCCCTGGTGGATTATTTCTGGAAGGGTTACGCGGTTGTGGCGGTGGAGCCTCATTATGTTGACTCCGATGCCTATTTCTCCAAGAACCATCCCTACTCAATTCAGGATGATCCAGATCATATCTTCGTCCGGCAATGCCAGCCAGACGGCTCGGTGGTGGCATCCTTAGCCGATCTTGCTCTTCTCGCTGGTGGCGTGTTTCCGGGTCTTCTCTATAGCTGTTGTTTTGCTGATGATGGTCCTGATGAGGAACCATTTCCCTGATGGCATCTTCGGATGTAGCTGGAATAAGTCTTGACCAGTCACGTGCTGCCTACGAGAGTGGCCGTTTGAGCCGGTTTTTGAATTATCTTCTTCTCCACGAGGACGATAGCGTTGCTTCGTATCCCTATGAAGCCTTACGTCATCGCTTTGGTCAGCGCTAGTGTGGCAAAACTCGGACTTTGAGGCCAGCTTGGCACTAAATGATGCGGCTGTTTCTACTGCTTTAATCCTTTGTCCAGCAACGCGACGCACTACTGGACCTTCTGTGGAGACGGATTGTTGGCGACGATTGCTCGAGCTGCAGCAGCATTTTCCAGCGGCATGCTGTAGACTCGGAACTTCTCTCCATCTTTTCCATCGAATAGATCTTTGTGGATATCCAGATTCTTGTTAGCAAGAAACGGACCTTCCCTTGTCTTGTTTGGATGTCGCTTGAAATGTGACTGATACTTGGCAAGATCACTGTCTAACTATTGCCTCATCTCGACGAGGCGTGCAGCCTCTTCAAGTAGAAACAAGCGGTTCTTTTCCAGGTCCTCAACCCTTTTCTCCAGCGCCTCCGGTGTAAGATCCGAAGCCGTTGGGATTGGAATCGTGAGAGCATCTCGTAAATTTCACGTGCACCCTTGGTGACAACGTGTCCATCCAATAGAGGGTCGATCGGGTTGGTATTAATCGGATCTTCGTCCTGATTCTCCATCTCGATCTCTTTATCAACTTTTTCTTCATTGGTTTCCTCGATGTCCGGCTCCGCCGGTGTCAGATTTTTGTTGTTCTTCTTCTGCTTTGACTTCCCAGTAGCCTTAACATGTGTACCAGTGGAAAAGACGTCTTTTGGTCCGGTACCGGGGGATAAACTACTGTCGGTACTTTCCGTCATGGTTGGCTTGTGGACCTCGGGGGAATATTCGGTGTCCATATCATCCTGCGAGGTGTAGCTTTGATCCATGATATCATATGGACTAGGAGGATTTTCCTGCTCACCTTGCGTTTGCTTGGAGACGTGCTCTTGTTCATACTCCTCCATCTCTTTGTCGAAGTGTCGAAGTTCTTGCGACGTGATTAACTCCTGCGGGGAGCCAGGTGAGTTGGCGTTTTGTTCGATTGCGTCCAGAACCGAATCGCTACCAGCTCGAGCATCGACAGAGTCGGATCCAGTGCTTATGTGGTACATGAAATAGTGATTCTTCTTATTCATGTTCTTGAGGTATTTGTATAACTTGGTTTCCGCTTCGACGTCAGCATAGCTGGATCCGTAGCGGATGTACTCCTCATCTGTGTATCTGATCTCGCTGGAGAGATGAGATCTAGATTCTTCTACCACCTCTTCTTCCACGATAGGAGTGGGCTGGGTGGGTTTGAGTTTCTCCGGGACCCTGAACTCTTACGCCTCTGTGGATAAAGTAGACCTGGATTTTTCATCCGCCATGGTTATCACCTCAAGGGTGGGTTGGGTGGTTTCAGCGAAACCGAGATAGATATCGATCTCGCCGATTAACATGATCGTGTAGGTCGTAACGGGTATCGAAGCTGGAATCCAAGTCTCAAAGACAAGGATGAGAGGGACATCACTGGCTTAGACCACGCGATCCATGGCGATTGTTTTGCCGATTCCTACACGCACGGATTCCGCCTGGAACGATGCTCCAAAGGTCACCTGCCCCACGGTGGGCTCGAACTATCGTCGGATTGTCGACAAGTACGCCATAGGGGGTCCTAGTGGGGTTGGAAGGATGGGGTGTGTGAGACATCGGATGTTCCTGGAGTGGTGAGCACAAGTTTACCTAGGTCAGATCCGACTACGGTGATCGGATCCTACTCCTGCTAGCAACCCAGTAATATATCGGTGTAAGCCGGATGTTACAGCGGATTACAAAAGAGGTTCGCCTATGCGAGTTGGTTGTGGTTGTGTATCGAGTTGTTGCGTTTCGTCCTAAAGGCGCCCATAGGGATGATTTATATAGTCACCGGGGCCTAGGGTTACAGGAGAGACCTATCCGGCTACGTTACAGAGTCGGTAACTATGTACACCTTGGACTACAAGTAATACTACATGCCTAAGTAGGTAACTCTTCTAGGCCTTATCATAGCCGGAACTGGCTCCTCCTCTTTCCCTGAAGGGGCCGCCGATGAAGCAAAGCTCTAACCCATTGGTGGGCCACCCTGGTTAGCAAGTCCTATGGGTATACCCGAAAAGTATATCCCTAACATATAGGATCTCAAAGTTTAAGTCTGTGGTTAGGTTTTTATCTTAATTACTTTCTTGTAGTTGCGGATGCTTGCAAGGGGTTTAATCACAAGTATGTATTAGTCCTAGTAAGGTCCGTACATTAGCACAGGTTCATCCACACAACACTTATCAAACCAAAGAAGATTAATCAACTATATGAAGCAAAAGCACTTGACAGTATTCCCATGTGTCCTCGAGAAAGTTTGGTCCTCATAAGTATTACCGTCGACTTGTCCTTTGCTAATAAAGGATTGGGCCACTTACTGCAATTATTTGCTGTCTGTATTTACTTGCACTTATTTCCATGCTTTATCAAAACCCCTAAAAATCCGTTTGCTAACTATTTACAGAGAATTCCTACTCCAAACCACTAGTCAACACCTTCTGCTCCTTGTTGCGATCGACACTCCTATTTATCGAAAGTACAATGATACACCCCCTATACTTGTGGGTCATCAAGACTATTTTCTGGCGCCATTTCCTAGGAGTGAAGCGCTATTGAAGAGTGGAACTAGTAAAGGAAACTTATACTGTGAGTATTGCTTTTTATTTCTGTTTGTTACTTTGTTTCCAATATGGATAACCCACTTCGTTTCCTATTTGGGAAAGTCACTACCACTGCTAGGGTATTAGATGAACCACCACCTATTGAGATTGATCCTTTTAAGATACCTATAAGAATTGTTGATCGTGTTATGGATAATTATTATTTTGGGGATGTAACTGTCCATCTTGGTGATCACTTGATTTTTATCCATGAATTATGCAGGTTATTTAAGTGTGCAGGTATCACAACTGAATAGGTTAAGAAGAATTTACTTTCTATATCATTGAAAGGAAGAGTTGAAGAATGGTATAAGCTGCTGAAGAATGGACAATCTATGGAATGGGAAGAAATAGTACCTCTCTTTTATTCTAAATTCTATCCTCCTAGTGAGATTCATAAGGATAGGCCTCGTGATCGAGAGAATACAGCACAAGCTTGGGGGAGATTGAAGTTACTAATGCTCAAATGTCCTATTCATGAACTCCCTAACAATATTATTTTTAATAACTTTTATGCAAGGATTTCTCTTCATGATAAAGATTTATTAGATGCTTCTTGCGCTGGATCATTTACACGTATGAAGTAAGAAGCTAAGTGGGATATTCTACACCATATTCAAGAAAACACTGAAGCATGAGAGAATGACAAAGTAAAAAAGTCAGGTATAAATTATGATTATGAATGTATTAAATCTTTTATGGGAACTAATGACTTCCATGATATTAGTACTAAGTATGGTCTTGATTCTCAAAGTATTGCCAATTTTTTAAAGGCCTTTTCCTCTTATATAGAAATTCCCAAAAAGAAGTGGGACAAGTACCATGCTCCTTATAAAGATGTTGTTAATCATGTTCTTGTTAGAAATACTGAAGTTTGTACTGTTGATCCTATTTTGCATAAACCTTATATTGAGAAAATACCTTTCCCTGCCAAAGTAAAGGAACATTCTATTATGGCTAATGCGGTTAGAAAAACTGTAAATAAAGTTGTGGAACCTGATGAACAAATAAATATTGAACCTGTAGTAGCCATTGTGAAAGACCTCGTCACTAAAAATGTAGAAGATGGGCACATTATCTTCTGTGAAGATGCTTCTAATATATCCTCTCATCCCGGTAAATCTAGGAAAGCTAGTGTCCCTGTGCTTTCTATTAGAATTGGTGATCATTGCTATTATGGTTTATGTGACATTGGTGCTAGTTCTAGTGCTATTCCTTATGATCTTTACATGGAAATTATGAATGAAATTGGTCCTTGTGAGCTTGAGGACATTGATGTGGTTATTCACCTTGCTAATAAAGAAACCATCTTCCCTACTGGTATTGTAAGAGATGTGGAAGTCCTTTGTGGTAAGATCAAATATCCTGCAGATTTTCTATTGCTTGGTTCAGCAGCTAGTAAAAATTGTCCTATCATTTTTGTTAGACCTTTTCTGAACACTTGTGGAGCTATTATAGATTGCAATAAGGAGAAAGTTTTAACTAAGTTTGATGGAGAATCTTATGAGTTTAACTTCTCCAAATTTGCTAAAGCTCCTTATGAAAATAATTTGTCTAATGAGGATTTTAGGGTTGAACAACTTGCTTCTATTGATCTAGTTTATGACCTTAGACCTATTTTTGATGATTGTAAGTATGCTCATTCTGACAATAAAGTTCTTCCTTGTGACAGTTATATTGTCAACTTTATTCAAAGTGCTACTGAAAGTTATTATGAGAGAGGGAAACATGGTTTTATGCATCTCAATAATATTAAGTTTCCCCGCTTTATGTTCAAAGCTTTGAAGTTGCATTTGTTTTGTCTTCCTATGCTAGTAGCCTTTTGTTTCAATAATTTGTTTTCTCAGGAAACTCCCTTGCATAGGAAGTGGGTTAGACTCAATTGTGTTGGATATTTGCTTCTTGATGCTCTCTTTCACTTCAAATCTATATCTCCTATGTGAGAATCATTGAAATTATTATGCCCATCTTAATGGCTATAAAGAAAGAGATTTTAGGAGACAACCCATTCTAGTTTCCTTTCGGTTTTGTTTATTTGAGTCTTGGAAGTTATTACCATAGTAATAACCGCTCCTTATCATTTTTGTCTGTTTTTGTGTCAAGATCAACCTCTTTTGAGAAATAGGTGAGTAGTGAAAAGTTGTTGTCCCGGGATAGATTTTTTGTGCTGCATTGTAAAAATTCGTGAAAGATCTCAGTATCTCGGATGGAGATGTAATTTTCTGTGATTGTTCCCCAATATGTTATCCAAATTTAATTAGTTTAGCACTTTTTGATTTGAGCAACAAAAGATTTTCGAAAAAATCAATCTTTACCTGCTGGTCTATTTTGACAGATTTCTGCCATTATTTGCATTTTCCTCTTAAATCAACTTCCTTTTAAATTCTTTTTGGGCTTTTGAAAGGAGTTGTTTCAGTAGATTTTGTTTTTTTAGATTTCAATTGAATTGTGAGCCCAAAGGTTTATTTTTTTTGCATATACTAATGTTGCTAATGATGTTTGTGTGAGGCTTTGTATGTTAGGAACTTTCAAGTGTTGGAGAGAAGGAATCTACATAGTCCATTTCAAAATAGGTAAAAGTGGTGAAAATAGAAGATTCGCGAAAAACTTTTTTCTTTATATTTTTGCTTTTTTGTTCCATATGGAAAAATAACGAGACAAAAACGAGGAGGAAACGGAGCCCGGGTGGGCCACACCCACGAGTGGCACGGGACCCACCTGGCCGTGCCACCAGGGGTGAGACCACGTCGGAGCCCGTCTCCGCCCCGTTTTCACACAGTACCTTCCTTATGTCGTAAAACTTCATAATATACACCCCCTGGATCCCCCGAGGTTTGTATATCGTGTTCTTGTCATGTTTTCGTTTCGATCTATTTCTGTCAGGAAATATTCATAAGTTTAGAGGCACCATGGTCACCGCAACGGCAAGGGCAAGAAGGTCGTGGAAGATGATCCTCAAAACCCCAAGGAGGAGGAGATCTTGGTTGGGGATGAACAAGATGTGAAGGAAGATGAGCATCCAGACACCCGCGCTACCATTGCAAGCATTGGAGTGGTGGAAAACCCTATCAAGCTCAGAAGGACAGCACGGATGTCTATAGGAGGGAAACCTCCGCATCATTGCCTCGCTCCACGGACACTTCCTCCACGTACCAAGAACCTCTTCCATACTCTTAATACATGAGCAGCAATTCCAAAAGATGCCCAAAGGGAAGTTGCCCTCTACTTGGGATATGCCTCGTTCTAACCATGCAGGGTAGGAACACTCTAAGGAGGAAGTGTGGGAAAAGAATAACAAGGACTAGGATTCTAGGTCCGACATGATCATGAACTGCATTGAGCATAATCCAGAGTTGATACGTACTCTAACCTTTGAGATTGAGGATTTGAGGAAGATGATTGAAAAGCTCATCAAGGGAACACCACCGCCACCGAAGGAGTAATTCGTCATCAGGTTTTGGCATCCCCTTGGTTTGTTCCAAGTTTGGGGGAGTGTCGCGGTATCACATCATTATCTTTCATCTTTTTTACCTTTTTAGTAGAGTCATATCAGGATTAGATAAGTTATCATATAGGATGGTTTGCATTGTGGAAGTATCTCTCGTCTAGTTGGTTATCTATGTATCCCTTGGTGTGAGTGCCTTTATGGAATATTAATGAGAAGTTTCATCTTTTACTTTTTGCACATTTTCTATTAGTTTGCAAACTCTATTATATGATTGATCTTGTTGATTAGTATTGGTATCACTTTGGTAGCATCAAGTAAATCTATATTGGTTTTGGCAAACTGAGCTCTGGTTATTAGCAACACTTTTTGAGGTTTGAAAGAAAAAGAGAAAAACACTTACAGGTATTTTATATCGTTTTCTTTCTTTCTTGATTGGCTCATAAGCTTAGTATTATTTAGTTAAGATCTTTTTTGTCTTCAAGGAAGATTGCATGTTTGACTTTATCACTTGTATGTTTGCTTATTTCGTTCAACTCTTTTGCTTGCTACTCAGCCTTCCTAGCCAAAAACCTGTACTGAGAGGGAATACTTCTCGTGCATCCAATCCTCTAAACCAAAACATATGCCATTTGTATCCACCATATCTACCTATTAGCATTATTGCTATTCCAAGTAAATTCTCAAGCTTCATCTATCTTTAAAACTAGTTAGTAAAGCTCTCACGAACTTGATGGCACACCTTATTTTCTTGCCCTTTATAAAACTTGAACCATTGTGTCATCAATGTTGTATATGCTTGCACTTATAAGTTGGGATTAGCAGAACCGTGCTGTCACGGGGAACACTTTCAACACTTGTAAATATCTACCCCGTTGATATCATGCTCTTTTGTTTATGGATGTCGTCGGTGAGAAATAAAAGGGGAGCTTGTAAGTCCATGGAGTTATGTATATGTGTTAGAGAAATGCCTGGACCGCTATCCTAAGGCATGCCCAATCATGGTGGAAGCTTGCAGCATCACCATAGTGAGAAATCTATGAAGCTTTCTTCTTATAAAACAGAGAGACATTGAAAAGAGGAAAGAGAGAAAAAGCACCATTTTCCCATGGTAAATAAGAAGATTGCTAAGATGCTCATTGTATGCTTGCCTTGTCATTTTGATATGGGATAGCTCCTATATCGTGTGCAAGGGGTACCACGTTGGCGGTTCACTATGATACACGTGTATTTACTATGACAAGAACTTACCGGTAACTAAAGTTGAGTAGCATGAGGAGCGGCCCTCGTACTCAAGGGACATGAGATTGCCAACTTATACTTCATCAAGCATATACTCCATCTTTGTTCACTTTAACCTTAATCACCTGAAGATGCTTAAAGCTAGTAAGTACAATAAGCTTTTGAAATCTCTTTATGAACATGAAATCCCTGCTTCCCTCTGTGAAGGGCCTTTCTTCTACTTCTAAGTTGAGTCAGTAAACCTATTCCTCTCTATCTCTAGCAAGCATTTGAGTTGTTGTGTTTCAATCATTCATATGATGATTTATTCAATCATGTTCCTTATCTTCCTTGTTTTGCACAAGACTCTTATTTGAATGAGTATTACTTTTAAAGCCATCATTCTGAAAAAGCCTTTTATGTTTGAGAAAAGACTGCTCCTATTATAAACTTCTTTAGAAAAGCTTTGCTTGAAAACTATTTGTCAGCTGTTCTCTGACCAAGAGCAAAGTTTGCCATTCCCAATTATGATTTATCTTTATGCATCTTTATTGTGACTCCCATACTCATTGCAAGTTAAGTTATATAATGGTGATTTGATTTCTACAATGAGTTGTGCATTGGTAAGTGTGATGCTTCTTGTTTGTATTCTTTTTTTCGACATTTCACCCCATAAACCTATGGACATGTTTACTGAGCTCAGTTTTCGCTTGGGGACAAGCGAGGTCTAAGCTTGGGGGAGTTGATACGTCCAATTTGCATCACCATTATATATAATAATTTGTTGTTATTCATTGATATATTCCTTATTAAGAGGTGATACTTATGTTATTTCATATGTTTTTGCATGTTGGATGATTCTTGGAGGATGAACTGCCGGAGTTAGGATTCTGATGGAAAAAGAGGTGTCTAGATGCAATTTTAGCGTATATCAGAAAAATACCAGCAAAACTATGAAAAATTATATTTTTCCAGAAGACGAAGGAAGACAGAAGGGGAGGCGGAGTTGTGCCATAGGGGGCCCACACCCCTCCCCCCGGCGCGGGCCACCCTAGGCCACGCCACTAGGGGTGTGGCCACCCTGGCCCACCTCTGGCTCCGCCCCTTCGCCTATATCTTCCTCCCGAAACCCTGCGGCCACAAAAAGATTTTTCCGCCTCTGCGGCGCGGAAACTACATAGAGAGAAGAGCTCTCCGACAGACAGATTTCTGCGAAGGAAATTCCTTCCCGTAGAGGGGAGATCGTCACCATCAACACCGTCATCAAGATATACTTCATCGGGATCATCATAATCATCCACACGACTATCTCCACCAGCACCATCTTCACCACTCCATCCCACTATAATAATTGTGTCGAATCTTGCATAGTTCTTAGGGGGAACTTTCCCAGTGTCGATTACTTTTGTAGTTGATGCTTGTGAGTGGAACCATTGAATTATTGTTTATGTTCATATTGTTATCCATCATTATATCATCTCTGATCTTGATCCATCATTGTTTATGCTCGTCATCATTGTTTATGTCTCGTTAGCAGTTTGTTTAGTACTTGAGGACATGGGAGAAGTCATGTTGTTAGTAGTGGAATTGTGTTGAGGTATTATTAAATTGTTTAATATTTAAGTTGTGGTGCTATTCTTCTAGTGGTGTCATGTGAACATCGACTACATGATACTTCACCATTTATGGGCCTAGGGGAATGCATTGTTGTCGTGGGAATGGCCTTGGCAGATGCTGTGATTGGAAGCAAGTAGTAGAACGAGGGGCAAGGGCGGCCAGCCATCTGCGGTGCAAGATGAGGGCAAAGACATAGGGATTTACCCAGGTTTGGCCCCAGGAGGGTAAAGACCTATTCCTGCTAGATTGTATTGATAAGAGAGTACAAAGGGCGAGCTCGGCGGCTGGGCGGCGAGTCGAGGGGGTGTATGATGGAACATAAGTGCTATGCGTTCCCTAGGGAGGTTTATATAGAGTCACCTCGTTAGGGTTTACAGATATAAAACTAAGTTAAATAAGGACTCAGAGGGTTTTAACCTAATCCTACTGGGCCTAGCTACGCTTCTGGGCCTTCAACATCCAGTCTCCTGGCTTCCTCTTGGGTCGCGGTCCACTCGTCATCTTGCAGGCCCACTCGCTGGGAGTATGATCCAGTAGGGAACGTCCTGCTGGGTATACCCCACATGGAATATCCCCATCAGTAGTCCGCGAGGCCATCGTTGATTCGTCGCAGGTGTTCTTTGGTAGTCGGAGTATTTGGGTCCAATTTGGACGCCGAGTTGAATCAGCGATGGACTCCTTCAATGAGAGAAAGAATCTTTAGAATGCATCCTCAGTTGCAATAACGGCGACCAGTCGAATAGCCAATTTAGCAAGTAGTCGAGTCACAGCTTTGGCGAATGGGTCGGCGAGACGATTAGACGAAGTTGGACCGTCAACCTGTTGAAACTATCCATTGGGTAATCCAACGGTAATATCGGCGTAATCACCGCACGATAATGGCTCCCCGAAATTGGCGGGAACCAACCGCTATATACGGAGAGTGACGGGTGAGTTGCGAGCATTCCTCACATTTCCTCAGACCCGACGCGCCCTTCAATCTCCCATTCCTACTAGATCCTCCAGAGCGATCCAGCGAGCACACCCCTCGATCCGATGGCCCCTACGAAAGAGTTGTGGGGGAAATCCAAGTGTACTGGGGCGACGCTGAAATCCTTCGAGGATGCAGGGTTCTCTGCACCTGGAAATGGAGAGTTCCGGCGGCCAGGGATGTGGAACCAGATCCACGCGCCGGCGAATTTATTTGCTTCACCAGCCATCCAGAGAGGAGGCTCGGATTCCCCACCTCGCTCTTATTCCGGTGATTCTGTGCCTATTACGGCATCCAGTCGTCAGATTTGGGGCCACACAACATCGAGCAGCTCGCCATCTTCGTGGCGTTCTGTGAATGCTACTTGGGCTGCCGCTAGTACTTTTCCTTGTGGCAAGAATTGTTTCACGGGAGGATTATTAGCGACGGGGCATACGGCCCGATGCTGGAAGCGGGTGGCCTCACTATTCAGATGAAGTCGAAGGACTCCTTCCTCGACCTCATGCTGCCGAACAAGGCGGCAAGAGAGTGGAAGAAACACTTGTTCTATGTCAGCGAGTCGACGCCGGACGGCGAGGTGCCACTCCCGGCGTACTCCGCCGACCAAACTGACCCGCGCCAGCTCCAAGTCGCCAAGCTCTCCCATGACCAGCGGATGGTTGTAGATGAGATGCTGATGATGATTCGCCAGCTGAAGAAAGATGGCCTCGAGACCATCAATTTATACAATTGCTGGCTCGAGCGACGATTGGTGCCTCTGGCCAGCAGTGCCCACTGGATGTATGAGTACACCGGTAGGGAGGATAGGACCAAGGCCTGCACCGCCGAGTGGAATGCCGACGATTATGCCTCCATGTTGAGGAAGATCACTCACGCGGAATACCACGATCAGAAGGCCAGGATCGCCCAATACACCGCGAAGCGCAAAGCGCCAATGGTAACTCTATTTTTCCATGTCTATTTTGTAGTCGCGGTTTACTAATCATGTGTTGTTGGTTCAGCTGTTCCAAGTTGTGGAGGGATGGCTCCCTCCCGCCGACGATGAAAGCTCGGACGAGGTCGAGGGGGACGAGAGCGAGTCCTCCTCGGAGAAGACAATGATGAAGACAACGATGATGATGATGATGAGGCTATGGAGGTCTCCACACCCACGGCTCGGAAAACTCGCGGGCAGTGGCAACGTGAACTCGAGGCCAGCAAGAGCCTCGAGGGTCACGATGGGGGCGAGAGCGATGCCCACGAACACAGTTCACGGAACGTGGCCACGGCGTCCAAGAAGAAGTCACCGAAGAAGAAGAAGAAGAAGAAGAAGAAGAAGAAGAAGAAGAAGAAGAAGGAGGCGCCCAAGGAAGTGTCGCCGCCTCGGTCGGCGACTAGCTCCGAAGAAACTAGCGCGACCGACGATACAGGGGACAAGCATAGACGAAGGCGGTAGAGGCGGCGAGTACGGTCATGGTGGAGGACGAGGTTCCGCTGGCATCGCTTCCACCCCCGTTCTTAGACGTTACGGGACTCGGGGCTGCTTCAGTCGCAGAGGCCTCGCCAGCAAGGGAGGCGCCCACATCGACCGGAGGGGAACTTCCTGCTACCTCGGCCTCGTCGACGAAGAAGGCCTCCGTGACATGGGCTCCGGCCCTGTTCAAAATAGGCATCAGCCACAAGCTGGGCCTAGAGTTGGAGAAGCCAGCGCACATCCACACCAGCCAGCGCACATCCACACCAGCCAGCGCTACATCACATTCGCCAGGTGAGTGTTTGCCGTGTCGACTTGGATCGCTAGTTTTTGGATGTTGTCTGAACATTGTTGGTTTCCTTTGTAGGACTAGAGTGAAGATGATTGGTCACCCTTCAGTGGTCAAGGTTCCACTAGACGCCTCATGGAAGGAGGATGATCGCTCGAGGAAGAGGAAGGGCAACGATGCCGAGGCGCCCGCTGAGGGCGCGAAGAAGACGAAGGGCGACGATGTCATCATTGTCTTGGACGAGCTGGCTGACGCGCCAAGTGAAGCTCCGATTGGAGCAGACGCGGCCGCGGAGGCCGATGTGGACGCGGGGTCGCAACAGGTGGAGCCGGCGGCGCTGGTCGGGGCATCAGGACCCACAACGAGTGCTTCGGGGGAGGCGGTGGCGACCTTCCCTCGCTTCATGTCGAGCGCCTCTAATGCGAGTGCCACGGCGCAGTCGGCCCAGGTACCGAAGATATTGGGCTTGAACATCGAGCAACTTCGCGGACGCATGCCCTTCATGCTGCCCTCGGTGGACGCGATCGAGCTGCAAAACATGCTGGGCATGGCTATTTAAGTATGTCCAGTCCCCGAGGATCTGCTCGCTGAATTTCAGCGGGTAGATTCTTATTGCTTTTCGTTGACCAGACCCCGAGTGGCTAGTTGCTGAATTTAAGCAACTAGGCAGTTAGGAAATTCTTCGATATCCAGTCCTCGAGTGGCTAGTTGCTGAATTTCAGCAACTAGGTACTTAGGATATTCTTTGATGTCCAGTTCTCGAGTGGCTAGTCGCTGAATTTCAGCGGCTAGGCACTTAGGAAATTCTTCGATATTTGCTTATATTAGCTTCGTCTGTGTAGGGGCTCCAGCGTGAATTGGCAGAGCGACTGGCCGCCAAAGAGCATCTGGAGCGTGACCTCCGATCCGTGCAGGAGGTGAACCAGCAGCTGCAGGCGACCACGGGTAGGTGTTTGAATTGTGGACTTCATTACTTTCTTGTGCTTGATTGTGGTCTCACCCCTGTTTTGTTGTAGAGGGACATTCGGCCACGGTTGCCAAGGCCCGCGAGGGCTTTGTCTTGGTCAGCGAGTTGACGGCTGCCCAGTAATTGTTGACCTCCGCAGAGAAGCGGGTTGCCGACCTGGAGAGGGAGCTCAAGGCCGCTAAGGCGAAAGCTAGCTCGACGGAGGAGAGGGCCAAGGCTGTTGTTGCTGCTGCAGCTGACGAGCGGAAGGTGTCCGTTTGTCTTGTCACAGGACTACAGGACGGCCTAATGGTCTTCAAGATTTAATCACGGGGCGCTGCCGTCCACTCATCGGTGAGTTTCTTAAACTTATAGTTGTTTTATCAGTGAGTCCCCGAGCGTGCGGGTCGCTTATGACGTTGAGTCCTCGAGGCGGTGGACTCAAGTTGTGCATCCTTCTGACGCTAACTTGTTGTCGATTGCAGGTAGGATTCTTGATGACGAGCCTGAGGCACAGTCGTATGATGCTAGGCAGTGCGTCACCATGCTGGTGGATTCTGCCACCCTTTTGGCGACCTGCATTCGCGCATACCACCAGGAGATCTCGCCCACGGAAGTGATTCTCAGTGAGCTCACGGAGGTGCGGCTCTATATGGTGAGGGTGCCTGCGGTGGTGGAGTACATGTCACGGTCAGATTTCCGCCGCGGGGCCGCAACTGCGCTGAGCCTTGGGCTCGCGCACTTCCTGACGACTTTGATCTCAACAATGTCACCAGCGGGTACCCATCAGCGACTAGCTCGGTTGAAATCGCTGAGGTGTTGAAGTTGACCGATAGGGCAGCTGTGTACTCCGAGCTGGTACTGGCGATGGATGACCTCCTACCGTACCAGGAGACGATCGTTGCTCCGAACGACCCCGAGCCGGCGCACCGCGACTTCAAGACAGAGCAGCCGTTTCGTTCGGTGATGGCAGGCACCTTGACCACGCACCCGTCAAACCCGTGGGTCCCCTTCATCCGCATTCGTGGTGACAGTGTGTAACACCCCAGTTTTAGTTAAATATTATTAGGGTTTTGATTGTGCATTGCATAAGCATCATCTCTTAAAAATGCATTGAATAAAATAGAAATGCAAAAACCTAAACCCTAATCCCTCCCTTTATTTGCAAATCCATTCAAAATGGTTTGAATTTGAAAAAGTACAAAAATAATTGGAGCCCAAAAGGAATAAAAGGGCCCCACAAAGTTTTATATATTTTATACAAACTCCTGGTATTTTTGGAATGTTTAAAAAAGTATTTGAAATGAAATTACAAAGAGAAAAGCAAAGAGAAATAGAAAAACTGTTTCTAGAAACAAAATAAGCAACCCTAGCTATTTGGGCCGAGCCCATCTCTCACTCTCCCTCTTTTCCTGCATGCGCGCAGCAGCTAGCGCAGCTCGCAGCCCATGCGTGGCCCGCTTCCAGCCGATACCCCTTTGATCTCCCCTGTCGTCGTCTTCCTCCAGACAGGCAGGCAACTGCCTGTCGTCGCCGGTGCCATCGATCCCGCCGCCTGATCCTCGCTGTCCGTCTCGCAGCCCTGGTTCCTCTGGTCGAAGCACACAAGCCCGGGAGCTCCCTACTCGCCGGAATCGACTCTTCTTCCCCAATCCCGACGCACCTCACCGTCACCATTGCTGGCGCTCCAGGCCTCGCCTGCCTTCCCCGATCCCTCCATAGCGACCATGGTGAGCTGGTGGTCCCAAAGGACCTCTCCCTCGACCCCCTCTCTCTATGTAGCCGTTGCTCTCCGTCGACCCGTGGGCACCACTGCTGCCGCTTGTCACAGACGTCGCTCTGGCGACCAAATCCGGGCGGCGCCGCCTCCTTTGCACTTTGCACCCCCATACTCAGTCCCGCGAGCCCCCAACCATTGCCCCCTTCGCCGATATGCGGCTCAACGCCGTGCTGATGTCATGCCGACATCAGGATGACATCATCAGCATGCGGGTCAGCGCAGTCAAACCTGCTGTGGGTCTTGTTTGCCCACGTGGTTGCTGATGTGGCTATGGGCCCATTCGTCAGCCTCTCTGGGTAGACTTAGGTCCAGTGAAAAAAATCGACCCCGCATTAAATCAATTTAAATTGGTTTAATATTTTTAGAAAATGAATAAAAGTTGTAAAATCAATAACTAATTAATTATAAGTCAGAAAAATATGAATAATATATCAAAATGTTCAGAAAAATGAGAATTATCTATTTAAGCTATAATCATGCATTGTTCAACAATTTACATTGCATGTTGAATTAGAATAACAAACTAACCCCTCTCATATTCATCCGGAGTTTCTCCGAGTTAGGGTTTGCGCCCCTCGGAACCCCAATTAAACTGTCGAGCATGTTTTAGGGTTTCAATTCAATACAATTTAACTTGTCATATCATCATACTTGCTTGAGCATTGCATCAATGCCATGTGTTAATTATTTCCCTTTCTTTCTAGTGATTTGGTTCTTCCTGGTAGAATACGATATCAAGATGGATATCGACGACCGAGATCAAGACCATCGAAGGTCGACGAACAATACTTGACCAATTATAATCAAGTCAAGACGAAGGCTCCTGAAGCTCTTCTTTCTGGTTATCAACTGGCAAAGGCAAGCATAGCCCCACCATGATATATCTACTGTGGTCTTTTATCGATAGATAAAGTATCCTATCTGTTGCATTACTCCCTTTGAGCTTATATTACCTGATCCACTTCTCCTACCATAACTAGGTTGGCTTGTGTGCACTGCTAGAGCTTATATATGTGTCTTGCTTAGCCATGCATAGCTGTCAGTGCTGGTTCATCCAGATGATGTATTGGATGCAGATAATCTAGTATGATAGGAGAATTTGATGAGATGAGATCAGTGATATGAGTTTAAACATGCTAAGGCTTGTACGGGAGGCCACGGTGGGATGTGGTTTTTCTAGTCCCATGCTCGCGACCACTAGGAACTGAGTTCTTGCCTTTGGAACCGAGATGAGCGTACAGCCACACGGGGCTTGGGAACCCCTCGACTGATTAACTTGCCTAGTAGATTCCATGAGTCACATAGTTCGGGCGTTCCATTCGACATACACATTGAAAACCTTTTGAAAGATTTGCCGGGTGAAGATGCATTCATAACAGGTACATAAGCGTGGCTGGGGTTGCTTGGGGTAGATGGCGCCCCTGGTAAACCAACCTCACCTCACATCTTTAAGTACCGGCTTCGAGATTTGACCCGTTATGGCGGAACCATACTTATTGCGTGACTCATGATCTCGGCAAAAGCAAGGTAAAGGTCGTTGCCAACCACCCTCTGCCGGCCTTCCAAGGAAGAGGGCAAATGTACTGGCATTAAGAGTAGGTTGGTACGTGTGGGTAAAGTTGTACACCCCTGCAGGGTTAAATCTTTTCGAAAAGCCATGTTCACGTTTATGAACGCTTGGTGACCAAATTCTAAGATCATAGAGAACTTTAACCTAATCATAAAACTTGGCAGATCAACGTGTGCTTAAGGATGCTTCCTCATGGGTACGAGGGGGTGATCCTAGTTGGTAGATGATGATGATTTGGTGGATATCAAAAGATGATGATCAATATTTCAGAGATTTCACTCTCTTATCCCCTTTTAAAATACTCTGATTAGAAGAGATTTCTTCTCTCTCTCCGGTTTTATAAACAAAGATGGATTTATCAAAACAACTCCTCCAGCCATAAGTATTGCGGAGTACACCCTGTACGCACCCTTGCTTTGTTGATACTTTTGGCAGAAAAAGTGTTCCCTGAAGATCAGTTTGGTACTACATCGACATCGACGAGTAGCTTGGGGTTTCCAGCCGGCAGCCTAGAATCTATGGGCTCTCTTAGGCCATTTGTTAAGTTTTCTATACTTAATAGCATAATTTGTATTCCGTTATTTGATGTTTGTGGTCAGTGACCTCTCCTTGTAATAATTTGGCTCTTCGCTCAGTTGTGAGCTTGCTGTAATAATTTTGTGTTGTAGGGTCACTGATGTGTTACCGATTCTTAACTAGATATCCTCGATCTCAAGGTTAAGCTTATGTCAGACGGAGGTCTGGGATTTGTTTAGACCTGATCCCGGGGGTGTCACACGGTGGTGCATTGTCTTCGAAGCCTGCGCAGTAGATAGCTTGCCGATTGGCGTTAATTTAAATAAGTGTATGTATGCCCTTTTAAGTGAACAAAATTTTGTTGCCATAAGGAATGCAAGTATGCTTGAGTCAGATAATATTTGAGTTTGGATTGTTTTGTTGTGCGAGTCCCCGTGCGCGTCCGCCCTTTAATGGGGTTTACCTCATGGTTTTATGTGTATGTTTGTTTTATACTATTTAGTTAATTGGTGTCGACTCGCCATGGCTTGGGAAGCCAGTCGCTTTGCGACTCCAAGGGGTGCTCTGTTCTTAGCCATTTTCCCGGACGCGAACGGGGTCGGTTGGACGAGTCCCCAAGTGTGGTACTTAGCCGTTCTAGTCGCATGCCCAAGGTAAGTGAGGACGTGGCGCGTTGTGCTTGGCGCGTCACTCCGCCTGACTCGAGGAGAAAGTCGCGTGGCGAGTCTAGGGCGCGCTCTCATACTTGGTGTTTTCCCTAGCCGCGTAGGTTTTGACTGGCGTCAGTCCCGGAGCGTTGTACTTGACCGTTCGAGTCGCTGCAACGAGGATGCGGAGGACTAGGTCGTTCTGAGAAGAGAGTGCGGTTGTCTTGGCCCGGCGGGCCAGTCGAGCGGGCGAGTCCGATGGGGCTCCGAGTTGGCATTTTCGTGGACGATGCAAGGCCCAAATTTCCTGTGTAGACTTCCATGATTAGCGTAATGCTGTTTTTACGAGTGCAAATGGCACAAGGGTTGGAGAGTAGACAAAATTTGTGTGAGTCGAATATTTTTATTGCATGGCGAGGGGAATACAGGTCGGAGTTCTAGGTGTAGAACTTCCTTAGGAGGTTTATATTCCACGTCTTCTTGACGTCGAGTTGTCCGTCGCCTTGGACGTCAATGAGGTAGTAGGCGTCGTTGCCTAGGACTCGCCCTATGGAGAATGGTCCCTCCCATGGGGGAGAGAACTTGTGCATGCGCTTCTTGTCCTGGATCAGTCGCTGGACCAGGTCGCCTTCCAGGAAAGTTCGAGTCTGGACTCGGCGGCTATGGTAGCGGTGGAGTCCCTGCTAGTAGATGGCGGTGCGAGAGAGAGCCAGGTCGCGTGCTTTGTCGAGCTGGTCGACCCCGTCTTGGCGTGAGAGCTCGTTGTCAGCCTCCGCATAGTTGATGATGCGAGGCGAGTCGTGCTCGAGGTCAGTCGGCATGACGGCTTCGGCGTTGTACACCATGAAGAAGGGCGTGAACCCATTCGATCGGTTGATGGAGGTGCAGATGCCCTAGATGACGGAGGGGAGATCCTCGACCCCGCATCCCGGAGTTCCCTCGAGGGGAACTTGCAGTCGTGGCTTGAGGTCATGGAGGATGATCTATTTGTAACCAGAGTAGGCGTTGAGAAAACACAGCGATTACGAGCCCGCGGTCGAGTCGATGATCGGATTGATACGCGGGAGGACGAACTACTCCTTTGGACAGGTGGTGTTGAGGTTTGTGTAGTCGATACACATTCTCTAGATCCCATTCTTCTTTTCGACAAGGACTGGGTTTGCCAGCCACTTGGAGTATTTGATGGGCCGGATGAACCCTACAGCGAGTAGACACTGCACCTCCTCGGCGATTGCTCGGAGGCACTCTTCATTGAAGGGCCGCAGCGACTGCTTGACAGGTCGCGCTTTGGGGTCGGCGTTGAGTTTGTGCTCAGCGAGTTCCCTCGGGACACTTGGCATGTCGGATGGATTCCATACAAAGATGTCGCGATTCTCACGTAGGAACTCGATGAGTGAGCCTTCCTATGCGGGGCTCATGCCTGTCCCTATCGTCACCGTCTGGCTGGAGTCGCCTGGGACCAGCTCAATGGTGCGGGTGTGCATGGTGGCCTTGAACGCGGTCAAGCCGCCGCTCTCCGTGTTGGGCTTCTTGAGTATGCTGGGTTTGTCTTTGTCGACCCCGCTCGCGTATCTGGCGAGCTCCTCCGCGTGGTTGGCCTCCACAGCAATGACGGTGTCCACGAGCTTGGATCCTTTCTCCTCGCACTCGGTGGCTGTCGTGGGAATGACCAAGGTAGATGTTGCAATCGGCAGCGAGTAGTAGAACATGGGGCAAGGGCGACCAGCCATCTGCGGTGCGAGATGAGGGCGGAGACACAAGGATTTACCCAGGTTTGGCCCCCCGGAGGGTAAAGACCTACTCCTGCTAGATTGTATTATGGTGAGAGTACAATGGGGCGAGCTCGACGACTAGGCGGGGAGTCGCTTGGGTGTTTGATGGAACGTATCCCCTATGCGTCCCCTAGGGAGGTTTATATAGGGTCACCTCGCTAGGGTTTACAGATTATAACCGAATTGGTTAAGGATTCGGAGGTACTATGACCTAGTCCGACTGGACCTAGCTACGCTTCTAGGCCTTCAGCTTCCAGTCGCCTGAGTCCACGCCAAGTCTTGATCCAGTCGCCGCCCCGCAGGCCCACTCGCTGACGGCTTGGGCCGGCGGGAAATGTCTTGCTAGGTATACCCCGGTAGGCATATCCCCATCAGTAGTCCCCGAGGCCGTTGTTGATTTGTCGCAGGTGTTTGCTGGCTGTCCGAGTAAACAGGTCCAATGCGGATGCCTAGTCGAATCGGCGGCGGACTCCTGAACAAAGGAAAGAACTAGTCATTTTGGTCGCAATAACGGCGACCAATCGTGTCGCAGCTCGGCGAACGGGTCGACGAATACTTAGTCGATGTTATAGAGATCGTGTTGGCGAGTACTTTGTCGCTGTTATAGCAATTGGGTCGGCGAATCGTCGAGTCATCGGGAGCAGCGAATCGAGTAGATGAAGTTGGACCGTCAACTATGGTCAAACTAGCCGTTGGGTAACCCAACGGTAACTTCGGCGTAATCACCACGTAATAACGGCTCCCGGAAATGGCGGGTAAAAACCGCTATATAATAGGAGCGAGGGGCGACCAGGGAAACGCTTCCTCCACTTCCTCTGATCTGGCATATCTCCGTCTCCTCATTCCTCGCAGCGATCGGAACACTCCTAAGAGCCCCGACCACCACGAACTCCCATCCGATGGCCCCCTGGGGCAGATCCAAATGTACTAAAGCGCTGCGAGCATATTTTGAGGAGGCAGGGATCCTCCGCGCCGGTAGATGGCGCATCCCCGCGGCCGGAGAAGTGATTCCGGATCCGCGCGAGGGGGAGTTCATCTGCTTCACCAGCCACCTGGAGCGGGGGCTGGGCTTCCCTTCTTCCCTCTTCTTCCGGCGTTTCTGCGCCTACTATGGAATCCAACCATCGGATCTGGTCCGCATAGTATCGAGCAGCTCGCCATTTTCATGGCGTTCTGCGAGTGCTATTTGGGCTGCAGGCCCTATTTTCCCCTGTGGAAAGACTTGTTCCACGGAAGAATCAGCCTCGAGGAGACAGGCAGTCCGATGCTGGCCGCGGGCGGCCTGACGTTCCAGCTGAAGTCGAAGGCCTCGTTCTTCGATCTGATACTACCCGCCAAGGCAGCAAATGAATGGAAGAAATTTTGGTTTTACGTCACCGAGTCGACCCCAAGAGACGAAGTGGCGCTTCCAAGATACTCCGTCGACCGGCCCGAGCTGCGTCGGCTCCAGGTCGCCAAACTCCCGTTGGATCAGCGGATGGTTGTTGACGAAATGTTGCAAACTATCCGCGGCCTGAAGAAGAAAGGCCTCCAGACCATCAACCTCTACAACTGCTGGCTCGGGCGGCGACTCGTGCCCTTGGCCAGCCGCAACCACTATATGTATGAATATACGGGTAAGGATGACCCGACAAAGTCCTTCCCCGTTGAGTGGAGACTCAATGACTACACGCAGGCCCTGAAGAAGATTACCCTGGCCGTGTACCTTGACGCAAAGGCCGGGGTCGCCCCTTATACTGCAAGGTGCCCAACTCCAACGGTAAGCCGCCACTCCGTTAACACTCGCAGTCGCAGCTTGTGCATTCGCGGTCGTGCTAAATTTTTTTGTTCTTGTTGCAGTTGTTCCAAGTGGTGGAAGGGGGCTTCCACCCGTAGATGATGAGAACTCGAGCTCGTCCGTCCAGGACGGAAGCGAGTCATCACCCGCCAAAGATAACTCCGAGAGCGACGGAGGCTGCGATGATGACGACGGAGAAGACGAGCCCGTGGAGGTTGCTGCCCCCACGGTTCGCAAAACCCGCGGGCAAAACCAGCGCGAGCTCAAAGCGAGCAAGATCCGCGAGCCCCACGATGATGACGACGATGAGCTTCCCGAGCACACCTCGCATCACGAGTCCATGCTGTCGAAGAAGAAGAAGAAAGCTCCGCCGAAGAAGAAGACGAAGCCAGCGAAGCAGATATCTTCGCCCCGATCTGCGAGCAGCTCCGATGCCACCAGCTCGGCTGAGGACGCAGCAGCACACGCGACCGTGGCTACAGGTGCTACCGCCCCCAAGGACGAGGCGCCGCTGGCGTTGTTGCCACCGCCATTCGCCCCAATTGTTAGCTTGGGGACTGCTCCAACCGCAAGGGCCTCGCCACCAAGGGGGTGCTCCCGCGGCTGTTACCACGGAGGCTCCTGTCGTGGCTTCATCTTTGAAGAATCCATCAGTGTCTTGGGCACACGATGTGTTCGAGACGGGGCTTACTAGGAAGTTAGGGCCCGAGCTGGAGAAGCCGTATCCGCATCGGTCTACGGTTCCTTCCAGTTGCCAAGTGAGTGCAGCTCTGGCCCTTACTCATCTGCTTGTTCTGTGTTTTGATCAGACAGTCTCATTCAGCAAACTGTTTTGCAGGACTGGTGTTAAAAAGATCGGCCATCCTTCTGTGGCCAAGGTTCCGCCAGTCGCCTCCGAGGTGTCGGCCGATTCCTCAAGGAAAAGGAAAGCCGGTGACATCGCTGCTCCCGCCGAAGGTGTCAAGAGGACGAAGTGGGACGAAGTCGTCACTCTCTCTGATGATTAGGCGGTTGCTCCTAGCGATCCTCCGACCGCAGCGGAAGTGGCCTCGACAGTCAAGGAGGATGTTGGGTCACAGCGTATGGTGATCGCAGACTCACCCGACGTGGTCGAGCCGACCCCGAGTGGCGCAGCCGCATCTGTGGCGACCTTTCCTCGCTTCATGGCGAAGGCCGCTGCAGCGAGTGCCTCGGTGCTAGAGAGGCGAATACCTGGGGTCGCCGACGCAGAAGATGAACAACGCCGCGGCCATACTCCGGTCGTGCTTGCGTCGGTGGATGCGCTGGAACTCCATGGCATGCTAGGCGCTGCCATCCAGGTATGTCCAGTCCCCGAGGATCGGGCCACAAAAATTCAGTGGTCGGATTCTTAATTTTTTTATATCATCCAGTCCCCCCGAGTGCCTAGTCGCTGAATTTCAGCGGGTGGGCACTTAGGAATTTCATTTTCCAGTCCCCGAGTGCCTAGTCACTGAATTTCAGCGGGTGGGCACTTAGGAATTTCATTGTTGTTGACGCCGCAGTTTGTGCGCAGGGCCTGCAGCGCGAATCGGCGGCTCGTCTTGCTGCGAAGTGTCGATTGGAGAAGGATCTCGTTGCCATCCAGGAGACGAACAAGGAGCTTCAAGCGGTTGCGGCCGAGGTGAAGGAGGCCCACCGAGGCCTTGTCCCGGTGGGTGATTTGACGGCGGATGTAACACCCTCAGAATCGACCCTATGCAAGTTTCAGCGCTTCCCGCCAAAACCCGCATAGAAACGATTCAAAGGTGCCCACCAGGCACTTTCGTGCGGGTGGAAAACGAACTAATAACATTACACAACAGTCCTCGAAGGGACCCACAGAACAGATATATATATAACAGCGACTCAATGAGTCAAGAATACAGATATACAGAACAAAGATCCAAATCACCTTGAAAATGATAGAGCGTCCGACTACGGACAAGATGCAAATGGGGCTAAGAGCCCTGAAGAATAACCAATGGCGTCCATAACCCTGCCCAGGCCAAGCCAGAAGGGTAACCCTGCTAACGACGTCGAAACCTGCTAAAACAAAAGGGGTGCCGACAAAGGGCAAAGGAAAAAGAGAGAGCGGTCAGTACTGAGGCCAGTACACGGAGAGACTAGAATTCGGCGGTCCTCGCCTACATAGGTATGGTGGACTGAGCGGCAGCGACAACATGCACTAAACAACCTATAGAGACTCGATACAACTGTCGGCTATCAGAAAGGGATAAGAAAGACCTATTCGGATCCAATCTTTAACTATCACCAAGCATACCCATCCTGGAATTTCCCCCTCGAGACCAAACGAGGAAGCCAACCGAGGGACTCACACAGTTGGCAGTTTTATTTATTCCGTTATCATTGCAGCTATTACTAGTCAGGTATGGATAATCATTCTGATAAAATAAGCTGTGGGCCGTTTTAGTTAATCATTCCGTTGTAATTGCAACACTTACTAGTCAAATACAATTAGCATGAGATAACCCAAAACCCAGCAGTTGTTGGTACTTTCATTTAGCCATTCCGTTGTAGTTGCAATACTTACTAGTCAGGTACAATGGTCGCAAGCTGTGGCATCCCGCAAAACCACTACTAGAAAATCGCATTGTTTTTGTGCATTGCATCATCATGACCGCATGCTCATGTCATCATGCCACATTGCATTTGAGCATCGTCATCATCATGCATATTAATTTGCCTAAAAACTATTTGCGAAAGACAATCATTTTCTAAAATCAGCCCTCCTTCTATTTCAAATTAAAACCCCGGATGTTCCGGATATTTTGTTTGTCTAAAACTAATTACAAAAGTTATTTTGAAAATAAATAAAAATAGTTAAATATTTTTAGTGGGGCAGTCGAACGGGCCGATTCGACCCAAACGACCACCCCCACTCCAAATAATCGGTCCACCCCAAACCCCTTTTAAACCCAGTCCTATTCTACCCAGCCCTCCTCCACCTCACCCCACCCAATAGACTACCGCCACCTCACCTTTTTCCTCACTCCACCCACTCCCATCCTGCCACCTAACCAAACCCACTCCCCACACCCCACCGCAGGACCCACCCACCCCTGTCAACCACACACACACGCCGCGCGCGCAGCCGTCTCTCTCCCCTCTCTGATTGGCTCTCAACCCCACCCCAGACCCCACCTGCCGGCCCCCTCTTTCCCTCTCTCCTCTCCCTGTCCCGCGTGGCCCCACCGCCCCTGGGACCCACCTCCCCCGCCAGGCCCACCTTCCCCACCGCGTCCTCCCCGCGTGCCCCGCTCGCCCCGCGCCTCTCTCCCAAACCTCCCGCCTCGCTCCTCCCTGTTCCCACCGCCGCCGCGCCCAGCTCCCCCTCGCCGGCCCTCCTCCCCTCTCCTGGCCACGCCGGCGACCTCCGCCCCGCCTCCTCCGCGCTCTGCCCTCGCCACCCTCCACTGGCCGCCCGGCACCGCCTCCTGCAGCCGCTCCCGGCCGCCGCTCCCGGCCGCCGCTCCTCCCTCCGCTCCCCTCCGCTCGCCGCTCCCTTCCTTCCGCGCTCGCCCCGACGGGCGCCGACGCCGCAGCGACCCCCTCCGCCGGTCCGCCTTCCTCCTCTCCCCGGCGCTCCTCCGACCGCGGCTGCCTCGCCGTCGTCCCCTCTTCACCGCCTCCTCCACGTCTTCCGCCGCGTCCGCCCGCGTTTCGTCTCCCGCCGCCGCAGCGAGCTCGCCAGCGCTGGCTCCTCCTCTCGTGTCCTCCTCCGGCGGCCCTCTTGCCGTCCTCAACCGCGCCTCTGCGAGCATGTCTGCGCTGCTGTCGGCCCGTCCTCGCGCCGTCGGTGCCGGCAGCGAGCCCGCCGCCCAAGACCGGCCTCCTTCGGCCGAGCTTCCTCCTGCTCAAGCACGTCCCCGTCCCCGTCCCCGTGCCGTCGACGTGGCATCTGCGTCGCCCTGTCAAGTACCGTGTACCTCGCCGTCGAGATCTACTGACACCCGGCGCCAAGATCTTCCGATGGCGATGCGAGGAGCCAAACCCGAAGGACCCTACTGAACCGGTGTCGTTTATTCGAGTACTCCATCAACGTCAAGATCGTCCACTCAGACCACAAGACCGTCCCCGGAGCGAAACATTGAACCCCGGTGCTGTCGCCTTCCTCTCCGGAGGCCGAGCCCGAACCCTGGCGCGCCAAGTTCGCCGAGACCCCGTAATCGAAGGCCTTCGACAGGGAATCGACAATATCATCGCGGAACTCCAAGGTCTACTTCGTAGGTGGCCGAACGCCAAGGTCGCCCACCCGGAACGCCAAGTACTTCCTCGAGGACGCCGAGTACTTCACCCCGGACACCGATACCCTGGACGGCAAGTCCTCCTTCCCGGACGCCGAGCTCGCCAAGAACCCAAATGCGACAAGATCTACTCCGCTATCTGAGAACGATCCCGGAGCCCGAACCTCGATCCCGCCGAACCCCAGATCTGAACCCTGAGACCGACCCCGAACCCCGGAACCCCAAGTTCGTCGAGACCCCCTAATGTGTGAACCCCTTCCCGAAAACCCTATTTTATAATATAAGAAACTTGTCGCATATTAAATTGTCATCTCGCATGCATAATCATTGGTTTGGGGGCCTTATGCCGATTCACATATAAATAAATATGGGGCCCATATGCGGGCAAATCTAGTCTCACATCGGCCTCATTTAAATTGATGTAGCGAACCGGTGCTATATTTTGGCAATGTTAATACAACATTTAATTTGCGGGGTAGTTAAATAACTCGAACCGTTTAATTAATTGTCGGGACCCCGGTTACGCTTAATATGACCTAATTGCATCGCATCTTTGCCATGCCATACATCCTGCATGCATCATGCCGATCTTCTGCCGTAATCTTAAATATTGCATCCGGTGTTTCTTCTAGTGTTTTGCTTCTTCGCGGATTGGGCCGTTGAGTTGATGCGAGTGTCGTCCGTTCTTCGGTTGAACCTTCGGCAATGTTTTCAGGCGAGCATCTCCCCCTTTCTACCTATCGTACTTTTATAGTATTTATTCCCTCCTGTTGATCTATTGCTATCTGTGTTGCGATGCTCTAGTTTAGTACCCGTGATATCCCTTGCAGCCTTATATTGTCTTGGCCACATCCTATTACCTGTTGTTTGGTAGATAGCTGGAATTGCGCGTCGTAGTCGCTTGCTCAAGTGCTATTGTGTGTCGCCATGTACCACAGTTGTTGGAGTATTGCCACATGTCTGATGTTGGAGATGATCTCGGCTTTATTTATCGTTCACTTTAATTCCTGTTTAACCACTAAAATTGAAGTAAGTAAACAGAGGCATCGGTGGGTGATAGATAATATTTGGTTTCCGACCGCCCACTTGTGTCCCGTAGGACCCCGAGTTCTTGACACCTGTTCCGAGATCGAGCGCGCTAACCACAGGTGGGGAGATATGGGCCCCCATTGATTATTACCTGATTTCAAAGTATTGTACTGGGGGCCACAAACTAGTTTGAGGTTTTATTTACTATCCTGTACTTATGCCATGCTTTACTGCTTTATTTACGTTTGTGCGAGGAGCACACTGTACTGTTTAGGATCGGGACACGTTTTCGCGGTGTCGACAGTCCCAGTTTTGGGATTTGCTGTCGTTCACAGCCATCTACCCAAACCCTAAGTCCGTCTCGGAGACCGGCCGACTTCGTTGCGGGTTCGACTTGGTGGGGTGGCCCCCCGTGCTTGCTTTGGGTCTGGGAACGTCATGACTTAGGCCCCGCCGACATACCGATGGGTGTATGTTAACTGATCTGGCAAAAAGGGTCGAAGTGCTTGTGGATACTTTGGTGCACCCCTGCAGGGTTAAATCTTTTCGAGAAGCCGTGTCCGTGGTTATGGACGACTTGGAGCACAGTGCTTGATCATAGACAACTATAACTAAAGTTTATTGTTATAAATTGACTTGTATCCGATATGACTAGTAATCAGCTTCACTACAACGGAATGGCTAAATAAAAGTACCAACAACTGCTGGGTTTTGGGTTATCTCATGCTAATTGTATCTGATTAGTAAGTGTTGCAACTACAACGGAATGGTTAACTAAAACGGCCCACTGCTTATTTTATCAGGATGATTATCTATACCTGACTAGTAATTACTGCAACGATAACCGAATAAATAAAACTGCCAACTGTGTGAGTTCCTCGGTTGACTTCCTCGTTTGGTCTCGAGGGGGAAACACCAGGATGGGTTTGTTTGGTGGTAGCATCAGGTTGGGTCCGAATAGGTCTTTCTTACCCCCCTCTCTGATAGCCGCCAGTTGTATCGAGTCTCTATAGGTTGTTTAGTGCATGCTGCCGGTGCCGCTTCAGTCCAGCATACCTGTGTAGGCGAGGACCGCCGAATTCTAGTCTCGCCGTGTACTGGCCTCAGTACTGACGCTCCTCTTTTTCCTTTGCCCTTTGTCGGTACCCCTTTTGTTTAAGCAGGTTTTGAGAGCGACGCCGTTAGCAGGGTTACCCTTCCGGCTTGGCCTGGGCAGGGTTATGGACGCCATTGGTTATTCTTCAGGGCTCTTAGCCCCATTTGCATCTTGTCCGTAGTCGGACGCTCTATCGTTTTCAAGGCGATTTGGATCTTTGTATATTGTATCTGTAATCTTGACTCGTTGAGTCGCTGTTGTATATATATCTGTTCTGTGGGTCCCATCGAGGACTGTTGTTTAATGTTATTACTTTGTTTTCCACCCGCACGAAAGTGCCTGGTGGGCACCTTCGAATCGTTTCTATGCGGGTTTGGCGAGTTTCGCTAAAACTTGCATAGGACCGATTCTGAGGGTGTTACAGAGTGGTATGAGAGCTCAGCAGTTGCGATACCCCACAAGTCCAGCCTGTAGGATAACCTAGCTAACGGCCGAAGTAGAGTGTCAAAACTATTTTTGAAAAATCGGTTGGATAGTTCTGGTTAGGTCTGATTTTACTCCTTACCCTCTGCTATTCTCCTCTTACCTCTACGTGTTTTGAATCCACTCTCTTACCTTTCTTCAAGTCCAGGATTTCTCGTGGTTGGGTTCCGTCGTACCTTCAGGGTTTCGCTTCCTCCTTCAGTAACGGTGTTGCTACATCTGGTCTTCATGCTATCTGAGTGATCCTTTATCTGTGGTGCCATTCTTTGTTCTTTGTTTGTGCCTTCCGGTGTTTTCCGACGCGATGACATCCTCTACGCCAGATCCGATGCAGAGTCTGCATCACTCCTTTGTTTTCAAACCTCGCTTGTCGAGATCTTCAGTCTAAATCCGAGAGTTGGTTGCATAATCTGTCTATTCGTGTACAAAGTAATGCTTTGAGTGCGGGATGGAGTCGCGACCATACCACTACTCTTATCATTGCTGTTGTATATTGAATGGTGGAACGATGCAACTCTTACTACTTCTATGAAAGTTAGAGGTGGCCTTACCTTTAACTTCGTCCGTTGTTTATCCGGAGTGCTCTCTTGACGAACGTGAACAACGACCCTTTGTTGGTGGTGTCGCCGATTTCAAGATGGAGAATGAACCCTTGTTAGTGGTGTCGCGAGGATCTACACAAAGCGAGAAGATGCAGATCGCCGACCTTCCTTCCGGTACCATGAGGCGGATCTCGAGGGCGAGATCCATTGTTAGTGGTGTCGAATTGTGGCATCCCGCAAAACCACTACTAGAAAATCGCGTTGTTTTTGTGCATTGCATCATCATGACCGCATGCTCATGTCATCATGCCACATTGCATTTGAGCATCGTCATCATCATGCATATTAATTTGCCTAAAAACTATTTGCGAAAGACAATCGTTTTCTAAAATCAGCCCTCCTTCTATTTCAAATTAAAACCCCGGATGTTCCGGATATTTTGTTTGTCTAAAACTAATTACAAAAGTTATTTCGAAAATAAATAAAAATAGTTAAATATTTTTAGTGGGGCAGTCGAACGGGCCGATTCGACCCGAACGACCACCCCCAGTCCAAATAATCGGTCCACCCCAAACCCCTTTACACCCAGTCCTATTCTACCCAACCCTCCTCCACCTCACCCCACCCAATAGACTACCGCCACCTCACCTTTTTCCTCACTCCACCCACTCCCAGCCTGCCACCTAACCAAACCCACTCCCCACACCCCACCGCAGGACCCACCCACCCCTGTCAACCACACACACACGCCGCGCGCGCAGCCGTCTCTCTCCCCTCTCTGATTGGCTCTCAACCCCACCCCAGACCCCACCTGCCGGCCCCCTCTTTCCCTCTCTCCTCTCCCTGTCCCGCGTGGCCCCACCGCCCCTGGGACCCACCTCCCCCGCCAGGCACACCTTCCCCACCGCGTCCTCCCCGCGTGCCCCGCTCGCCCCGCGCCTCTCTCCCCCAACCTCCCGCCTCGCTCCTCCCTGTTCCCACCGCCGCCGCGCCCAGCTCCCCCTCGCCGGCCCTCCTCCCCTCTCCTGGCCGCGCCAGCGACCTCCGCCCAGCGTCCTCCGCGCTCCGCCCTCGCCACCCTCCTCCGGCCGCCCGGTGCCGCCTCCTGCAGCCGCTCCCGGCCGCCGCTCCTCCCTCCGCTCCCCTCCGCTCGCCGCTCCCTTCCTTCCGCGCTCGCCCCGACGGGCGCCACCGCCGCAGCGACCCCCTCCGCCGGTCCGCCTTCCTCCTCTCCCCGGCGCTCCTCCGACCGCGGTTGCCTCGCCGTCGTCCCCTCTTCACCGCCTCCTCCACGTCTTCCGCCGCGTCCGCCCGCGGTTCGCCTCCCGCTACCGCAGCGAGCTCGCCAGCGCCGGCTCCTCATCTCGTGTCCTCCTCCGGCCGCCCTCTTGCCGTCCTCAACCGCGCCTCTGCGAGCCTGTCCGCGCTGCTGTCGGCCCGTCCTCGCGCCGTCGGTGCCGGCAGCAAGCCCGCCGCCCAAGGCCGGTCTCCTTCGGCCGAGCTTCCTCCTGCTCAAGCACGTCCCCGTCCCCGTCCCCGTCCCCGTGCCGTCGACGTGGCATCTGCGTCGCCCTGTCAAGTACCGTGTACCTCGCCGCCGAGATCTACTGACACCCGGCGCCAAGATCTTCCGATGGCGATGCGAGGAGCCAAACCCAAAGGACCCTACTGAACCGGTGTTGTTTATTCGAGTACTCCATCGACGTCAAGATCGTCCACTCAGACCACAAGACCGTCCCCGGAGCGAAACATCGAACCCCGGTGCTGTCGCCTTCCTCTCCGGAGGCCGAGCCCGAACCCTGGCGCGCCAAGTTCGCCGAGACCCCGTAACCGAAGGCCTTCGACAGGGAATCGACAATATCATCGCGGAACTCCAAGGTCTACTTCGTAGGTGGCCGAACGCCAAGGTCGCCCACCCGGAACGCCAAGTACTTCCTCGAGGACGCCGAGTACTTCACCCCGGACACCGAGACCCTGGACGGCAAGTCCTCCTTCCCGGACGCCGAGCTCGCCAAGAACCCGAATGCGACAAGATCTACTCCGCTATCTGAGAACGATCCCGGAGCCCGAACCTCGATCCCGCCGAACCCCAGATCTGAACCCTGAGACCGACCCCGAACCCCGGAACCCCAAGTTCGTCGAGACCCCCTAATGTGTGAACCCCTTCCCGAACACCCTATTTTATAATATAAGAAACTTGTCGCATATTAAATTGTCATCTCGCATGCATAATCATTGGTTTGGGGGCCTTATGCCGATTCACATATAAATAAATATGGGGCCCATATGCGGGCAAATCTAGTCTCATATCGGCCTCATTTAAATTTATGTAGCGAACCGGTGCTATATTTTGGCAATGTTAATACAACATTTAATTTGCGGGGTAGTTAAATAACTTGAACCGTTTAATTAATTGTCGGGACCCCGGTTCCGCTTAATATGACCTAATTGCATCGCATCTTTGCCATGCCATACATCCTGCATGCATCATGCCGATCTTCTGCCGTAATCTTAAATATTGCATCCGGTGTTCCTTCTAGTGTTTTGCTTCTTCGCGGATTGGGCCGTTGAGTTGATGCGAGTGTCGTCCGTTCTTCGGTTGAACCTTCGGCAATGTTTTCAGGCGAGCATCTCCCCCTTTCTACCTATCTTACTTTTATAGTATTTATTCCCTTCTGTTGATCTATTGCTATCTGTGTTGCGATGCTCTAGTTTCGTACCCGTGATATCCCTTGCATCCTTATATTGCCTTGGCCACATCCTATTACCTGTTGTTTGGTAGATAGCTGGACTTGCGCGTCGTAGTCGCTTGCTCAAGTGCTGTTGCGTGTCGCCATGTACCACAGTTGTTGGAGTATTGCCACATGTCTGATGTTGGAGATGATCTCGGCTTTATTTATCGTTCACTTTCATTCCTGTTTAACCACTAAAATTGAAGTAAGTAAGCAGAGGCATCGGTGGGTGATAGATAATATTTGGTTTCCGACCGCCCACTTGTGTCCCGTAGGACCCCGAGTTCTTGACACCTGTTCCGAGATCGAGCGCGCTAACCACAGGTGGGGAGATATGGACCCCCCATTGATTATTACCTGATTTCAAAGTATTGTACTGGGGGCCACAAACTAGTTTGAGGTTTTATTCACTATCCTGTACTTATGCCATGCTTTACTGCTTTATTTACGTTTGTGCGAGGAGCACACTGTACTGTTTAGGATCGGGACACGTTTTCGCGGTGTCGACAGTCCCAGTTTTGGGATTTGCTGTCGTTCACAGCCGTCTACCCAAACCCTAAGTCCGTCTCGGAGACCGGCCGACTTCGTTGCGGGTTCGACTTGGTAGGGTGGCCCCCCGTGCTTGCTTTGGGTCTGGGAACGTCATGACTTAGGCCCCGCCGACATACCGATGGGTGTATGTTAACTGATCTGGCAAAAAGGGTCGAAGTGCTTGTGGATACTTTGGTGCACCCCTACAGGGTTAAATCTTTTCGAGAAGCCGTGTCCGCGGTTATGGACGACTTGGAGCACAGTGCTTGATCATAGACAACTATAACTAAAGTTTATTGTTATAAATTGACTTGTATCCGATATGACTAGTAATCAGCTTCACTACAACGGAATGGCTAAATAAAAGTACCAACAACTGCTGGGTTTTGGGTTATCTCATGCTAATTGTATCTGATTAGTAAGTGTTGCAACTACAACGGAATGGTTAACTAAAACGGCCCGCTGCTTATTTTATCAGGATGATTATCTATACCTGACTAGTAATTACTGCAACGATAACCGAATAAATAAAACTGCCAACTGTGTGAGTTCCTCGGTTGACTTCCTCGTTTGGTCTCGAGGGGGAAACACCAGGATGGGTTTGTTTGGTGGTAGCATCAGGTTGGGTCCGAATAGGTCTTTCTTACCCCCCTCTCTGATAGCCGCCAGTTGTATCGAGTCTCTATAGGTTGTTTAGTGCATGCTGCCGCTGCCGCTTCAGTCCACCATACCTGTGTAGGCGAGGACCGCCGAATTCTAGTCTCGCCGTGTACTGGCCTCAGTACTGACGCTCCTCTTTTTCCTTTGCCCTTTGTCGGTACCCCTTTTGTTTAAGCAGGTTTTGAGAGCGACGCCGTTAGCAGGGTTACCCTTCCGGCTTGGCCTGGGCAGGGTTATGGACGCCATTGGTTATTCTTCAGGGCTCTTAGCCCCATTTGCATCTTGTCCGTAGTCGGACGCTCTATCGTTTTCAAGGCGATTTGGATCTTTGTATATTGTATCTGTAATCTTGACTCGTTGAGTCGCTGTTGTATATATATCTGTTCTGTGGGTCCCATCGAGGACTGTTGTGTAATGTTATTACTTTGTTTTCCACCCGCACGAAAGTGCCTGGTGGGCACCTTCGAATCGTTTCTATGCGGGTTTGGCGAGTTTCGCTAAAACTTGCATAGGACCGATTCTGAGGGTGTTACACAAGCGACACCCAAACAAGCAATTGTTGGCAGTTTTATTTAGCCATTCCATTATAGTGAAGCTGATTACTAGTCATTATAAAGTCAAGTTTATAGCACTACTTTAGTTATAGTTGTCTATGATCGAGATACTGTGCTCCAAGTCGTCCATAACCGCGGACACGGCTTTCAGAAAGTTTTACCCTGCAGGGGTGCACAAATAGCAACACACACTCGATCAACCTCGGAAAAACCAAATCAAAACCCAACGAGGCCTTCACGACAAAGCAATCACAAGATTCAGAAATATTTTCGGGGGCCACCCCGTTGAGTACACCCGCAACGAAGCTAGCTGACTCCGAGACGGACTCAAGGTTTGTGGGGCCGGCTGTAAGCGACTGGGAACCCAAAACTGGGCTTGTCGATACCGCGTAAACGGGTCACGATCCTAAACAGTACAGTGTGCTCCTCGCACAATCGTAAATAAAGCAGTAAAGCATGGCATAAGTATAGGATCATAAATAAAACCTCAAACTAGTTTGTGGCCCCAAGAAATAAGACGGAATCAAGCTCTGGCTCAGGGGGGTCCCATAATCCTCCCGGATGTGGATAGCGCGAATATTCAAGGAACAGGTATCAAGTACTCGGGGTCCTACGGGACACAAGTGGACAGTTAACAACCAAATAACATCTATTGCCCACCTGTGCCTTTGCTTACTTACTTCAATTTTAGTTGTTAAAAAATAATTAAAGTCCTGATCAACTCCAACAATAAACACACGGCAATACTCCAACAACTGTGGTACTTGACGACGCGCAAACAGCACTTGAGCAAGCGACTACGATGCGCAGGTCCAAATATCTACCAAACAACAGGTAATAGGAGGTGTCCAAGGCGATATAAGGCTGCAAGGGATATCACGGGTACGAAAACTAGAGCATCGCAACACAGATAGCAATAGATCAACAGGAAGGAATAAATACTATAAAAGTAAGATAGGTAGAAAGGGGGAGATGCTCGCCTGAAAACATTGCCGAGGGTTCAACCAAAGATCGGGGCGAAGCTCACATCAACTCAACGGCCTTATCCGCGAAGAAGCAAAACACTAGAAGAAACACCGGATGCAATATTTAATACTACGGCAAAAGATCGGGCATGATGCATGTATGATGAATGACATGGCAAGAGTGCGATGCGATAAGGCAATATTAAGCGGAACCAGGGTCCCGACAATTAAATATATGGTTCTAGTTATTTATCTACCCCGCAAATTAAATGTCGTCTTAACATGGCAAAATATGACAACGGTTCGATGCACAAATTTATATGAGGCCAATATAAGACTAGATTTGCCCGCATATGGGCCCCATATTTAATTTTTAGGTGAACCGGCATAAGGCCCCCAAACCACATGGCAATATGCATGCAAATATGACAATTCAATATGCATCAATTTGTTATTACATTTATAAAATAGGGCTCGAGAAAAGGGGTCACACATAAGAGTTCGACGATCTTGGGGTTCCGAGGGTTCGGGGTCGGTCTCAAGGTTCACGGTTCGATGGGATCGGTCTCGGCAGAAACATTCTCGAACAACGAAGTAGATCTTGTTGCATCCGGGTTCTCGGCGAGCTCGGCGTTCGGGAAGGAGGTCTTGTCGCAACCGGGAAGCAGGACTTGGTTGGCGTCGGGGGCGCATCGGGTTTGCCCTGGTCGGTGCCGATCTTGTCGAGCCCGCGTATCAGGTTGGTCTTGGCGTCCGGGGTGGAGAACTTGCGTGCGACGTCGTCGGCATCGGTGTGGGAAGGGGTCTTGTCGTTCCGTGTCGGTGATCTTGGTTTCCGGAAAAGGGTGCTTGTCGCACAGGGGTCTCGGCGTCCTCGGATCCGAGAGGAAGAACTAGGCGTGCCGGGTTCGGTCTTCGGGGTCCTACGGGAGAGCTTGGCGTTCCGCGGTCTTCGGCTCCGTGTGGCTGATCTTGTCAGTTTCATGGAGGAGGCCTTGACGTCCCATGTCGAAGTACTTGTTCATCCGTATATGTTAGGGGCGAGGTTTTTGTGCACTTGTTGATTCTATACGCCGGGAGTCATGACCACCACATCGCCCCCAAACATCACCAAAACAACACACTCAACCTTATTGTGCACGCTCTAGTTAGCACAACCGGCGGACGCGGACGCGCAGGCGGAACACTGGTCACTGCGGGGCCACCTGGTCAGAGACGAGCTTGGGTCGAGGACGGTCGGAGGTGCAGGGTCACGCGAGGTGGGGCGCAGGGCTTGCAGGACGGTGCCGGCGAGGAGGCCGATGGCGGTGTCGACGCGCGGGAGGCGACCAGGAAGATACTCCGGCGGGCCGATGGTGGACGGCAGGCGCTGCAGGGGGCCGAGGATGGCGTGAGGGTGAGGATGGGGGCGTGGGGCCGGATTCGCGCGGGACGGCGGAGCAGGACCGCCGGCGGCGAGGCGGGGTGGAGGCCGCGGCCTGACGGAGGGGGGAACAGGGCGGCGGGGAGGCGCCAGGGAGGAGCTGGCGAGAGGGGCCGCGGGTCGACGGAGGCGGGCGGTGGTGGCTCGCCGCAGCGGAGACGACGGCCAGACGCGGGAGGAGGGGTCGCCGGCGAGGTGCTCGCGAGGAGGAAGGGCGGCGGCGCCATGGCCGGGGCGAGCGAGGGTGCGGCTGTGGCCGGAGGCGGGCTCTGGGGAAGGGAGAAGCTCGCGGTGGCCGGAGGCGGGGAGGAAGGCCGGGCTCGACGAGGGGGAGAGGGACGGGGCCGACGGCTCGCCGAAGCGGGGAGGAAGGGTGGGCGGCGGGTGGAGGCGCGGCCGGAGGCGGGGCTACTGGGCGGCGCCGGCAGAGGCGAGGCAGGGCCGGCGTCGGGTGGAGAGGAGGATGTCGGGGGCGTGGGGGAGAGAGGAGGAAGAGGGAGACGCGGTTGGTGGGGGGCAGGGCACGCGGGGAGTGGGGCTGAGGACAGGCAGTCAGGGGGTGGGCCCGCGGTGGCAGTGGGGGAGTGGGGGTGGCAGTGGGGGAGTGCTGCTGCCGGTGGGGCCAGGTGGGGCGTGGGTCCGAGGTGTAAGGGAGAGAGGGCCAGGCGGGTAGGGTCGGTTCGGGTGAGAGAAGGGGTGGGTTGCTGCAGGGTGGATTGATGAGGTGGCAAAGTGGGTAGGGATTGGGGGAGAGGGTGAGATGGCAAGCTGTGATTGGTGGGTAGATTAGGACTAGGAAGTTTTAGGAATTCGGGTAGGCTGGTTTTATTCTGGGGGTGGTCGACTGGGTCGAATCGGCCCGTTCGACTGCCCCCCTAAAAATAATTAAATATTTTATTTATTTCAAACAGGCTTTTGCAAACCGATAGCAGACAAAAAAAAAATAATCCGGAGACCCGGGTTTGTGTTTGAACAAAGACGGGGCGTTTAGAAAACAAAAATAGGTTTTTCCGAAAATAATTTTATGCAAGCAAATGCAAGATGATGACGATGCTCAAATGCAATGTGGCATGATGACATGAGCATGCGGTCAGGATGATGCATTGCACAAAAACAACGCGATTTTCTAGTAGTGGTTTTGCGGGATGCCACAGCGGATCAGTCCGCTCTGAGCGTGGCCGAAAAACGAGTCGCTGACCTGGAGCGCGAGCTTAAGGAGGCGAGGAAGGAAGCGAGCTCAGCGGAAGGGCGAGCGAAAGCTGTTGTTACTTCTGCCGCTGAAGAGCGGAAAGTGTCTGACGCGCTCGTTGCTGGGCTGCAGAACGAGTTCTCTTCTCTTCAAAGCTTCATCAAGGACCTCTGCCGACCGCTAATTGGTAAACCTTCCTTCTTCTTCCCTCTACATGCAATAGCTGTATTATGATGTCGTTGGTTTTCTCAATGCTTGTTTCTGTGCCGCAGGTCGGATCACTGATAACGCGGAGGAGGCGCACTCGTACGACGCACGGCAATGTGTGGCCACCCTGGTCGACTCAGCCGCGTTGTCCGCCTTCCGACGTGGGACGGCGACGACGCTCAACCTTGGGCTTGCCCACCTCCCAGAGGATTTCGATCTCGACGATGTCACGAGCGGCTACCCCTCGTCAACGGGCTCTGTGGAGATTGCCGATGTGCTGAAGCTGACGGACCGGGCCGCGGTGTACTCCGATGGCGTTTGGGCGATGGGCGACCTCATCCCCTATCAGGATACGATTGTCGCTCCCAATGATCCTGAACCGAAGCATTGGGACTTAAAGGTCGAGCAGCCATTCCGTGCGGCGATGGCGGGCGAGTTGACGATGTACCCGTCGAACCCGTACGTGCCCTTCATCCGCAGCCGCAGGGACGATGGCGCGTCTGCATCAAAACCTGCGGAGTAGAAGTGTTGTACCCTTGGGCATTAGTACAAAATAACTATTTAACTTTCCTTGTATGTGGAACAACTTTGTGCTGCTATAAAGGAAACTCGTGTTATTTTGTCATTCGTTTTGTGATTTTGGATTTTGATTGAGCGAGTCGCCGAGCGCATCCTCCCTTTTTATGGGGTTTACCTCGTTATTATATGTTTGTTAACTTTTAATGAGTTGAGGTCGACTCGCGGTGGATCGAAGAGCCAGTCGCATGGCGACTCCCAGGGGTGCTCTTTACTTGACCGTTTTCCCAGGCGCGAACGAGGTCGGGTTGCCGAGTCCCCGAGCGTGGTACTTGGTGGTTCTAGTCGGTGCTCCGAGGTAGGTGAGGAATAAGCGCGTCGTTGTTAGCGCGCCTCTCCTGCCTGATCCGGAAGATCAGTCGCGTGGCGATTCCTGGGCGCTCTCTCATACTTGGCGTTTTTCCCTAGTCGCTCGTATTTGGCTAGGTGTCAGTCCCCGAGCGTGGTACTTGGCCGTTCGAGACACCGAGCAGAGGACTTGGTCGCTGTGAGGAGCGAATGCAGTTGTCTTGGCTCGGTGAGACAGTCGAGCTAGGCGACTCCAATGGGGCTCCGGGTTGGCGTTTTTCGTGGACGTTACGAGGCATGGAGTTTCCCAGTGCCCTCGTACCGCACTACTTGGCCGTGCCGGTCGCTTTACCAGAGGTTGAATTCTGCGAATAGCATAACATTGTTATTACGAGTGCGAGTGGCACAAGACACGGAGAGTAGACACGATTTTCGGTGACCGATCTTTTTATTTCATAGCGGGTGTAGAGTACATATATGGGGTTCTAGGAGTGGAACGTTCGTAGGAGGTTTACATTCCATGGCCGCTTGACGTCGAGTTATCCGTCTCCTCGGACATCGGTGAGGTAGTAGGCGTCGTTGCCCAGGACTCGCCCGATGGCGAACGGTCCCTCCCAATGGGGGATAGCTTGTGCATGCCCTTCTTCTCCTGGATTAGGCACAGTACTAGGTCGCCTTCCTAGAAAGTGCAAGTCCTTACTCGCCGGCTATGGTAGCGGCGGAGACCTTGTGGTATATGGCGATGCGGGTGCGAGCTAGGTCGCATGCCTCGTCGAGCTGGTCGACTCCTTCCTGTCGGGAGAGTTCGTTTGCAGCCTCCGTATAGTTTACCACCCTTGGTGAATCGTGCTCGAGGTCGGTGGGCATGACTGCCTCGGCACCGTACACCATGAAGAAGGGGGTGAATCCTGTCCACCTGTTGACGGAGGTGCGGATGCCCCAATGACGGAGGGTAGCTCCTTGACCCAGCACCCGGCGGTGCGCTCAAGTGGGACTTGGAGCCGTGGCTTCAGGCCATGGAGGATGCTCTAATTGGCGCGTTCCGCCTGGCCATTGTATTGCGGGTGGGCGACTGAGGCGAGGTCGAGTCGAATGTGGTGTTCCTCGCAGAACTCGGCCATGGATCCTTTGGCGAAGTTGGTGTCGTTGTCCATGATGATGCTGTTTGGGAACCCGTAACGATAGATGAGCTTGCGTAGGAACTTGGTGGCGATCTTCCCGTCGCATTTGCGGACTAGCTTGGCCTCCACCCATTTTGTGAATTTGTCGACTGCGACTAGGAGGTGGGTGAAGCCGGAGGGGGACTTCTTGAAGGGTCCTACCATGTCCATGCCCCATACGGCGAACAGCCAGGTGATGGGAATTGTTTTGAGAACCGAGCTCGGTACATGGGTCTGGTTGGCGTATCTTTGGCATCCGACGCACCGCTGGACGATGTTGATGGCGTCTACGTGTGCGGTGAGCCAGTAGAAGCCGTGTCGCATAGCCTTTGCGACTAGGGAGTGGGCGCCAGCGTGGTGGCTGCAGTCGCCGGAGTGGATGTCTTGAAGGATTTTGCGTCCTTCAGCGGGTTGAACGCAGCGTTGAAACACGCCTGTCATGCTGCGCTTGTGGAGCTCGCCGTTGATGATGACGAAGGATTTGCAGCGGCGTGTTATCATCCGGGCCTCCGTTTCATCCGCGGGCAGAGTGCCCCCCTCCAGGTAGGCAACGTACGGCGCGGTCCAGTCGCTTGACTCGGCGATTAGTGCGACCAGGGCTGCCTCTGGTTGCAGCGGGATTCCGATGTTGATCTCACATGGGGGAGAGACGGAAGGTTTGGTGATGGTGTTAAGGAAGACGCCAGCGGGTGGTGCGAGTCGAGCCGAGCCGATACTGGAGAGTGCGTCGACCTCCTCGTTCTTCCGCCTGTCGATCCACTCGACAGAGTAGCCTGCGAAGTGTCCACCCAGCTGGTCCACTGCTTGGCGGTATGCTGCCATGGTGGGGGAGACAGCGTCGTATGTGCCGCCGACTTGCCCAACGACGAGGTCGGAATCTCCGTAGCAGCGCAGGCGGTTGACGTTCATCTCTTTGGTGGCTCGCATGCCGTGGAGTAGCGCCTCGTACTCGGCCATGTTATTGGTGCAGGGGGTGAAATTGAGGTAGAGGACGTAGCGGAGCTTGTCGCCCTTTAGAGATGTTAGCATGATCCCCGCTCGTGCACCGTCTGCGTTCTTGGAGCCGCCGAAGTGTAAGCTCCAGTAATGGAGGTATGACAGCTTCTCTAGCTGCTGGGCCTCCTCCCAGTCGGCGAGGAAGTCTGCTAGAGCCTGTGATTGATCGCCTTGCGTGGCTCATACTTGATGTTGTGGACTCCGATCTCGATGGCCCACTTGGCGACTCGCCCAGTCGCCTCACGGTTGCGGATGATGACCTGCAACGGTGCTGAGGAGACGACCGTTATCGGGTGCTCCTGGAAGTAGTGCGGCAGTCGCTGTTGTGCTCTAAAGACCGCGTATACAAATTTTTGGTATTGCGAGTAGCGCTGGCGAGACTCGGTTAGGACGTCGCTGATGTAGTACACTGGTCGCTGCACCGGTCGCTCCTTTCCTTCCTCTGGACGTTTGACGACCATGAAGGCGCTGACGACACATTCAGAAGCCGCGACATAGACCAACATGGGTTCCTTGTCGGCGGGGGCGACGAGTAGCGATGCTGCGAGTAGCACCTCCTTGAGGGCGTGGAGCGCGTCGTCTGCCTCCTTGTCCCACTGGAAGGTGGGGTTCTTGCGAATTAGGCGGTAAAGGGGCATCACCTTTTCGCCTAGACGGGGGATGAAGCGACTGAGAGCCGCGACTCTCCCGGCCAGCTTCTGGACGTCACGTAGTCACTCGGGTCTGCTGAGTCGAGCGATCGTGTTGATCTTGGCGGGGTTTTCCTCGATCCCGCGCTTGGAGACGACGTATCCTAGTAGCTGTCCGGTTGGCACACCGAAGGTGCACTTTCCTCAGTTTAGCTTTATCTTGTACTTCCGCAGGTTGGCGAACGTTTCCGCCAGGTCGGCGAGTAGATCACCCTGGCGAGCGGATTTCACAACCAAGTCGTTGATGTAGACGTGGATATTGTGGCCAATCTGGATCGCAAGGCACTCCTGCATGCACATCTGGTAAGTCGCCCCGGCGTTTTTGAGGCCGAAGGTCATGACGGTGTAGCAGAAGGCTCTGAATGGCGCGATGAACGCCGTTTTCTCTTCGTCCTCGACGGCCATTTTGATCTGGTTGTACCCAGAGTAGGCATCGAGGAAGTATAGCGCCTCCGAACCCGCAGTGGAATCGATGATTTGGTCGATCCGGGGGAGGACAAATTGCTCCCTCGAGCAGGCACTATTTAAGTTTGTGTAGTCGATACACATTCTCCGGGTCCCGTTTTTATTCTCGACCAGGATTGGGTTTGCCAGCCACTTGCAGTACTTGATCGGCCGGATGAAGCCTGCAGTGAGTAGACACAGCACCTCTTCGGCGATGGCTCGGCGGCGCTCTTCATTGAAGGGCCGCAACGACTGCTTGACAGGTCACACTTTGGGGTCGGCATTGAGTTTGTGCTCAGCGAGTTCCCTCGGGACACCAGGCATGTCGGATGGCTTCCATGCGAAGATGTCCCTGTTCTCACGGAGGAACTCGATGAGCGCGCCTTCCTATGATGGGCTCATGCCCGTCCCGATTGCCACCGTCTGGCTGGAGTCGCCTGGGACCAGCTCGACGGTGCAAGTGCGTGTCGTTGCCTTGAAGGCGATGGAGTTGCCACCCTCGGAGTTGGGCTTCTTGAGTATGGTGGGGTCGTCGCCGTTGACCCCGCTCGCGTATTTAGCGAGCTCCTCGGCGTGGTTGGCCTCCGGCGCGATGACGGCGTTAGCGAGTTCGGCCCCTTTCGCCTCACATTCCGTGGCCATATCGGGGTCGCCATGGACCGTGATGATGCCGCATGGCCCAGGTAACTTCATCGCATTTTACGCGTAGTGGGGTGCCACCATGAACTTGGAGAATGCTTGGCGACCCAGGACACAGTGGTAGGGGCTGTCGAAGGGCAGCAGCTCGAAGGCGATCCGCTCGGTGCGGAAGTTTGCTGGTGTACCGAAGGTGACTGACAGCGTCACCTTACCGATCGGATACGCCTTCCGACCAGGGACGATGCCTTGGAAGGTGGTGTAGGTCGTCTCGATCATCGACTGCGGGAGCCGTAGTCGCATGAACGTGTCCAGGTACAGGATGTTGATGGAGCTGCCGCCGTCCATCAGCGTTTTGGGGAGCCAGTAGTCCCCCACCTTTGGCTTGACCACCAGGGCGACTCGGCCCGGATACTCGATCCGTGGCGAGTGGTCCTCGCCGCTCCAGGTGATTGGTTGCTCAGACCAGTTGAGAAACTGAGGGATGTCTATCTGGGACACCGCATTGACGGCGATGGCATGGTCGATGACCTTCTTCTCACGCTTCGTGTTGAAGCCTGTGAAGGTGTGGAGCGAGCCGGCGACGCTGCCGAACTTTCCGCCGTTTGGCGGGTTGTTGTCGGGGTCTTCCCGCGCGCGCCGTTCCTTCTCGATCTCCTTGAGAGAGTGGCATTCGGCGGTCGTATGCGTGGCGGGCTTTCCTTCCCTGCTATGGAACACACATGATTGGTTGAGAAGGGCCGTGGGATCAAACCTCGGCTTTGACTTGTAGTTTCCGCGGCGCTTGCCAGTGAGGCGAGTGCTGCTATAACGTAGCTCAGGCCGCCTCCCGTTGTCGTGGCCGCTCGTGCGGCAATGTCCTCCCGACTCGTTGTCGGTTTCCTGGTTTGGGTCCTCTTCCGCGTACTTCTTTGCGATCTCCAGGAGGTCCGGTATGTTTTCGAGTGTGCGGTACGCTTGTTTGAGCTTGGCGACCAGGGGCTCATAGCGGCACGAGGTCTTGAAGCAGTGGATCGCGGTGTCCGGGTGGATTCCGGCCGCGTTGTACCATAGATCTTGCCACCGTTGGACCCAGCTGCGGGTCGACTCGCGGGGTCCCTGGACGCACCGTTCCAGGTCCTCGATGGTGGTGGCGCGGGTGTATGAACCCTCGAAGTGCCTGACGAAGGCATCACGCATCTCCTCCCAGGAGTCGATGCTATCCGTGGGGAGGGTGTTAATCCACTACCTGCACGCCTCCTCCATCATCAGGGGGAGGTAGCGGGCGGCGAGTAGGTCGGTGTGGCCGGCGATCCCCATCGCCATGAGGTAGGTATCCATCCACATGGACGGATCGTACGAGGGGTCGTACTTCTCTATTTCCTTCAGGGCTTTGAAGTTCGCCGGGTATCTTTCGCCTCGGATCATAGGTCCGAAGCACTGGGGCCCGATTCAGCTCAGCGATCCCCTTGGTTCACCGTCTCGGCGGTTGGTGAGGGTGTACCGCAGATCGTCGGGCTAGCGTGCGTGCCAACTCTGGTTGTTGATGATGTGGGTGCGTGCGTTGACGGGCTGCCCGTTGGCGGCGACGAAGTTGTTCGCTGGTCGCGGGTTGTTGGTGGAGAGTGCCGCGTTCGCGTGTCGGTGTTGGAGCTGCAGGGGCTCGGGTGGCGGGCAGTTCAGGGTATTTTCCACCATGGGGCGGCACTCGAGGCCGCCCTGCTGCCCGATGAGCGCAAATACATCGGACCCTGTGAGTCGGTGTGTAGAGCCTTGGCGTACTGGATATGCAGGGCACCTTCGCCGGTTACTTGGATGTTGTCAACCGTGGATCGTCTTGCGACGACGTTGTCCATTGAGGTGGAGAACAACGGGAGGCCGTTCGCGTCTCACTCTCATGAGGACACCACGATCCTTGGTTGGTACCTGGGGGGCGCGCGGTTGGGTGGTGGTGGGACGCCATTGGCCGTCGCCCTGGTTGGGGTCGAGTGCTTCCTCCTGGCGGCGCGTTCTCGCAGATCGCGCGGTCGGCTATGCGAGCCGGGTAGTTCTCGTCGTCGAAGTTCAGGGCACGCCCCTGAATGGCGGGGTTTAGGCGCGACCTGATTCGGAGTTAGTGATATCGCGACAGCTCTTGCGCTGTCGCCTCTTGCGTTAGTGATATCAAATTTTTCGCGCTCGTCTTGCTCCTTGCGGACTGCCTCCACCAGCTTCAGGTGGAGTTCCTTGACCTCCGTTGTCATCACGTTTGGTGGGATCGGCATGGAGAAGGGGTCTTCCGGTGGGTCGGCGCCAGTCGCCATGTAGGTCGCGGCGTGGCGACCGGTTCCGTCATGGATGTCGGCGAAGTTCTCCGACCCGGAGTCAAAGTCAAAGATCCCAAGGATGGAGGGATCCTCGAAGTCTCCGATGTTGGAAACCTGGGTGATGGAGCCAGTAGGTGACGCAGCGATGATGGATCTGGCGCGGGATGCCGGGTTCGCCAAATCGGCGTCGTCGTTGAGGGCCGCGTCGCCCGTGGCCGCTGTGGTCTCGGCCACGTTGCTGTGGGCCGAGTCGTACTCGGAGGCGAGGCGGTGGATCGTGCAGACCTAGCTCTCAGAGTGCCGGTCGCGTGGCGGCGACTCGCGGATCCCACCAAAGCGATGACGTCGGTGAGACCGACGAAGAGGTTGATCGTGCCGACCAGTAGGATCACGCTATGCGTGACGGGTCGTGCCGCCGGGATTGTAGCTTTTCGGAAAGATCTAGAGCATCTCGCCGATCGCGATCATGCGACGGTGGCGATCGACTCGTTGATGGGCAGATTGGATCTCGCCGCAGAACACCGGCCTGACCGGACAGGCCCCATGGTGGGCGCCACTATCGTGGGAATGACCATGGCAGATGCTGAAATCGGCAGCGAGTAGTAGAACATGGGGCAAGGGCGGCCAGCCATCTGCGGTGCGCGATGAGTGCGGAGACACAAGGATTTACCCAGGTTCGGCCCGCCGGAGGCTAAAGACCTACTCCTGCTAGATTGTATTATGGTGAGAGTACAATGGGGTGAGCTCGACGACTAGGCGGCGAGTCGCTTGGGTGTTTGATGGAATGTATCCCCTATGCGTCCCCTAGGGAGGTTTATATAGGCTCACCTCGCTAGGGTTTACAGATTTTAACCGAATTGGTTAAGGATTCGGAGGTACTATGACCTAGTCCGACTAGGCCTAGCTACGCTTCTGGGCCTTCAGCTTCCAGTCGCCTGAGTGCACGCCAAGTCTTGATCCAGTCGCCGCCCTGCAGTCCCACTCGCTGACGGCTTGGGCCGGCGGGAAACGTCCTGCTGGGTATACCCCGGTAGGCATATCCCCATCAGTGGCCATGTCGGGTTCGTCGTGGATGGTGATGATGCCGCACGGGCCTGGGAGTTTCATCGCGTTGTACATGTAGTACGTTGCAACCATAAACTTGGCGAATGCTTGTCGCCCCAAGACGCAGTGGTTGGGGCTATTGAAGTTGACCAGATCGAAGACGATCCGCTTAGTACGGAAGTTTGCTGGTGTGCCGAAGGTGACTGGCAGCGTCACCTTGCCGATCGGGTACGCCTTCCGACCGGGGATGATGTCGTGGAAGGTGGTGAGGGTCATCTCAATCATCGACTGCGGGAGTATGTTGATGGAGCTCCCTCCGTCCATCAATGTCTTGGGGGGCCAGTAGTCGCCCACTTTGGGTTTGACCACCAGGGCGACCCTCCCCGGATATTCAATCCGTGGTGAGTGGTCCTCGCGGCTCCACGTGATGTGCTGCTCGGACCAGTTGAGGAAGCAGGGGACGTTGACCACCGTGTTGACGGCAATGGCGCGGGCGAGGACCTTCTTCTCGCGCTTGGTGCCGAGCCCGGTGAAGGTGTGGAGCGATCCAACGTTGTTGCCGAATGCCCCGCCGTTTGGCAGGTTGTTGTTGGGGTCTTCCCTTGCGCGCCGTGCCTTCTTAATCTCCTTCACGGAGTGGAAGTCGGCGGTCGTGTGTGTGGTGGGCTTCCCCTCCCTGTTATGGAACACACAGGGTTGGTTGAGGAGGGCTGCGGGGTCGAATTTCGGCCTTGCTCGGAAGTTTCCACCGTCGCGGTGTTGGCCTCTATCTCGGAGGAAGCTCTTAGGGTTGCGTGGCGCGTAGCCGGTGTTGGCGACGAAGTCGACTCGCCCGTGACCGCGGCACTTGCGGTGAGGCGAGTGTTGCTATCGTGCAGCTCGCGCTGCCTGTCGTTGTCTTGGCCGCTTTGGCGGCGATGTCCACCCGACTCGTCGTCGGTTTCTTGATTCCGGTCCTCCTCCTCGTACCTCTTGGCGATCTCGAGGAGGTCTAGGATGTTGTTGAGTGTGTGGTACACCCTCTTGAGCTTGGCGACCAGGGGTTCATAGCGGAATGAGGTCTTGAAGCAGTGGATCGCCATCTTTGGGTGAATGTCGGCCGTGTTGAACCACAGGTCTTGCCACCGTTGGACCCAGTTGCGGGTCGACTCGCGGGGTCCCGGGACGCATCGCTCCAGGTCCTCGATGGTGGTGGCGCGGGTGTAGGAGCCCTCAAAGTGCCTGACGAAAGTGTCAGGCATGTACTCCCAGGAATGATGCTGTCCGCGGGGAGGGTGTTGATCCATTGTCGAGTCGCTCCCTCCATCATCAGAGGGAGGTAGGTGTGGCCGACGATTACCATCGCCATGAGGTATATGTACAACCACACGGCCGGATCGTACGAGGGATCATACTTTTCGATCTCCTTTGGCGCTTTGAAGTTCGCCAGATATTTCTTGCCTCGGATCATCGGTCCGAAGCACTGGGGACCGACTCGGCTGAGCGAGCCCCTTGGCCCGCCGTCGTGGCGGTTGGTGAGGGTATGCCTCAGACCGTTAGGTTGTCCTGCGCGCCAGCTCTGGTTGTTGATGATGTGGGTCCGCGCGTCGACTGGCTGCTCATTGGCGGCGACCATGTTGTTCAACGGTCGCGGGTCGTTGGTGGAGAGCGCCGCGTGCGCGGACCTTGGATGGAGCTGCAGGGGCTCGGGTGGCGGGCCGTTCAGTGTATTCGCCATCGATGGGCGACCGCTCGAGGCCATCCTGCTTCCGGAGGAGCGGGAGTACATGCGCCGCAGCGAGTCGGATCCGGCGACTTGCTGCTCGACGGCCTTGACGAGTAGGCCTTGGCGTACTCAATTTGCAGCATGCCCTCCCTTATGACGTTGAAGTTGGAGATTGCTGCTCGTCCCGCGATAACAGTGTCCATTGGAGGCCGTTCGTGTCTCGCTCTTGCGGAGAGATAAGGACTCTCGGATAGTTGAGGGGGGGAACACGTCCTGGTGGCAGTCGTTCTTGCAGATCACACGATCGGCCATGCGAGCCGGGTCGTTGTTGTCGTCGAAGTTCAGGGCACGGCCCTGAACTATGGGGTTCATGCGCGTCCTGATGCGGCGCTAGTGGTAGAGGGATAGCTCCTGCACCGTGGACTACTCGAGGTGGAATTTCTCGCGCTCGGCTTGTTCCTTGCGTATTGCCTCTTCGAGGCAGAGGCGCGCCTCCTCGACCTCCCCCGCCGTCGCGGTTGGCGGGATCGGCGTGGAGAAGGGGTCCGGCGGGGCGCTCGTGCCGCTCGTCATGTAGGTCGCGATGAAGCGACCGGATCCAACATGGATATCACCGCAGTTCTCCGATACAGAGTCGGAGTCGAACATCCCGAGGATAGATGGATCCTCGAAATCACCCATGTTGGAGACTTGGGTGATGGAGCCCGCTGGCGACGCGGCGATAATGATTCCGGCGACTGAGGCTGGGGTATCCGAGTCGGCGTCGGTGTTGAGGGCAGCGTCGTCCGTGGTCACGCTGGTCTCGGCCATGTTGTTGGTGGACGAGTCGTACACGGAAGCGAGGCAGTGGATGGTGCAGACCTAACTCTCAGAGAGCCGATCACACAGCGGCGACTCGCCGATGCGCGTCGGGTCCTCTAAGACGATGACGTCGGTGAAGCCGACAAAGAAGTTTATCGTGCCGATCGGCATGATGACGCTGTGGGTGACCGGGCGTGACATCGGGACGTAGCTGTTGGGCATGATCTGGAGGATCTCGCTGATAGCGATCATGTGACCGGTGGCGATCGTCCGGTTGATGGGAAAATAGGGTCTCGCTGCAGAACACAGGCCTGACCGGCCAGGCCCCGTGGTGGGCGCCACTATCAGCGAGATCCTCCAGATCGTGCCTAACAGCTATGTCCCGACGTCACGCCCGGTCACCCATAGCGTCATCATGTCGTTCGGCACGATCGGCATGAAGATCATCATGCAATGCCATGTATTGATTGTTTCCCTTTCTTTTCGTTGATTTGGTTCTTCCCGGTAGAATACGATATCGAGATCGAGATCGAAGACCGAGATCAAGACCATCGAAGTTCGACGAACAATACTTGACCAATTTTAATCAAGTCAAGCCGAAGGCTCCCGAAGCTCTTCTTTCTGGTTATCAACTGGCAAAGGCAAGCATAGCCCCACCATGATATAACGCTATGATTTCAAAAGCATTTCAATTCCTGCCATGATGCATACGATTCCACTATGGTCTTTTATTGATAGATAAAGTATCCTATATGTTGCATTACTCCCTTTGAGCTTATATTACATGATCCACTGCTCCTAGCATAACTAGGTTTGGCTTGTGTGCACTGCTAGAGCTTATATCTGTGTCTTGCTTAGCCATGCATAGCTGTCAGTGCTGGTTCATCCAGATGATGTATTGGATGTAGATAATCTAATATGACAGGAGAACGTGATGAGATGAGATCAGTGATATGAGTTTAAACATGCTAAGGCTTGTACGGGAGGCCACGGTGGGATGTGGTTTTTCTAGACCCATGCTCGCCACCACTAGGAATTGAGTTCTTGCCTTTGGAACCGAGATGAGCGTACAGACACACGGGGCTTGGGAACCCCTCGCCTAATTAACTTGCCTAGTAGATTCCATGAGTCACATAGTTCGGGCATTCCATTCGACATGCACATTGAAAACCTTCTGAAAGATTTGCCGGGTGAAGATGCATTCATAACAGGTACGTAAGTGTGGTCGGGGTTGCTTGGGATAGATGGCGCCCCTGGTAAACCAACCTCGCCTCACATCTTTAAGTACCGTCTTCGGGATTTGACCCGTTATGGCGGAACCATACTTATTGCGTGACTCATGGTCTCGGCGAAAGCAAGGTAAAGGTCGTTGCCAACCACCCTCTACCGGCCTTCCAAGGAAGAGGGATAATGTACTGGCAGTAAGAGTAGGTTGGTACGTGTGGATAAAGTTGTACACCCCTGGAGGGTTAAATCTTTTTGAAAAGTCGTGTTCATGGTTATGAACGCTTGGTGACCAGATTCTAAGATATTAGAGAACTTTAACCTAATCGTAAAACTTGGCAGATCAACATGTGCTTAAGGATGCTTCATCATGGGTACGAGGGGGTGATCCTAGTTGGTAGATGATGATGATTTGGTGGATATCAAAAGATGATGATCAATATTTTAGAGATGTCGCTCTCTTATCCCCTTTTAAAATACTCTGATTAGAAGAGATTTCCTCTCTCTCTGGTTTTGTATACAAAGATGGCTTTATGAAAAACAACTCCACCAGCCATAAGTCTTGCGGGGTACACCCTGTACGCACCCTTGCTTTGTTGATACTTTTGGCAGAGAAAGTATTCCCTGGAGATCAGTTTGGTACTACATCGACGAGTAGCTTGGGGTTCCCAGCCGGCAGCCTGGAATCTATGGGTTGGGACGTCATCGTTATGCTTCAGGCCTATTAGGCCATTTGTTAAGTTTTCTATACTGAATAGCATAATTTGCCTTCCGTTCTTTGATGTTTGTGGTCAGTGACCTCTGCTTGTAATAATTTAGCTCTTCGCTCAGTTGTAAGCTTGCTGTAATAATTTTCTGTCGTAGGGTCACTGATATGTTACCGATTCTTCACTGGATATCCTCGATCTCAAGGTTAAGCTTATGTCAGACGGAGGTCTGGGATTTGTTTAGCCCTGATCCCGGGGGTGTCACACGGTGGCGCGTCGTCTTCGAAGCCTGCGGAGTAGATAGCTTGCCGTTTGGCGTTAATTTAAATAAGTGTATATCTGCCCTTGTAAGTGAACAAAATTTTGTTGCCGTAAGGAATGAAACTATGCTTGAGTCAGATAATATTTGAGTTTGGATTGTTTTGTTGAGCGAGTCCCCGAGCGCGTTCACCCTTTAATGGGGTTTACCTCATGGTTTTCTATGTATGTTTGTTTGTATACTATTTAGTTAATTGGTGTCGACTCGCCGTGGCTTGGGAAGCCAGTCGCTTGGTGACTCCAAGGGGTGATCTGTACTTAGCCATTTTCCCGAACGCGAACGGGGTCGGTTGGACGAGTCCCCGAGTGTGGTACTTAGCCGTTCTAGTCGCATGCCCAAGGTAAGTGAGGACATGGCGCGTTGTGCTTGGCACGTCACTCCGCCTGACTCGAGGAGACGGTCGCGTGGCGAGTCTAGGGCACGCTCTCATACTTGGTGTTTTCCCTAGCCGCGTAGGTTTGGACTGGCGTCAGTCCCCGAGCGTTATACTTGACCGTTCGAGTCGCTGCACCGAGGATACAGAGGACTAGGCCGTTGTGAGAAGCGAGTGCAGTTGTCTTGGCCCGGCGGGCTAGTCGAGTGGGGCAACTCCGATGGGGCTCCGAGTTGGCATTTTCGTGGACGATGCAAGGCCCAAATTTTTGGTGTAGACTTCCATGATTAGCGTAATGCTGTTTTTACGAGTGCGAATGGCACAAGGGTTGGAGAGTAGACACAATTTGTGCGAGTCGAATATCTTTATTTCATGGCGAGGGGAATACAGGTCGGAGTTCTAGGTGTAGAACTTCCTTAGGAGGTTTACATTCCACGTCTTCTTGACGTTGAGTTGTCCGTCGCCTCGGACGTCGATGAGGTAGTAGGCATCGTTGCCCAGGACTCGCCCTATGGCGAATGGTCCCTCCCATGGGGGAGAGAACTTGTGCATGCGCTTCTTGTCCTGGATCAGTCACAGGACTAGGTTGCCTTCCTGGAAGGTGTGATCCTAGACTCGGTGGCTGTGGTAGCGGTGGAGTCCCTGCTAGCAGATGGCAGTGTGGGAGAGAGCAAGGTCACGTGCTTCGTCGAGCTGGTCGACCCCGCTTTGGCGTGCGAGCTCGCTGTCGGCCTCCGCATAGTTGATGAGACGAGGCGAGTCATGCTCGAGGTCAGTCGGCATGACGGCTTCGGTGCTGTACAGCATGAAGAAGGGCGTGAACCCATTCAATCGGTTGACGGAGGGGCGGATGCCCCATATGACGGAGGGGAGCTCCTCGACCCAGCATCCCGAAGTTCCCTCGAGGGGAACTTTCAGTCGTGGCTTGAGTCCACGGAGGATGATCTGGTTGTAACCAGAGTAGGCGTCGAGAAAACACAGCGATTCCGAGCCCGCGGTCGAGTCGATGATCGGATTGATACGCGGGAGGACGAACTGCTCCTTTGGGCAGGCGGTGTTGAGGTTTTTGTAGTCAATACACATTCTCCAGGTCCCATTCTTATTTTTGACCAGGACTGGGTTTGCCAGCCACTTGGAGTATTTGATGGGCCGGATGAAGCCTACAGCGAGTAGACGCTGCACCTCCTCGGCAATTGCTCGGAGGCACTCTTCATTGAAGGGACGCAACGACTGCTTGACAGGTCGCGCTTTGGGGTCGTCATTGAGTTTGTGCTCTGCGAGTTCCCTCGGGACACCTGGCATGTCAGATGGCTTCCATCCGAAGATGTCGCGATTCTCACGTAGGAACTTGATGAGTGCGCCTTCCTATGCGGGGATCATGCCTGTCCCTATCGTCACTATCTGGCTGGAGTTGCCTAGGACCAACTCAATGGTGCGAGTGTGCGTGGTGGCCTCGAATGCGGTCAAGCCGCCGATCTCCGTGTTGGGCTTCTTGAGTATGGCGGGTTCGTATTTTTTGACCCCGCTCGCGTATCTGGCGAGCTCCTCCGCGTGGTTGGCCTCCACAGCAATGACGATGTCCACGAGCTTCGAGCCTTTCTCCTCGCACTCGATGGCCATGTCGGGGTCGTCGTGGACGGTGATGATGCCGCACGGGCCTGGGAGCTTCATTGCGGTGTACGCGTAGTGCGGTGCCGCCATAAACTTGGCGAATGCTTGTCGCCCCAAGACACAGTGGTAGGGGCTATTGAAGTTGACCATCTCGAAGACGATCCGCTCAGTACGAAAGTTTGCTGGTGTGCCGAAGGTGACTGGCAGCGTCACCTTGCCGATCGGGTACACCTTCCGACCGGGGACGATGCCGTGGAAGGTTGTGAGGGTCGTCTCAATCATCGACTGTGGGAGCTGTAGCCGCCTAAACGTGTCTAGATAGAGTATGTTGATGGAGCTCCCGCCGTCCATCAATGTCTTGGGGAGCCAGTAGTCGCCCACTTTGGGCTTGACCACCAGGGTGACTCTCCCCAGATATTCAATCCGTGGCGAGTGGTCCTCGCGGCTCCACGTGATGCGCTGCTCGGACCAGTTGAGGCAGTGGGGACGTTGACCACCGTGTTGACGGCAATGGCACGGGCGAGGACCTTCTTCACGTGCTTGGTGCTGAGCCTGGTGAAGGTGTGGAGCGATCCGACGTTGTTGCCGAATGCCCCGCGGTTTGGTGGGTTGTTGTTGGGGTATTCCCTTACGCGCCGTGCCTTCTCGATCTCCTTCAGGGAGTGGAAGTCGGCGGTCGTGTGTGTGGTGGGATTCCCCTCCCTGCTATGGAACACACATGGTTGGTTGAGGAGGGCTGTGGGGTCGAATTATGGACTCGCTCGGAAGTTTCCACCATCGCGGTGTTGGCCTCTTTCTCGGCTGAAGCTCTTGGGGTTGCGTGGCGCGTAGACGGTGTTGGCGACAAAGTCGACTCGCCTGTCACCACGGCTGTTGCCGGTGAGGCGAGGGTTGCTGTAGTGCAGATCGCGCTGCATGCCGTTATCGTGGCCGCTTTGGCGGCGATGTCCAGCTGAATCGTCGTTAGTTTCTTGATTCGGGTCCTCCTCCAGGCACCGCTTGGCGATCTCGAGGATGTCTGGGATGTTGTCGAGTGTCTTGTACACCCGCTTGAGCTTGGCGACCAGGGGTTCATAGCGGAATGAGGTCTTGAAGCAGTGGATCGCCATCTCTGGGTGAATGTCGGCCGTGTTGAACCACAGGTCTTTCCACCGTTGGACCCAGTTGCGGGTCGACTCGCGGGGTCCTGGGACACATCGCTCCAGGCCCTCAATAGTGGTGGCACGGGTGTAGGAGCCCTCAAAGTTCCTGACGAAGGCGTCACGCCTGTCCTCCCAGGAATCGATGTTCTCCGTGGGGAGGGTGTTGATCCATTGCCGAGTCGCTCCCTCCATCATCAGGGGGAGGTACGTGTGGCCGACGACTCCCATCGCCATGAGGTATGTGTGCAGGCACACGGCCAGATTGTACGAGGGATCATACTTTTTGATCTCCTTTGGCGCTTTGAAGTTCGCCGCATATTTCTCGCCTCGGATCATCGCTCCTAAGCTCTGGGGCCGACTCGGATGAGCGAGCCCCTTTTCCCGCCGTCTTGGCGGTTGGTCAGGGTATGCCTCAGATCGTTGGGTCGTCGTGCGCGCCATCTCTGGTTGTTGAATATATGGGTCCGCGCATCGACTGGCTTCCCGTTGGCGGCGACCATGTTGTTCAACGGTCGCGGGTCGTTGGTGGAGAGCGCCGCGTGCGCGGACCTTGGATGGAGCTGCAGGGGTTCCGGTGGCGGGCAGTTCAGTGTATTCGCAATCGATGGGCCACCGCTCGAGGCCGCCCTGCTTCCGGAGGAGTAGGAGTACATGCGCCCCAGTGAGTCGGATCCGGCGACTTCCTGCTCGGCGGCCTTGGCGAGTAGGGCCTTGGAGTACTCAATTTGCAGCACGCCCTCCCCTGTGATGTTGGGGTTGTCGATTGCTGCTCGTCCCGCGATAACAATGTCCATCGGGGTGGAGTATAGCAGGAGGTCGTTCGCATCGCGCTCTTGCGGAGAGATAAGGACTCCCGGCTGGTTGAGGGGGCACACGGCCTGGTGGCGGTGGGGGAGCTCCACTCGCTGGTGCGCCTGGTGGCTGTCGAGCACTTCCTCCTGGTGGCATGTTCTTGCAGATCGCACGATCGGCCACCCGAGCCGGGTCGTTGTTGTCGTCGAAGTTCAGGGCACGGCCCTGAACTATGGGGTTCAGGCGCGTCCTGATGTGGCACTGGTGGTAGAGCGATAGCTCCTGCACCATGGACTACTCGAGGCGTAATTTCTCGCGCTCCGCTTATTCCTTGCGTATTGAGCTGGCCGGCAAAAATTCCACGGCGGCCTAAGCCGCTTGAGCTGCGGTCTCGTGCACCATCGTGGAGCTTCTTCACCAGCACCCACCCCAACAGATCTAGTTCACCGGGCTTTTGTGTCATGGCAGCGGAGCTGCGATCTTGTTCACCATGCTGATGGCGTCATCAACCGCCCAAGCTCTACTTCCTCGACGTCGAATGCTACCCAACCGTGCCGGAGCCGCCTCACCGGTGTCCACCGGATGGGATCTAGTTTAGCGAGTTCCATGTCCACCGCTCTAGACTAGCTGCATGGGTGTTGTCGTTCATGTCGCGGATCTGCTTCAGCGACACTCTCGTCCACCGCGCTCAAGAGGCATGACCTCCTAAGATCTGCTTCCCCGACCACCCAAGATCTGCTTCCTCGACCGCCCAAGAACTACTTAGACGCAACCGCAGCACCCTCGGCGACCTGCACGTCACCCAAAAGGTACCGATGATTCTTAGACGCCTCTCCAACCGAGGTAAACTAATCTCCAACCCCTTTTTATTTTCTCATCAATATAGCAGGTTAAAGCCTATTGCAGTGAACTTAATTTTTGTAATCATGCTAGTAAATACAAGTCACTGGGTATGCATGATCTTTGTGCTACATACAAGGTCATTGGTCATGTTTGTTTGCATTCGCTGCTCTACAAATTTCAAGTAATGCACATGTTTGTTATTTTGTCATGCACATGTTCTTGGCTACTCCATACAACAGTAATTGCATGCTAGTGTGTAGTTTTTGCAAAATGTAAAGTCAGTGAAAAATATTAGTGTGGATTCCCTACTCCACAGTTACTGAATCAATCTGGTTCATCCCAAGTTCCTACTATTATTTCCTCACTGGCATCGTTCTGCTATCATGTAATACCCGTTTAAACTCATTGTACTAGTTTGATTATATTTTTGTTATTGATATTCGGATCTTTAAAAGATGCAACATTGACTATTTGTTTTTTCTTTTCATAGAGCTCAAAAGGGAACACTAAACATGTTGGTTTGCATAGCCTCTTCTACAAGTTCACAAGTGTGATGTCATTTTTTCCTTATCTGGTGTTGGTTCATCCTAAGCAATGACATAACTATCCTCTACTATGTAGTTCATTCGTGGTTTGCGTTCATACTCTGCAAGTTCTCGCATGATGCAATTATAATTTCTGTCTCATTCATTGTTAGCTATGAAAGTAACTGCATGCCCGTTGTGTATCTCACCGCAAATTCTGAGTCACCCAACGTCTCTTGCATTCCAGGATATACCATTGCATCCATATATATTTGTTGAAATGACCTGGCTAGTTTATATTTGCTGAAATTCTAGAAAACACTCTGTTCAATTGCTCAATTCATTTGTAGCCACACTTGTATAATGCTTGCTTATCCTATTCTATACGTTCACAAGCAATGTCATTATATTTCATATATAATGGTTCGTCCTAAGAGCGACATAGCTATCCTCTACTATATAAAAAGTTCATTCGTAGTTTGCATTCTTGCTCTACATGTTCTCTTATGATGCCTTTATAATTTTTATTCGGTTCCTAGCTACGACAGTAACTGCATGCCCATTGTGTAGCTCACTGCAAATTATGGGTCACCCAACATCTCTTGCATTCCAGGATAAACAACTTCTTCCATATAAATTTGTTGAAATGATCTGGCCAATTTATATTTTCTGAAATCCTAAGAAACACTTTGATTGATTGCTCATTTTATTGTATGCACACTTGTCTAATGCTTTCTTGTCCTCTTCTACAGGTTCGCAAGAGACGCCATTATATTTCTAATCTGGTGTTGGTTCATCCTAAGCAACGACACATCTATCCTCTAATTCGTAGTTCATTCGTGGTTTGTGTTCCTGTTATATAAGTTCTCGCATGATGCCATTATAATTTCTTTCTTGTTCATTATTAGATAAAAAAGTAATCGCATGCCCATTGTGTAGCTCATCGCAAATTCCGAGTCACACAACGTCTCTTGCATTCTATGATATACTACTGCTTCCATATATATTTTTTGAAATGACCTGACAAGTTTATATTTGTTAAAATTCTAGGAAACACTCAATTCAATTACTCAATTCATTTGTAGGAAGACTTGCGTAATGCTTGCTTGTCCTGTCCTACAGTTTCACAAGCAATGCCATTATATTTCATATCTAATGGTTCGTCCTAAGAAGCGACATAGCCACCCTCTATATATAGTTCATTCATGGTTTGCATTGTAGCTCTATAAGTTCTCTTATGATGCCATTATAATTTCTATTCGGTTCCTAGCTACGATAGTAACTGCATGCCCATTGTGGAGATCACCGCAAATTCTGGGTCACCCAACGTTTCATGCATTCCAGGATAAACGACTTCTTCCATATATATTTGTTGAAATGACCTGGCCAGTTTATATTTTCTAAAATTCTAAGAAACACTTGGATTGATTGCTCATTTCATTGTATACACACTTTTCTAATGCTTACTTGTCCTCTTCTACAGGTTCGCAAGAGACGCCAATTTATTTCTAATCTAGTGCCGGTTCATCCTAAGCAACGACATAACTATGCGCTACTGTGTAGTTCATACTTGATTTGTGTTCCTGCTTTGCAAGTTCTGGTATGATGAAATTATAATTTCCATTTGGTTCATTCTCAGGTACGAAAGTAACTGCATGCCATTGTGTATCTCACCAAAAATTCTGAGTCAACCAGTGTCTCTTGCTTTCTAGGATATACAACTACTTCCATATATATTTGTTGAAATAACCTTGCTAGTTTATATTTGCTAAAATTCTAGATTGCTCATTTCATTGTAAGCACACTTCTCTAATGCTTGTATGTCCTGTTCTACAGGTTCATAAGCGACACCATTATATTTTGTATCTAGTTATGGTTCGTCCTAAGCAACGACCTAACATCCTCTACTATATAGTTCATTTGTGGTTTGCATTCCTGCTCTACAAGTTCTCGCATGATGTCGTTATAATTTATGTCTTGTTCATTCTTAGCTACTATAGTAACTGCATGCCATTTTCTGGTTTATTCTTCTGGCTTATTCTTCTATATATATTTGTTGATATGACCTGGCTAGTTTATATTTGCTAAAATTCTAAACCACAAACATTTTTATATTTATCGTTTCACGGTAGGCACACTTGTTTAATGCTTGCTTGTCTTGTTTGTTTGACGTGATGGTCAATATATTTGAACCATTGACCAGTAGTAAACTCCAATTTATAGCTCCTGTCGTATCAGTTAAATGAGTGGTTTGCCTTGTTTGATGTATTAACTTGTTATTACTTAGTTTCAGACTGCAATTATTGCTATCACCACCAAAGAGGGGGCTACAAGATCATCTCTCAAGGTCATTTTCCAATGTAGATGTCACTCAAAAGGGAGATGTAGGTGATAGATGGAGAAAGAAAATTGAGGATTGCTATCAACTCGATTTTTAACTGAAATGCTAAATTTTCTTTCCCCTAAGTTGATAATATGTAATAATTTGAAGTAGTTTGCATTTGATGTAATATCTAGATAAATCGCATAGGATGTGTAGGCATTTAGTAGATGCCGTCCACACATAGCGGTAGGCGGTACCATACCTGCGCTAGCCAGGTCAATTCGGGTATATTATCATGCTTTGTATTTGCCCGTCTTTTATTAGGCCGAGGATGAACAGTAAAAATGCTCATAAGTTGTACACCTTTTATGATATCGGAATGGGCTCCAGAAATGCAGAAACTATAAAAGACCATAAAAGTAGCGGGACCAACCCACAGGCGTGCTAAGTAACAGTAAATGACCAAAACAGTAACATGCCAAAACAGTAACCGACCAAAATAGTAACAGGCCGAAAAAGTAACCGACCAAAACAGTAACATGACGAAACAGTAACAGCCCGAGAACAGTAATGGACCAGAACAGTAATAGGGCCAGAAACTTAAATGCCCAAAACAGTAACGGGCCGGAACAGTAACATGTCAGGCCAGAAAAAGGCCAGGGTCATAGTAGGCCAGAACATTAACAGGCCGAATTTCACCATGGAGGAACAGTAACAGACCAAGTAATATATCAGGACAAAACAGTAACAAGCCAAAATATATGCATGACATTTATGGGCCTAAATAGTAACATGCCCGAAAGTTTATGGGCCACAGCAGATTACATAAATCGGCCCATTTTAAATAGTGCAGAACTATACAGTAACAGGCAAAATTGGTCACGACCCAAAGCTGGCTGGCAAAATAGGCCCAATTCAAACAGTACAACGTGGAATAGTAAGGGGCCCGACAGTTTACGGGCCTTATAGGTGGGCCAATTTCAAACAGTGTAGATCAAAACAGTAATGGGCTCAAAAGTTTATGGGCTGCTGCTAGGAGCACTAGTGGGCCCATTTGTAACAGTGCAGGATGAAACAGTAACGAGCCATGATACTATTGGGTTGTCTTAATGGGACGGCCCACTTAATAATTATCAGGCCTTGGCTGGGCATGGCTTCTACCATGGTTTCGTTGACAGATAATGGTGGTAACTGGCCGTTAACAGCGTTTTCCACATGGTAGTTTGCATGACGTCAGTAGCCAACGAGGCTGGCGAACAGATCTACGACAGAATGATTTTTCGTGGCTGAAGGGTGTGATCCGCCACGGTCAAAAAATCCATGGTAGATTCATTTGTGATGGGGCTTCTACCACGAAGGGCATCCGTCGTAGAAGGCTTTTCAACCACGAAAAACGGGTCTTCAACCACGAAAATTGTCCGTTGTAAAAGGACATTTTTCTTGTGGTGTCTCTTTGTTACTTCGATACTAACTTGTCCAAGATCTGATCATCAATATCGCTATACCTTGTTCAATCTCGTTATCGACAAGTGTTTCTTTACTCATTTCCATGATATTTCATCCCCATGATCTAGTCACATGTTGCAACATTATATATGTAATCTCACCCAGTGGATCTTATGTATCTTCCCGTCACGCGGGTGAACATATCCTGATCTTTATGCATGCTCCACAACCTGTACATGTGGAATACCTAACATACACCTTTGTGATCACTCTATTATGCTTGTGACGTTTGATGGAGTCAAATCAGCTCCGGGTGACAGTGATTAAACATGATCTCACGGTCTAAGGATTAGGATACTTAATTTCTAACTATTGTAAAGACGAACTATGTGACTTGATCATGTTGCAATACTTATATGGATAATGTCCATCACATCATTCACTAATGATATGAATTCATTGTCAATTGGCTTAAATGCTCCATGATCACGAAACCTTGATCAGTTGCCCAACAAGCTAGTATAAATAGACACTACTATGGACTTGGTTTGTTTATATACCACACATGAAACAATGTTTTCACTTGATATAGTTATAACACAGTATGAAACTATTATAAACTAATTGAGATATGATAATAAAATCTATTTATTATTTACCTCTAGGGCATTATCTCTTTTAAAAATCTCATCGTCGAATGAAGGACGAAGATCACTTATTCTGACGACACCATTTCCACTAATGTACATGCCTAAAAGAAGGTGTTCACTAAAACCCTAACCTAATCTTCTGAAATCATTACTTTTATTAAAAACCCCACCCATCAATATGGTTCAACACTCATCCCGACACCAGGGAGACCACCTAGAGGAACATATCTATGGAGGAGACGAAGGTGGGGACGGCGCCGGCTAGGTCTAAGAGGAGGCGTCCAGGGAAGAAACGCTTCACATGAACTAAGCATACTCTCAATGGATAACGTATTTAAATCGTTGTGGGAATATGTAGGTGATTGAGTTATACTTAGTGTTTATTATTTGGGCTAAAAATAAGTGTGTGGAAACTATTTGAATACTACCCGAGCGACTTATTAAAAGGAATAGTATCAAAACCGCATTCTGATCCGCATTCGTAAATATACGAGATCGGTCCAGTCTTGACTCCTCTCTCCTAAGACACAAAAGTATGACCCAGAATAACGAACTACAATGAGTTCATGTCACATCCCAGATTTTAGAAATTTTGGACTAGAAAAAAATGCATTTGCATTGCATCATTTGCATTCACGAAAAATTTGAAATGCAAAACCCTACTTTGAACCCTAAATTGGATCACTAAAAGGCTCCTACAAAGGATTATACACATATTTATAAAATCACTATTTATAAATAGTCAAATTATTAACAAAAATGATCCTAAGATGATCCCTTAGTTTTTAGAAAAATTTAGTGATAAGTTTCAGCTTAATTGAAATTAATATAAAATATATGAAGAGAAGAAGAAAATAGAAAAGTAAAAAGAATAACCAAAAAAATCTAACCTACCCAGCCGGCCAGCCCTAGCCAGCCAGCCCAGCCCACTCCTCAGCCCCGCGCACGCGCTGCGCGGCAGCAAGCAGCCCCGTGGCCCAGCAAAACAACGTGCAACAGCAAAGCAACGCAGTAGCCAGTGCCCCACTCGGCCACCACACGCGTGCCTAGCCCACGTTCCTTCCCTTTTCCCGCTGACAAGCCTAGCCTACCCCACGTGTCTTTAACCTCCAACACAAAGGCCGCTGCGAGCACGTCTCGATCTCCCCCGTTGAATTCATTGAATTCCTTCGATCTTGCCCCTGTTCCTGAGCTAATCCCTCCATATAAAACCGCCATTTGTCACCTTGTTCCTCCTTTTTCCTTTTTTCCAAAACCATATCTCCAGATCGAGCAGAGCCCGACCCTGCCGCTATTATCGCCGCCAGTTCGAATTCGAGGTTCTGTGTCACCCCGAGCCTCCCCTTCTCCTCTAATCTCTTCCGCTTGATGTGTCTGATGCATGTAAAATGCATATATGAACTTTGTAGTTTGTTGACATGTTTATCCACATATTTTCATCATATATGATGTTAGATCCATGTTTTACATTGATTTTAGGGATTTTCCAAACAATCTCCTCTCTTTTGATCCTAACTTTTTTCGGCAGAAAATCCTCTGTTAGTGTTTTTGACATTCCAGGAGCTATGGAACTCCAAGTAGAGCTAGGTCAATGGGAGCTGTTAGATAATTTCCATATGAATACAACAAGGTAAAGTAGAGCCCAATGGGCCCAACGAGCTGAAAATGGGAGCCCATTTACTAGAGGGCATGCCACTAGGGCTATCTCAGTCATTGATTCCACCGATATTCTCTTTGATTTGACCTAAAACCATCTATATATACCCCCCCTGACGGCCTTTCTCGAGACGGATGGAGGTGGAGATCGAAAAACAAGTAACAGAGAGCCAGCAGGCCGCTGCCCGGTGGAAGATTGGAGGGGCAACCGCTGCCGGAATCGCCTCCGATCGCATCTCTTCCTTCACCAACGCCTCCTCGTCACTCTCCATGATGAGAGGGGAGTATTCCACCCCTGGACTTTGGTTTTATGGTGGTAACTTGATCTAATATATCTATGTATGATCATTGTTGAATTCCATATGATGTGCCTTGCATGAGTATAGATCTATCAATGTAATTCATATGGTGGATATTGTGTTATGAGATAGTACTTGTTATTCATTTACCATTGTGTTGGATCTTGTATTGTTTGTAATACTTTGGGAATATTCTATGATGTATGTAATGGTTTATATCTATACATAATATGTGATAATACTAACAACACATCACAACAAATGAATCATTGCACTAGTGTTTATAATGTTTTCCATTAAGAAGTATGATGTATGTAGTTAATGGGTTGCCGAGTGACAACGACATATGTATTGAGTGACAGCAATGCATCCCAACATCCTTTATACAGGGGTAAAAAGGGAGAAGTATGATGTGTGGTGTGATACAAACCAAATGCTAGCCTTATTGCAAGGGTTACATAGAAACACAAAGGAGTACTTCTTTCACCTATGTGTTTTATGACATGTAGCCACCATAAAAGTACCATTAAAACATTGCAATTGTGTGTACCTTTACTATCCATAACATGGTAATCACCATAGATGGAGAAGAGAGGATTAAGTGAACCCATGTCCATTGTTCCATAATAGAAAACCCCTTGTCTTGTCCTCTTGCATTGAAAAGGATTGGGACACTTTTACATTCTATTAAAACAACCATCTTATTCCTTAAAACTTGTATAGTGCATAATCAACTAAAACTTGTGACACTTTAGTTCTAGAGAATAGATAGCTTTTCCTTCTTGCTCCTGTGGATCGATACCCTACTTCCACATTCAGATGTACTACGGTGATCACCTGCACTTGGGGGTTATCAAGATAATTTTTTGGCGTCGTTGCCGGGGAGCGTAGTGCTTAAGTTTCTATTCTTGTGTGCACTAGACTTTAGATTTGTTTTAGTTTTTTTATATCTTGCAATCATCTAAGCTTGGGGAGGTTTCTTTACCTTGTTTGGTTGTGAGTTTCTCATTAGATTTACTTTCAGTTTTTTTCTTTCCTTATATCAAAAACACATAAAAATTATTATAAATTTTACTATGGATGATAAAGATGAACATGTTAATGAAAAATATATTGCCACTAGTTCTAAAGAGACACCTAGTGAAGAGGATATTGCTTTCATTGAAGATTTTATGAGTCTTGATCTAGATGACTTGGATAATTTTGAAGAAACCTTGAGTATCTTTTATCTAGGAAAACTATTTCCTGTTGCTAGTTAATGCAATGAACCCGCAATATTCATTAAAGATAAGGATTATGATTTTGAAGTTAACCCTGAAATAATAGAAAGATTTGAAGCATCTAAGTTCTATGGTAAAGAAGAAGAATTTCCCTATGAGCACTTAATGAATCTAGAAGATAATGCTTGCCTATTTAAATGGAAAAACTGAGATACAACAACACTATTATTTCTTAAAACTATTCCCCTTCTCTTTAGGAGGAGATGAAAAAACATGGTACAAATCATTAGCTCCTAAGTCCAATATTATTAAGGAAGCATGCTTGTATTTGTTTTTCCATAAGTATATCTCTGATAGTAAAATACATGCTATGAAAATTGAAGTTAGTAGCTTTACACAAAACAAAGAAGAAAGTATCCCCCAAGTTTGGGGGAGATTTTCTGCCATTGGAAGGAGATGTCCTACGCATGGTTTCAAGGATAATTAATTGCTTGATGCATTTTATAATGGACTAACTGGAAGTTCTAGAACCTATCTAGACAGTGTTGCATGAAATATTTTCAGGGACAAGACTATTGAGGAAGCTAAGGAATTATTGAATACTATTACTCAGAATTATCATGATTGGCAGATTGAAGAAGAGGATAAAAATCAAGAATAATAAGAATAAGAAGAAGAAGATATGGTCCAACCTAAGCTTGGGGATGTATGGGAACCTCTTGAAAATGATAGTAACACTCAAACTCAAAACTCATTTGTCATTTATGAGAACCCATGCTATGATAATTGTGCAACTAAAAATTCTATGGTCATCTTTGATAACCCATATATTATGATGAAACTAATAATGCTCCTTCACTTTCTAATAATTCTACTACTAAAATTATTCATGGTAATGAGGAATTTTGTTTAGACATGCTATATGATAATGCTTTAGATGATTACCTATGTCTATTAACAACCCTCCATGTATATAATACATGAGGATGAAGATGACATACTTGTTGTCCATGATGATACTCTTGTTAGCAAGAGTCCTATAATATTCTTTAACTCTCCTATGTTAACCATAGAGGAGAAATATGCACTTTCTAGAACCTATATATGTAGTTTGCAATTACCTTATGTTGAAAATCATCATTGAAACCATGATCTTACAAATGAAAATAGTACTAGCAACTATTTTGAAAGAGTAAAAGATGTAAATGAATTTCATGATAGTTATAATGATTCTCTTCACATGAAAAATTCTATAAACTTTCTTGCTTTGGATGCTTACAATGCTAGAATTGCTTCTAGTAAATGCAACTATTATGAAAGAGGAGGTGATAGGTGTGTTGGAGATATGCCCTAGATGCAATAATAAATGTAGTTATTATTATATCTTTGTGTTTATGATAAATGTTTACATTCATGCTATAATAGTATTAACAAGGAAACATTAATACTTGTGTGATTTGTAAACTTAATTTGAAGTCCCTAGTAAAGCCTCTATATATAATACTAGCTTGTTGTTAATAGATGATTGTGGTTTCCCTATCATGAACATTGAGATGTTATTAACAACAAGATCATATCGTTAGGAGAATGATATGGTGGACATACTCCTATAGATAAGCGTAGCATAAAGATCAAGTCATTTTAATAGTTCAATTGCTATATGATTTCTGATACATAGTAACCTAATTCCTTCGACCATGAGATCATGCATATCACCTTTACCGGATGGATGCTTTGATGACATCAAACACCACACCGTAACTGGGTGGCTATAACGGTGGCATTGAGTGTTCGGAAAGTATTGGTTGAAACACATGGATCAAGAGTGGGATTTGTCCATCCATATGACAGATAGATATACTCTGGGCCCTCTCGGTGAAATGTCATCCAATTAGCTTGCAAGCATGTGACTGGCTCACAAGGGATCACATATCACGGGAACGAGAAAAGAGTACTTATCGGTAACGAGGTTGAACTAGGTATGCAGAGATACCGACGATCATAACCTCGGATAAGTAAAGTATCGTGAGACAAAGGGAAATTGGTATCGTATGTAAGTGGTTCATTCGATCGCAAAGTAATCGTAGAAATATGTGGGAGCCATATGAATTTCCAGATTCCTCTATTGGTTATTGTTCGGAGAAGTGTCTCGATCATGTCCGCATAATTCACGAACCGTAGGGAGACACACTGAAGGATTCGACGTTGTTTGAGTAGTTATGGTATGATGAGAAAGAGACTGAATGTTGTTCGGAGTCTCGGATGGGATCCGGGATATCACGAGGAGATCCGGAATGGTCCGGAGAATAAGATTCATATAAGGAAAGTCTTGTTTCGGAGTTGGGGAATGATTCCGGTGTTTTCATCGGGAATGTTCTAGAAGGTTCCGGAATGTCCGGCACTCCGGGGGGGAAGGGTACATGAATGTGTTATATCAAGTTGATATGATTGCATCATGTACTCGGTGTCATCGCTGTTCAAAATAGAGGGTTTATTCAAATCCTAGTTTGAAAAGTCAAACGGCTAGTTTGAAAGTCAAATGACAAGTTTTGGAAAGAGGAGGAGGAGTGGGAAACCGAGTTGGGGAGGGTTTCCCTCCTCCAACCGGCGGCGCACCACCCAAGCCGAGTTGGGGAGGGACTCCCCTCCCTCCCCTTGGCCGGCCGGCCCCTCCACCTATATCAGGAGGGGCAGGGCTCACTCCTAGCACACAACTCCTACTCCTCCAAACCCTAGCCCCAACTCGCCGCCGCCTAGCTAAACCCTAGACGCCGGCTTGTCCCCTCCTTGGTGTGTCTAAACCCTAGAACACCGAGGACTCTCTCCTACTCCACCATACTCTCTCCGGCTTAAGGCGAAGCCCTGCGAGATCTCCCCTCTACTTCCGGTACCACGTCGTTGTGCTGCCGGAATCGCGAGGAGAGTGCTACAACCTCCGCTGCCTGATGGAACAAGTGAGAGGAAGGTCTTCGTCGAGTACCGAACGTGTGACCGACTGCGGGAGCGCTGCCGGAACGCAGCGCTGGAAGGATCGTCTACGCGATCTTGAGATCGGGAAGAGTACGACTACATCACCCACGAGAACCCGCTCTCGTTAAACACGTTGGAATCTTCGAGGGTGAGTTACTCCATCGACTCGTTGCTACAATCTAGTAGATAGATCTCGGCTTGTTTGTTTGTATGCGATAGAAAATTTTGTTTTTCCATGCTACGAAACCCTACAGTGGTATCAGAGCCGTGTCTATATGTAGATCTGTTGCACGAGTAGAACACAATGGTCATTGTGGGCGTTGATGCTTTTATTGTCGATTGCTTCTTGTGTACTTTGCATCTTGCGATATGTTGGGATGAAGCGGCCCGGGCTAACCTTACATGACATCGTTCATGAGACTTGCTCCACGCTTGACATGCAACTTGTATTGCATAAGTGGCTTTGCGGGTGCGTGTTTCTCCTAGCATAGTTAAGATCCAATTTACAATGGGTGATTAACAATACTTGTATCAATGTTGTGGTTCTTGTTCGTAAGTTAGAACGACACTTATTGAAAGCCCCAAACCACGTAAAACATGCAAAGAAAGTAGAGGCGTCTAACTTTGTTTTGCAGGGGTGTGCTGTGATGTGATATGGCCATGATTGTGATTATATTTGATGTATGCAATGTTCCTTATTGTAAGTTGGCAACCGGCAGGAGCCATATGGTTGTCTTTAATTTATGTTAAGACCCGCGTGTCTATTCAAAGTAGTTGTAATAGTTGAAGCTGGTGGACGACAACCACGGAGAAGCGTCATTGACCTTGATGCAATGCCGGTGATGATGGAGATCATGTTCGTGCTAGAAGATGGAGATCGGAAGCACAAAGAAGAAAGGCCATATCATATCACATATTATGAATTGCATGTGATGTTAATCCTTTATGCATATTGTATTGCTTAGTAGACGACGGTAGCATTATAAGATGATTCCTCATGCACATGAATTTCAAGTCATAAAGTGTTCACCCTCAGTTAGCACCGTTGCTAAAGCTTGTTGTTTCGAAGCACCACGTGATGATCGGGTGTGTTAGATTCCGCAAGTGTATACAACGTGAGCAAGCCAGATTTTCTCATGCGGAAACTAAGGTTTGATCTTGACGAGCCTATCATGTATATACATGGTCTCGGAACACGGATCACCGAAAGGTAAAGCATGAATCATATAGTAGATATGATGAACATGTCGATTGTTCGCCATTGAAACTATATCAACTCTCATGATGATCGGTGTTGATATGGTGGATTTGGTTCGTGTGATCACTAAAACAATGTGAGGGATATTGTTTTGAGTGGGAGTTCACCTAGATTAATTTTATTAATTTGAACTCAATTTGTCATAAACTTAGTCTAAACTATTGCAAATATGTTGTAGATCAATGGCAGCCCCTACCATCAATTTTAATGCGTTCCTAGGGAAAGAAAAGTTGAAAAACAATGGAAGAAACTTCGCGAATTGGTTCCGCAATTTGAGGATTGTCCTCACAGCTGGTAATTTGACCTATGTGCTGGATGCACCGCTGGGTGACCCACATGCAGCTGATGCTGCCGATGAAGTAAAGAACGTTTACCTCACTCGGAAGACTCAGTACTCCACAGTTCAGTGTGCTATCTTGTATGGATTAGAATCGGAGCTTCAGAAAAGGTTTGAGAATTCAGACCCATATGATATTGTCGAGGATCTCAAATTGATCTTTGAGAATCATGCGGCAATTGAAAGATATGAGGCTTCTGAAAAGTTCTTTAACTGCAAGATGGAAGAGGGCAGCTCCGTCAGTGAGCATGTGCTTAAGATGTCTGGGCACGCAAACAAATTTCAAAGCTTGGGTATTGTGATTCCTAATGCTTTGGGGATTTACCGTGTCCTCCAATCACTACCACCAAGTTAAAAGAACTTTGTGATGAACTACAACATGCAAAACATGAACAAGACGTTGCCAGAACTCTTTGCCATGTTGAAATCTGCAGAAGTGGAGATCAAGAAAGAGCACCAAGTGTTGTTGGTCAATAAGACCACCAAATTCAAGAAAGGCAAGTCTAAGCAGAAGGGACACTTCAAGAAGGGTGGTAAGGACGTTACCGCACCAATGAAGAAGACCAAGGCTGGACCTAAGCCTGATACTGAGTTCTTTCACTGCAAGGGAGAAGGTCACTAGAAGCGGAATTGCCCAAAGTACTTGGCGGATTTGAAGAACGACAACATCAAGAAGAAAGGTATATTTGATATACATGTTATTGATGTGTATCTCACTAGTACTCGTAGTAGTCCCTGGGTATTTGATACTGGTTCGGTTGCTCATATTTGTAACTCGAAATAGGTGCTGCAGAATAAACGGAAGCTAGCGAAGAACGAGGTGACGATGCGCGTGGGAAACGGATCAAATGTTGATGTGATCGCGGTCGGCACGCTACCCCTTCATCTACCATCGGGATTAGTTTTATACTTAAATAATTGTTATTTGGTGCCTGCGTTGAGCATGAACATTATATCGGGATCTTGTTTATTGCGAGACGGTTACTTGTTTAAGTCCGAGAATAATGGTTGTTCGATTTATATGAGTAATATGTTTTATGCACATGCACCTTTGATAAATGGTCTATTCTTATTGAATCTCGATAGTGTAAATACACATATAAATAACATTGAGGCTAAACGTTTGAAATCGAGCGATAACTCGACCTATATGTGGCACTGTCGTCTTGGTCACATTGGAGTGAAGCGTATGAAGAAACTCCATTCCGATGGACTTCTTGAATCACTTGATTTCGAATCACTTGATAGATGCGAAGCATGTCTGATGGGTAAAATGACCAAGACTCCATTTTCTGGTATGATGGAGCGAGCTACGGACTTATTGGAAATCATACATACCGATGTGTGTGGTCCAATGAGTGTAGCATCGCGCGGTGGTTATCGTTATGTTCTTACCTTCACGGATGACTTGAGTAGATATGGGTATATCTATTTCATGAAACATAAGTCCGAAACTTTCGAGAAGTTTAAGGAATTTCAAAGTGAGGTAGAGAATCAACATAACAAGAAGATTAAATTTCTACGTTCTGATCGTGGAGGTGAATATCTAAGTTACGAGTTTGGCGAGCATTTGAAGAAATGCGGAATACTTTCACAGTTGACACCGCCGGGAACACCAAAGCGTAATGGTGTGTCCGAACGTGTAATCAAACTCTCTTAGATATGGTTCGTTCTATGATGTCACTTACAGATTTACCGCTATCATTTTGGGGTTATTCATTAGAAACAGCCGCATTCACTTTAAATAGGGCACCGTCTAAATCCGTTGAAATGACACCGTATGATTTATGGTTTGGGAAGAAACCTAAATTGTCGTTCCTTACAGTTTGGGGTTGCGAAGCCTATGTAAAGAAGTTACAGCCGGACAAGCTTGAACCCAAAGCGGAAAAATGCGTCTTCATAGGATACCCAAAGGAAACTATTGGGTATACCTTCTATCATAGATCCGAAGGAAAAATCTTCGTTGCCAAGAATGGATCTTTTGTAGAGAAGGAATTTCTCTCGAAAGAAGTGACTGGAAGGAAAGTAGAACTCGACGAGGTTGTCGAACCTTCTCTCGAAATTGCGAGTAGCGCAGCACCGGAAGAAGTTCCTGTGGTGCCTGCACCAATAAGAGAGGAAGCTAATGATGATGATCATGAAACTTCGGTTGAAGTTGCTACAGAGCCTCGGAGATCAACGAGAACTCGTACCACTCCAGATTGGTATGATCCCGTTATGAGTGTCATGTTGGTGGACAACAACGATGACCCTGAGACATATGAGGAAGCAATGATGAGCCCAGATTCCAATAAATGGCACGAAGCCATGAAATCCGAGATTGGATCCATGTACGAAAACCAAGTGTGGACTTTGGTGGACTTACCGGATGGCCGGAAGGCTGTCGAGAACAAATGGATTTTCAAGAAGAAAACAGATGCTGATGGTAATGTTACTGTCTATAAAGCTTGACTTGTCGCAAAAGGGTTTCGACAAATTCAAGGAGTTGACTATGATGAGACTTTCTCACCAGTAGCGAAGCTAAAGTCTGTGAGGATTATGTTAGCAATCGCTGCATATTATGATTATGAGATATGGCAGATGGATGTCAAAACAGCATTCCTCAATGGAGACATTGATGAAGAGTTGGATATGATGCAACCCAAAGGTTTTGTCGATCCTAAAGATGCTAACAAGGTATGCAAACTTCAACGATCCATCTATGGATTGAAGCAAGCATCCCGAAGTTGGAATCAACGTTTTGATAAGGTGATCAAAAGTTTTGGTTTTATACAAACTTATGGAGAAGCTTGTATTTACAAGAAAGTGAGTGGGAGCTCTGTAGCATTCTTAATAATATATGTAGATGACATATTGTTGATTGGGAATGATGTAGACCTTCTTAATAGTGTCAAGGAATACTTGAATAATAGTTTTTCAATGAAGGATCTTGGCGAAGCAGCTTATATATTAGGCATAAAGATTTATAGAGATAGATCGAAACGCCAAATATCATTATCACAAAGTACATATTTGGACAAAGTTCTAAAGAGGTTTGGAATGGAAGAAAGCAAGAAAGGGTTCTTGCCCATGTTGCCCAATACGACCTTGAGTAAAACTCAAAGTCCGACATCGGCAGAAGATAGAGAAAGGATGAGTAAGACTCCCTATGCCTCAGCCATAGGATCTCTAATGTATGCCATGCTATGTACTAGACCCGACATTGCATATGCTGTTTGTTTAACTAGCAGATATCAAAGTGATCCAGGAGTGGATCATTGGACAGCGATCAAAAACATCCTTAAGTACTTAAGATGAACTAAGGATATGGTTCTTTCTTATGGAGGTGATGAACAACTCGTTGTTAATGGTTACACCGATGCTAGTTGGAACACCGATCCGGATGATTCTAAATCACAATCTGGATACGTATTTATTTTGAATGGTGCAGCAGTTAGCTGGAGGAGTGCAAAGCAAAGAGTTGTGGCGAGATCTTCAACTGAATCGGAATACATGGCTGCTTCGGAGGATTCACAAGAAGCGATATGGATGAAAGAGTTCATTACAGAGCTGGGTGTGGTTCCTAGTGCGCTGGACCCAATGTCTATCTACTGTGATAAAATGGGCGCCATAGCCAATGCGCAAGAACCAAGGTCACACAAGAAGATGAAACATATCGAGCTACGTTTTCACGCTATTCGAGAACATATCCAAGATGGGGATATAAAGATTTGCAACGTACACACAGATCTGAATGTGGCGGATCCGTTGACTAAACCTCTCCCGAGGGCAAAACATGACCAGCACCAAACTGCCATGGGTGTTCGATATATTACCATGTAATCTAGATTAGATGACTCTAGTGCAAGTGGGAGACTGTTGGAGATATGCCCTAGAGGCAATAATAAATGTAGTTATTATTATATCTTTGTGTTTATGATAAATGTTTACATTCATGCTATAATAGTATTAACAAGGAAACATTAATACTTGTGTGATTTGTAAACTTAATTTGAAGTCCCTAGTAAAGCCTCTATATATAATACTAGCTTGTTGGTTAATAGATGATTGTGGTTTCCCTATCATGAACATTGAGATGTTATTAACAACAAGATCATATCGTTAGGAGAATGATATGGTGGACATACTCCTATAGATAAGCGTAGCATAAAGATCAAGTCATTTTAATAGTTCAATTGCTATATGCTTTCTGATACATAGTAACCTAATTCCTTCGACCATGAGATCATGCATATCACCTTTACCGCATGGATGCTTTGATGACATCAAACACCACACCATAACTGGGTGGCTATAAATGTGGCATTGAGTGTTCGGAAAGTATTGGTTGAAACACATGGATCAAGAGTGGGATTTGTCCATCCATATGACGAATAGATATACTCTGGGCCCTCTCGGTGAAATGTCATCCAATTAGCTTGCAAGCATGTGACTGGCTCACAAGGGATCACATATCACGGGAACGAGAAAAGAGTACTTATCGGTAACAAGGTTGAACTAGGTATGCAGAGATACCGACGATCATAACCTCGGATAAGTAAAGTATCGTGAGACAAAGGGAAATTGGTATCGTATGTAAGTGGTTCATTCGATCGCAAAGTAATCGTAGAAATATGTGGGAGCCATATGAATTTCCAGATTCCTCTATTGGTTATTGTTCGGAGAAGTGTCTCGATCATGTCCGCATAATTCACGAACCGTAGGGAGACACACTTAAGGATTCGACATTGTTTGAGTAGTTATGGTATGATGAGAAAGAGACCGAATGTTGTTCAGAGTCTCGGATGGGATCCGGGATATCACGAGGATATCCGGAATGGTCCAGAGAATAAGATTCATATAAGGAAAGTCTCGTTTCGGAGTTGGGGAATGATTCCGGTGTTTTCATCGGGAATGTTCTAGAAGGTTCCGGAATGTCCGGCACTCCGGGGGGGAAGGGTACATGAATGTGTTATATCAAGTTGATATGATTGCATCATGTACTCGGTGTCATCGCTGTTAAAAATAGAGGGTTTATTCAAATCCTAGTTTGAAAAGTCAAACGGCTAGTTTGAAAGTCAAACGGCAAGTTTTGGAAAGAGGAGGAGGAGTGGGAAACCGAGTTGGGGAGGGTTTCCCTCCTCCAACCGGCGGCGCACCACCCAAGCCGAGTTGGGGAGGGACTCCCCACCCTCCCCTTGGCCGGCCGGCCCCTCCACCTATATAAGGAGGGGCAGGGCTCCCTCCTAGCACACAACTCCTACTCCTCCAAACCCTAGCCCCAACTCGCCGCCGCCTAGCTAAACCCTAGACGCTGGCTTGTCATCTCCTTGGTGTGTCTAAACCCTAGAACACCGAGGACTCTCTCATACTCCACCATACTCGCTCCGGCTTAAGGCGAAGCCCTGCGAGATCTCCCCTCTACTTCCGGTACCACGCCGTTGTGCTGCCGGAATCGCGAGGAGAGTGCTACAACCTCCGCTGCCTGCTGGAACAAGGGAGAGGAAGGTCTTCGTCGAGTACCGAACGTGTGACCGACTGCGGGAGCGCTGCCGGAACGCAGCGCCGGAAGGATCGTCTACGCGATCTTGAGATCGGGAAGAGTACGACTACATCACCCACGAGAATCCGCTCTCGTTAAACACTTTGGAATCTTCGAGGGTGAGTTATTCCATCGACTCGTTGCTACAATCTAGTAGATAGATCTTGGCTTGTTTGTTTGTATGCGATAGAAAATTTTGTTTTCCATGCTACGAAACCCTACAAGGTTCCCTCATTATGCTTATATTTTTTATATGTTGTGTCCACCTACCGATGATATGCAAAGGTATGCTTCTACTTGTTGTTATTTAGTCATATATAAACTACCAATGCATATGAAAAAGGTGAGACTTCGTTTTTATTGTTTTTGTATCTTGTGTTGCTTCTTACCATGTTTTAACTTGAACATTATTTTGATTAGCATGAGCACACCATATGACCCTGGTATAATGTATGAACACTTTCCAAGGAAAAATGAGGTAGCAAAGAAACACAAGCTATCCCATGAATTACATATCACTTAAACCAAGTAAGTAAAGCCTAGCTATATGGCTATAAATAAAGCACTTTGCAGGAGGCAATCAGTTATTTTGTTTTATATTTTTTCTTTGAACTCTTGCTGTAGAAAGAGAGTTCTGTTTTGATTTTCTTTCTAAATTTTTAATAAAGTACCAAGTGGAACCCATTTTGAATGTTAAAAAAAGTTGTTAAACATATGGAGTAGCAAATTTCTGCAGAATACGTTTTAGTGCACGACTTAAAGCATTTACAACTATTCATCCTGTGTATGCACATTTTTTTCTAAAATTCCAGACATGTCTAAGTGGGCGAAGAAAATTTGTTTTGCTGCTGGTGAAAATCTGGACAGATTCTACCATGTTTTGTTTTAACCATTCCCAAGTATCCTAAAATGATTGTTATGAGTCATATTATATGCTAGCAATATGTAGAAACATTATTTGCTTGCTGGAGCATTTATAAAGAATTGTCTTTTATATAGATGTAGCAACTATTATGATTTTGTGCCACTAATGTCACCACTCAGAAAATAGATGGGAGAAAAAGTTTCGTGTTGAAGTTGTTTGACAGGGAATAGAGGAACATCATATAACACACTCAGACCGGTCCGATGCAAGTTTTAGTGTTTTCTGCGAAACCCGCATAGAAACGATTCAAAGGTGCCCACCAGGCACTTTCGTGCGGGTGGAAAACGAAGTAATATCATTTCACATTAGTCCATGATGGAACCCATAGAATAAATATATACAACACGAATCCAAGAGTCAAGAATACAGATATACAATACAAAGATCCAAATCACCTTGAAAATGATACAGCGTTCGAGTACGGACAAGATGCAAATTGAGCTAAGAGCCCAGAAGAATAACCAATGGCGTCCATAACCCTACCCAGGCCAAGCCGGAAGGGTAACCCTGCTAACAACGTTGATCTCAAAACCTGCTTAAACAAAAGGGGTGCCGGCAAAGGGCAAAGGAAAAAGAGAGTGGTCCTCGCCTACATAGGTATGGTGGACTAAAGCGGTAGCGCTGCATGCAGTAAACAACCTATAGAGACTCAATACAACTGTCGGCTATTAGAGAGAGATGAGAAAGACTTATTCGGATCCAACCTGATACTACCACCAAAAATATTGTGGTGACCCAGCATACCACTGCATGTTGTAGTATACTATAGTCGTGGACATAACACTCACGGAGAACCATTCCGCCAATATTACATCCTCAGAGTGGTACAACAGAAACAAAGCGGGTCCACAACATACATTATCACTATTACAACCAGAAATTACATGACGACGTCGAGATCCTCCTAGGTCCATAGAGGTATCCCGATGATTCAGGGCTAAACTATAATAACTCTGAGAACAAGATAAAGAAGCAAACTAAACTTTAAGGTTTATACAAGATTTAATATAGATAGAGGATAGAGATCTATGCTACTGGACTTGATCACTATATGTGATACATCTACTCTTCAGATACTTCGGTCTCCATTCCATAGATGTTTTCGTATTTTTTGCTTCGACGCTTCCGGATAATTCTGGTTCTTCATAGCGGAATTCTTCTTGGTATTCAATTGAATAGAGTATTTCCTCTTCTTTATCTTTAATTTCTTTGGAATCTAGCAAGGGTTAAGAAGATACGTTGAGTATAAGCGTACTCAGCAAGTTTACTAAAAAGGAGTGTTTGATGCACTATATCTACAGCCACAGACCATAGGTCATAGGCAATGGATGTTTTCGTAAACATTTCTTCAAAGGTTGCTTTTATTATGAAAAGTTATGTCCGTCAGCCTTCACAGGTTTACCAAAACTTTCATGGAGTTCCTTTCCTGCAGCATTCGCAGCTCCTTCCCGAAACAGGGAGTAACAAGTTACAGTTCTTACACTCTACAGAGGTGCGTTACTTTACCCATGAGAGATCAAATCCTTGTTGCACAACCGGGCGAATCTTTCCCGTCCACACTTCCTATGGTGTGGGGCCCAGTAGATTATCCAAGCCAATCACTGTCCTTCTCTACGACCCCGCGTACAATGCAATTGTTGTATGCCCAGACTCAAGGTAGACATTTCCTCGTATAAAACGGCTATACCTTATTTGGATACACACAACAACCATTAACACTAGAAATCTGTATTTTGTAAGTCCAGATCCACGGTAGACCTTTCCCCATATAAAATGGCTATATCCATGATCTGCAACTTACAAATGCCCAGAACAGTGTTTGATGCATGCGAGAGGGAACCGATCCAGCTGACTTCTCCGTCCCACTCCAAATCTCATGGCTAACACATAAAATACGGCGCGAGAATCACTGGCGACATTGGTTGTTAAGTCCTAGATGATAAATTCCTGCGAAGTTGTATTCCAACTGCCAGATTTAATAGATTAGCTGATCACCCTGGATTAGTAACCAATAGTTCACATTAATTATGAAAATAGTGTTTTCAACCTTTTTGAAATGTAGGTGATGACAACACTGGATTTGCAAAATACTTTATAGAAAATAATCAAAAGACATGAGAAAGTCTGAACTTGCCTTGATATACCAAAGTATTGTAGTCAAATGTCTTGACATGACCCTGGACCTCGGGTTTTACAAAAATATCATCACTGCCCGGTAAGCACAATGTTTAAAGAAGAAATATGTTGTTATGCATAAGTAATGAGATGCATGATGTAAAATCCCAAGTAATCCCCCAACATTTGAAGTGGGTTATATTTAGATGATTTGTTTAAGCTTTTCTTTATTTTAAGTTTACTTCATAAAAAGTATAGTTGCTAGGACTCTAAGATAAACACATAAAATATGAGAAGTAAAGTACAATCATAATACAATTCTAAGGTTGAATGGTATTATGTAATTATTATAAAGTTCATGTTTTAAGTTGTTATGTCTTAAAATAAATGTTATAGTGTTTATTTTTAATTTGCAAGTAGAATAATATTTGAAGAAAATAGTATTTATGTTAGGTTAATCAACTTTGAAGATTAGTAGGATTGAAGCTATGGTTGTGTAATAAGGTTCAAATGATCTAGAGTCATTATATACCTAGCTTAGGGTGTATTAGACCAAAGTAAACTACAAAAATATAATTGGACTTGAAATAGAACACTTGTAGCATTATCAACTATTAGGGTTTTTTCATAAGAATATCTCAAAGATTGAACCTTAGAGTTATGAAACTTTGTTTTAAAGATTTAATTTTAGCAAGTGTAATATTTATAGATTGTACTATAAGATTTTTCTATATAAATAAAAATAGGTGAATTTGTTTTATAATTTATTTAGTGAATACCAAGTTTGCTAAATATGATTTTATATGAATTGATATCACTTACTTCTAATATAAGTTAATGATTTGCAAAAAAAAATAACTTTTTGTAAATCTTTGACTTATAGTTAATTAAAGATTTTAAAAGAATATTATAAGATAATTGTTTACACCTGGATATTATCCTAAATTATAATTATGGTTTTATACTATTTAGAGTTAAAAGATTATTTCTTACTTAGGAAATAATTTTAAATAATTAACAAAATAATTATCTTATTTTAATAATTTAAATAATTGAAGTTATATGATCAAGGAACTTTAAAATTTCTTTGGAATAATATATTTATTATTTTTCTAGTAAATCTACTTACTTAGAATTTAAAAATGGATTTTATTTATTTTTAGGCATTATTGATATTTTTATAAACTTTCTCAATTATTGAATGTCTTTAAATATTTGCTTTAAATTTTATTTGTAAAATTCTTATGCATAAATTTCTTTTTATGCATAATTTTTTTGGAATTTTACTTAAATAATTAAGGGTGTTAATAATTATTTGCATTTTATTAAACTTAAACAAGTAATGTTATATTTTTCCTAGGTATATATTATTTTTGTGACCATTTAGATATATAATATATACTTTTAGGATTTTTATTTATTTTCTAGGGATAAAATAAGTTTAGGGTATGTTGGTAATTTTCCATTTTACTTATTAATTATTTTTATTCTTTTTTCATCTGGTCTAAATTCATGGACCAGCTTGGCCCACATACCGACTCGGTCCAATCCGGCCCAATCGGTTGGGCCAACCTCAGCCCAACACATCCCCTCTTCCTTATCTCACACACGCTGACACGCACACACACACACACAGACTCACTCCCCTTGTGTTCCCCTCTCTGTAGCGCCCGATGCGCCGCCATCGCGACGCTGCCGGTCGGTGACCAACTCTGGCTTCGTCAACTTTCGATGAGGCCCTAGATCACGCCCCTCCATCGAACCGTTTGGCCTCAATGCTACCCTGCTCCTACCCCCCCCCCCCCACTTCTAGCCCTAGACGTATCGTTCGCCATGGTCGCTGGCGCGGTAGAGCACCTATGCCCCTGGCTACTGCTCGAGGAAGAACAGGACCTCCCCTACCTCGAACCCAACTCGCATCTCCTGCACTTTGCATGGTGGTGGTACTGCAGCAACTGCTGCAGTCTTCTCTGATTCTTGATGACGGAGGGACGGTGCTTTGGCGCAACCCTTGCATTGGCTACGACATCTATGACTATGTCACGCCTACGCTCCAGGTGCTCGGCACCCATAGTGAGTTCTATCTCTTTTGTGACCATATGTTGGGCTGATGATAGCACCTGGTGGTAACTGATCAAGGTTCAGGGAATTATGGAATTGAATCGCTACTAAGTCATCTTAGTGTGGTTAGAGTTGATTTGATGGTTGGGATGCAGGTTCTCTGTTTCCAGTGATTCCTAGTGGTACTTCCTTAAGAAAATGATCAGACATTCGTACTATGGTTATGAAAGTGACATCATGGCTTATAATTGATACTGTAGTGGGGGAATTTAAACTCGCTATGGCTATTGTTATTAATGCTGGTAGTCTTGATAATGACCAATATGGAGTTTTTATGCTTATACAAATTCTCTATCATGCCCTGTTACTCATACTCTACAATCATGTATGTCTACTTGTGGTTTGGATTTCCCTTAAAGATAGTGAGAGGATGTTCACCATGTTTTGATGGTGGTTAGTTTAGCTGGAACTACAATGCTCCTGCTGAAATTGATATAGTGGCACTGTTTGGATTCAAACACATGGTTTGGATCCAATTCATTGGATTCTAAATGTACACTGCAACCTTAATGTCCTGATTCTTAACTTACTGAAGCTTTGCTTCAGGAAGTAGTTTTTCTGTAACATTATACCTGTTAGATATGGCAGTAAAATGGGGTATATGTTTTAGGTTAAAATGATGATCAAGATTGATATTATTGCCTATCCAGATTGACAAAGAGATCAGGATTTAAAAAATGATTCCTAGAAATTGTTGTCTATGAAGGTGATTAATCTTGTATGGATGTGTCTTGTAAGCAATATTTGTGGCTTTTGTAGATGATCTAGCTGATGTGGTACCTCTTTGGAGGATGCACAGTTGTCTAGATCAATTATATGATCTTCTAAAAATTTACTTGACCAAGATTTAGTCCACCCTCGCCTATGATGCAAAAGGCTGAGGCTCCAGTTTTAAGAATAAGAATAGACTCTATTATTATTGTTGGTATCTACTGCCCTTGCTGCTGTTGTGGTGCCTCCATACCTGGAGTGTGCATAGCAGTGGCTAGGTAGCATGATTGGTTTCGTGATTTTTCCCAAGCCAAGGATGCGACAAGATGGAGCAAAGATTTGTGTAGGATAACAACAGATACTGATCATTGATGGCTTATAATATTCTATGATGATATTGCAAAGCAATTATTTGCAAGACTAAGAGTAATCTCCTCACAATCCCAAGGTTTTGGATTACATATTGACTTATTGTCTGGATTCTAGAAATGGTTGATTTTCTGGTCTTATCTAAGAGCTTAAGATCTGATGGTTTCTTAGTTTTACTTGCATTTGTGCCCATGTGCTTCTGCTAGACTAGATTTACACCTAGGGTGCCTCACACGGGTGTGCATAGTGTAAATATTTGTTTTAGCATGAATTGCTGTTGTTAGTGCTTATGCTTGTCAAGAAATAGATCTTGTGATTCCAATCTGATATAAGTGTGATGTCACACTGTTGCATATAATTAAACCCATTCCCTTACACTATGTGTTGGCTTGGTGATGAATGGCTACCTGGTAGGGAAGCTTGATGATGTTGTTCCTAAGATTTATGCCTGATCAGCTGGCTCTTCTTATTCCTGTTCTTAAACTGATTCTCCTTGATATGTTGTTGCCTACTCTTTCTAATGATGGACTTGATCTTTATCTTTTTATTGACAACTTCTCCTCCTGAATTCAGGTTCCTACTTATCCTACTCCTACTAGCTTCTTCTGCCTATCTTGATGTAAATATCATGAGATACTTGTGATATTTTGGAAGTTTACTTCAGTGAATTTTATTTGTGTGGATGAATGAAGAACTATGGAAGAGTTGATGGTGTTCTTGGCTTGTGTGGGTGTATGGAAAGGATAGGGTAACAGCCTTGCCACGGCTGGTGCCTTTTCATATGTACTTCCTGTGTTGGTTGTGGTGCTGACAACACAGTAGCTGCATGTTGTGTGTGTGATGCCTGCTTGCTTATTCACTCTAATGCATCAGATCAAGTGAAAACTAGATCTTTTGCTGGGTATTACTATTTGACTTTTTACCTTTTACTAAGTTGGTGAAACTTGCCCCTCTTCCTGTGAGGTTGTACTGAGTTAAAGTTACTGATAAGAACAGATAATGTTTTGGTGAAACTTGCCCCCATTTTTATATGCTCAATGATGTAATGAACAGTGCACCTCACTATTAGACTGAGAGCACTAACCCTAATCCCAATCCTTTATTTATTTTTGTCTTACTTTGCAGGTACCAAGAAGGAGTACAGGAATATCAATACTAGATAGGAATTTAGTTTTAGGTGTTTTTGTTTTATCCATTTTTGTAATTTCCTTTTCTGTCATGAAATTATGTAAGGACATTGTAATGCATTAGTTTATCTTATTATTATTGTATCCATTTCTTATTATTCCTTTATTGTAAAAGAATAATGTAATATACATATATTCTTTTAATAAAGAATTCTTATTTTTGTTTCATTATTGTAATTCATTTTCCATTTTCTTTGTTTATTTAATATTTTTATTATAATTTTTTCTTTATTCTTTTATTGTAAAAGAACACTGTAATGTTGGTCTTAGATAATCTTTATACTTTTATTTATAGCACTTGTATTTCTCTTATTGTGAATAATTATTTATAATTCAAATTTCTCCCCTCATAATTCCAGAAAACAATAGAGGTCATGTCATAATTCATCACACTCCCCCTTGGATGACACTAAACCTAATTCATTGGACTGAGAATTCTGATCACTCTAGTATTTTAATTTGGCAAAAAATTTACCCGGATTTTCAGATGCATGCATGCAGATGCGCAAAATCCTAAATCTACCCTTCGTTTAGTCCTAAATGCTGGGATGTTACAGACTTCCCCTCTTAAATTAAACTTCATCCCAAAGTTTGTTGTTTCTTGTTCATGAAGATTTCCGATAGTCTCGTCCTGAGTTTTCTTCTTTCCTCCCAGTTTCTTGTCTTTCCAAAGTGATGTTTTTAATAAACTTGGCACTCCTTGACTTTACTCTCAACCTTGATTCGGTTATGGTTAATTCCTAATGCTAATTTATACTTCCTCCCGAAGTTTTATGAGATTGCCTTTGACCTTTAACAACATTATTGACGAAGAACTACTGATGCTAAACATACCTATCGTAGCCTCGTCGATGTGGTTCCATCCAAAGTTTCCACCTCTTGATGGTGATTTTACTCCTCGAGTAACCAACTTGTTGGGACATTCAGATCTCCTATGTCCTTCCATACCACACCTATAGCACACATTTCCGGTCTTCCAACAATCCCTCCTTATATGACCTACTGCTCCACACTTACTGCATATGATTTCTTTCTTTTTGATGCCTCGTGCTTTTATGTACCACTTGTGGATAAGAATCTAGGTATAAAACTTAAGTTTGATGTTGACTTAGTGAATTTAAACTTCTTCGAATCCCTTTTAGCTCTTTTCTTGGCTAATTTCTTCCTCTCTTCCAGTAGCATCTTGTAATCATCCTCGAAAGTAATTGCTACATCAACTATCTCTTGAAAACGTCGTGTTGCAGCCTCTCTTATTTTCATCTTCATATAAGGGTTTAGTCCTTCCAAAAACATTTTCTTGCACTTCTCCTCTATACTTACCTCATCAACTCCATAACAAGATAATTGACTAAACTTACTAATATATTTCATCATGGTTTCATCATTTTGCCATAAGTCCTTGAATTCTCTCCTTTTAAATTTCATAATGCTCTTTGGAACATGATACTCATGAAATTTCTTCTTGAATTCTTCACAAGTGAATATCTCTTCTGGTGTGTGCATAGTTAATTAATTCTCCCACCAATTTGTGGCAGGTCCGGATAGAAGAAATGTTGCATAACGTAACTTCTCCTCATCATTGCATCCAACTGTTTTAATCTTCCTCTCTGTATCCATCAGCTAATCCTCTGCATCCATAGGTTCTGATGCAGATCCAAAAGGAAATAGTTTGACGTTTTGGAAATCAGAAAGACTTACTTTGATATCTTTGTTCTCCTCTCTGGTTCCAATTTGTTTGAGTATCTCCTGCATGAACTTATTCTGCTACTCTTGCATCATCTGCATGTATTGCATGAAATTATCCTCTGTCAACAGACGAGTTTATGGTCCAGTTGCAATTACATCCACATTACTTTCCCTCTGCTTAGCTTCTTGCTCCAAACAATGTCCTTCAAACCCAGCTTCTACTCCCGTATCCATACCCTCTCTAGTCCTGTTACATAAAGTGAATACTCATACTTACATCATGCATATGTTTTCTGAGCTCAACTCTATGCATAGTGCTAGTCACAGAAGGAAATCAAGAACCAAATCCAAATAACAACCAAATAGATACTATGTATCATACATAGTTTTTATACGCTATAATAAACAATCCTCACCATTACGGCTTAACTCTCAACTAATGCATTACTTGTATATTACAAGACCTCACTTAGTCACATGAGCATACTCTCACAATGCACATTACTGGATATGTACATTTTCAAGCCCTCTACTTCAACGGACTGTCTCTTCTTACTTTTCTCCCTCTTCCTAGTGCTTCGTGGAATTCCGTCCATGATGACATGAAGTCCGACGACTACCTTCTAGAGTATATAAACATCCAGAGGGTGCACATTCTTGATTAGAAGTAATTAGATTGAGGTTAGCCATTGAGAAATGACTATAAAATGCGTGATCTCCCGTGGAATCCATGTCCACCTTCAAACACACTTTCGTAATAAGGTGTGTGCTCCGCCTTTTTCTTGATTCAGTCATATCTATAGAGGTAATAAATGTCAGTGCCTTCTTCCTGGTCAATAGGATTGGTACTAACCCCATATGGACCATAGGTTTCATGCTAATATAACTGGTTTCCACTCCCTTACTAAGATCATAGGGTATGAAATTCTCCCTAGCTCCAGTGTAAGATTCTACTCCCCGTCCATCGTGATTCCAAACTGGAATACTTGGATTGGATGTTTCCTAAGTTTCCTGTTTTGTTTTATACTTGTCCATGGTCTACATGTTTCTAAGGCCCATTCTGATAATAGGCACAGGTTTCGGACTATGATCCCTCAAACTCATTCTCTTCATACACCTCTCTCAATAAGACTGTTCTAAGATGCCTAGCTTCTCTATATAACTCCTTTTTGCATTCTATTGCTTTAGTAGGATCAACATACTCCTCAAGGTTAGTATCCAACTTCTGGACTAGAACCTTAATGTGTGTCATGGTAGGTTTTGAGTAATGTCCTATTATGACCTATGTATTCGGCAGTTAAGGTAGCTTTAGTCTGCACAAATGCAGCATGATCCAACTTAAGTTTCGAATTTATGGAATCTTGAGGTATAGTAGTAGGAGTAATACCTACCATTTTCCTTGGATTCTTGTTTTCGAAGCCTAATTATTGCTTCTAGAACTGCAATTTGATACGTCGCTGCCATACATCGCATCTTCCCTCATGGCATTTCTTCACTTATCCCCAACTTTTTGGTAAGATAAGCACTACGGTACTTGACTAACACTTTCCCATGATGGAAACTATAAACCTTGATGAAAAGTCGAGATTTGCAATTCCAGATTCCATAGAAGTTATCTCAAAAGTTCTGTCCAATCACATACATAGTCCTGTAAAGTTCTATACATCACTTGAACATTTTGGTTTGAGTACCAAGATGTCATTCCTCACTATAGATAAGAGATTGTAATTAGTCCTACTAGGTTATAACTTATTATTATTACCCCAATTTGCATCATAATAAATAATTATCGCATTAGAAACATGACAATGTAATTCTCAAGTGAATACTCATCATATTTCTAGAGAACTCTTTACCATTGCTAACATACTTCCTACAAGTTCTACCCATTTAATAGGTTTCCAACCTAAGGGCAAAGCTTTTGCTCTGATACCACCTGTGGTGACCCAGCATACAACTGCATGTTGTAGTATACTATAGTCGTGGACATAACACTCACGGAGCACCATTCCGTAAATATTACATCCTCAGAGTGGTACAACAGAAACAAAGCGGGTCCACAACATACATTTTCATTATTACAACCAGAAATTACATGACGACTTCGAGATCCTCCTAGGTCCATAGAGGTATCCCGATGACTCAGGGCTAAACTATAATAACACTGAGAATAAGATAAATAAGCAAACTAAACTTTAAGGTTTATACGAGATTTAATATATATAGAGGATAGAGATCTATGCTACTAGAGTTGATCACTATATGTGATACATCTACTCTTGAGATACTTCGGTCTCCATTCCATAGTTGTTTTCATAATTTTTTCCTTCGACGCTTCCGGATACTTCTAGTTCTTCATAGAGGAATTCTTCTTGGTATTCAATTGAAAAGAGTATTTCCTCTTCTTTATCATTAATTTCTTCGGAATCTAGCAAGGGTTAAGAAGATACGTTGAGTACGAGCATACTCAGCAAGTTCACTAAAAAGGATTGTTTGATGCACTATATCTACATCCACAGACCATACGTCGTAGGCAATGCAAGTTTTCGTAAAAATTTATTCAAACGTTGCTTTTATTCTGAAAAGCTATGTCTGTCAGCCTTCATAGGTTTACTAGAACTTTCATGGAGTTCCTTTCCTGCAGCGTTCGCAGCTCCTTCCCGGAACAGGGAGTAACAAGTTACAGTTCTTACACTCTGCAGAGGTGCATTACTTTACCCATGAGATATCAAATCCTTGTTGCACAACCAGGCGAATCTTTCCCGTCCACACTTCCTATGGTGTGGGGCCTAGTAGATGATCCATGCCAATCACTGTCCTTCTCCGCGACCCCGCACACAACGCAATTGTTGTATGCCCAGACTCAAGGTAGACCTTTCCTCGTATAAAACAGCTATACCCATGATCTGCAACTTACAAATGCCAAGAACAGTGTCTAATGCATGCGAGAGGGAGCCGATCCAGCTGACTTCTCTGTCCCACTCCAAATCTCATGGTTAACGCATAATATACGGCACAAGAATCACTGGCGACATTGGTTTTTAAGTCCTAGATGATAAATTCCTGTGCAGTGGTATTCCAACAGCCAGATTTAATAGATTAGCTGATCACCCTGGATTACTAACCAATTGTTCACATTAATTATGAAAATAGTGTTTTCGACCTTTTTGAAATGAAGGTGATGACAACACTGTATTTGCAAAATACTTTATAGAAAATAATCAAAGGACATGAGCAAGTGTGAACTTGCCTTGATATAGCGAAGTATTATAGTCGAATGTCTCGACTTGACCCTGGAGTTCGGGTTCTACAAAAATATCATCATTTCCCAGTAAGGACAATGTTTAAAGAAGAAATATGTTGTTATGCATAAGTAATGAGATGCATGATGTATAATCCGAAGTAATCCCCCAACATTTCAAGTGGGTTATATTTAGATGATTTCTTTAAGATTTGCTTTATTTTAAGTTTACTTCATAAAAATTTTAGTTGCTAGGACTCTAACATAAACACATAAAATATGAAAAGTAAAGTACACTCATAATACAATTATAAGGTTCAATGGTATTATGTAATTATTATAAAGATCATGTTTTAAGTTGTTATGGCTTAAAATAAATTGTATAGTGTTTCTTTTGAAGTGGCAAAACGAATAATATTTGAAGAAAATATTATTTATGTTAAGTTAATCAACTCTGAAGATTAGTAGGATTGAAGATATGGTTTTTTAATAAGGTTCAAATGATCTTGAGTCATTATATACCTAGCTTAGGGCGTATTAGACCAAAGTAAACTACAAAAATATAATTGGACTTGAAATAGAACACTTGTAGCATTATCAACTATTAGGGTTTTTTCATAAGCATAGTCAAAGATGGAATCTTAGAGTTATGAAACTTTGTTTTAAAGATTTAATTCTAGCATGTGTAATATTTATCGATTGTACTATAAGATTTTGCATATAAAGAAAAATAGGTGAATTTGTTTTATAACTTATTTAGTGAATACCAAGTTTGCTAAATATGATTTTATATGAATTGATATCACTTACTTCTAATATAAGTTAATGATTTGCAAACAAAAAATAACTTTGTAAATCTTTGACTTATAGTTAATTAAAGATTTTAAAAGAATATTATAAGATAATTGTTTTCACCTGGATAGTATCCTAAATTATAATTATGATTTTATACTATTTAGAGTTAAAAGATTATTTCTTACTTAGGAAATAATTAACAAAATAACTATCTTATTTTAATAATTTACATAATTTAACTTATACGATCTAGGAACTTTAAAATGTTTTTGGAATAATATACTTAGTATTTTTCTAGTAAATATACTTACTTAGAATTTTAAAAATGGATTTTATTTATTTTTGTCATTTTTATTTTTTTATAAACTTTCTCAATTATTGAATGTATTTAAATATTTGTTTTAAATTTTATTTGTAAAATTCTTAAGTTAGTATTTTTATGAGATAACAGATTTCTTTTTATGCATAAAAACTATTTTTTATTTGGATTTTTTCTAAATTTACTAAATTATATTTAAATATTTAAGGGTGTTAATAATTATTTGCATTTTATTAAACTTGAACAAGTAATTTTATATTTTTCCTAGGTATATATTATTTTTGTGATCATTTAGATATATCATATATCCTTTTATATTTTTCCGAGTCGGTGCAATTCTGCCCAATCGGTTGGGCTAGCCTCAGCCCAACACACCCCCTCTTCCTTATATCACACACGCTGACACGCACACATAGAGACTCTCTCCCCTCGCGTTCCCCTCTCTACTGCGCCCGATGCGCTGTCGTCGCTGCGCTGCTGGTCGGTGACCAACTCCAGCTTCGTCAACTTTCAATGAGGCCCTGGATCACGCCCCTCCATCGAACCCTTTGTATTCAACGTTGTCCGGATCATACCCGCACACCCACGGCTAGCCCTAGCCGTACGGTTCGCCATGGTCACTGGCGCGGTAGAGCACCTATGCCCCATGGCTGCTGCTCGAGGAAGAACACTACCTCCCCTACCTCGAACCCAACTCGTTGCTCCTGCACTTTGCACGACGGTGTCGTACTACAGCAACTGCTGCAGTCTACTCTGATTCTTGATGCTCGGCACCCACAGTGAGTTCTATCTCTTTCGTGACCATTTGTTGGGCTGATGATAGCACCTAGTGGTAAATGATCAAGGATCAGGGAATTGTGGAATTGAATCTCTACTAAGTCATCTTACTATGGTTAGAGTTGATTTGATGGTTAGGATGCAGGTTCTCTGTTTCTAGTGATTCCTAGTGGTACTGCCTTAAGAAAATGATTAGACATTCGTACTATGTCTATGACAGTGACATGTGGGATAAATGGATTTTTCACAGATTTTTCTAAAAATATACTTTCAATTATCTTCAATTGCTTGTCTATGGATAAACGATTTGGGCTGATCATGATGGCTTATAATTTATATTGTAGTGGGGGAATTTAACCTCACTGTGGCTACAGTTATTAATGTTGGTAGTCTTGATAATGACCAATATGGAGTTTTTATGCTTATACATATTATCTATCATGCCATGTTACTCATATTCTATCATCATGTATGTGAACTTGTGGTTTGGATTTCCCTTAAAGATACTGAGAGGATGTTCACCATGTTTTGATGGTGGTTAGTTTAGCTGGAACTACAATGCTCCTGCTGAAATTGATACAGTGGCACTATTTGGATTCAAACGCATGGTTTGGATCCAATTCATTGGATTCTAAATGTACACTGCAACCTTAATGTCTTGATTCTTAACTTACTGAAGCTTTGCTTCAGGAAGTAGTTTTTTTGTAACACTATACCTGTTAGATATGGCTGTAAAATGGGATATATGTTTCAGTTAAAATGATGATCAGGATTGATCTTATTGCCTGTCCAGATTGACAGAGAGATCAGGATTTTAAAAATGATTCCTATAATTTTTTTTCTAGGAAGGTGATTAATCTTGTATGGTTGTGTCTTGTAAGTAATATTTGTGGTTTTTGTAGATGATCTAGCTGCTGTGGTACCTCTTTGGAGGATGCACAGTTGTCTTGATCAACTATATGATCTGCTAAAAATTTACTTGACCAAGATTTAGTCCACCCTCGCCTATGATGCAAAAGGCTGAGGCTCCAGTTTTAAGAATAAGATTAGATTCTATTATTATTGTTGGTATCTACTACCCTTGCTGCTGCTGTGGTGCATCCATACCTGGAGTGTGCACAGCAGCGGCTAGGTAGCATGATTGGTTTCTTTAAGATTTTTCCCAATCCAAGGATGCAACAAGCTGAGGCAAAGATTCGTGTAGGATAAGAACAGATACTGATCTTTGATGGCTTATAATATACTGTGATGATCTTGCAAAGCAATTCTTTGCGAGACTAAGAGTAATATCCTCGCAATCCGAAGGTTTTGGATTATATATTGACTTATTGTCTGGATACTAGACATGGTTGATTTTCTGGTCTTGTTTAAGAGCATAAGATCTGATGGTTTCTTAGTTTTACTTGCATTTGTGCCCATGTGCTTCTGCTAGACTGGATTTACACCTGTGGTGCCTCATATGAGTGTGCATAGTGTAAATATTTTTTTTAGCATGAATTGGTGTTGTTGGTGCTTATTCTTGTAAAGAAACAGATCTTATGATTCCAATCTGATATATGTGTGATGTCACACTGCTGCATATAATTAAACCTATTCCCATACACTACCTGCTGGCTTGGTGATGAATAGCTACCTAGTAGGGAGCTCGATGATGTTGTTCCTAAGATTTATGCCTGATCATATGGCTCATCTTTTTCTTGTTCTTAAATTGGTCCTCCTTGATCTGTTCTTGCCTACTCTTTCTAATGATTGACTTGATCTTGATCTTGTTCTTGACAACTTCTCCTCCTAACTTCATATTCCTACTTTTCCTACTCCTACTAGCTTCTGTTGCATATCTTGATGTAAGTATCCATGTGATACTTGTGATCTTTTGGCAGTTTACTTTAGTGGATTTGATTTGTGGGGATGAATGAAGAACTATGGAAGAGCCAATGGTGTTCTTGGCTTGTGTGGGTGTATGGAAAGGATAGGGTAACAACCTTGCCACGACTGGTGCCTTTTCGTACGTACTTCCTGTGTTGGCTGTGGTGCTGACAACACAGCAGCTGCATGTTGTGTGTGTGTTGTCTGCTTGCTTATTCACTCTAATCGATCAGATCAAGTGAAAACTGAATCTTTTGCTGGGTATTACTATTTGACTTTACCTTTTACTAAATTGGTGAAACTTGCCATCTACCTATGAGGTTGTACTAAGGCAAAGTTACTGATAAGAATAGATAATATTTTGGTGAAACTTGCCCCCATTTTTATATGCTCAATGATGTAATGAACAGTGCACCTCACTATTAGACTGAGAGCACTAACCCTAATCCCAATCCTTTATTTCTTTTTGTCTTACTTTTCAGGTACCAAGAAGGAGTACACGAATATCAATACTAGTTAGGAATTTAGTTTTAGGTGTTTTTTTTATCCATTTTTGTAATTTCCTTTTCTGTCAAGAAATTATGTAAGGACATTGTAATGCATTAGTTTATCTTATTATTATTGTATCCATTTCTTATTATCCCATTATTGTAAAAGAATAATGTAATATACATATATTCTTTTAATAAAGAATTCTTCTATTTGTTTCATTATTGTAATTCATTTTCTATTTTCTTTATTCATTTAATTGTTTTATTATAATTTTTTCTTTATTATTTTATTGTAAAAGAATACTATATTGTTGGTCTTAGATAATCTTTATACTTTTATTTATAGCACTTGTATTTCTCTTATTGTGAATAATTATTTATAATTCAAAATTCTCCCCTCATAATTCTAGAAAACAATAGAGGTCATGTCAGAATTCATCACACTCCCCCTTGTATGACACTAAACCTAATTCATTGGAGTGAGAATTCTGATCACTCTAGTATTTTAGTTTGGCGAAAAATATTACCCGGATTTTCAGATGCATGCATGCAGATGCGCAAAATCCTAAATCTACCCTTCGTTTAGTCCTAAATGCTGGGATGTTATAGACTTCCCCCCCTTAAATTAAACTTCATCCCAAAGTTTGTTGTTTCTTGTTCATGAAGACATGGCATAACATGGCATAACGTGGCGTGAAAACTTCAAACTAGTTTGTGGCCCCAAGTATAGTACTTTGAAATCAGGTACTAAGCCGATAGGGGTTCTTATACACCCCACATGTTGTTAGCACGCTCAGTCTCAGAACAGGTGTCAAGAACTTGGGTCGTAGGTGGACACAAATGGGCGGTTAATGTAACATCCCAATTTTAACAACCCAGATTTGCTGCCCAAAAAGGAAAAAATTAGGGGGAACAAAAACTTTTCCGTATTAAGTGTTGCAATGTTTGCTTACTTGCCTTCTTGTGCTTATGCAGCTGTTTGTATATTAGAAGATATACTCCTTACCTTACCACTTGTTGACAAAAGCTATTTTACAAAAGAGATGTCTTGGATCATCTTATATATTTTCAAATGTTCTGGCATTTCAAAACCAGAGCCAAGATTACTTTGACACAACAAAATACTTTACCAGTTTCTGTTACAAAAGTATGGAGACCTATATATAATCTCCTTATGTTCTGCTCTTATCCCTAGGTTTTCCAAAACCTTTATTTAAACATTCTTCATTCCAATATTGGTAGAAATACCAAGATGGTCCTTATCTTACTTCAAATTATAACCAATTCAAAATACCCATCCTTACCTCAAGACAGGCTTGAAGGTAACCCTAGTAGTAGTTGTATAAGTGTTAAGATGAATTGCCTTGATCTGTTGTTTGATGAATTTCCTTGATCTACTGATTGCCTTGCTTTCTTAAGAATCTAGAGTGAGCTAATCTAGAAGCTCATCCCTTAGGACCCAATCTATGTTGTAATCATCAATCTCAGATCCAACATCCAAATCTGGATCTACCCTAAGCCACCAAAGTGGCCATCTCATCTCCTAATCAGATCATTCCAGGGATAATCCCTTTTGATGGTTCCCAATTCAGTGAAGAACCACTCCAAGAATGGATCCCCTCTATCCAATCTATACCCCAACATCAACCACTTGATGGGAAGGATAAACCTTTGCCACTCTCTCAATTTGTTTCCCACTTGTAATCTAGTCCAAAACTCTAAATCTGCCCAAAATGGCTAAGTTTGGATTTCTTATCTAGATTCAACCTTTGGAGCCCTACCTTTTCCAACCTATGTGTATTATTTGGAATGTATTTGAACCATCTTGTAGTACATAATTTTCACTACCAAAGCCCACCCTTTCCCTTGGCTAAGACATTATGGTTCCCACTCATCCACGATGGTTTTGTAGTCATAATAATCTTTTCTGCAAATCCTATCATCTTGCCTACTTTGGCAGAAGCTCACATCTATCTGCTACCACCCCTTGGCAAACTCTCTGCATGGTTATGGTCTACTAACCATGGCCTATCAACCACCACTTAACTGTTTCCATTGGAGCCGTGTGCTTCTTAAGCCCCCATGGTTTAGGACGTAACATGGCAACTTTGTTATGGTAGTCTTAATTTCAACAAAGTTTGCCATCCTTTCTAGACCACCTCAAAAATAACCAAGCCCAACTCTTTCTTAAATGATCATCTATATAACTTAGTCTATCTATACATATGTCCCTTATACCAAGGTGAGCCCTGAGTTCACCAATCCAACCATGTTTTGGTGGCATGAAAATAACAAAACCCTGGATTCCATAAATCCTAGTATCTTCCCCTTTCACCAAAAACCCTTCAAACCCAAGTGGAAAATGATGTATGGATCAATTTTTTACATCATATAATTTGGATATAATCTTTTTCCAAATAATTTCCATAATTATTTGGAGCCTAAATCTATTTAAATTCTTTTTCTGGCAAAACCCTAAAACCTCTGTCTATAAAGGCAAGTCTGTTTTTCTCCAAATCACTTGGCCAACTCAAGGCACATATGCTTCCTATATATCATATCCCCTCTTTCCAACTCAAAAATAAATATTTTTGAGATTGTTTATTATTTCTTTTTGCCCTTTTTCTCAAATGGCAGAAACAAGAAATAATTGATTAAAAATACTTTCCCATCTCAATAAATCCCAATAAAATCCTCCAATGTGTAATATGGTATTTAGGACCCTATCACATCAAAAACCAAACTTGTACAATTAAAAAATATGAAATCAATTTGTAAAAACCACTTCAGCACTATTTGATTAGATGATATATTGTGAGATAAATTGATCCAATAAATCCCAAAAAAATAATGGTGATGCACCTTTACCACCCCCATCTACCAGAACCAGCATTCCCTCTTGGCCAGTTCAAAAATCCAGAAACCCCTCATGATCACCTCTAGGGACAATTTTTTAAAGTTCTCAAAACAATGATCAAAACCAAAACAAACCATAGTCAAACTTGCCAAGCACTTCACCACAGCACCATCCATCACCTCTAGTCGAAATGCATGGTAGCAAGGGTGTTGTAGCTCCACCCCCACCCCCTTGGCCTTTGTGTTTGGAAGGGAAAGAGAGGGAGGGACAAGCACAACTTGCCAAAACATTTAATCACAGCATCCCCTCTCTCCTCGTTGTCCCCTACCATGACCAGAGACTCCTCTCTCACCTCTCCACCGCCTAGGTCGACCAATCCCTAGCCAGCACTTATCCATGCCCTCCCCTATGGACATGGTCCACCTAAACCGACCCCCCTTTGGTTCATAAGGCTAGCAGCCAGTACAATGCTCCCCACAACACTCATTTCACTCCCTGTCCGCCAGACCACACCCCCACGAGCTCCCTCTCACCTCCTCTGCCCTCCCTCACCATGGAAGGAAAGGAAACCCTCTCTCTCGGGCATGCAAGCACCAAGAAAAATGGGCATCGTTCCTACCCATCTCCCCTACATATCTTTCCCATGGTACCGTACTCCCTCTAATCTATCCCTATCTCTCTCTACTTTCCTCAGGAACGCTGGAGAAACTGTGGCCAGCACTTGCTCGATTTGGAGTTGCGTCGGCGGAGCAGACGTCCCTGAGCCCCTTCTACCCGCCAAGACCTTCCCGAGACCACGGACAGCCACCACCTCGCCCTCGTCAACCTGAGGGTTGCATGCGTGCACCCCTAGGAGCTCCCCCAACCACGCACCGAGAGTTCTCGCCGGCCTAGTCCCCTGCGTCGTCACCCGTCGCGGAGACCCCTGGTGCCGCCCCTCCCCAGAATCCCCGTCGCACGCTGCGTCACCTACTTGCCTCTCCCATGCCTGAGAAGCCTCCTGGTGAGACCCCTGATCCTCCCCAAATCAAGCTAGGGTTTCCCATCCCCGATTCTAATCGAGAGGAAGAAGAAGGCCACACGCCATCAGATCTTACTTGCCTCTACAGCCGAGATGAACCAATACCCCCTCACTCTCCTCCACTCCCTGATGCATGGGCCCTGGCCCGACCATTTGAAACGCGCAGTCGCGCTCTCACAAGCGCTGGGTGGGATGGTTCCCCTCCGTGCAGCCCAGTAATCCCATCTCCCCTCTGGATCAGGCCCAGCACTGATCTTCTTCCCTTTTCTTTAATCTATTTGTTTTTAACTCTAGATCTAGAGGTTCACTTTAAATACAAATAAAAATGAAAATGAATGTAGATGGCCCAAATCTTATTTTTAATTTATACATACATGTCTTCAGAAACATACAATACAAGAAGTATACCAAAATAATAACTAATTTACCTATAATAAATTATCTACCATGAAGTGTACATTTCACTAATAAATTCTTTTATAGAGTTTGGTAAATCCAAATGAAGTAAATCCAATTGGCCCTGACAGTTATTGGCCATAACTTGCATGTCATCCTGGCCCCACCTATTTTGGCTTCCTATATTTCCCCTGGTGAAAATAACAAAATCATTCAAATTCTGCCTTTAGAAAATGCCCTAGGTAAAACCAAAGATGTTTTTGACCACATTCCAACTCTACATAGATCTACATACCCACATACATCAAATCCCAGGATCCCAAATTTTATTAAGCATCTACTGAATTTTGGTGAATTAAACAATTCTTTGAAGGGTTTATTCACTAATAAATCACCACATTAGTTATGGAAATCCAAACAGATTGATCCCAATTTTTAAATAAAGTTATTTTTAGTAGCCAACAAGTGTCCTTGGAATCACATAAAAAGCTTCTGTAGATTAAATATGATGAGAAAGACAAATCTCATCCAGTACTGTCTTTGGGAATTTCTCAAGGGCATTCTAGTAATTATTTTAAGTTAATTCCAACTCCTCTTGAATCAGACCACCAAATCCTATCTAATCACCCAAGGAAATAATGTTTGGAGCTCCAGAGTTTGTCTGGTGAATTATTTCCTGAAACTAGGGTTTTATCCACTATAAAAATCATTACAAATCAATGGAAATTAATAAAATGGTGAAACCACTTTTGTTGGATTCATGTGATCAATACCTATCTGATGGTGTCACTTTTATATAGTGGTATCATGCAGATCAATCCCTTGGTCAAAAACCCCTCTCTTAGGTAGTTCGTAGTCTATAAATCCAAAAGGATCTTTTTCCAATGCCTCCAAATATTCTACCAATCTAATCAAACTCATCATCCCACACCCTAATGTTGTATATCATGTGATTATCCTTTGCTTGTTGTATGGTTTGATGTTTGTATGCATTGTACTAAATGTGGTATTGTTTGTTTGCATGTATACTCGATAACGGCGATAGTTGCGAATTGTGAGATGCCGAGAAGAAAGAAGCATTAGGTTATTCTATTATTGTTATTATTGGTGCTCTAGTTTTTCTACCACCGTCAAGGGACATCTTGCTGGTCACAGGCTATCCACCATTACTGAATTCCTATATTGACCTACTCATTTTTATCATTTCTTTTATATCTTGTTGACGAATTTCATGATTAAATGCATGGTTTGTTTCAATAAAAGGCGTGAGTAACTTGGATCCTCCGAGTTATGATGCAGTGTCCAACACTTACCCTCGTTGACACCCACTTTTACCTTTTATATTGAGGCTAAGATGCTTAACATCTTCCCTATTGGAAACCACGGATTTTCAATGATAAAACTATTTTGGGTTTTACCCTACCTCAAAGTTTTCAAAATAAAACCCTTGGAAAGAGGCATCGTTTCCAAGTGGAGGTTTTACCAAAGAAGATATGAGGAGGATAATGAGAAAGTTGAGCAAGAGAAAGAGAAGGGATTTTCTACGCCTTTACTGGAACAATTTATCCATGCATCCACACTACCCCAGTCGCTGGGGCTTAGCTCGTAGTTTGTGGTCTTTAGCAGGGGCTGCTTGTACTCGCTAAAGGGGAGAAATCCCCTGAAATCCGGACTGTCGTGGAAAAGGTACCGGTGCAAAAATTGGGTCTCTCACGGACGGTATGACTTATTGTTTGTATAGAAGGAATAGTAGTCAAACTACTATATGCCAAACTGTGGTTTGGGGAATAGGCTTGTACGGATGGGAGGACTATGGCCGTCGTGCCACATACTCGTGCCGGAGAGAACAACCCAAAAGGAAAATCCGCCTTTGCTAGGGATGGATAAATGAAAACCTAGGTTTGATTACCCAAACCCCCGTTTACCGTGTGTATCAGGCCGTGGTTATATCCCGACGGATGTATTGATTCTTGTGGGTAAAGTGCACAAACTCTGCAGAGTCTAATCTATTCGAATAGCCGTGTCCATAGTCAAGGACGGTTGGAATCGTAAGTGCTAGGAGTACCCTTCGGATATGTTGAGATAAATAAAAAGGATGTGACTTGTTCACGAGGAAAGATAAGAACGAATTTGGTTTTGACCAGAGATAGTCGAAGATGTTTTAAAGGGTTTTACTATAAAACTGTTTTCAGAGTTTTTAACAAGGATATGGGGATATCCGGACTTTCTAAAATGAGGCATATTTTCTAAAAACTCTTTTTCAACAAAGTTATACAGATGCCATTGTTAGACTTTTTCAGAAACAACTATAGTGTAGAGCTATCTCGCCACAGCCCAATATGCATTATCTTGTTACCTTGTCTCGGTGGTTTGCGAGTACATTCAAAGTACTCTCCGGCATTGTCCCTGGCTATTTACTTGCCCAGATTGCAGATGTTAAGAAGTGACGAAGGTGCTGACGTCTATCAGAGCTAGGCCGTCTTCCCAGTCTTCCGCATGTGGGCTAAGGCATTACATGGGCTCTATGCTTGAAAACTTACGCTATTGATGTTGTATCGCCATAATGGCATTATGTAAGTACTTGTATTCGCTCATTATGGATGTTGTAATTATACTTGTCGGTTATGCTCACGGCTCACTGATCATGGGAACATGAATTGTGGGCATAAAGAGCATTCCTAGACCGTAAATATAGGGTGCCACAGACTTGGTACCAGAGCCATCCTGACTGTAGCAGACCTTAGTTAGCATGGACGTTAGACAGGACAACCACTATTTTGGAAAAACACCCGATTTTCGAAAACTATTTTCTCAAATGCTTTTTGAAGGATTTCTTATCTCATCTTCTCTGACTTAAATGATTTTAAAATGAATTACTCTATATCTCATCTACTTCAAAGGTTTCGTTTTCATCGCCCTAAATAGATCAAGTACGGCACCGATGACAACAAATGGCAAGATAGTAGTCAAGACCCCCGTTATGTCCGTACTTAGGATAAGCATCCTGAATATAGGATTCCCCTTATGGCGTGTAGTCACCCCTTAGTACCCATGGTATGCCTTGTTTTCTTGTTGTGTGCTTATATGATTCTTAGAATGTGTTGCTTGTCTTCCTTGGATCATCCGATCCTAAATTCTTGACCACCTTGTTGGCATATCCCGACGCTAACATTCGCAACCCCTAGCTAGAAACCTCTCCTCAACAGGATGGCCACATAATGAAATCCCAGATAAACCCTACCCATGACTAATTCTAATCGTCCCCCAAAGTAGCAACGATCCTATACAACCCTCTATCAAATCAACTAGAAGTCCACGCCATACCACAAACACCCCCAAAAATCCTAAAGAGAAGGAGGCCTAAAGACAACAAGTATACTCCGTCATCGATCCAAAGAAACACAAAGTGTTCAAGTGAAGACAACCCCTCTGAAGATAAATTGCTTCCACCCCGACGAAGGACCAAGAAGAATCGTTGCTAAGCACTAAAACAACCCCGAGTTAACCGTTACGACTTCGATAGGTAACCACCATAGCAAGGTAGTCGCAATAAGGCATCACCTGAAGACCTCAATTCAAGTGTCACGCCAATGCCCCAAGACGAAGGATCTACCCCAGCCTCGACAACCCCAAGTAAAGCTCTAAGGTGGAAAGACCGCGTCTTTCCACTCAAATCCAGAAGACCGACCATAAGAAGATAATCCTAGAAGATCTCCAATCCAAGAACCTGCCCCAAGCCCCATCTTGAGAGTTTTCAGAGGAATAGAAAGAAGACCTCATCAACAATCTTCAGAAGTTGCTCGGTCCTCCCAGTACACGCTAAGCTCAAATTTAAGACTACTACCCGCCGCCGCCAATACTACCCTCGAAGGAGTAGAAAGCAACCCCAAAGCATCGAGTTTTACAAATACGTCATGATGTCCTTTATCTTCTATCTCCGCCAACCACTCTCTTAAAAGAGCTTCAACTCTGCTAACCCCAAGGAACTACAGTAACCAATGTCGATAACCGGCCCAAGGACGATGACAAGATGCAAGAACTCAGCTTGATAGTATGCTAGTCTGAGGTTCCCTCTTCCATGTTTAACCCACTACGTTGCATAAGACCAAACCTCGAACGACCTCATTCCAAAGGACCTCGTTTCCTAGACCGTCAAACTCCAATGGCATCCTCCAACCCATCGGTCCCCTAACTAGCTCAGAACAAACTAGACAGAATCTAGTAGACACCATTCTGGTAGACCTCCTAACTCATAAAGTGGTTCCTACGATGTCGACAGAAGATAACCACACCGGATGAAAGGTGCAGCGCCATTCCCCAACATCAGCAGACGACTCCAATAAAGAAAGCCTGTGACTCCACTAATAAACCATAGTTTCGCTCTAAGGGGGAAAGTCTGCATCTTTCCCGCCCAAAATCCCATAAAACCCTAGAGCCAAACCCTAGTCCTCGCTAGGTGACAACCACCCTCTAAATCAAAATCGTGGACCCTTCCTAAAGGACTATAATCGACACTACTCCAACATCAGAAGATATGTCGGGAAAGTTATCCATCGCAGAGTCGACTGTCCATCTAGCATTTCCGGCGTTTCAAGACCAAGGAGGCAGAGAGAATGACTTCAACAGCAAATAATCAAAGAAGGCTCAACGGGTCGTTTCTCAGTAGAAGGATTGGAGTCTACACTACCCGACCTAGAATTGTCCTAAGAGGAAAATACTGTGTCTTTTCCACTCGCTTGATCTAAACACCCAATCCGAAGCTACTCGGCTCCGACCCATAGTTGACCACGCCTGTTTTTTTGTAAAACCTATTAATCTCTAATATTTTCCTCCGCAAAAATTGTTAAGCGGATGTTATCACCCAACCCTGCTCCTCCCTAATCTCGGGACGATATTATTTTAACGGGTAAAGGTCTGTAACATCCCAATTTCAGCAACCCTGATTTGCTGCCCAAAAGGGAAAAATTAGGGGGAACAAAAACTTTTCTGTATTAAGTGTTCAATGTTTGCTTATTTGCCTGCTTGTGCTTATGCAGTTGTTTGTATATTAGAAGATATACTCCTTACCTTACCACTAGTTGACAAAAGCTATTTTAAAAAAGAGTTGTCTTGGCTCATCTTACATATTCTCAAATGTTCTGGCATTTCAAAACCTGAGCCAATATGACTTGGACACAACAAAATACTATACCAGTTTCTATTAATAAAACTATAGAGACCTATATATAATCTCCTTATGTTCTGCTCTTATCCCTAGGTTTTCCAAAACCTTTATTAAAACCTTCTTCATTCCAATCTTGGTAAAAATACCAAGATGGTCCTTATCTTACTTCAAAGTATAACCAATTCAAAATACCCGTCCTTACCTCAAGACAGGCTTAAAGGTAAACCTAGTAGTAGTTGGATAAGTGTTAAGATAAATTGCCTTGATCTGTTGTTTGATGAATTGCCTTGATCTGCTGATTGCCTTGCTTGCTTAAGGAACTAGAGTGAGCTAATCTAGTATCTCATCCCTTAGGACCCAATCTATGATGTGATCATCAATCTCAGATCCAACATCCAAATCTGGATCTACCCTAAGCCACCAAAGTGGCCATCTCATCTCCTAATCAGATCAATCAAGGGATAATCCCTTTTGATGGTTCCCAACTCAATGAAGAACCACTCCAAGCATGGATCCCCTCTATCCAATCTATACCCCAACATCAACCACTTGATGGGAAGAATAAACCTTTTCCACTCTCTCAATTTGTTTCCCACTTGTAATCTAGTCCAAAATTCTAAATCTGCCCAAAATGGCTAAGTCTAGATTCAATCTTTGGAGCCCTACCTTATAACATCCCAAAAATATAACACAATGATCCTCAAACTCTAATCACTAAAATTAGGGTTAACTAAAACTTTGATTAATTTAAAATCATATGAATGCATGTGTGAATGAGATGATTTGATAAATGCATGAATGAACTTGTGTGATTAACCTAAATAGCAAGAAATGGTTTAAAGATGGAACTAACATCATATAAAACATTTACATGCAGAAACAAAACAAGAGAAAATAAAAAACAAATAAAATAAAGCAAATGGTCATTTTTGCCAATCTTGCTCACTAGGTCACTTTGAGTGTTACTAGTTCAAGATTTCAAACAGAAACTTTTCCAACTCTTTTCACCCCTTGCTAGAACAAGTAAAAGTAAATCAAAGCCCACCTTTCAAACTTGCAGAAACATTTGGCAACCTCATTCAAATCACAATTCAAAATTGAATCTTTATCATATGTGAAGATCACCCATTTTCAAAACCCAACCAAACAAGTGCCCCTTGAATAATCCAACTAACCAGACACTCCCTAGTATGGGCCTATCAAACCCACCAAGTTTGAATCCAAAATTCAAATTTAAAGTTCTTGCGGCCATTTCATCAAACACCTTGTAGATACAAATCAAACAAACATCAAACACTATAGTGTGCAGTAAAATTGGCCTAACTTGTTCCCTCTATAGCTCACTCTACACTCTAAGTAGATGATCAAAGTAATCTAACTAGCTTTAGCACCACTGTGAGCAAGCCTAGACATTAATGTAAAGCATGCCGAGAGCACCATTGCCACCCCATTGTCGCCAGCAAGCTAGAGGCCGCACTAGCCTCGCCAACCTTGTCTGGGACATGCAGCACTGTCCACCGCCACCCACTGTCCCAGCTCCGAGCAATGCGATCCCCTGGACCACATGACACGCCCATGCCAAACTCCTCTGCGACCATGCCGAGAGCACGCCAGTGCGCCACGCTCGACCAGCACCCATAGAACATGCGCCGCCCTCGCTCCTTGCAGGGATGATCACCAGCACCCCAGCACCCCGCCGGACATGCCCGTTCGCCACCGCGCGGACCACGTGCGCTGTGCGACATTAAAACCACCATTGGACCCGCCCAGAGCATCAGCGTGTTTCGACCGATCAGCACCGCCCCACGCCTCGCCACCACGCCGTTGAGCTTCGCTAGGCAGCAAAGCACCGCCCCCTACTGTTGCCCATGCCAGTAGCCCTTTGTGTCGTCGACCACGATTAGCTCAGCCCGTGCCCGTCGGTCCTCTTCCGCCACTATAAATAGAGGTCTCCACCGCTCGTTTTCGCCTCACCAGTTCACTTCCCTCTCACCCAGAACCACCCCACCTCACTCCCGGAGCAAGGCAAGCAGCGCATCACCAGAATTTGGCCGGATCCCGCCGCTGCTGGAGAAGAAGGGAGCCATCGATTGGAGCCGCCCCAGGAGAAGCTGTCGGTACCAGGAGAACCGACGTCGTCGACTTCGTCGTTCGCCCTCGTCGCTGACCCTCGCCAGAGCCCCGGTGATCCTCCCATGACCTCCACCTGCCGCATTAGGGTTCTGTCTCTCCGGCACTGCCCGACGTGGACGATGAACCGTATCCGTTCGATTAGAGTTAGGTCCCACGGTTCACATTGCCCCGTACCGCTTCGCCCCTCGCCGTCTCATTGACGCGTGGGGATAGCCACTTAACCAGTCCGCGTACGCGCTGTGTGTAGTGGGCCGGCCCAGTAAAACATCCCGCGCGACCCAACAATTCAAATTAAGCTTTATTCGTTTAATTTCAAACATAGTTCTGTACCTAGATTCAAAAATCCACCCAGCTCAATTCACTAAACCAAAATGCATGAAACAATTTTTTTTAGAAAGGTACTGAAATGCTTAATCCAAGCCCGTTGGAGTAAAATCATTTGGAGTTATAGATCAACCATGGTAAAAATAACAAGTCAGAAGCTTTTCTGCATTCAAACATTTTTCAAAATTCAACCAGAAAAGCTTTTGAGTTTATTCCAACTCTCAAAAATCACATTTGATCATACCTTTCAGAATATATAAAAACACATGGGTTTACTTGCAGAAATAATGTCCAAGTAATAAAATAATGCTACATAAGCATTTCTAGTCACTTTATTTATTTAAAATAAAAAGGTTAAACCTTATTAAATTGTGACACCATTTTAAATCACATTCCCATGTACTGAAATATGTGGTGATGACATGTGTCAACATGATCCCATGTTTGAGTTGGAGAATATTAAATCTTAAGTAGTTTTTCAATGAGTAGAAATTACTTTTCTCAAATAAAATAAATAAGACAAGTGCTTTAATCCTTTTGATAATAGTGATGATGCTAGATCATCTAGTGTCATTTTTTTTGTGATGATTAAAAATAGTTAAGTATTGTTTGGTGATTGTGTACCTCGTATTAATTTATAGACGCTAGTACCAACCAAGGATACGAGCAGGAAGGAGGATACTATGAGAAAGAAGCCGAGGAGAACTTAAACCACTACTCTGCTCAAGGCAAGCTTATACCAATATCTTAGCAAGCTATTAACTAAGCAAGCTAACCTTTGCAAAATATGCAAGCCAATACTTGCTTGTTACTATGCCAACTATATGCCTTAAGCATATGTGATCATACCCACTTGATAACCCAATCCTAGTTTTACTTGCAAGCTTAATACTTTATTTTTCTTTATCAAAGCTTTCTCTTAGAGTTTACATGGTGACTTGTAGATTCTAGAAACATAACTAAACGTGGCATAAAGATCATAAAATTTGGCCTAAGTTAGATAATCTTGATGTCATACTAAGGCATGAGATTGAACTTAGAAAATCTCCACTTGTTTACCACCCCTCATTAGTATTTACCACCCCTTGTAGATGCTAGTGCTAAGTATAAAACTTGATCAACTTTAGATGGGAATACTTGGTGAAAATGGTTATGAAAACCATAGAATGATGAGTCATTCTACTGAAATGTTTTGACATGTGTTTCCGAACACCAGATGATTTTGATGATGAAAATGTTGAGACATGAGCCTTAGCCCTTTACAAACTGATGGTTGTCTAGAAGCGATACCATTCCAATTTTATCGTACAACCACAATACCCGAAATTTGGGTAGGACTTGACTGGAAATTTATACCTTAGTACGGGTTCCCTCGCGGCCAAGGTCTGAGTTGAGGCTACCTTGTGAAGATTTTCCACCTGTGCAGTACCCAAGATGACAGTTGGTCATGGTTGGGAGGACAAACTCACAGGAGAGGTGCCTATACTAGGGCGTGTAATTGAAAGGTTAGGATTGATTATCCGCATACTGAGTATGGTGCGGTTCAGGATTGTTCCTGACGGATGTATCAAATGTTGTGGTGAAAGTGTACAATCTCTGCAGAGTGTCAAACTATTAGAATAGCCGCGTCCGCGGTTATGGACAGTTGGAGTGGCCATACTGTTCCCCCGTCAGATGTTTTTAAAATGACTTCTGAAATGAATGTTGACTTTGACTTGACCACAACAGAGTTGTGATATGAAATTCAAATTCCCACTTAGCTGTTATAAAACTTTCAACTAGTTTTGTTTGCTTCTGAACTGAGTAGAGGTAAATATGGATTTTTGCAAAACAACCTTAGAGCTTAGTATCCTACTACAAAAACCCCTTTAACTTGTTAGTATTAGTTTGCGAGTACTAAAAGAGTACTCATGGCTTTGTCCCTGGATATTCGCGTGGCCAGACTATGAAGAGGAGTATTAGGATGACGGACCGCAGGAAGGTTACGACAACTAGGATCATCTCCCATCGTCAGCATTGCCTGTGACCCTGAAGATGGAGTTTCACCTACGCTATCGTTACTATTACGGTATTCCGTTGCTTGAGTTGTATTAAGAACTGGATCATGAGATCCTTATTTGTGTAAGACCTTATGTATGGTTTGTAATGGATGATGGACTGTGGTATTCAAATCTGTTATGTCTCGCAAAAATGGTAATACTGGGATTGCAATGTATGGCATAACAGGCATCTAGGATTAAAAATCTGGGTGTTGACAAGTTGGTATCAGAGCCATACTGACCATAGGAGACCTTAGTTAGAATGGATGTTTGAATAAAAAACTTAGTTTCAAAACCGAAGGAAGTGAGTATATACAAAAACTTATTCCCATTCTTATCACTTGGATTCTTTCATCACAATTTCATGTTCCTCAAAAATTCTTGCACATTACATAAAATTTGACACACTTAATCACTCTACTAACTTACTCATCCTATATTCTTATAGATGGACGTGAAGTACAACAAGTTTTATCAGTTGGGGAATGGAGGAGATCTCATCTTTGAGCGTGACTTGGACCAGCTTTCGGAACTTCTAGAGCGTCCGCAACCCGAGTTCTTCGAAGCTCAGCTCAATGATCAGGAAGGAGAAGATCTGCAGTGGCTAGTTGTTGCAAGTCTCCGAGGAAAGATTGAACCTCCTATTGCAGAGGGAATTCAGTTCACCTTAAGAGAAAACAACTAGCTCGATGGACTGGTCAGGGCAATGCAGGAAGCTCTTGCCCGTTTGTGTGGGCAGAGTATCAATCAGATCAAGGGTACCCATTTTGAGTTCTACCCAAGGCGTGATGTTATTGGACAGCCACTAGAGGCCCCATACCACCCCGAGCTGAACAGTTAATTGGACCACCTCAGCTTCATGATGTACGACCGTCAGAAAGAGTTGGACAATGCCCATGCCTAATCCAACCACAAGTACGCCATCGCCAAGAATAAGGAACAGACCCTCGCCATGCTAGTGAAGGATTGCAAGTCTTGTCGCCGTCAGCTCGACAAGAAGGAGAGCATCATTGCCCGTCTTTGCCACCGGATCACGGATTTGGAGGAGACCATCCATGAGAGATACATGCATTTGGAGGAGAGGGAGAATGCCGGAGAAGACCTTCGTGGAGACCCCTACTCCTATCTCAGCGATGATGATGACTTTCTGGAGGATCAGGCCAGGGACTTCTTCACGGATGAGGATGATCTCGGCTTCATCGATGATGATGATGAGGATGATGAGTACACTGACTCCGAGGAGTAGTAGCACTTGAGCACTAGCGTTAGTGAATTGTATTTGGTCCCACTGTATCGTAGCTTCACAGAATGGTTCTTAAAACCATCTGTTTTCTTTGTTGTGGTGTGTGTTGTATTGTGTTCTATGAATGAATGAAAAGAAAGTTGCTAGCAAAATCCGAGTCAAACCTTAAAAAATTTCCAAAAACTCCTGAACCATAGAAATTTCCCTCTTTTCTCATGATCTATCTCAATCTTCAGATGCCTCGCTGAGGAAGCAACTCAGCCCCGGACCCGATTTTGCAACACTTGCTAATGATGGTTTCGGACCGCCAAGCCGAAAGAGTCGAACGTCAAGCCAACCTAGCCACCCTTTAACAGATATCCCAGATGTCCAACAAGAATCAAGGCCATGGAAATCAGGACAACCATGGATCTAAGCTCAAGAATTTCAAGAACACCAATCCACCTATTTTCACTAAGTCAGAAGAACCCCTAGATGCAGATGATTGGCTGCAAACAACTGAGAACAATCTGGAAGTCGCAGGAGTGGAACCTAACGAGAATGTTTTGTTCGCCACCCACTATCTAGCCGAAGATGCAAGAGCATCGTGGAACAGCGTTCGTGCAATGACCGGCGGTCAGATGATGACTTGGGAGGAATTCAAGGTCAAGTTCAGCAGAACCCATGTGCCACCTGGTTTGATCAAGAGGATGAGAGATGAATTTAGAGAACTGAAGAAAGGAAGGATGAAAGTAGTGGAATACCGTGACAAATTCTTGTCATTATCTAGGTATGCCCCGGATGAGATCGACACTGAAGCCAAGAAGAAAGAGAGATTCCTAAATGGTCTGCACGATGAGATGCAGACGGTGTAAGTCAATATCCCCTTTGCTGATATTGAAGCCCTACTCGACTCTGCCATTCAGATGGAAGGAAAGATCAACCAAGCCAATGAGAACTGCAAGCGCCGCATGATACATCAACCAGGAACCCACCAGACGCCAAAGTATCGCCCCAAACCATCTCTATGATTTGCCCCAAGAAACAACATACCCCGTATGAACCGTCCGAACTATCCAAATAGTGGAAACCCAAGGCCCGAAGGAAACCACAACAACCGCGGCAACTCTAGCAATTTCAACCGTGCCCCACCCAAGTTCAAATAAAACAATGCCGCCACCAACACCAACACTGCCCCAAGGACCGGAAGGAATGTTGTGCCTGTTGCAGAAAAGGACAAGTCGCAAGTGATTTGTTATGAATGTGGAACCTAGGGTCATTATTCCAATGAGTGCCCAAAGAAGATTGCCGCTGCCCCCAATGCAAATGCCCCAGCTCAGCAGCAGCATCGTGTTCAGTCTGGAAGAAGGTTTGCCCCAGGGAATTCGCTCAACGGCAACGGCCATCTCTTTCTCATGCATGCTAGATGTCGTGCTGGGTATGTTTTCTGTTAACTCAGTACTTGCAAGAGTTTTGTTTGATTCTGGAGCATCGCACTCATTTGTCACTGAAGAATTTGCATGCACTAGTAAGATTCAACCAACCAAATTGAAGCATGTTATGATTGTTCAAATAGCTGGTTTAACCACCAAAGCTAGGCAAATTTGCAAAGCCGTCCCTATCCGAATCCATGGCATAGATTTTTATGCTAATCTAATAGTACTCGGAACTGAAGGTTTGGAAATAGTACTAGGAATTGATTGGATGTCCAAACATAAAGGATTAATTAACTGTGCCAAGAAATCCATAACCATGACTAGTACAGCTGGAATATGAGTCGAGCATGTATCTGAAACCTTGCCTCGTCAATTCAAGTGCAACAAGAGTATAGCCCAGCCTACCATTGACCAAGTCCGGATAGTCTGTGAATACCCCGATGTATTTACAAATGTTTTGCCCGGTATGCCCCCAGATCGGGATATAGAGTTTATCATTAAACTAATCCCTGGAACCGGACCCATGGCCCAGAGAACATATAGTATGAACCCGTCAGAACTAGCAGAACTGAAGAAGCAACTGGATGCCATGCTGGAAATTGAATTGATTCAACCAAGTGCGTCACCATGGAGATCACCTATTTTGTTCGTGGACAAGAAGGATGGAGGTAACCGTCTGTGTACGGATTATCGTAAGTTGAATGATGTCACCATCAAGAAAAAGTACCCGTTGCCAAAGATAGAAGACCTGTTTGACGAGTTGACTGGTGCCGAAGTGTTTTCTAAGATTGATCCTAGAACTGGCTATCTTCAACTCAAGATTCATGCAGAGGATATTCCAAAGACTGCCTTTACCACCAGATATGGATTATACGAGTATACCGTCATGTCTTTTGGATTGACCAATGCCCCCGCTTATTTCATGAATCTCATGAATAAGATTTTTTATGGACTTCCTGGATAAGTTTGTCGTTGTTTTCCTCGATGACATTCTGATTTATTCCCAATCAGAAAAAGAACATGAGCTACACCTAAGGACCATTCTTGGAACCCTTAGAGAGCATCAGTTATATGCCAAGTTTAGCAAATGTGAATTCTGGTTACAGGACGTAGGATTCCTTAGCCATATTGTATCAGCCGGAGGAATTTCCATTGATCCTTCGAAGGTGAAAGATGTTGAAGATTGGCAAGCTCCAACCACTCAAACCCAAGTTCGTGCATTTCTCGGATTAGCGGGATACTACCGCAAGTTCGTAGAAGGACTCTCGAGTATTGCCAGACCCATGACTCAATTGCTGAAGAAGTACAAGAAGTTTGAATGGACGGACAAATGTGAAGCGAGTTTTTGAGAACTCAAGAGAAGATTGATTTCAGCCCCAATTTTGATCATGCCGGATATCACCAAACCCTTTGACGTGTATTGTGACACATCCAATATCGGCCTCAGATGTGTGATAATGCAAGAAGGCAAAGTTATATCTTATCTATCCCGACAACTGAAGCGGCATGAACAGAACTACCCAACCCATGACCTCGAACTCGCAGCCGTAGTTCTAGCCCTGAAGACATGGAGGCATTATCTCATGGGAAACCGTTGTGAGATTTATTTGGATCACAAGAGCTTGAAGTATATATTCACTCAGAAGGAGCTAAATATGAGACAGATAAGATGGATTGAGCTAATCAAGGACTATGATCTGGACATTCACTATCACCTCGGTAAAGCCAATGTGGTAGCAGATGCCCTTAGCAGATTTTCGTGCCGCTTAAACTCCATGATTCTAAAGGAGCAACCAAGTTTGCACAAAGACATGGAAGATTTATGAATGGAATTAGTGAGTGAAGGATTTTTGGCTAGCATAGAACTTCAACCCACTTTGATCAGTCAGATCAAAGAGGCGCAGAAAGGAAATGCTAGTATTGACGGAATCAAGCGTCGTATCGGTACAGGCAAAGTACCCGGATTCACCGAAGACAAAGAAGGAGTTTTGTGGTACAAAGGACGTCTTTGTGTACCAGAAGATTTGGAATTGAAATAAGTGATTTTGAAAGAGGCCCATGATACTCTTTATTCTATCCACCCCGGAGGAACAAAGATGTATCAGGATTTGAAGGAACAATTTTGGTGGCATAAGATGAAGAGAGAAATCGGAAGCTATATCGCCAAGTGTGATATATGTGAGAGAATCAAGGACATCAAAGACCCGCTGGACTGTTGCAACCTCTACAGATTCCGGAATGGAAATGGGATTCAGTTGGAATGGACTTTATCACCGGATTGCCTACTTCTAGTAGGGGAAATGACTCTATCTGGGTCATAGTGGACCGATTGTCCAAAGTCGCCCATTTCTTACCAGTTAAGACCACATACCAGAGTTTGAAGCTAGCGGAGTTATACATCACTAGAATTGTAAGTTCGCATGGAGTCTCCAAGAACATCGTATCAGATTGAGGAACTCAGTTTACCTCAAGATTCTGTAAGAAGGTCCAAGAAGGTTTAGGAACCCGACTAGATTTCAGCACAGCTTATCACCCTCAGACGGAGGGACAAACGGAGCGAGTAAATCAAATACTAGAAGTTATGTTGAGAGCATGTGTGCTAGAGTATGGATCTAAATGGGAAGACTGTCTGCCTTTCATAGAATTTTCTTACAACAACAGTTACTAAGCTAGTTTGCAAATGGCCCCATTTGAATTCATGTATGGAAGGAAGTGTCGCAACCCTTTGAATTGGTCGGAAGTAGGAGAGAGTCAGATTTTCGGACCCGACATCCTACGAGAAGAAGAAGAGAAAGTTCACAAGATTCGTGAGCACCTCAAGACCGCATAGTCAAGACATAAGAGTTACACCGACAAGAGACGTCGAGACCTCGCTTTTAATATCGGAGATTTTGTGTACCTTAAAGTGTCTCCGTTGAAAGGAATGCAGCGTTTCCAGCTAAAAGGAATGTTAGCCCCCAGATATAACGAACCCTTCAAGATTATGAATCATCGAGGAGAATTACCATATCAATTGGAACTGCCAGAAGAAATGTCAGCAGTGCACAATCTGTTCCATATATCGTTACTTCGCAAATGTATTGTAGTTCCGGAGAAGACTGAAGTTTCAAGAACATTGATCACCGGACCATAAAGATCAACGATGACTTGACCTATCCAGAAGTACCCATCCGTATTTTGGAAGAAGCTTTCAGAACCACCAGGACCCGAAGCATCAAGTTTCTCAAGATTCAGTGGAGCAACCACACTGAAGAAGAAGCTACCTGGGAGCGCGAAGATCACATCAGGACGGAGTTTCCCGATCTCTTTAAATCCTAGGTAATCTTTTTTCTTCCTTTTTCAAATCTCGGGATGAGATTTTTTTAAGGGGGGAAGGTTTGTAACATCCCAAAAATATAACACAAGGATCCTCAAACTCTAATCACTAAAATTAGGGTTAACAAAAACTTTGATTAATTTAAAATCATATGAATGCATGTGTGAATGAGATGATTTGATAAATGCATGAATGAACTTGTGTGATTAACCTAAATAGCAAGAAATGGTTTAAAGATGAAACTAACATCATATAAAACATTTCCATGCAGAAACTAAAAAAGAGAAAATCAAAAACAAATAAAATAAAGTAAATGGTCATTTTTGCCAATCTTGCTCACTAGGTCACTTTGAGTGTTTCTAGTTCAAGATTTCAAACAGAAACTTTTCCAACTCTTTTCACCCCTTGCTAGAACAAGTGAAATTAAATCAAAGCCCACCTTTCAAACTTGCAGAAACATTTGGCAATCTCATTCAAATCATAATTCAAAATTGAATCTTAATCATATGTGAAGATCACCCATTTTCAAAACCCAACCAAACAAGTGCCCCTTGACTAATCCAACTAACCAGACACTCCCTAGTATGTGCCTAGCAAGCCCACCAAGTTTGAATCCAAAATTCAAATTTAAAGTTCTTGCGGCCATTTCATCAAACACCTTGCAGATACAAATCAAAAAAACATCAAACACTATAGTGTGCAACAAAATTGGCCTAACTTATTCCCTCTATAGCTTACTCTACACTCTCAGTAGATGATCAAAGTAATCAAACTAGCTTTAGCACCACTGTGAGAAAGCCTAGCCATTAATGTCAAGCATGCCGAGAGCACCATTGCCACCCCATTGTCGCCAGCAACCTAGAGGCCGCACTAGCCTCGCCAACCTTTTCTGGGACATGCAACACCCTCCACCGCCACCCACTATCCCAGCCCCGAGCAATGCCAGCCCCTGGACCACACGAAACGCCCATGCCAAACTCCTCTGTGACCATGCCGAGAGCGCGCCAGTGCGCCATGCTCGACCAGCACCCACAAACCACGCGCCGCCCTCGCCGCTTGCAGGGATGATCACCAGCACCCGAGCACGTTACCAGACAAGCCCGTTCGCCGCCGCACGGACCACGCGTGTTGTGCGACATTAAAACGCCGTCGGACCCGCCTAGAGCATCAGCATGTTCTGACCGATCGCACCGCCCCAAGCCTCGCCACCGCGCCGTTGAGCTTCGCCAGGGAGCACAGCACCGCCCCCTACCGTCGCCCATGCCAGTAGCCCTCTAGGCCATCGACCACGATGAGCTCAGCCCGCGCTCGTCGGTCCCCTTCCGCCACTATAAATAGAGGCCTCCACCGCTTGTTTTCCCCACACCAGTTCACTCCCCTCTCACCCAGAACCAGCCCACCTCACTCTCGGAGCAAGGCGAGCAGCGCATCGCCGGAATTTGGCCGGAGCCCGTCGCTGCTGGAGAAGAAGGAAGCCGTCGATTGGAGCCGCCCCACGAGAAGCTGCCGGTACCAGGAGAACCGCCATCGTCGACTTCGTCGTTCGCCCCCGTTGCCAACCCTTGCCTGATCCCCGGTGAGCCTCCCACGACCCCTACCTGCCGCGTTAGGGTTCTGTCTCGTCGGCGCTACCCAACATGGATGATGAACCGTAGCCGTTCGATTAGAGTTAGATCCCACGATTCACATTGCCCTGTACCGCTTCGCCTCTCCCCGTCTCACTAACGCATGGGGACAGCCACTTAACCTGCCCGCGTACGCGTTGTGTGTAGTGGGCCGGCCCAGTAAAACATCCCGCGCGACCCAACAATACAAATTAAGCTTTATTCAATTAATTTCAAACATAGTTCTGTACCTAGATTCAAAAATCCACCCAGCTCGATTCACTAAACCAAAATGCATGAAACCAATTTTGTTAGAAAGGTACTGAAATGCTTAATCCAAGACCGTTGGATTAAAATCATTTGCAGTTATAGATCAACCATGGTAAAAATAACAAGGCAGAAGCTTTTCTCCATTCAAACATTTTTCAAAATTCAACCATAAAATCTTTTGAGTTGATTCCAACTCTCAAAAATAACATTTGATCATACCTTTAAGAATATATAAAAACATATTGGTTTACTTGCAGAAATAATGTTCAAGTAATAAAATAATGCTACATAGGCATTTCTAGTCACTTTATTTATTTAAAATAAAAATTTAAACCTTATTAAATTGTGACACCACTTTATATCACATTCCCATGTACCGAAATATGTGGTTATGACATGTGTCAACATGATCCCATTTTTGAGTTGGAGAATATTAAATCTTAAGTAGTTTTTCAATGAGTAGAAATTAGTTTTCTCAAATAAAATAAATAAGACAAGTGCTTTAATCCTTGTAATAATAGTGATGATGCTAGATCATCTAGTGTGATTCATTTTGTGTGATGATTAAAAATAGTTACGTATTGTTTGGTGATTGTGTACCCCGTATTTATTTATAGACGCTAGTACCGACCAAGGATACGAGGAGGAAGGAGGATACTACGAGGAAGAAGCCGAGGAGAAATTCAACCACTGCTCTGCTCAAGGCAAGCTTATACCAATATCTTAGCAAGCTAATAACTTAGCAAGATAACCTTTGCAAATTATGCAAGCCAATACTTGCTTGTTACTATGCCAACTATATGCCTTAAGCATATGTGATCATACCCACTTGATAACCCAATCCTAGTTTTACTTGCAAGCTTAATACTTTATTTTTCTTTATCAAATCTTTCTCTTAGATTTTACATGGTGACTTGTAGATTCTAGAAAGATAACTAAAGGTAGCATAAAGAGCATAAAATTTGGCCTAAGTTAGATAATCTTGATGTCATCCTAAGGCATGAGATTGAACTTAGAAAATATCCACTTGTTTACCACCCCTCATTAGTATTTACCACCCCTTGTAGATGCTAGTGCTAAGTATAAAAGTTGATCAACTTTAGATGGGAATACTTGGTGAAAATGGTTATGAAAACCTTAGAATGATGAGTCATTCTACTGAAATGTTTTGACATGTGTTTCCGAACACCAGATGATTTTGATGATGACAATGTTGAGGCATGAGCCTTAGCCCTTTATAAAACTGATGGTTGTCTGGATGCGATACCATTACAATTTTATCGTAACAACCACAATACCCGAAATTTGGGTAGGGCTTGACTGGAAATTTATATACCATAGTATGGGTTCCCTCGCGGCCAAGGTCTGAGCTGATGCTACCTTGTGAAGATTTTCCACCTGTGCAGTACCCAAGATGACAGTTGGTCATGGTTGGGAGGCCAAAATCACAGGAGAGGTGCCTATACTAGGACGTGTAATTGAAAGGTTAGGATTGATTATCCGCATACTGAGTATGGTGAATTCAGGATTTTCCTGACGGATGTATCGAATGTTGTGGTGAAAGTGTATAATCTCTGAAGAGTGTCAAACTATTCGAATAGCCGCGTCCGCGGTTATGGACAGTTGGAGTGTCCATACTGTTCCCCCGTCAGATGTTTTCAAAATGACTTGTGAAATGAATGATGACTTTGACTTGACCACAACAGAGTTGTGATATGAAATTCAAATTCCCACTTAGGTGTTATAAAACTTTCAACTAGTTTTCTTTGCTTCTGAACTGAGTAGAGGTAAATCCGGTTTTTTGCAAAACAACCTTAGAGCTTAGTATCCTACTACAAAAACCCCTTTTAACTTGATAGTATTAGTTTGCGAGTACTTAAAGAGTACTCATGGCTTTGTCCTTGGCTATTCCCGTGGCCAGACTATGAAGAGGAGTATCAGGACGATGGACCGCAGGAAGGTTATGACAACTAGGATCATCTCCCATCGTCAGCATTGCCTGTGACCCTAAAGATGGAGTTTCGCCTACGCTATCGTAACTATTACGTTATTCCGCTTCTTGAGTTGTATTAATAACTGGATCATGAGATCCTTATTTGTGTAAGACCTTATGTATGGTTTGTAATGGATGATGTACTGTGATATCCAAATCTGTTATGTCTCGCAAAAATGGTAATCCTGGGATTGCGATGTATGGCATAACAGGCATCTGGGATTAAAAATACGGGTGTTGACATACCTTTTCCAACCTATGTGCATTCTTGAGAATGTATTTGAACCATCTTGTAGTACATAATTTGAACTACCAAAGCCCACCCTTTCCCTTGGCTAAGCCATTATGGTTCCCACTCATCCATGATGGTTTTGTAGTCATAATAATTTTTCTGCAAATCCTATCATCTTGCCTACTTTGGCAGAACCTCACATATATCTGCTACCACCCCTTGACCAACCCTCTACATGGTTATGGTCTACTAACCACCACTTCACTTGTTACCATTGGAGCCTTGTGCTTCTTAAACCCCCATGGTTTAGGAGGCAACATGACAACTCTGTTATGTCAGTCTTAATTTCAACAAAGTTTGCCATCCTTTCTAGACCACCTCAACAACAACCAAGCCCAACTCTTGCTACCATGGTCATCTATATAACTTAGTCTATCTATCCATATGTCCCTTGTACCAAGGTGAGTCTTGAGCTCACCAATCCAACCATGTTTTGGTGGCATCAAAATAACAAAACCCTAGATTCTCTAAATCCTAGTTTCTTCCCCTTTCACCAAAAAACCTTCAAAACCCAAGTGGACAATGATGTATGAATCAAGGTTACATCATCTACCTTGGATATAATATTTTTCCATATAATTTCCATAATTATTTGGATCCTAAATCTATTTAAATTCTTTTTCTCGCAAAACCCTAAAACCTCTGTCTATAAAGGCAAGTATGTTTTTCTCCAAATCACTTGGCCACCTCAAGGCACATATACTGCCTATATATCATATCTCCTCTTTCCAACTCAAAAATAAATATTTTTGAGATTCTTTATTATTTCTTTTTGCCTTTTTTCTCAAATGGCAAAAACAAGAAATAATTTATTAAAAATACTTTCCCATCTCAATAAGTCCCAATAAAATCCTCCAATGTGTAATATGGTATTTCGGACCCTATCACATCAAAAACCAAACTTGTACAATACAAAAATATGAAATCAATTCCGAAAAACCACTTCCGCACTGTTTGATTAGATGATATATTTGTGAGTTAAATTGAATAAATCCCAAACAAATAATGGTGATGCACCTTTCCACCCCCATCTAACAGAACCAGCATTCCCTCTTGGCCAGTTCAAAAATCCAGAAACCCCTCATTATCACCTCTAGGGACAATTTTTGAAAGTTCTCAAAACAATGATCAAAACGAAAACAAACCATGGTCAAACTTGCCAAGCACTTCACCACAACACCATCCATCACCTCTGGTGGAAATGAACTAGAGCAAGGGTGTTGTAGCTCCACCCCTACCCCCTTGGCCTTTGTGTTTGGAAGGGAAAGAGAGGGAGGGACAAGCACAACTTGCCAAAACATTTAATCACAGCATCCCCTCTCTCCTCTCTATCCGCTACCATGACCAGAGATCCCTCTCTCACCTCTCCACCACCCAGGTCGACCAATCCCTAGACAACACTTCTCCATGCTCTCCCTTATGGACATGGTCCACGTAACCGACCCCCCTTCGGTTCATAAGGCTAAAAGCCAGTACAACGCTCCCCACAACACTCATTTCACTCCCTTTCCTCCAGACCACACCCCCACGAGTTCCCTCTCACCTCCTCTACCCTACCTCACCATGGAAGGAGAGGAAAGCCTCTCTCTCGGGCATGCAAGCCCCAAGAAAAATGATCATGGTTCCTACCCCATCTCCCCTACCTCTCTCTCTCCCATGGTACCCTACTCCCTCTAATCCATCCCTATCTCTCTATGTTTGCCTCAGTAACGCTGGAGAAACTGTGGCCAGCACTTGCTTGATTTGGAGTTGCGTCGGCGGAGCAGACGTCCCCGAGCCCCTTCTACCCCCCCAAGACTTTACCGAGACCACGGACAGCCACCACCTCGCCCTCGTCAACTTGACGGTTGCAATCGTGAACCCCTGGGAGCTCCCCCAACCACACACCAAGAGTTCTCGCCGGCCTGGTCCCCTGTGTCGTCGCCCGTCGCGGAGACCCCTGGTGACACCCCTCCCCGGAGTCCCCGCCACACGCCGCATCACCTACTTGCCTCCCCTGGCTTGAGAGGCCTCCTGGTGAGCTCCCTGATCCTCCCCAAACCGATCTAGGGTTTCCCAGCCCCGATTCTAATCAAGAGGAATAAGAAGGCCACATGCCATCAGATCTTACTTGTGTCTATGACCGAGATGAACCAATACCCTCTCGCCCTCCTCCACTTCCTGACGCACGGGTCCTGGCCCGACCTTTTGAAACATGCAGTCGCACGCTCACAAGCGTCGGTTGGGCTGGTTCCCCTCCGCGTGGCCCAGTAATCCCATCTCCCCTCTGGAACAGGCCCAGCTGAGATCGTCTTCCCTTTTCTTTAATCTATTTGTTTTTAACTCCAGATCTAGAGGTTCACTTTGAATACAAATAAAAATGAAAATGAATGGATATGGTCCAGATCTTATTTTTAGTTTATACATACATGTTTTTAGAAACATACAGTACAAGTAGTATACCAAAATAATAACTAATTTACCTGTAATAAATTTTCTACCAAGAAGTGTCCATTTCACTAATAAATTCTTTTCTAGAGTTTGGTAAATCCAAATGAAGTAAATCCAACTGGCCCTAACAGGTATTGGCCATAACTTGCATGTCATCCTGGCCCCACCTATTTTGGCTTCATAGATTGCCCCTGGTGAAAATAACAAAATCATTCAAATTCTCCCTTTATAAAATGTCCTAGGTAAAACCAAAGATGGTTTTGACCAAATTCCAACACTCTTTACACCTACATACCCACATACATCAAATCTCAGGAGCCCAAATTTTATTAAGCATCTACTGAATTTTGGTGAATTAAAAAATTCTGTGAGGGGTTTATTCACTAATAAAATCACCACATTAGTTCTGTAAATCCATACAGATTGATCCCAATTTTTAAAGAAAGGTATTTTTAGTAGCTAACAAGTGTCCTTGTAATCACATAAAAAGCTTTTGTAGATTAAATATGATGAAAAAGATAAATCTCATCCAGTACTGTCTTTGGGTATTTCTCAAGGGAATTCTGGTATTTATTTTAAGTTAATTCCAAATCCTCTTGAATTAGTTCACCAAATCCTATATAATCACACACGGAAATAATTTTTGGAGCTCCATAGTTTGTCTGGGGAATTATTTCCTAAAACTAGGGTTTTATCCACTATAAAAATCATTACAAATCAATGAAAATTGATTAAATGGTGAAACCACTTTTGTCGGCTTCATGTGATCAATACCTATCTGATGGTGTCACTTTTATACAGTGGTATCATGCAGATCAATCCCCTTGGTAAAAACCCCTCTATTAGGTAGTTCCTAGTCTATAAATCCAAAAGGATCTTTTTCCAATGCCTCCAAATCTTATACCAATCTAATCAAACCCATCATGCCACACCGTAATGTTGTATATCATGTGATTATCCTTTGCTTGCTGTATGGTTTGATGTTTGTATGCATTGTACTGAATGTGGTATTTTTTGTTTGCATGTATACTCGATAACGGCGATAGTTGCAAATTGTGAGACGCCGAGAAGAAGGAAGCATCAGGTTATTCTATTATTGTTATTATTGGTTCTTTGGTTTTCTAGCGCCGTCAAGGGACATCTCGCTGGTCACAGGCAAGCCACCATTCTCTGGTTTACGAATTTCATGATTAAATGCATGGTTTGTTTCAAATAAAAGGCGTGAGTAACTTGGATCCTCCGAGTTATGATGCAGTGTCCATTAGGACACTTACCCTCGTTGACACCCACTTTTACCCTTTAGATTGAGGCTAAGATTCTTAACATCTTCCCTCTTGGAAACCATGGATTTTCAATGATAAAACTATTTTGGGTTTTACCCTACCTCAAAGTTTTCAAAATAAAACCCTTGGAAAGAGGCATTGTTTCCGAGTGGAGGTTGTACCAAAGAAGATATGAGGAGGATAATGAGAAAGTTGAGCAAGATAAAGAGAAGGGATGTTCTACGCCTTTACCGGAACAATTTATCCGTGCAACGACACTACCCCAGTAGCTGGGACTTAGCTCATAGTTTGTGGTCTTTAGCCGGGGTTGCTAGTACTCGCTAAAGGGGAGAAATCCCCTGAAATCCGGACTGTCGTGGAGAAGGTACCAATGCAACAACCGGGTCTCTCACGGATGGTATGACTTATTGTTTGTATGAAAGTAAGTGGAGTCAAACTACTATATGCCAAACTGCGGTTTGGGGAACAGGCTTGTACGGAAGGGAGGACTATGGCCGTCGTGCCACATACTCGTGCCAGATAGAACAACCCAAAAGGAAAGACACCCGTTTACCGTGTGTAGTGGGCCATGGTTGTATCCCGGCGGATGTATTGATTCTTGTGGGTAAAGTGCACAAACTCTGCAGAGTCTGATCTATACGAATAGCCGTGTCCACGGTCAAGGACGGTTGTAATGGTAAGTGCTAGGAGTACCCTTCGGATATGTTGAGATGAATAAAAAGGATGTGACTTGGTCACGAGGAAAGATAAGTACGAATTTGGTTTTGACTAGAGATGGTCGAAGATGTTTTAAAGGGTTTTACTATAAAACTGTTTTCAAAGTTTTTAACAAGGATATGGGGATATCCGGACTTTCTTAAATGAGGCATATTTTCTAAAAACTCTTTTTCAAAAAAGTTATAGAGATGCCATTGTTAGACTTTTTCAGAAACAACTATAGTGTAGAGCTATTTCTCCACAGCCCAATATGCATTAGCTTGTTACCTTGACTCGGTGGTTTGCGAGTACATTCAAAGTACTCACCGGCATTGTCCTGGCTATTTACTTGTCCAGATTGCAGATGTTAAGAAGTGACGAAGGTGCTGACGTATATGCGAGCTAGGACGTCTTCCCAGTCAGTCGCCTATAGGTTCAGGTATTACATGGGCTCTACGCTTGAAGACTTCTTCTATTTATGTTGTATCGCCATAATGGCATTAATGTAAGTACTTGTATTCATTCATTATGGATGTTGTAATGATACTTGTCGGTTATGCTCATGGCTCACTGATCATGGGAATGTGAATTGCAGGCATAACAGGCATTCTCGGACTGTAAATCCGGGGTGCCACAGTTAACAAACAAATCCCAAGCATTACCCACCGGTGCCTCTTCATTTATTATATCCTTTTTAATATTTAATTAACCATCTGTAATTAAAACCACGATCATCTCCACCTTTATGAATATGCCAACCCCCAACATCAGTGGAACATCGACGACACAAAGTAGCGCCTGAGCAAGCGACTACGACTCGCAAGGCCAACTGTATACCCAAACAAGGCAATAGAAGGTGTTCAAGACAATATAAAGGCTGCAGGGATATATATAAAGGGGTATGGAATCTAAATCATCGGAACACAGATAGCAATAGATCAATAGGAGGCAGTAAAGACTAAAAATGTAAAATAGGTAGAAAGGGGGAGAATGCTTGCCTGGAAAAACTGTTGAAGGTACATCCGAAGATCGGGTCGACACTTACATCAACTCATCGGCCTAATCCGGGTAGAAGAAATGCACTAAAAGAAACACTGGATGCACTATTTAATACTATGGCAGAAAACCGGGCATGATGCATGTATGATGTATGACATGGCAAAGAAGTGATGCAGTTAGGCGATATTAAGCGGAACCGGGGTCCCGACATTTAGTTAGATGGTTCATGTGGTTTATATACCCCCCCCCCCATTTTAAATGTTGTATTGACAAAGAAAAATATGTCATCGGTTCTCTATACAAATTTAAATGGAGTTAATATAAGGCTAGATTTGCCTACATATGGTCTCCATATATAATGATGATTTGGCATAATGCCCCCAAACAACAAAACAGGTGTATGCAAGCATGTACAATATAATATGCAACAATTTATATAGATGGCATTTATAAAAATTGGGCTTAAGAAGGGGTGACACATTGGTCGGCGATCTTGGTTCGATGTGGTTCAGGCTCGGTCTTGGATCCGGTTCCGGAGTCTTCGGCTTCCGTGTTCCGTGAAGGAGACGTGGGGGTTTTGAGCACCATCTAATGATGGTTGATTTCATCAATGCCCATTGTTATGGACAAGCAACACGGGACACGAGATTTACCCAGGTTCAGGCCCCTACAGGGAAAACCGTACTCATGTTTGTCTACTCTGGATTATGGATGAACCGAAAGTTATAGGGGTGCGCAGATGTAATCTGGCGTGAGGTACATATGCGATGGTGGAAGAGATCCCTCTCGCCATACCCTCCTGGCCTTTATATAGATAGGCAGGTTCCGGGCTTAGGTCGAGTCGGTTACAAATTAGGGTTGCTACCCTTTGAAATTCTATCTAATCTAAACTTGTCCTCTAAGGAGTCGAAAACGTCATGGGCTTGGGCCATTCGAAATCTTCATGGGCCACGTGTCTTGACGTGGGCCTTCCTTGTACTAGACCAGGTATACCAATGTTATGTACACGTGGGGTATATCCATGTCAGTAGCCCCCGACTGTTCAGTCAAACCGTAGATTCGGCTGAGGACTCTCCAATCTTTCGGGTGCAGTTGAACCTGTTATTTTAGGAAGAAATTTTTTTAGTTCATAGGGACTGTTGATGTGTATGCCTGAATCAACTGACATATTAGGGCTAGTTAACTGTCATAGGACAAAAAAACACGATCTTCATCAAACTCGAGTCAGCGGACTCCAATTCGGAACAATTGTTGGTGTCATTCGACTCGGGCCATTGAGGTCTTATAGGAGTCGAATCCTAGTGATTTTCAAGTAATGTACCCAATGCGTCTGTCGGTATTTTCATCGTGCCTGTTGACACGGGAGTTTACTGGCAGAGCGCAGTCAGGTGCGTTACCGGGCCATCAGATGATATCTGTAGGGCTTATCATTGCGTCGCAGACACATCATCCGAAATTTTATCATGGCGGAGGTGTTTCAGGTGGCCAAGGAGACTATTTCTCACTTAACATTGGTTTGGGCTAAGTTGCAAGAAATATTTTTGTCATATTTGATCCGAAGGATCAAAGTCAAAGAATTCATAGGGTGCGCGGCCAGCGCTCCCTATGAGAGTATCCCCCGAGTGTCTGTTCGAGTCGTAGACTTGAGCAGAGAATTTAGTTCAGTTGTTTTCAGCTTAGGTCCGAAGGACACAATTTTTTCGGATGCTCAACTGACGCTCCTTATGGGAGTAGCCCCCGAGTCCATATTGGAGTCACAGTCTCGAGGTAGGACTCGAAGATAGTTGCGAGGTGTAGTTACCATAATTATTTCTCAGGTGCGCGGCCAGTGTTCCTGATAGGAGTATCCCCGAGTAATTTCTCGAATCATAGATTCGAGTAAGTACTTGATTGATCAGCTAAAAACTTCGAGCCGTGGCTGCCTTTACCTGACGATGGGTGATATCAAACGTCTGCGGCAGCAGAGATGATGCGACGAGACGATCGTGGGTCCTACCGCCTGACTTGAAGTTGACTAGTCACACGCAGACGTGGCGAAAATTATGGCGTCTCCTCGATTTCCGTGCATAGTGAACGGCATGCTGGCGACGGTTCAGTGTAGTGCTGACACGTGTAGAGTTAGATTTGAGGTGCGCGCTAGGGCTTGTGAATCAATGGCTCATGTGCGTTGTCTTCTTCCTTTTATACCGTAGGTAAAAAGTGATTTTATTTTACCCTTCGTCATTTTCCCATCTCCATTGCGTCCATTTTCACGAGCTTCGCTGCTCTTTGCTGTGTTCTGGACATTCTTCGCACTTTTCCCTCTTCCTTCTTGCGCGTGCACCACCACCATCACCGCTACAAGATGGGCAAGCCAAAGAAGACCACTGTCGAAGCTGGTTCAAGCACCGCCGCCAGCGGCAAGACGGTCGCCATGATGGCCCGCTCCACTAACGGCGGGTGGAAGTGCATAGAGATGCATGATGGGGACCTGCGCAAGCTGCGTGATTCTGGGTTGATTCCCAAGAACAAGGAGGACGCCATCCTCCCCGGTGACAAGGTAATCCTGCGCCCACCCGAAGGGTTTCGGTGATGTTTTACGCCTTTGTCATCTGCGGTCTTTCTCTTCCTGTCCATGAATTTCTTCGTGGACTCCTGTTTTTCTAAGGGATTCAATTGCATCATTTGTCTCCCAACTCTCTTATCCATATCGCCTGCTTCATCACTCTTTGCGAGTGCTGGCTCGGTATCGAGCCGCACTTTGGCCTCTTCTAGAAACTCTATTCGTGAAGAGGAAGTCCGACACCAGCGGAGTCTATCCGCTCAGCGGCTGCATCATCTCCATTCGATCTTCTATTCTTTTCTTCTCCTTTTCCATGTGCGAGTCCGTCCAGTATTGGCGGAAGAAGTGGTTCTACATCCGCGATGCCCAAGTGGACAGACAAGGTTATGGCCTTGTCCCTTTCGACTCCGCTCAGAAAATAGTCCCGAAGAGGTCATGGAAGAACCACATCTTGGACGGTGAGACGGCACAGGTGGAGGTGGTCTGCCTTCACGTGGAGGCACTCCAAGCGAGGGTGCATCCAATGTTTCTCTATGCTGGCCGCAACGACCCGACAAGGGTCTCATCCGAGGAGCTGTCCAAGGGTGATCTTGATAGAGCCCTTCGGCCTCTGCTGAAGTACAAGGCCGACAAGGACCTCCCGGGGAAATCCTTGACTTCCCCCTTCAGCGCTGGAAATGTAGTTCCGCAGGTGTAAGTTCGTCTCTTTCGCGTTGCGCTTCTTCGAGTGTTTTTGCAGTTTTTAGTGTCACTAATCTTCTGTCTTTGGTTTGCAGGACCTCAAGGTAGCTGGGATGATACCCCCTCTACCTGAGAAATATGTGGTTGCTCTAGATAACGAGGTTGTGGATTCTGAATCCGAGCTTCCTCCGGCGCAATCTCCTACTACGGACGCTCTCGAGCCGAGCGAAGGGCGGACCCGAAAGCGCACCCAGAGCGAGTCTTCGGATGCGTCTACCCCGCCAAATCCAAGGGGCCCGTCGTTCCTCGATCAGCATGGTGAGGATGATGGTGCATCGTCTGTACCTTATCCTGTCGTGCCCCTTCGGTCAGTGGATCCATAGCCGCCGGCCAAGAAGAAGAAGGAGAAGGCTGCTCCTGTCATCAACTAATCAGACATTGAGACGTAAGTTACTTCGCATGAGTCCTTTTTCTATTGTTCGTCTGAGTAGTGTGAGTTGTTGCTGATCTAATCTTTGCTTGCAGAAATCCTTCGGAGGAGTCCCTTGATGGGGACACTCAGGAAGTTATGGTGGAGTCAAAGCCGATGGCTTCTATCCACTAGGTGGTGGCCGACTCTGAGGAATATGACCCGAACTCCTCTAGGCAAGAAGATCGGGCAGACATAGCTCAGAACGTATCATGTAGACCTTCGGAGTCCACGCCTGAACATGTAAGTACTGTATTTTTTACTCCGTGGGGGAGCCCCCGAGCCCATTTTTGTATGACCCGTTGATATTTTGCTTTTCTCGGGGCAGAGCACCCGAGCCCTTTGTTCATTGATTTCTGCTTGTTGTGTATCCTTTTGTGCACAACGCCAACCTTCTCATCTAGCAGCATCTGGCACTGGAAGATAAGATGAAGCAGCTCCAAGGTGCGTGGTTAACTTTTTGGATGTTTACTTGAGTACAGCAAGTGTGTTTCTTGTGTTCATCCTGATTTTCTTCATGCTGTAGATGATAACAATTTTGCCCTCCGAAGACTAGATGCTCTCGAAAAGAGCCTCAGTCGAGCGGAGAATAAGGCCATGGATGTTTTGGATGCCAAGGACCGCCAGCAGAAGAAGGCCGAGGATTGCAAGCAGTAGCTCATGGCTGTTGGAGCTCCCCAGGAGAAAGATGGCCGACAGGCTTATGCCTACAGCCAAGGTTATTTCTGGTAAGTTATGCTTGTATCCTTTGGGTCTTCTGGTTTTTGAGTGCTCTTTATCATCCATTATTTTGAGTGTTCTTTTCTTATTCTTATCAGATGCCTTTGGCATCATGTTTGATCACGGTGGGCTACAACACGGAGATGTTTTGGATGATGCCACCACTGTGATCGAGGATCGATGTGCCACCGTTGTTGGCTCCTTGGAGAAGGCCAAGAAAGTGCTCATGCGCTTCTACAAGGAGGTCGTCCCCATGGGTGTTACCCTCGATGACGTCGACGCCCTTGCGGATGCTCTGTCAGAGGAAGCTCCGGTGGAGTATAAGCGCAAGCAGAAGGGCATTGGCGCCTCCATGGGGCTGGCCATGGCGATGGCGTCCGGAGCCGAGCTTGACATCCATCAGATCACGTCTCGGATGCCGACGGAGGCAGATGGCTCTGAGGTAGCTTTCGCCCTCTTTGCTTATCGCTATAAGCGCTATGGGCCTAAGCTCATAGACCTCCTGGTTGAATATGCGGCGAAGCAGCAGCATGAGGCCAAGAGCAGGCAGTCAGGCTCTGAGACTACACCAGATGCGGGTGCTTAGGCCCATGTATTGTAGCTTAGTATAGCTTCTTCTTTTGCTTCCTTTTGTAACATCTTGCTGATGAACAAGCCCAACTATGCCACGAGGTGGCTTTATTTATGTATATAAGTTTTTCTTTTGAGCTGCTGCCAGAAGTGCTTGTGATGTTCAAGTTTGCTTATTTGCCTTTAGGGTCCTTCGGGTGAGGATCCAGTTGTCACTCTGACTGCTCCCAAGTCGCGACCATCTTTGGATGATGCGTCGCAGTTGGCTTTTATAGGCTATCGTGTCGCGACCAGCTTGGAGAAGGACATCCTTAGCATTCGAGGCCACGCGGATGTGTGGAAGTCCAAGGCTGAGCGAGCCACATCTAGGGAGGAGTTCTTTCTTGGGGAGTTGCGGCAGATGGGTGAGCCACTTCAATGTATGTATTTGTGAACTGAATGTCTTTCGGGTGCACTCTATTTGTATGTCGTCTCATACCGTGATTTGTGTAGATGTGAATCTCGTTCCGAGGGAAGAGAAAGAGCGTGTCGCGATTCGGATGAACTGCCTCACGCAACAGGACCTGGAGGCTGGTGGTTTCTTCTGGATGGACCGTGATCGGGCCATCGTCCTTGCGATGGTGCAAGATCGCGTACACCAGGTTCTTCGGGTGCTTAGGAAGGCGATGTCTTCTCTTGCGGCCATTTGGTCTGTCATGTTCCCCTTGGATATTGTGTCTTCCACTTTTGGGGGTCTCCTTGCGAAATTTTGGAATGTGGGCTACGTCAAAGAGTTGGTGCGGCATCAGCTGATTGCTGGGGTGAAGGCTTCCTTGTCTCTCGTTCGGTTGCATCACCATGATGTCAATCTTGCGTAGATGGCGACTGGGCTGCCCCTTCGACCGGATGGCAGCCTATGGGACATGTGCCCTCATTATGCGGCTGTGGCGCAGCATGCTGAGGAAATTTTAGATTTGTTCGAGCAGCAGGCGAATGTAATGCTCCAGAATATGTAGATCCTATAAAGAAAACAGATGATGTAAATTGTGTATTTATTCGAGTGGGCGCGTAATGCCCTTTGTAAAGTTTTATCATGTATTATCACGTGGTGCTTTGTTATGTGCATGTCCTTTTCGTTAGCCTGACATGGTCAGCTACTCAGATTGTATGCATTGTTCTTGGTCGATGAAGTCATGAGGTGAGGCGTATCCCCTGAGTTTATTCAGCAAGAAATAATGTAAGGAGAAAAGATATTTGGGCAAAGGAACTTAGATTTTATTCATAGCAAACGAGGAGGTACATTGTTCGGCTGAGTAGCCTTATTGAAAGTAGAGGGTAACTAGGGGTAGAAGCTTCGGAGTTGTGGGACGTTCCAGGGGTTGGAGTAGTCGACTCCTGATGCGATGTCCATGAGGCGATAGGCTCCACCTGGAATGACTTCGGTGACGATGTAGGTCCTTCCCAGGGTGACTCGATCTTCTTGGGTCGTTCTTGCTTGAGTCGCAAGACGAGGTCTCCTTCGACGAAGGACCTTGGGCGCAGCCGGTGGTTGTGGTAGTTGCGGAGGCTCTGCAGGTAGACCGCGGAGTGAGCCACAGCGATGTCGTGTGCCTCTTCGAGTGTGTCGACGGCGTCTTCGAGTGATGCCGATGATTCGGCTTCGAAGTAGGCGACGAATAGTGGGGCCTTGTGACGTACCTCGACAGGTAGTATGGCTTCGGCTCCGTGCACCATGAAGAACGGCGTGTAGCCGGTTGAGCTGTTTGGCGTTATACGCAGGTTCGAGAGAATAGAGGGTAGCTCATCTGCCCAGGCTCCCGCAAGCCTTTCGTGTGGACATAGAAGGCGCTTCTTGATGACATTGCCTATGAGGCCGTTAGCCTTTTCGACCTGGCCGTTGCCCTGTGGGTGCGCTATGGAGGCGTTGGATATGTTGATGCTGAGGTTTCCACAGAAGGCTTGAAATTCCTTCGAGATGTAATTTGAGCCTTTGTCCGTTATGATGCTGTGAGGCACGCCGAACCTGTATACAATGGACTCAAAGAACTTAATGGCGGTTTTGCCGCTTTGGTTGGTGACGGGCATAGCCTCGGTCCACTTGGTGAATTTGTCGATTGCAACCAGGAGGACTTTGGCAGTTTGCCGATCATGTCGAGGCCCCATTGGGCAAAGGGACATGCCAGTGGTATGGGCCTCTGCTCGGATCCTGGCGCGTGTGGCTTTTTCGTGTACCGCTGGTAGGTGTTTCACTTCTAGACGATGTCCTTGGTGTCGTTCATGGTGGTTGGCTAGTAGAACCCAGCTCGTAGAGCTTTGGCGACTAGGGCACGGCTGCATGCATGATGGCCGCTGATACGTCGGAAACGTATCTATAATTTTTTATGTTCCCTGCTTGTTTAGTATCTACTTTTCTTTGCTTTGTCCACACTTTAAGGTGCTTTTTACATGTTTTCTGGTACTAACCTATTAACAAGTTGCCACAGTGCCAGTTGCCTATTTTTTGCTGTTTTTGGTCACAGAAAAGCTAGTAAGGAAATATTCTCGGAATTGGACGGGACAAAAGCCAAAGTCAATATTTCACCGAGAAGAACACGGAGTCTAGAGGAGAGACGGAGGGGCGCCACAGGGTGGCCACATCCCCCAGGCGCGACCAAGGGTGGCCCCATTCCTGGACAGGGTGTGGGCCCCCTGGCCACCTCCCAGCCTCGCCTCTTCGCCTATAAAAAACCCTCGATGCTGAAACCCTAAGCTCCCGATCAATATTCCATGAAACCGTCTATAGCCACCGCCACCATTGTCCCTAGATCGGGGGGATCTGAAGCTCTTCCCGGCACCCTGCCAGAGGGGAGATCATCCCAGAAGCCTTCTTCTTCATCATGCCAGCCTCCGGTATGAAGCATGAGTAGTTCCACCTTGGACCACGGGTCCATGTAGTAGCTATATGGTTGTATATCCTCCTTGTGTTTTCATGTCTTGCTCTTGTGAGCTCCATTCATGACCAAGATATCATCTATTTGTAATGATGCATGTTGTGTTTGCGGGGATCTGATGGATATTGATATTATTATGTCAGATTGATTAATGATTTTGTATTATTGATTCAATCATGTCTGTGTTGTTTGTGATCTTTCATGCTCTCCGTTGTTAGTAGCTATCTTGGCCAAGTAGTTGCTAGTGACTCCAAGAGGGGGTATTTATGCTCGATAGTGGGTTCATGCCTCTATTTACCAAGGGAAGTGATAGAAATCTCTTCGGTTGTAGATGTGTTGTTGCCACTAGGGAGAAAACAATGGTCTCTTGTTCTTGGAACAAGTGGATTGTTTACCTTACACACTTTGCTTAAAGCAGTTGTCTGTTGCTTACAACTTAATACTAGAGGGGGTTCGGATGATAACCTGAAGGTGGACTTCTAGTCATAGATGCATTTGGATGGCGGTCTATGTATATTGTTGTATTGCCCAATCGAATCTCATAGGATCTTTTTGTATAGTATTGCATTGTTATGCGTTGCTTAGTCCTGTCAATTACCCTATTGTAATTTGTTTACCCAACATGCCATGTTTGTTTATCTAAGGAGAACACCTCTTGTGAAATATGGACCCCGGTCCAATCTTTACCATTGATACATCTTCCACTGTTACTATTTAATTGCTGCAAACGATCATCACCTTCCACACCATACAGTTAATCATTTGTTACCACAAATGGTGAGATTGACGACCTCACTGTTAGTTGGGGCAAAGTCTTGATTTTGTGTTGTGCAGGTTTCCATGTTGCTTGCAACACCTTTGAGACGTTTCCTTCCTCCTACTGGTTCGATAACCTTGGTTTCTTACCGAGGGAAGACTTGCTAATGTGCTGCATCACACCTTGCTCTTGGGATTTCCCGACGAAGCGCTCCCACATCAACACAGTGCCATCAGCCGCAGATACCCTCATGGATGTCTTGGAGGATGCTTTTGCCGTCACCGATGGTGATGCACCATTGGAGCACACCCAAAATGCTGCGCTTGTACAGCTCGCCGTTGATTATGCTGGAGGCTTTTTGCCGGCGAGATATGCGCCGGGCATCTGTCAGGTTATCGGGAAGTTCATTGTTTATTAGGTACCGAAGGTACGGCTGCGTCCATGTCTCTTCAACTGCCATGACCTACATCAGGCTGACTAGCTCGGCCTCGGTGTCGAGTTTTTCGGGTCCCTCCTGTCCTTCGGGTGGCGCATCCCCCGAGTGCTCTGATTCTTCGGCTGAGCCTTTTGGGAATTTCCTCTTAATAGAGGGTATGCAGATTTTTTCGAGGAACACGCCTAGTGGCACCCGTGCGCAGGTGGAGCCAATGTTGGCGAGCCTATCAGCTTCTTCGTTTCTTTCTCTGCCTACGTGTCAAAGCTCGTAGTCGTCAAAGTCTCCTTCGAGTGAGTTGTAGAGCGCGCGGTACACGATCATGTTGGTGTTGTGAGCGTCACACTCATTCATTGTCTGCTGGAAGAAAAGGTTCGAGTCACCATAGATGACGAGGCGCATTGCGCCGCAGATCTTGGCCATCCTTATGCCGTGGATGACGGCCTCGTATTCGGCCTCGTTGTTGGAGGCGCGCAATTTTATCCGAAGGACGTACTTCATCTTTTCTCCTTGAGGGGACGTCAGTATGATGCTGGCCCCTGCTCCAGTCTCACGCTTGGAGCTGTCGAAGTGCATCGTCCATGATTGCGACATGTCCGGAGTATCCGCCAGCTAGAGTTCCATCCAGTGGATAAAAAAGTCAGGGAGGACCTTTGACTTGATGGCGGTGCGCCTCTCGTAGAATATATCCAGAGGGGATATTTCGATGCCCCACAAGGATACACGCCCCATGGCCTCGGGGTTGTTCATGATGTTCGATAGCGGGGCGTCGTTGACGACAATGATCTGATGCTCCTGGAAGTAGTGGCTCAGCCGACGAGTCGTCATGAATACAACGTAGGCGAGCTTCTAGTAGTGAGGGTACCTCTGCTTTGTTGTAGTAAGTACCTCACTGAGATAGTAGATTGGGCATTGGACCCCGTGGGTCTTGCCATCTTCGGGTCATTCGACCACGAGTATGGTGTTACTACCTGATGGGTAGCTGCAATGTATAGCATCAAAGGATCCCGTTCCTTTGGAGAGGCGAGGTGGAGAGCAGCCGCTTGAGGTCCTCGAATGCGTCATCTGCTTCGGGTGTCCGCTCGAACTTGTCCGCCTTGCGCAACAGCTGGTAAAAGGGTATGGCCTTCTCGCCCATTCGGCTGATGAATCTGCTTAGTGTCGCGATCCGCCCAGCTAGCTGTTGGACGCCCTTGAGGTTCTTCGACTTCTCCATGGCCAGTATGGATCTGATTTTCTTTGAATTCGCCTCGACCCTCGCTGGGAGATGAAGTAGCTGAGTAACTGGCCAGATGGGACGCCGAAGGCGCACTTTTCTGGGTTTAGCTTGATCTTGTAGTGATCTAGGTTATCAAACGTCTCGCGGAGATCGTCGATCAGCGTCTTGGCCTCTCTGGTCTTGATTACTATGTCATCGACATAGACTTGGATGTTGCGATCGATCTGGCTTTTTAGGCACACATGAATGACCCTCTGGTACGTGGCACCTGCATTCTTCTGACCAAAGGGCATGGTGTTGTAGCAGAACACTCCGAACGGCGTAATGAACGCTGTTTTATCCTGATCTTCGACCTTCAGCCGAATCTGGTTATAGCCTAAGTAGGCATCGAGGGAGAGTTTCTCGCATCTTGTAGTCGAATCGATGATTTGATCGATCCGCGGATAGTACTTGTTGACCGATGTGAAGTCCACGCACATTCGCAGGTTGTCTGTGTCCTTTTGGGGGACCAGCATGGCGTTGGCCAGCCACTCGCTCTCCTTGATTTCCCGGACGAAGTTGTCATCTAGTAGTCTGTTGAATTCGATTCCAACGGCTTCAGCTCTTGGTTCGGACAGTCGTCGGATCGACTACTTGATGGGATTCTCATCCGGAAACACATTGAGTGCGTGCTCGGCGAATTCTCTGGGAACTCCTGGCATGTCTGCAGGACACCTGGCGAAAATTCCCAGGGCTCACGGAGGAATTCGACGAGCGTGCTTTCCTATGCTAGACTGAGGTTGTTGGCGATCAACGCCATCTTGGTGGTGTCCATCGGGTGGACCTGCACCTTTTTCGTGTTGACCGTGGAGTCGAACGACATATTGGGTGCGTTTTTTCTGGTGACCGGGGGTGCCCCATTGTCTGCCACCTCTCTGAGCCTTGTGATCTCCTCCTGCATGCCGAACAACTAGGAGATTATGTTGAAATCTCTGTCGCAGTGGTCGGATCGGGTGAAGCTTCCCTGGACGGTGATGATGCCCCTATGTCCTGGCATCTTGAGTAGCATGTACGCATAGTGCGTACTGCCAAGAATCGTTCAAACTCCACGCGCTCGAGGATGGCGTGGTACTGTGATGGCCAGTCCACCACTTCAAACTCTAACCGCTCGCGCCTGAAGTTTTCGGGCTAGCCGAACATGAAGTCGAGCCATATCTTGCCCAGAGGTTATATGCCCTTCCCTAGGACAATGTCGTGGAACGTCATGTCTGATTTCTCTAGGCTGCACAGCGGGATCCGCATCGCTACGAGTGTGCTGGCGAACATCAGATTGATACCGCTGCCGCCGTCCATGAAGACACGGCTCATCTCGAACCCCCCGATCCGCGCCTCAAGCACCAGGGCAGCATGACCTGGGCGAGAGATCTGGCATGGGTGATTCGAACGATTGAATGTGATGCAAGACTCCGATACACTGAGGTACTCAGGGATGGCTGGTGGAGAGGTCACGACCAGGTTGACTTGGCGAGTGATCTTCTTTTGCACCCTGTTGGTTGGGCGCCCCTTCTGGATCATCAGGGACCCTTTTGGCGTCGGGTACCCTCCTGCACCGTTATTTGGTGCTGGTGCGATCGACGGTTGCGATGGTCTGATGGGTGGAGTGGAGGAGCTCCATGGGCGGGGTCACCTGGTATGGGTGCGGGCCCAAATCCAGGGTTCACGGTCTGGCACCACATTTGGGTGAGACCCTCGCTGAGCTTCTGGAACTCGCGGCAGTCCTTGAGCATGTGGTTGGCCTTCTTCTTACCATGTTTGTCGATGTAGAAGAGGATGGTGTAGGGACCAGACAGCTTATCGAATGCTGAAGGCTCGTCGTCGCGGCTGTGACATTGCCACATTTGTGTGGGTCACCCGCTGTCGCGGTAGTTGCCCCCGTGGTATCCGCTGCTACGGTTGCCGTCATTGCATTGATCGGCGTATCTAGCCGAGACCTTGTCAACTCCGTCGTGGTCGTCATAGACGCGCAATCTTCTTTTGCTGCGGTGTTCGCGTCTGCGACCATAGTCGTCTTCGTCATCCGAATGTGCTCGGGTGATGGAATCCTCACCATCTTCCCATCAGCTGGCGATGTCCATGAGGTGGTCGAGCGTGTTGGGCTTGACGCAACCAAGCTCCTCCTTGAAATATGGACGCCTGGCACCGTCCTTGATGGCGTCGATAGCCCGTTCTTCGGAGATGTTCGCAGCGGAGTTCTTGATGTGGGACCAGCGGAGTATGTACGAGCAGATGGACTCGTTGGACCATTGGGTGCATGCCCGTAGCTCTTCGATCAAAGCTGTCCTCTTGCTGGTGCCCTTGAAGTTGCGGATGAAGCTATATGCTAGCTCTTACCATCTTCGGATGGAGCCGGAGGATAGGCTGTTGAGCCAGACCCTGGCCGCGCCTGTCAGCTGCAGTTGAAGGCATTGTAATGCGGTGTTCTTGTTTCCGCCGTGGAGCTTGACTGACGACAGGTGATCGTCGATCCAGGAATTTGGTTCTTGCATGCCGTCAAACTTCGGCAATTTTTCGACATCCGCGTTCGTCGAACGGATCTGCTGAAGCATCTGGCTCCGCACAACTCTCCTTCGTCCTCCTCTTTAGACTCAGTTGAGCACGCGTGTTTGGCGCGTGCCTTGTCGATCTTGCGCTGGGTGAGCATGTTGCGAGCGTCATAGTTGCTACTATGGTCCCATGGGCTCTTGCAGCGTCGGGGCAGGTGTGACACCCCCGGGATCAGGTCTAAACAAATCCCAAATCTCCATGTGACATAAGCTTAACCTTGAGCTCGAGGATATCCAGTGAAGAATCGATAGCACATCATTGACCCTACGACACAAAAATTATTACAGCAAGCTCATAACTGAGCAGAGAACCAAATTATTACAAGCAGAGGTCACTGACCACAAAAATCAAACAACGGAAGGCAAACTATGCTATTAAGTATCGCAAACTTAACAAATGGCCTAAGAGGCCTAAAGCATAACGATGACGTCCTAGACCATAGATTCCAGGCTGCCTGCCGGGAACCCCACGCTACTCGTCGATGTCGTTGTAGTACCAAACTGATCTTCAGGGAACACTTACTCTTCCAAAAGTAGCAACAAAGCAAGGGTGAGTACAGGGTGTACTCCGCAAGACTTATGGCTGGTGGAGTTGTTTTGCATAAAGCCATATTTGTTTGTAAAACAAGAGAGAGAGAGAGAGAGAGAGAGAGAGAGAAGAAGCTCGTCTAATCAGAGTATTTTAAAAGGGGATAAGAGAGCGACATCTCCAAATTATTGATCATCATCTTTTGATATCCACCAAATCATCATCATCTCCTGAACTAGGATCAATCCCTTGTACCCATGAGGAAGCATCCTTAAGCACACGTTGATCTACCAAGTTTTACGATTAGGTTCAAGTTCTCTATGATCATCACGTCCGTTCCCAAGTCGTCCATAATCGTGGACACGGCTTTCCGGAAGATTAATTACCCTGCAGGGGTGTACAACTTTACCCACACGTACCAACCGACTCTTAATGCCAATGTTTAGCCCTCTTCCTTGGAAGGCCGGCAGAGGGTGGTTGGCCACGACCTTTACCTTTCTTTCGCCGAGACCATGAGTCACGCAGTAAGTATGGTTCCTCCGTAACGGGTCAAATCCCGAAGCCGGTACTTAAAGATGTGAGGAGAGGATGGTTTACCAGGGGCGCCATCAACCCCAAGCAACCCGGTCCATGCTTCGCTACCTGTTATGAATGCACCTCCTTCACCTCCTTCTTTCGAAAACGTTTTCAATGCGTATGTCGAATGGAACGCCCAAACTATGTGACTCATGGAATCTACTAGGCAAGTTAGTAAATCATGGGGTCCCCATTTACCCCGTGTTGTTGTATGCTCGTCTTGGTTCAAGAGGCAAGAACTCGGGTCCTAGTGGTGGCGAGCATGGGACTAGAAAAACCACATCCCACTGTGGCCCCCCATACAAGCCTTAGCAAGTTTAATATCATATCACTGACCTCATATCATCACGTTCTCCGTTCATACTAGATTATCTTCATCTGATACATCATCTGGGTGAACCAGACTCAACAGCTAAGCATGGCTAAGCAAGACACAGATATAAGCTCTAGCAGTGCCCACAAGCCAAACCTAGTTATGCTAGGAGCAGTGGATTAGGTAATATAAGCTCAAAGGGAGTATGCAATAGATAGGATCCTCTATCTATCGATAAAAGACCACAGAGGAATCATATGCGGCAGGAATTGAAATGCTTTCGAAATCATAGGATTATATCATGGTAGGCTATGCTTGCCTTTGCAAGTTGATAACCAATAAGCAGATCTTCGGGAGCCATGTACTTTACTTGATTATAGTTGGTCAAGTATTGTTCGTCAATCTTTGATCTTCAACGGTCTTGATCTTAGTCTTCAATCTCGATCTCGATATCGTATTCTACCGGGAAGAACCAAACACCAGAAAGAGAGGGAAAAAATCAACACATGGCATCGATACAATGCTCAAGCAAGGATGATGATATGACAAGTTAATTTGTATTGAAATGTAAACCCTAAACATGCTCGGCAGTTTAATCGGGGTTCCGAGGGGTGAAAACCCTAACTCGGGGAAACTCCGGATGTATATGAGAGGGGTTGGTTTTGTTCTCTAATTAAATTTGTCCTGTAAGTTGCTTAACAATGCATGATTATAGCTCTAATAGATAGCTCTCAATTTTCTGAACATTTTGATATATTATACATATTTTTCTGACTTATAAATAATTAGATATTGAATTTACAAGTTTTATCCTTTATCTGAAATTATTTAAATCATTTTAAAACATTTATGACCTCAAGCTGACATCACCATGAGGTCTGGGGATTTTCTCACTGGGGCTGAGCCTACCCACACTGACTGACCAGTGGGGCCAAGGCCATCTCATCGTCCACGCTGGCAAACTGGGGCCTGCAGCCTGTTTGACCGAGCTGACCCACGCGTGTGACGTCGGGATGACGTCACTGTGGCGGTGCTCCTCCCAAGCGAGCGGCGGGAACAACGACAGGGGCTTGCGGGGCTGCGCGAAGGCATACGCTGGATGCGGGATTGCGTGGCAGACCGTGTGGTGGCGGCGCCGCTATTTTTGTGTCCCCGGGGACGGCTGGCGGCGAGCTTACGCGGCAGCGGATGACGGAGCACGTCGAGGGCTCGAAACAAAGCGAGAGGGGTGGGGTGAAGAGGTTCCAGAGAACTGCAAGCTCACTATGGTTGCGTCGGAGGGGTCAGAGAGGCCAGAGAGGGTCGGCCGCATCGTCAATGGCGATGGCGGAGCTCGGGAAGGAGCTGTCGATTGCGGTGTCTGGGGCTTCTCCTGCATGCTCCGTTTCGGGCAAAAGATAGAGGAGGTAAAGGCGGTCACGGGGGCACGCTCGATGGAGCTCGGGGCGTCCAGAAATGGCGGGCCGATGGTGAACTCCGAGGCTAGGGTTTCGATTGGAGGTGGAGAACGAGAGAGAGAGCTCTAGAGGGATAGGGAGAGGTAGGGCACCACAGGGGTCTTATCCACGTCTCTAGGGCGGCAGCACGCATCACAGAGCAGCGGCGAAGTGACGACATCGGCGCAGGACAGCAAGCTGCTTCGCTCGTCCTTTTGTCTCGAGGAGGAAGAAAAGAAAAGAGGGCGATGAAGGGGTACTAGGCCAAGTGGGCCAGATGGGCCGCGGCTGGGCCAGATGTGGTCGCACGCTGGGCGGCAGGCAACGGGGAGGGGAGAGAGGGAGGTTTCTGTGCCGGCTGGGCTACGGCTGCTGCTACTATTTTTCTTTCTAAAACATTTTTCAATTTTGTTTCTAATTTCTCTTTTTTATTTTAGATTCAATTTCTGTTTTGAATAATTTCAAAAGTACCAGAAGGTTTTTATAAAATATACAAAATACTGAGGGACCCCTTTTTATTCCATTTGGGCTCCATTCATTTTGTAGTTTTCAAAATACATAAACCATTTGAATGGTTGCCAAGAGAGGGAAAAGTTAGGGTTTAGGGTTTCTTTACTTTATTTATTCAATGCAAATTTTAAGGCATGATGCTCATGATGCACAAAACAAACCCTAATATAGATTAACTAAAACTGGGGTGTTACAGTTCTATCCCCCTTACGAGAATCTCGACCCGAGATTCCAAAGGTAGGAAAAGAGACAGAGAGAGAAAGAGACGGGGTCACTCTAAAGATAAGAGGGAAACACACTAAACAACACAGAGAGTATATCATGGTCAACTCATGAATGGAGTGTTTAAAAACAACTCTAAGATGACAAACATGAAATACATCAAGGTAACAGAGGAAACAGGAGGAGAAGGTTTCAAGTTATTAGATTGATGGTCTTCATAAGGATTGAGATCATGGAGCTTATAGAAGATTTTGAAGCTTTTGAAGAGGAAAGCTTCGATAGAAAGAACACAACCGCAGACTTCAAGAGGAAACCTCTACTAGATGGCTCAAGTAGAGATTTCGGGTTGCAGAGATATGGATCAACAAAACCAAGTTGTTGAACTACTTTTGAAACAGAAGAATCACTCTTTCATTCAATAGAAGGCCAAGACAGAAAAGTGTTTTTTGGAGAGGACTCATAAGAGTCACAAGAAACATGTAATCAAGAGGAACTACGGATTACCAAAAGCATAGTCACTCTTAAAACATGGTTGAGAGAACAAAGGAAACTATTTATCCATCCAGGACTATCAAGATCTTTGCCAAAGACCATGATATCACTTTACACCACTAGATGGATAGTTAAAAGGATTTTTGATAACACGAAAAGAAAGAAACTTCATTCTCAGACTTTAATTACTTGGCACAACAACGATTGCCAACATAAAATGGTCTGAAGGATCGACCGAGAGACATTTAGCAACACTACTTTAAATGTTCTCCTTGATGTTCGAGAAATCAATCGTCAAGTAAAGGTCGGACTTCGGATACAAAGGAAACCATAAGCACAACTTCTATAATAAATTATAGAAGAAGCCTCATGAAGAGTGGTTGTTATTGCTGATTTAAGTGAATATGAAAATAGGTCTTTCCGGCTAAGTGCGTCAACCATTACATCAATCTTGCCAGATTTACAAATATACCTTTGTCAAAACCTTCAGGAGCACCAACCATCATTGCTGCTTGAGATTCAACTTTGGTTAGGTGCGATGATACTTCAGACTCAACATGTCCATGTAGAAAGTTTGCAACATTTACCAGAAAGGTAAAGTTACTAGATTCTCAAGATATGGACTACAGTGTAAAGCTCCAAAAGACTGAGCTAGATTGCTATACCCATGTATTAACAACTTGTCTGTAGACAACTGCATACATATAAAGTAATAGCAACAAAACACACATGTGTCCTTAAGGAACTGTTCATTCGCTGATTTATTTGATGATTTAATTTAACTTTGCTCGCGTTCATGATGACATCTTTCAACATTTGTACGCGAACCAGAGAAGATTACTTCTAACATCCAGAACACATAGTTCAAGGTTACTCAAAGATGGTTCTCGAATTTTTCCAATATTAACGCCAATTGTTCCATATAAATCCAGTCTAACATGGAGAGGATAAGGGTATTGTTTATGAGCTCAACAACAAACTTATCAATACACTCCAAGAAGATGGACTCATATGTCATATGAACAAGGCAAGAATATTGGTCATACCAAAGACATGAGGATGTACTCAAGTGAAACATCACAAAAAGAAACACCATTAAGATAGTCCTTGGAACTGAGTTTGAGTTGACGATAACCCAAATTAAATCAAAGGTGTGGGAAGATAACATATCCACGAAGGAAGTATTATCGTTCTTCAACACGAACAAAACTAGACAATCCTTTAAGAAGGAACAAAGTCAGGTAAAACTGTTGGGGATATGCTATATGGGTATCCTCATAGCATGTCTCTTATCCGGATAACCCGGGTGGCCCACAGTTGGTAGCATGGACCATGGACTGCTGGGCGGCCCGGTTATATGGTCCAGAAGGTAGGCCCATACCGGATAAAGGAAGGCTACGGTGGAGTCACCAGCGTACCTGGAACCTTGGAGTACAAGACACGCTAGACTAGTAATAGACGGTGTAGGACTCTGTAACCTGTCCTGATAGGACTTTTCCCTATAACCCTAGGACCTCACGACTATATAAGTCGGGCCTATGGGAGCCTTTAGGGCACAATCTCAGACAACTTCACATAAACTCGCATAGCGAACCAATCCCTGTAACTCGGCGTATTGCCATTATAGTGATTTATAGCAGGAGTAGGATTCCGCCACCGTTGTGGGATCTGAACCTGGGTAATCTGTGTTACCTCATACCCGTCAACCGCCCACCTTACCCCACGTCTCTAAACACGCACTGTGAGGACCCCTCCATGCCGTACTCGTCGGCAATACCACGACAGTTGGCGCCCACCGTGGGGCAAGAGGCACTTCAGGCTCTTCAGCGGGCTAGGACCAAGATCTTCACGGGAATCGGTGAAACCGTAGCCATCGGTCGCGTTCTCTTCTCCGGCAACGTTCCAATTGTCCCTCCCAACGAGTTCTGGATCCCAGCGAAGACGAACCCTACGCGGTGTTTGATCGTTCCTATCGGAGACATCCACCTCTTCATTGGCGAAACCGACTCGGGCACTAGTTCCCTGGGAGTCGGAGGAGCATCAAGGCCCACACGGACCGCCTACGGGGAGGATACGTTCGCAAAAGGATCGATGTCGGATCTCTCCTCAGAGTTTACCGGCAAAGATCAGAAAAATTCAAGGCCCACCCAAACCGCCCCTGTGCAGGATATAACGGTGGAAGAGAACTGCAAGTCCGCCGTCTTCGTCCGTGCGTCTGGACAGCAGAGATCCAAGTTCGTTGGCATGGTTACCATCTTCGATCTGGCGCGTTGCATTTAGAGAGAAGGCAAAAACCCCCGCGATTACCTTGCCAGGTGGCTCCGTATACGAGCCGATCTGGCCCACTACCCCAATGATGATGCTATGTATCACTTTGTGGAAGGATCGGACCAGGGAACGCTTCACCGGCATTCTCTAAGGCGGAAGCAAGCTTCAGGATGCCTCACCTTAGAAACCATGGTGAACACCGTCAACAGCTACACGGAAGCCGAGGGGGCAGCTCAGGCAGATCTTGCGCTCATTGGCGGAGCGCCGCTGCCTCAGCAACCGCCACCATCGCCTCCGGCCGCCATCGTCATAGTTGCACCGCCACCTCAAGTGATCGTCGCTGCTATTGCACCTCCACCCCCCATCATCGAGGAAGTCCTGGCACCCTCCGACTCTGTGATTGACGCGATATACGCCGACTTCAGTGCAGATTCAGAGGAGATAGATTTTAGTCCAGAGGAACTAGACTCCGCCATGCAGGAGATGGAGGAAGATTACACACGTGACGAGCAAGCCAACAACGTCGTCACGTCTCGAGAAGTGTTCATCAACATTGGGACGGCGATGGATGAAGATCAACCTAGACGAGCTCCGCCTAGAGCTCTGGACAAAGGGAAGGGACCACCTGTTGCTGCCAACAATGATTGCGCAAAGGTCATGCCCCCTCCGCCCAACCCTATGCAACAGCCATAGGAACTCGGCACCGGCCCAAGCAACAACAACAATGCCCAAACTTGCCGCCTCCAGCATTTACGTCTGCTGCTGCCCAAGTTACTCCAGCTGATAGAGTGATGTACGGAAATCTCCTCATCGAGCCACTGACCGTAGCTCATATCCGGAACGTGACCCAGCTTGACGAGAAGCACCAGCAGCTGCTAGAGGAAGTGCACGCCATCGCGGAGCAAGGCCCTAAGCTAGATCGAGATCTGGTCAACGCGCAGAAATCCATAGAGAAGGCTAGAGCAATGGAGGCCGAGTACAAGACTCTGCTGCAGCAACAGAAGGCCAAGAAAGCTCTGGCTTGCGTCATCAATGATCCTGGTGTATGGAGAAACCTAGGATGGGCTCCCGCTAAGCCGGCACAGATCAAGCCATACATTGACAGTGAAGGCAGGAAGGTGATTCCCACTCCTCTCCTCAACCTTGCCGTCGCCAAGACCCTTCTGGAGCAGGATAGATCGCCTGAGGCACTAGACCAGGTCTATGACCTAGTGGCCAAGGAGGTGAAGCAGCAGGAAAAGGCCACCTCTCAGAGGCTTGAGTCTAAACCAACGTTTTGCCAGTCTAGCCAGCATAAGCCGCCAAGGCACAAATCTCCTCTTGATGTCGGGTCTCAGACGGGTTCATCAGAACGAAGACGGAGGGATGCGCGCAACAGGAAGGATTATATTCCCATATCCTCCGACCACGGAGGCAAAGCCCAACCTCGTCGCCCATCGCCACCGCCCCGCTTCCCTCGACATCATGAAGACCCCAAGGCTCACTGTCGTACGGATATTCCCCCGCAAGGCCAGAGCGGTATCGTCATGCGCGACAACATGGAGCTGACCCGTCATGATGGAGAGCGCAACAAGGGACACAAGAGCAGGTCGCACCATGACCCTCCGCGTCTGACAAGAAACCGCGACAAGTGTGAGGCATCGCAGGAGGGTAATAGCAAGAAGGCTAACCCACCGCCACCTCCGCCTCCGTCGCCACCTAGCATTCACCATGGTGGAGGAGGCCCGTGTCGTTCACGCAGCTTATCCCCTGTTGACAAAAAGAAAAGAAACCCGGAGCCATACGATGCACGTTCATGGATAGACAAGATCCACGAGGCCCGGGAAGGACCATACTTGGGACCACGTTGCTTTGGATCTGCGATACAGTCCGCAACTTACCCCAAAGGTTTCCGGATTGACAAGACCATCAAGCCCTATGACGGCACCTCTTTTTTAGGGTAATAACAGTAGGAAAGGCTCCTACTGCCTCGTTTTCATTAATAAAAGATCAGAGTCTGTAAAGTTACATATTTACATAGAGACAGAGGGGGAAGAAAAGTCTCCAAAAGTCAGGTTAGAAAGGTCTAGGATCTCAAAAGATTTACAAACTATGAATAATGCTCTTAATAAGTGGGTGTAGGTCCTCTTTTGTCCTATGAATCAGCAGTGACAGATCAGCAGCTAATCTTGACTTCCAAGCCTGAACTGAGGGTTGTATGTTATTAAACCAGAGGTTGTTTCTCTCTTTCCAGATGTTCCAAGAGCCAAGAAAGGTAATTTCCATAAATAGATTTTTATTCCAGCTCTTTTTTCCTTGCTCAATGATCTGAAGTCTAGAGTTATCCATAGACCAATAGATGTTAATTGAAATCCAGCAAGCTTGGCTAAAGGGGCAGTGAAAAAGCAAGTGTTCAATTGTTTCCTCAGTATTGTGATTACACATAAAACAGTCATATCCAGTCCCCAGTGCATAATGTCTTCTTCTGAGCATGTTTCTTGTATTCAATCTGTCAGACAGAACCAGCCACGAAAAGAACTTCACTTTTGCAGTGCACTTCGATTTCCACGACCATTTAAAGGATATGTGTGGGCTTATATTTCTGAAATTATATTGATAATATTTGCTGGAAGTGTAATCTTTGGCCCCCCAAACATAGCTCCAAGTGTCATGTGAATGCTCTCTTAGTTGTATTTCTCTACAACTATTTTGAATTTCTCTCAATTCAGCTAGTGGCACCTCAATATAGCTCCAAGTGTCATGTGATTGCTCTCTTGGTTGAATTTCTCTCAATACAGCTCCAATCTGTATGACGACACCTCTAAGCCAGCTACATGGTTGCAGGATTACTGCAACGCGGTGGAGAGCTCCGGGGGTAACCCCAATGTTGCCATCAAGTACCTCCCATTGATGTTGGCGGGCACAACCCGTCAATGGATTAATGACTTGCCGGAGAAATCCATCTGCAATTGGTTGGACATGCAAGAAGCATTCACCAAGAATTTCGAGGGTACGTACAAATGTCCCTACACTGTTGGCGATCTACAGCGGTGCATGCAAGAGAAAGACGATACATCTCGCGCCTACCTCTCCCGCTGGCTGGATATGAAGAATTCCTATGCAGGAGTGCACGCTCAGATCGCCATGGCCGCCTTCATCGATGGGTTGGACAGGTGCATGTTCCTCCGACATAAGCTGAAGCGCTTGCAGGACAATCACTAGCTTGACTTGAACCAGATGATTCAGTTGGCTAGTGAGTTCGTAGCTGCCGATGACGATGCTCGCGGCTCCCTGCCGGCAATGGCCGTTCCAACTCAAGCTCGGAGGAACAGCAACACAAATCGGAAAACCGCTCCAGAAGAAAAGCAAATTCCCGACATGGTCGCTATGACCTTCGCAGGACGAGGTGATGGCGGACAACGTGGCCGAGGACGGGGAGCTGGTCGTGGGCAGCAGCGAGGCAGTGAAACTACCTCAGTAGCGCTCCGCGTTCCCCAAACCTATGAAGAGTACCGCGATATGATGTGCCTCTTACACCTCGATGTCAATGGCAAGGACACCCATACCAATCGACACTGCCAGTTCGTCAACGACCTCAAGGAAGACCCGGAGTCCGGCTACAAGCGAAATCTGAAGAACAAACCGCGAGGCAAGGGAAATGGGAAGAAGAAGGAGGAGTCCAAGTATTCAAGTGAAATGGACAAGGATGTTGACCCCAAGCACGCCGCCAAGAGCTACGGCAAAGGCAAGAACCCCTTCAAGAAGAAGGCGGCAGTTTTCCACACTTTCCTTGGCACCCCCACCGTCCGACAACAAAAGACCTCTATGAGGATACTGATGGCTACTCTACCCCCAGTTCCCTAGTTCTTGCGCTGGTCGGAAATTCCAATTACTTGGGACAGGAAGGATCACCAAGACCTTATCCCTATGGAGAACCAATACGCCATGGTCATCAACCCCTTGATTGACGGCAATGAGTTCACCAAATGTATGGTGGATAGTGGAAGCAGCATCAACATCATGTACCTGGATACACTGCAGAAGATGAACTTTACGGAGGCAAACCTAAGGTGGACCAACACCATCTTCCACGGCGTAGTTCCTGGTCGGGAGGCTCGATCCCTTGGGTGCATCACACTTCAGGTTGCCTTTCGTGATGTTAATAATTACCGCGAAGAGCGCATGACCTTTGAGGTGGTCCCCTTCAAGAGCATGTACCACGTCATATTCGTCCAAGACATATTCCACACCTTCATGGCTAAGCCATGCTTCATTTACAACAAACTCAAGATACCCGGACCAAACGGTGTCACCACCGTACCCGAAAGCTTTCCCAAAGCTAGGGACTGCGAGATTAGTGAAGCAGCCTACGCGGAAGCTGTCCTCTACAACGAAGAATTCAAAGAGATCTAGAGCAAGGTCGATGCCTCGGAGATGCCCGCGTCGAAGAAACAGATTTCAGACTCTTCTCTAGCACTCAAGGCCACCATCGAGACCAAGTCGGTGGAATTTGTGGTATGGGATGCCTCCAAGACCACCGCCATTGGGACGAACCTGGATCCCAAATAGGAAAGCACGCTCATCGAATTCCTCTGTGAGAATAGGGACATCTTTGCCTAGAAACCTGCCGACATGAAAGGTGTACCTAGGGAACTTGCCAAGCACAGCTTAAACATTGATCAAAAATGCAAACCAGTGAAGCAACCTCTATGACGCTTTGGAGATGAGAAGAGACGCGCCATAGGCAAAGAGATAGCTAGGTTACTTAAGGCTAGTTTTATCCGAGAAGTCCTTCACACCCAATGGGTGGCCAATCCTGTACTTGTCCCCAAAAAGGGAACCAAAGTATTAAGAATGTGTGTTGATTACACCGGCTTGAACAAGGCATGCCCCAAAGATCCGCTTGCTTTGCTTCGCATTGACCAAGTCATTGACTCGACGGCTGTCTCGGAGCTTTTGTGTTTTCTCGATGCATACTCAGGATACTACCAGATCAAGATGAGGAAATCGGACCAATTGGCCACTTTGTTCACTACCCCCTACGGCACATTTTGCTATGTTACGATGCCCTTTGGGCTGAAAAACGCATGTGCTACGTACCAGCGGACAATGCAACGTTGCCTATACGATCAAATTGGTCGGAACGTTCACGCCTATGTGGACAATATAGCAGTGATGTCTAAAAAGTCAAATGACTTAATCTCTGACTTAAAAGAAACCTTTGATAATCTTCGAAATTACAACATGATGCTTAACCCAAAGAAGTGCGTCTTCGGGGTTCCAGCCGGCAAATTGTTGGACTTCATCGTTTCCCAGCGCGGAATCGAGGTCAACCCGGAGAAAATCAAGGCCATCTTAAACATAAACCGTCCGACATTCCTAAAGGACATTCAATGACTAACAGGTTGTGTTACAGCAGTTAGTCGGTTCGTCAGCCGACTTGGAGAGAAGGCTCTGCTTCTATACAAGTTGCTGAATAAAGCGGACAAATTCACGTGGACGGACGAAGCAGATGCAGCATTGAAGCAGCTCAAGGAGATTCTTTCCTCAGCGCTTATCCTTCTAGCACCCGAGCCTGGACAACCCATGTTAATTTACGTGGCGGCCACCAACCGGGTAATTAGCATCATCGTCGTGGTAGATCGGAAGGAACCAGGCTATGAGCATAGAGTTCAACGACCAGTATACTATGTAAGCGAGGTCTTGACAGAGTCCAAGCAGCGTTACCCGCACTACCAGAAGATAGCTTATGGAGTATTCCTTGCTTCTCGGAAGATGAGGCACTACTTTCAGGAGCACCCAATCACAGTGGTGAGCAAGGCTCCACTGTCCGACATTATCAAAAACAACGACGCTGCAGGAAGGGTCGCAAAGTGGGGCATTGAACTTGCCACCTTCGAGATTACCTACAAGAGACGTGACGCTATCAAATCACAAGCCTTGGCGGATTTTATTGCACATTGGACGGAGATGCCAGATGCTACCCCATTATCGGAACCAAAATACTGGGTGATGCACTTTGACGGATCAAAGCTGCTCAATGGCTCGGGGGCTGGCGTATTGCTACAGTCACCAACTGGAGACAAGCTACACTACGTTCTGCAAATCCACTTCGAGGCTACAAACAACATGGCGGAGTATGAAGCACTCATTCACGGATTACACGTAGCCAAGGATATTGGCATCAAGAGCATAGTTTGCTGTGGAAATTCCGACTTGGTTGCCCAGCAAGTGGTTGGCACCTAGAATGCGTGGAACCCTATGATGGCGGCATATCGAGACGAAGTGGACGAGATAGCCAAGAGCTTCTTGGGCTACGAGGTCAAGTATGTACCTAGGGAGAAAAATGAGGTGGCTGATCTGCTATCTAAGCTTGGATCAGGGCGCAAACAAATTCCGCCACGAGTTTTCCTACAGCATCTACGGACACCATCCATGAAGGGCGCAGACATCGACAACCCAGGCAGAGTAGACTCTTTCGTCCACATAGTGGCAAAGGTCCCTCCGGCTTGGACAAAACCGTTCATGGAATTTCTCGAACATGGAACTTTGCCCGACGACGAAGTCAAAAGACAACAAATAATACGTCGAGCAAAGGGCTATACCATAATCAATGGACAGATCTACAAAAGAAGCACTACTAGTGTATACCTTAAGTGTGTTTCCCAGCAAGAAGGTACTGACATCCTGCGCGAAATCTATCTCGGAGATTGCGGGCATCACGCCGCTCCTCGATCGTTTGTCGCGAAAGCCTTCCGGCAAGGATTCTACTGGCTGACCGCGAAGGCGGACGCGGGCAAGCTGGTTGAGACATGCATGGGATGCCAGTATTATGCCCGATAACCACATGTTCCTGCTAAAGAATTGCGAACAATACCAATAACATGGCCGTTTGCAGTCTAGGGGCTAGACATGGTGGGACCGCTACAGATGGCACCATGTGGGTTTACGCATCTGCTAGTAGCAGTTGATAAATTCACTAAATGGATAGAAGCTAAACCCATTAGAAAGCTTGATGGGGCAACTGCCCTCAGGTTTGTCCGGGATCTAGTGGTGAGATTTGGTCTCCCACATAGCATTATCACCGACAACAACAACAACTTGTCACTCGGAGAAGTGGAGGCTTATTGTTGGGAGAAGGGCATCCGACTTGACCTTGCATCTGTGGCACACCCACAATCCAATGGTCAGGTTGATCGAGCCAATGGATTAATTCTGCAGGGAATCAAGCCATGTCTTGAGGCACCGCTGCATAGAGCAGCTGGAGCCTGGGCGGAAGAATTGCCATCTGTGCTGTGGAGTTTACGAACTACACCCAACAGATCCACTGGATACACCCCTTATTTCATGGTATATGGAGCAGAAGCCATCTGGCCTTCCGACATCCTTCACGATGCACCAAGAGTTGCCGCCTACAACGAAGATGACGCTGACGAATCCAGACGCCTAGATGTGGACCTTCTCGAGGAGGAGCGCGTTTTGGCATGCCAAAGATCCGCCATCTACCAGCAGAAGCTACGCAGCTACCACAGTCACCGTGTTAGGCATCGCTCGTTTAAAGAGGGGGACCTGGTGCTCCGACTTAAGCAGAATAAGTCACACAAATTATCCCTGCCATGGGAAGGACCGTTCATCATAAGCAAGGCGCTACTCAATGGGTCTTACTACCTCGTTGACAATCGTGAACTAAAGGATAGACCCAACGAGGATCATAAGCGTAAGCGAAGTGACCCGGATGATGACTACCAGGAGCTTGATCGGCCATGGAACATAGCACAGCTACATCCTTTCTACACTTAGAATTTTTTATCTAATGTGTACATCTTATATGATCAATAAAATAAAGCTCTTTGGTTGACTCATATTTCTGAGTCTTTTACCTCCTTTAGTGTTCATTTTTGGATAGTATAAAACCTTTATGCACAAGCTTTGCGATTGCACTTGTGAAAATTCCGCCTACGGGCGTAAGCTTAAGTTTTCTGGTCTACATGTTCTTTGTCGTTTTTATGTGGATTCTGGAGTAGTGACTTTCAGCACTTATTATCGGCGATTTTGTGCTTAGGTTATTGACGGTGCCATTGGACATCATCAGCTGAGCGCATGGTTCCGACAACGAGTCTTCCGACTCACGAAAGGTCAAGCATAAAAACCAAAGTAATGGATAAGCCAGCACTTGCTTAGAAATATATACATGCTAGAACTAGTTCTTAAGTAGCAGGACATACACCATTGTTTTCCGCCTTAAGTTAACACATAGTTTTTTCCACATAACATTTTACAGAGGAAAAAAATATTACAAGTTGTTCTTAGTTCACAAGATCGAGTCGGAATACGAAAAATAAAGGAAAAATAGACGCTTGCTCTTGATGATCTGCTCCTTCAAGAAGGAAGTTTTACCCTTTTCAGCTTCCAAGTCCGCGCGCATCTTATGGTACTTGTCATTGGCCATGCCCCTCTGAGCATTCTCATTCTGTGGACAGAAGAAAATTAAGCGTTGGTCGGTCTACTTGGAGAACCTAGGCAGGAAATTTCCACCTAGACGCTCGGGGGATATAGCGGGAGTTTTTTAACTTAGCAATATTCTTAGTCTTTCTTTAAGCATCTAGTCGGACCTAATTCAGTTTTCGATTAGAAGCTTGGGGGCTATAGTATAAAGTTTTTAACTCAAATGTATGCTTAGCTTTTATTTAAGCATCTAGTCAGAACTGATTCAGTTACAACTACAAGCTTGGGGGCTACAGTATCAAAATTTATAAACACTGTGTATGCTACTCTTAAAGCATCTAGTCAGAATAATTCATTCAAACTATATGCTTCGGGGCTACAGTGAGAAGTTTTCTAGCTTAGTCACTCTTAGAGCATTTAGACGCAAAGACCTATGGTTTTCCGTCTAAATCCTCGGGGGCTACAGTGAGATACTCATATGAAATGCAAAAGGCAAATAAAACTTACAAGTGCAATGATCTTGAGGTTGGTAGCACTCTCAGCCAGCAACTTGCCGAAGGATACACTGTTTCCTTGCAAGATTTTTGCTTGTCGGAGAAGCTTCTCGAGACTGCACGTCGGAGATGTCGGCACCGCACCAGGAACCAGAGCAGTGCTACCTGGTGTAAGTACTGGATAGACTATCTTCGGGAACTCTATGGTCTTCTTGGGTGGGGGGGCGCCGCCTTCGGCGGATGTACCACCTTCCACCACCGCCTTACCGCTACCCATGGCATCCTTAGCCGGAGATTCAGCCATTTGGTGTGCGTCACTTTCCTGCGTTGCCTGTTCGCCGACAACAGCGAGCTCTGTGGAGGCGCCTGAGTCCACTTCCATGGCGGAAGGGCCAGATGCTTCTTTAGCTTGAGAGCTTGTCGGAGCAGAAGAGGGCTGGACGATGGGAGTGACAGGGGCGATGGCGGGAGATACGTCACGATGCAGCATATTCTTTATGGTTCTATAATCCCCCAAAGTTTTGGAGGTCTTCTTCAGGTTGGTCGTGGCTTTCTTCCTGAAACGTGCAAAATGCATAAATACGGGAATAAGACAAACAATGGACAGTGTCGGAGGAAAAGAAGCTTACACAAGAGGGGGTGCTTTGGCAAAGGGGATCCATGTAATCTTTCTTTTCTCCGCCTCCAGGGCGGCGGTAGTCTTCTTGGAGGCTCCACCCTTCGTATTCTTCTTCTTGCCTCCGTCGGTAGCGTCAGAGGTGGAGCTCTTCTGCTTTCGCGCCAACGGAGCATCATCGTCGGACACGACGGTGACTTCCTTCATATTTGGATCATAGATTTTAGGAGCCATGCTATCCTCATCTATGTCGCTGAGCTTTAAGTGAAGAACCACCATGTTAGATGAGATGGTAATGCCTAGACGGAAGAACTGGAGTATATGTCATACACGGAAAATAAGCAGCTACCTTTCGGCACTTGCTCTCTACGAACATGTCGTAGGTGATGGTGAAGCCACGCTTCTTTTCCTGCACCTTGACGATGTCCTTGAGGCGAAGCTTGACGGAGTCGCTCGAGAAGTTGTCCTCGGAGATGCGGAGGCTATCCCTTCTATCGTTGGAATACTCATGCATCAGCTTCAAGCGGTGCTGTAGAGGCTGGCTCCGCCTGATGAACCAGCACATGGCTAGGTCCAATCCGGTCAAACCCGTCTCTACTAACCACTCTATCCGCCTTATAGCGCAGGAAGCGTCGATGTCGGAGGGAAGGGAGGCCTGGGATCTCCATGTCAAGGCTTCGGCGGCTGCTCCATCAACAAAGTCTGGGTACGTGACTACTCGGCCGACCAGAGGGATATCTGGGCCGTAGAAGTACGTCCGCTGCCAGTTCTTGCAAGATTCGTTGCCGACGATGTTGGGGAAGCGCCGGCCAGGCCGGATCTTAAAACTAATGGTTCCACAATTTCTAAGCTCGTCCTTGCCGGCTGTAAGATCCCTCCTTTATAAAGGAAAAGGATCCCTGTGATTTCAATGCTAGTCCCTGGATCAATAGCTAGCATCCACAGTTAAGATGTAATATCAAGAAACAAAGGTCATAATACAACTTTATAACCAGGAATAAAATAATTTATTACATCTTACATAGATCATTTGTCTATCTCATTACAATGCAGCAGAATATAACAATAGCATGGGGTCCTTCATCTTCAAAATGCCACAGGCAGACATGTTGGTTGTAGACTTGTAATCCTAATCAATAAACTTCTCTAACATCAAACAAACCTGCAACATAATAAGTTACAGCCACAAGGGTCAATACATTTGAATTGTATTAGCAAGTGATACTATGGTAGTATAGTGGAGTCTATCATCTATATGCATTTGGCTAAGTGGAGCTTAGGCTTGCTTTGCTCAAAATAGATTTTCCTTATCATTTGAAAACACCAAGTTTTTGCTTGACAAAAACATTCCCAAGGCATCTCCCAATAGAAATTGGTGATCCTTCAACCCTTGTTCAACCACAAGCTTTTAACTTAGAAATTGGGATGAGGAGATTCTTGATAGCTTCCATGTCTTGATGCTCAAATTGTCCTTTGCCAGGGACATGGCTAAGTACTTAGATTTTACACCCTGCAGAGGTGGTGCACTTTCCCCACAAGACTTGGTTTCACCAAGACAAGATCTTTCAGAAGCCTTCCCTTAGACCAGAATGGATGCATTCCAACCTATCATCCCCTACCACCAACTGTCCATTTGGCTAAGTTATTGCAATCTATATGATCCAGGCAGAGCCCATAATGCCAAGTGGCTGCACTTGAAGCTTCTCAACATTTGACATCTCAAATCTCTTTGTTCCTGGGTGGCCATCCACAAGTGAGATACACAAGGTAAACCATAGAAATGGGCCTTGTGAACCACTCAACACAAACCATTCCTTCCATTCCGCCCAGGTGATTCATTCACTTAGTTGTTTTAATAAACAAAACACAAGTCCACAGACTTAGAAATATTTCATAGCATGAATATATATTCCACCCTTGTTTTCTACTAGCTAAGATAAGCATGATAGTAGTAGGAATCTTAACTTAGTAATTTCTACTAAGGGTTCATCTACTAGGATTTCCCATGGCATAGTATATACTTACCAAAAATTCCATGCAAGTCCTACTTAGAAATATCACTAATGCATAGTGAAAATAATGGGACAAAAGTATGAAGCATCACTTGCCTTTTTGGTAGAGAGTATCAGTTCACTCCTTGATATTTGCAATATTCAAACTCTTCAAATCACTACAATTCAATCAAGCAAGCAATATTTCAATCTACCATTCAAGCAAAACATCACATAAAATGATAGAAACAAAACAATGCATGCAAGCATGCCAAACTTTGTTTTATTTACAAAAGTGTTTTATAATAGGTTATAAACATTCTAAAACACTTATTGGTCATTTTATAAAGTGGCAAAACCATTTTCAAAAGATTTCACATCATAAACCAGTTTTAAACCAAGTCATTATTTTATGTGGTGGAGAAATGCTTTTAACAAGGCAGCAATCTATAGGGTTCACAAAATACGTTTTCAAAACATAAATCTTTGTGTTTAGGGCCAGAGAGTTTAAATCAAAACATTTCCCAAAGGTTTTCTTCCAAATTCATTTTTAACAATTAAACCATATTTTTATTTGACTAGAAATGTTTCAGTTCAAGGTTTTATTATTTTGCTTCACCAAATATGTTTTTGGAATCACAAATTGATTTCTATGGTCAGTAGGTTCAAAACAAACCATTTGCCAAAGGGTTTATCTCAAACATCATTTTAGAACAATTTTTATATTCTAAACATGCATACACAAGTTTCTGCAAAAACAAACATTTTACCGGAAGCTTTGTACTAAACAAAGTGCATGGTCAGAAAGTGCTTGTCTTTCTGAATCCATTGATATACAATTTTCAAAATTTCGACGTGTGGTTTGAAAGTTATGAATTTTTCAAATTAGAACATTTAATAGACAAGTTTCTGTTTTTCATAAACAGGCAGGGCCACATGGCGCTTTCCTACTGGCTGGTACCGATTCGTTCGGATCATGCACTGAGGACCTCTGGATCTCACTTGATCGCACGTCACAGATCGCATACCCCTTCATTTTTAAGTGAATCTATCGTGTGCCTTGGATCGGGATCAGACGGCTGCTGCGCGATTGACCAAAGGGAAGCGAGAAGGGAAGAGGGATGGCTCACCGTGATCGCAATGACGTGGGGAAGCTTGACGTGCTGGTTGTAGACGAAGGGGCGCTCGCATGTGTTGGCGATTGCTCGCCGGAGTCGTGGCCACCGTCAGTTGCGCTCAGACGTCGATGAGGGCGAGGCTACATCACACGAGAAGGCAAAATAACGGTAGCGTTAGATCCGTAGAAGATTAGGGAGTGCGGGAGCATCACAGAGAATGGGTGGCGCGGTCAGAGGCTACCTGGAGGCGTCGTCGGAGAAAAGGCAGACGGCGGCGTAGCTGGTGGTCGTCGTTGCCAACGCTGCAGAGCACGCGCGGGCGAGCTGAGGGTGCAGAGAGATGCGCCAGGGTCTGGGGGTCACGATTGTGTGCTCGAGGAGGCGAGGGGAGGCGAGGTCTGGTCGGATTCGTCGCCAGAGTACCGTCGGGCAGAGGGACTTCGAGGTCAAAATTCCAGCGGCCTGGTGGCTCCTGTGGGGTGAGGTCTGGGGGAGAAAGGAGAGGAGACCAGGGCGGTTAATAGGGCACAGTCGCGGCGAGTAATGGTCGCGGCATCAACGCGTATTGAAGCCGTCTTCAAATGTCAGTAACGGCGAGGAGGAAAGAGGGGGGGCGGGTTTCACGCGAGGAAGACGATGACGTGGTGCTGGGGTCCGTTGTCAGCGAGAGGGAGAGAGGAGAGGTGGGGGCCAGTAGTCAGTGACTCTGCGTGTTCTTTCTCTAGTGCGAAGCGTTTTCTCGCGGGGAAAAGAGAGGGAGTGGCTGTTGGGCCTTAGTGGGCTGCCAGATGGGTTGGGTCTATTTTATATTTTTTTGTTCCTGTTTCTTTTTCTTTTTCCCATTTGATTTTTCTGTTTTGATTTTGTTTATTTATTTCAAACATCAATTTGAGTTCAAACCTCAACCAAGATTTGTGTAGGTTTAAATATTGATTAGTAATATAATCTGAAGTCAATTTTTGAATAAAACTCTATTCTTTTTGGGGTCTTTTAATTATTCAAATAAGTCCTTGTTTCAAATCAAATAAGATTTAATAATATTTTCAAACAACATTTCAATTTCTAAATCCTTCCAAATCTTTTCAGTAGGTTTTTATTCACTTAATAGGGTGTCAAAATATTCATCTAGAATCATTTGGAAAGCATTTAATATGATTCATAAATCATTTGAATTGGGTATTTGTTTTAATTCCAATGATATTAAATATAGTTTTAGTTCCATAATTTTATTTAGAAGTTTCCTTTGATCTTATTATTTAAGTTGATTAAACAACTTTTAATCCATTTGGGTAAATTCCAAATATCTTTTCCCATGATTTAATTAACCATTTCTAATAGGGATTTTGTCTTTATTCAAATGGAAATGAAATTTGGTTAATGCCACTTTATTTTTATTTTGGAAAATTCTTTATCCATTTATTTTATTTGGGTTTTGGATTATATTCATTCCATTTGCTTATGGATTAGGCCAAGATTTAATTTGGTCTTTAAATAATCCTTATTTAATATTTCTTTCTTCATCTAATAAAATCCATATCTTTTTATTTATAGATCCAACTTGGTGACTCCAATTTGTAAAATCTTATTTAATGTTCATTTATCCTTTTAAATATCTTTAGGATTATTTTCTCACCATTTGGTATGGATTTTTAGATAAGTGTTTTATTAGCTTTGGAAATTACTTTTCCTTATCTTATTAAATTCATAAGATTTTATCTATGGCTCAAAAATAAGTGAAACCATTTCATATGGTTTTATAATATTTACATTTGTCATTCTTGATCATTTTGAAATGTTAGTTGACAAAATTTTATATGGATCAAATCCATAGGCTTGGAGATAACTTGGAAATGATTTTATCCCATTAGGGTTTAGGGTTTGGATTTATTTTCCAAGGGTTTAAATTTCCAGATGCATTTTATGAGGAATGCAGTTCTCTTGATTTGGATTTTGTTGAATTCAAACTTTAATTAAAGTTTGTTCAAGATGGGATTTTAAGTTTCCATTTAGAAACAAAGTTTCTTTTCACCCTGATTTTCAACAATAATTTATTTTGTTTATTAATTTTTCACATTACAAGATTTGGAAAATCTTGGGATGTGACAGGCTACCACCCTTAAAATAAATCTCGTCCCGAGATTTGGGAAGGCTAGGGGTTACAAGTTGGCTCAAAGCAACTAGGGTACTACCACCCTTAAAAATTTTCCAACTAGATTACATCTTGGCTTTCTTGGGATCTTGTTGAAATCTCTCTAGACAAACATCTGCATGTTGTCCTTTGTTTCCACACTTGAAACATGTGACAAGGCTGAGATCCTTCATAGGCTTTATCTTGTGCTTCATCTTTTCTGGACAATTGCTTGCATACTGTCCTTGGTTACCACAATTGTAACATGTGATAAGATTGAGTTCTTCATGTATCTTCTGTGGACAAGTTGACACATAATGGCCTAGCTCTTTGAAGTTATTGCACCACACTTGGCTAATTTCCTAATACTTCTTCTTCTTGGGTTTCTCCAAAGCTAGGAGTGCTTCTAGTTCATGCTCTTCATATCTTATCTCAAAGGTAGGAAAGTTTTGTGGTCTCCTTGACCTTTTCCTTGGATAATACATATGTCTCCTCTTTGGTCATTTAAATTGGGTCATATTGCTGGGAGGTACAAGCTGAGATTTTCCTTTGTCTTCATCCTTCTTGGTAGACTTTGCTCTCTCATGGTAGTCTGCAATCAGTTGTTGCACTCCACCTTGTTTCCTTTGTTGAACTATGGAATAGATGGGGCATTGGATAGGGACATGATTATTTCCTTCACACAAGTAACAAGTAGCTTGGGTTGTGGGGCATTGATTAGCTGGATCTTTCTCTTCACAATTGGGGCATTGATCTTCATGCTCTTTGGAAGTGTGATCCTTGTCTCCACAAATATTGCAAGCTTGGGTTCCTTCTAGAATATCATCTTTGTCATCCTTGTTATCAGACACTCCTTTGGAAGAGTTGTTTCCCATGTTGATCATTTGATCTGTCACCTTATGCAACAATTGGGTTTGGGTTTCCAAAAACCTTTGCATGGTTTGATCTACCTCACTGGTGTTGGCTATAAATTGAGCTGTCACTTGGTTCAACTGGGTTTGGGTTACTATGAGTTCTCTCATGTTGATCTGTTGGTTGTTGTTGTTGTCACCATCCTTGATGTTGGAGTTCCTTGGAGTAGTCATCTGTTTGGGTTGGTTTGGGATTAGAATAGGCAAAATATTTCTAAGGGAATAATTCTAATCACACACATCACAATTCACACAAGCAATATGCAAGCAATCACAAACAAACATTCCACTTAAACAACAAGTCTCAAGCATATTTTTAGGCAACCAAAAACATTTTTGTTACACCACATAAGTTAGTGGGTTCGACTTAAACTCAATATGGTGGTCCATCTATATGGTTTACTTGAGATCTTTCCATCCTTCTTGGTTGATTCTTCTTGAACAATATGTTTGTATCCTTAGAGAATTTCTTGCATCTTGGTCTCAAAACTTCAAGGTGATGATGGTTCCTTCTAAGTTGTGTTTCCTTAGTCCTCAAGTAACAATTCTTGTCTCACTTGTAGTCCTTAGTGATATCCAAGGTTGAAGTCTTTGTTGAGAATAAGGTTGAAATCACTTGAAGATGTTGAAGTCATTAGAGTTGATGAAGTCCTTTGAACATGGTGAAGTCTTTGGCCATGGGGTAGGCTTTGTCCATCAAGTTTGAAATAGAAGAGATGTAGAGTCAAAACCAAAATGGTTGAGGAAAGAGTTTACAAGATTGTTTGTAAATAAGTTTTGGATCAAATACAACTCCTAATGTTCTAAGGGGTTTGTCCAATCCTAGGTTTACAAATCCTACAGGCAACACAGTGCTCTGATACCATTTGTAAGATCCCTCCTTTATAAAGGAAAAGGATCCCTGTGATTGCAATGCTAGTCCCTGGATCAATAGATAGGATCCACAGTTAAGATGTAATATCAAGAAACAAAGGTCATAATACAACTTTATAACCAGGAATAAATTAATTTATTACATCTTACATAGCTCATTTGGCTATCTCATTACAATGCAGCAGAATATAACAATAGCATGGGGTCCTTCATCTTCAAAGTGCCACAGGCAGACATGTTGGTTGTAGACTTGTAATCCTAATCAATAAACTTCTCTAACATCAAACAAACCTGCAACATAATAAGTTACAGCCGTCAATACATTTGAATTGTATTGGCAAGTGATACTATGGTAGTATAGTGGAGTCTATCATCTATATGCATTTGGCTAAGTGGATCTTAGGCTTGCTTTGCTCAAAATAGATTTTCCTTATCATTTGAAAACACCAAGTTTTTGCTTGACAAAAACATTCCCAAGGCATCTGCCAATAGAAATTGGTGATCCTTCAACCCTTGTTCAACCACAAGCTTTTAACTTAGAAATTGGGATGAGGAGATTCTTGATAGCTTCCATGTCTTGATGCTCAAATTGTCCTTTGCTAGGGACATGGCTAAGTACTTAGGTTTTACACTCTACAGAGGTGGTGCACTTTCCCCACAAGACTAGGTTTCACCAAGACAAGATCTTTCAGAAGCCTTCCCTTAGACCAGAATGGAAGTGTTCCAACCTATCATTCCCTACCACCAACTATGCATTTGGCTAAGTTATTGCAACCTATATGATCCAGGCAGAGCCCATAATGCCAAGTGGCTGCACTTGAAGCTTCTCAACATTTGACATCTCAAATCTCTTTGTTCCTGGGTGGCCATCCACAAGTGAGATACACAAGGTAAACCATAGAAATGGGCCTTGTGAACCACTCAACACAAACCATTCCTTACATTCCGCCCAGGTGATTCATTCACTTAGTTGTTTTATTAAACAAAACACAAGTCCACAGACTTAGAAATATTTCATAGCATGAATATATATTCCACCCTTGTTTTCTACTAGCTAAGCTAAGCATGATAGTAGTAGGAATCTTAACTTAGGAATTTCTACTAAGGGTTCATCTACTAGGATTTCCCATGGCATAGTTTATACTTAGCAAAAATTCCATGCAAGTCCTACTTAGAAATATCACTAATGCATAGTGAAAATAATGGGACAAAAGTATGAAGCATCATTTGCCTTTTTGGTAGATAGAATAAGTTCACTCCTTGATATTTGCAATATTGACACTCTTCAAATCACTACAATTCAATCAAGCAAGCAATATTTCAATATACCATTCAAGCAAAACATCACATAAAATGATAGAAACAAAACAATGCATGCAAGCATGCCAAACTTTGTTTTATTTACAAAAGTGTTTTATAATAGGTTATAAACATTCTAAAACACTTATTGGTCATTTTATAAAGTGGCAAAACCATTTTCAAAAGATTTCACTTCATAAACCAGTTTTAAACCAAGTCATTATTTTATGTGGTGGAGAAATGCTTTTAACAAGGCAACAATCTATAGGGTTCACAAAATATGTTTTCAAAACATAAATCTTTCTGTTTAGGGTCAGAGAGTTTAAATCAAAACATTTCCCAAAGGTTTTCTTCAAAATTCATTTTTAACAATTAAACCATATTTTTATTTTACTAGAAATGTTTCAGTTCAAGGTTTTATTATTTTGCTTCACCAAATAAGTTTTTGAAACCACAAATTGATTTCTATGGTCAGTAGGTTCAAAACAAACCATTTGCCAAAGGGTTTATCTCAAAAATCATTTTAGAACAATTTTTATATTCTAAACATGCATACACAAGTTTCTGCAAAAACAAACATTTTACCGGAAGCTTTGTACTAAATAAAGTGCATGGTCAGAAAGTGCTTGTCTTTCTGAATCCATTGATATAAAATTTGCAAAATTTGGACGTGTGGTTTGAAAGTTATGAATTTTTCAAATTAGAACATCTAATAGACAAGTTTCTGTTTTTTATAAACAGGCAGGGCCACGTGGCGCTTTCCTACTGGCTGGTACCGATTCGTTTGGATAATGCACTGAGGACCTCTGGATCTCACTTGATCGCACGGCACAGATCGCATACCCCTTCATTTTTAAGTGAATCTATCGTGTGCCTTGGATCGGGATCGGACGGCTGCTGCACGATTGACCAAAGGTGGGCGGCGCGCGGTCAGACGGCGGCGGAGCTAGCAATGCAGGAAGCGAGAAGGGAAGAGGGATGGCACACCGTGATCGCAGTGACGTGGGGAAGCTTGACGTGCTGGTTGTAGACGAAGGGGCGCTCGCATGTGCTGGCGATTGCTCGCCGGAGTCGTGGCCACCGTCAGTTGCGCTCAGACGTCGATGGGGGCAAGGCTACATCACACGAGAAGGCAAAATAACGGTAGCGTTAGATGCGTAGAAGATTAGGGAGTGCGGGAGCATAACAGATAAGGGGCGGCGCGGTCAGAGACTACCTGGAGGCGTCGTCGGAGAAAAGGCAGATGGCGGCGCAGCTGGTCGTCGTCGTTGCCAACGCTGTAGAGCACGCGCGGGCGAGCTGAGGGTGCAGAGAGATGCGCCAGGGTCTGGGGGCACGATTGTGTGCTCGAGGAGGCAAGGGGATGCAAGGTCTGGTCGGATTCGTCGCCGGAGTACCGTCGGGCCGAGGGACTTCGAGGTCAAAATTCCAGCGGCCTGGTGGCTCCTGTGGGGTGTGGTCTGGGGAAGAAGGGAGAGGAGACCAGGGCGGTTAATATGGCACAGTCGCGGTGAGTAATGGTCTCGGCATCAACGCGTATTGAAGCCGTCTTCAAATGTCAGTAACAACGAGGAGGAAAGAGGGGGCGGGTTTCACGCGAGGAAGACGATGACGTGGTGCTGGGGTCTGTTGTCAGCGAGAGGGAGAGAGGAGAGGTGGGGGCCAGTAGTCAGTGACTCTGCGGGTTCATTCTCTGGTGCGAAGCATTTTCTCGCAGGGAAAAGAGAGGGAGTGGCTGTTGGGCCTTAGTGGGCTGCCAGATGGGTTGGGTCTGTTTTATATTTTTTTTGTTCCTGTTTCTTTTTCTTTTTCCCATTTGATTTTTCTGTTTTGATTTTGCTTATTTATTTCAAACATCAATTTGAGTTCAAACCTCAACCAAGATTTGTGTAGGTTTAAATACTGATTAGTAATATAATCTGAAGTCAATTTTTGAATAAAACTCTATTCTTTTTGGGGTCTTTTAATTATTCAAATAAGGCCTTGTTTCAAATCCAATAAGATTTAATAATATTTTCAAACACCATTTGAATTTCTAAATCCTTCCAAATCTTTTCAGTAGGTTTTATTCACTTAATAGGGTGTCAAAATATTCATCTAGAATCATTTGGAAAACATTTAATGTGATTCATAAATCATTTGAATTGGGTATTTGTTTTAATTCCAATGATATTAAATATAGTTTTAATTCCATAATTTTATTTAGAAGTTTCCTTTGATCTTATTATTTAAATTGATTAAACAACTTTTAATCCATTTGGGTAAATTCCAAATATCTTTTCCCATGATTTAATTAACCATTTCTAATACGGATTTTGTCTTTATTCAAATGGAAATGAAATTTGGTTAATGCAACTTTATTTTTATTTTGGAAAATTCTTTATCCATTTATTTTATTTGGGTTTTGGATTATATTCATTCCATTTGCTTATGGATTAGGCCAAGATTTAATTTGTTCTTTAAATAATCCTTATTTAATATTTCTTTCTTCATCTTATAAAATCCATATCTTTTTATTTATAGATCCAACTTGGTGACTCCAATTTGTAAAATCTTATTTAATGTTCATTTATCCTTTTAAATATCTTGAGGATTATTTTCTCACCATTTGGTATGGATTTTTAGATAAGTGTTTTATTAGCTTTGGAAATTACTTTTCCTTATCTTATTAAATTCATAAGATTTTATCTATGGCTCAAAAATAAGTGAAACCATTTCATATGGTTTTATAATATTTCCATTTGTCATTCTTGATCATTTTGAAATGTTAGTTGACAAATTTTGATATGGATCAAATCCATAGTCTTGGAGATAACTTGGAAATGATTTTATCCCATTAGGGTTTAGGGTTTGGATTTATTTTCCAAGGGTTTAAATTTCCAGATGCATTTTACGAGGAATGCATTTCTCTTGATTTGGATTTTGTTGAATTCAAACTTTAATTAAATTTTGTTCAAGATGGTATTTTAAGTTTCCATTTAGAAACAAAGTTTCTTTTCACCCTGATTTTCAACAATAATTTATTTTGTTTATTTATTTTTCACATTACAAGATTTGGAAAATCTTGGGATGTGACACCGGCTCCGGCTTCGCGCTTGATGGTAGATAAGTATATGAAGAGATCTAGTCTAGGCCTAATCCCTAAATAACCCTCATAGAGCGCCACGTAGTTGCTGAGCACATGCTATTGGGGGAGAGGTTATGTGGCTGTACTCGGTAATGATTCAGGACATCAAGGAAAAAGTTGGAGATGGGCAGGGAGACGCCGTGTACTATCTGTGCTTTGAGGTACACCTTCTCTCCTACTTGGGGAGAAGGAGTGACCTCGCCGGACGGTGATGCCCGCCAGGCGAGCCCCTCCGTCGCGGGAGGTAACCCTCGTTGATCAGCTCTTTGATGTCACGGTCCGTGATATCCGAACCGCGCTAGTCGCCCTTGTGTGAGTCGTACTCCTCCTCCAGCAGCTCCAGCGCCGCTGGATTATGGTCGCCGCCGGTGGCTTCGACCACCGCAGACTTGGGGATGACCAAGCCCTCTGGGAGCACGACGATGGAGCTCTCCGCCTTCGCCCAATGCCGCCATGGAAGGGGAGGAGCTACTGCTAGCCATTGGGTGTGTTCGATGGTGACTGGGAAAGAATGGTGAGCTAGGGTTTTTTGCACTATTGCGCGGAGAGCTCGAGGAGGCGCTCGTTGGAGGAAGAAGACGATGCAGGGGAGAATGAGGTGAAAAAGTAATTTTTCCACCGTAGTTACTATTTATGGTCTCTGGCATCAACATTCGTGCAGCTTGATCGAATGGTTGCCGCGTAGACGATGTGTGCGGAGACGTGCACGGAAATTTCGCCACATACCAACCGTCGCCGCCAACGGTTCGTATCGCCCGCGCGGGAAAAGTGGACATGATTGCGTTCTCTGCATGTGTGAGTTACGAGGCGTTTCTGACCTATGTCTACGTCGCCCTAGCTGTCATAGGCAGATGAAGCATCACATCAGAAGATTCCGACATGGATGGATCCAGTCCGGCTACGGAAGAGTACGATAGAAGATTCACCAATCCTCCGACTTATGCATTGAAGATGGAGAAAACCTTGCAGGGTTCTTTGGGAGGACTACAAGATGTTGCTTGATGATTTGCCGACATCCATCTAGGTGGAGCATTCAACCTAAAGAGGCAAGACGACGCAAGATCTCGGAGTTCTCTGGGGATAGTGTTGGGGATATGCTATATGGGTATCCTCATAGCATGTCTCTTATCCGGATAACCCGGGTGGCCCATAGTTGGTAGTATGGCCCATGGCCTGTTGGGCGGCCCAGTTAGATGGATCCAGAAGGGAGGCCTAGAGTCACCAGCGTACCCGGAGTCTTAGAGTACAAGACACGCTAGACTAGTAATAGACGGTGTAGGACTCTGTAACCTGTCCGGCTAGGACTTTTCCCTGTAACCCTAGGACCTGACGACTATATAAGTCGGGCCTATGGGAGCCTTTAAGGCACAATCTCAGACAACTTCACATAAACTCGCATAGCGAACCAATCCATGTAACTCGGCGTATTGCCATTATAGTGATTTATAGAAGGAGTAGGATTCCGCCACCGTTGTGGGATCTGAACCTGGGTAAGCTGTGTTACCTCGTACCCGTCAACCGTCCACCTTCCCCCACGTCTCTAAACACGCACTATGAGGACCCCTCTATGGCGTACTCGTCGGCAATACCACAACAAAAACTTTTGTCTTGCAACTCTCCAAGTTGTTGTCTAAGTTCAACCAACTAGTTCAAGGGTATCCGGTACGGATCCGTAGAGAAAGGTGCAGTTCAGAGAACTTGCTTGCTCAATAACTTGACAACACGGTCATGTGGCAACATGGCGATACTTCTAGTAAGACATCCAAAATATCACGAACCACCGATATGTCACTTAGTTCGAGAGGAAACTTGCTTGGTAAGGAAAGAAGACATAGTCACAGAGTTTCTTCACAAGCCTAACTCTTTGACAGAAGAGATGTACCAGAATAATGGACGTGGTAGCACCATCATTCTTTTCTTAGTGATAGGATTAACCAATCACGCTAAGAATGATACAATGTCCTTAGAGTTCAAAACAATAATAATTGCTAAGAATCTTAGATGGCCAGATTATTACACACACGCATAACTCACGGGCACAAAAGCTCGAGGAAGGGTGGTTAAAGATGTGTGAGAGTATCACTTCATTAAGGGGTCATGAAAATCAGCACGACCTCTTAGTATGAAAGGGTGTGATACTTTAAGATAGAAAAAGCCAATCAATGCTTCTTGATATGTGGGTTACAACACTTTGACCTGGTCCTAGATATGACGAGGTACTGGAGTTTGTTTCTCCTAGACATCCCGAAATGGTTTGTCTCGACGGACCACAAGAGTATCTTGCATCAGAAGACACCGATGCACAATTACTATTTGGCTACCAACTGGTAGACAAAGATCGGAAAACAACAAGGGAAAAGGAGCATGCTCAGGATAGAATCCCGAGATGTGGATGCATAGATTAACAATCTTCCAAAAACCAATGAAGAGAAGGAAAAGGTGTGGCAGAGTCACGAGTATAGATGCGAGACTCACGAGGAGTACTCTTGTCGTGATCTATTTGGTTCCATCAAAGAACATTTGCCATAGCTAGTGGTAGGGGAAGTCCTTAGTTGTCATAATTCAATCGCGACAAAGACCACAACTGTGAAGGCTAGAATTGTATTACCGGCCATCCTGAGGTAATGTGTGAACATTAACGATAGGGGTCAAAGGATTGGATCTTGGGTTAAAGGTCAGATTCATGTACAAGATTCACAACACCAGAATCCAACACAATCCGGGATCTTAGGTTCAAGTCCATGGTTAAAACCCAAAGAAAGGAATAACTACTACTTGAATGACTTGGCATACACTACAAGGTAGTAATCACGAGGTAGCTTCCAAGAGAAGAAACACCTTTGGAAGTACCCAAGCAAACAAAAAGGAGGCACACCAGGTGAAAGGAAACCTCGAAGCCTGTAATAGAACACTGTGGATCAACAATATAATATTGTGAGTCCAAAAGACAGAGAGATCATGGTAGAAAGGAATCTCTCAGATAAACAAGAGCAAAGGGGAACAAGGAATTCACAACACACACAACTCTAGAGAACTCAACACTAGGTCAACTGGTTGAGAAACGACATGCCAAGAAGGCACCTAAGCTTTGAAGAACTAGAAGAGATATCAAAACTTTTCCAAAATCAACACAAGATAAGATGACACAGAGTTAGAGTGAAACTGGATAAGAAGAAAAAGCAGCATACTAGAGTTTTCGCACATAATTTTCATCTCTGAAAATAGTTTTCACAAGTACTAGACTCAACATCGACCAAGATCAAGGTTTTCCAACGGTCGGTACTGCTCTGATACCAAAAACTGTGACACCCCCGGGATCAGGGCTAAACAAATCCCAGACCTCCGCCTGAAATAAGCTTAACCTTAAGCTCGAGGATATCCAGTGAAGAATCGATAACACAGCAGTGACCCTATGACACAAAAATTATTACATCAAGATTATAACTGAGCAGAGAACCAAATTATTACAAGCAGAGGTCACTGACCACAAACATCAAACGACGGAAGGCAAACTATGCTATTAAGTATAGCAAACTTAACGAATGTCCTAAGAGGCCTGAAGCATAATGATGACATCCCAGCCCATAGATTCCAGGCTGCCAGCCGGGAACCCCAAGCTACTCGTCGATGTAGTACCAAACTGATATCCAGGGAACACTTACTCTGCCAAAAGTATCAACAAAGAAATGGTGAGTAGAGGGTGTACTCCGCAAGACTTATGGCTGGTGGAGTTGTTTTGCATAAAGCCATCTTTGTTCGTAAAACAAGAGAGAGAGAGAGAGAGAGAGAGAAGAAGCTCATCTAATCAGAGTATTTTAAAAGGGGATAAGAGAGCGACATCTCCAAAGTATTGATCATCATCTTTTGATATCCACCAAATCATCATCATTTCCTAAACTAGGATCACCCCCTCGTACCCATGAGGAAGCATCCTTAAGCACACGTTGATCTACCAAGTTTTACGATTAGGTTCAAGTTCTCTATGATCACCACGTCCATTCCCAAGTCGTCCATAACCGTGGACATGGCTTTCCGAAAGATTAATTACCCTGCAGAGGTGTACAACTTTACCCACACGTACCAACCGACTCTTAATGCCAACGTTTTTGCCCTCTTCCTTGGAAGGCCGAGAGAGGGTGGTTGGCCACGACCTTTACCTTGCTTTCGCCAAGACCATGAGTCACGCAATAAGTATGGTTCTGCCATAACGGGTCAAATCCCGAAGCCGGTACTTAAAGATGTGAGGCGAGGTTGGTTTACCAGGGGCGCCATCAACCCCAAGAAACCCGGTCCACGCTTCCCTACCTGTTCTGAATGAACCTCCTTCACCTCCTTCTTTCGAAAACATTTTCAATGAATATGTCGAATGGAATGCCCGAACTATATGACTCATAGAATCTACTAGGAAAGTTAGTAAATCATGGGGTCCCCATTTACCCCGTGTGGTTGTACGCGCGTCTTGGTTCAAGAGGCAAGAACTTGGGTCCTAGTGGTGGCGAGCATGGGACTAGAAAAATCACATCCCACTATGGCCCCCCATACAAGCCTTAGCAAGTTTAATCTCATACTGATCTCATCTCGTCATGTTCTCTGATCATACTAGATTATCTGCATCTGATACATCATCTAGATGAACAAGACTCAACAGTTAAGCATGGCTAAGCAAGACACAGATATAAGCTCTAGCAGTGCACAAAAGCCAAACCTAGTTATGCTAGGAGCAGTGGATCAGGTAATATAAGCTCAAAGGGAGTATGCAATAGATAGGATACTCTATCTATCGATAAAAGACCATAGTAGGATTGTATGCATCAATCATAGGATTATATCATGTTGGGCTATGCTTGCCTTTGCCATTGGATAACCAATAAGCAAACCTTCGGGAGCCTTGTACTTGACTTGATTATAGTTGGTCAAGTATTGTTCATCGATCTTCGATCTTCAACGGTCTTGAACTTAGTCTTCAATCTCGATCTCGATATCGTATTCTACCGGGAAGAACCAAACACCGGAAAGAGAGGGAAACAATCAACACATGGCATTGATGTAATGCTCAATCAAGGATGATGATATGACAAGTTAATTTGTAGTGAAATGTAAACCCTAAGCATGCTCGGCAGTTTAATCGGGGTTCCGAGGGGTGAAAACCCTGACTCGGGGAAACTCCGGATGTATATGAGAGGGGTTGGTTTTGTTATCTAATTAAACTTTTCAAGGAAGTTGCTTACAAATGCATGATTATAGCTCTAATAGATAGTTCTCAATTTTCTGAACATTTTGATATATTATACATATTTTTTGACTTATAAATAATTAGATATTGAATTTACAAGTTTTATCCTTTTTCTGAAATTATTTAAAACATTTTGAAACATTTATGACCTCAAGCTGACATCACCACAGGATCTGGGGCTTTTCTCACTGGGGCTGAGCCTACCCACACTGACTGACCAGTGGGGCCAAGGCCACCTCATCGTCCATGCTGGCAAACTGGGGCCTGCAGCCTGTTTGACCGAGCTGACCCACGCGTGTGACGTCGGGATGACATCACCGCGGCGATGCTCCTCCCAGGCGAGCGGCGGGAACTGCGGCAGGGGCTTGCGGGGCTGCGCGGAGGCATACGCTGGATGCGGGATTGCGTGGCAGACCGTGTGGTGGTAGCGCCACTATTTTTGTGTCCCCGGGGATGGCTGGTGGCGAGCTTACGAAGAGGCGAACGGCGGAGCATGTTGAGGGCTCAAAAAAGCGAGAGGTAAGGGGTGAAGAGGTTCCAAAGAACTGCAAGCTCATTATGGTTGCGTCGGAGGGGTCAGAGAGGCCGGAGAGGGTCGGCAGCGTCGTCAATGGCGACGGCGGAGCTCGGGAAGGAGCTGTCGATTGCGGCGTCTGGAGCTTCTCCTGCATGCGCCGTTTTGGGCAAAAGATATAGGAGGTAAAGGCGGTCACGGGGGCACGCTCGATGGAGCTCGGGGCGTCCAGAAATGGCGGGCCGCTAGTGAAATCCGAGGCTAGGGTTTCAGTTTGAGGTGGAGAACGAGAGAGAGCTCTAGAGGGATAGGGAGAGGATAAGGGAGAGGTAGGGCACCGCAGGGGTCTTATCCACGTCTCTAGGGCGGCAGCATGCATCACAGTGCGGCAGCGAGGCGACGGCATCGACGCAGGACAGCGAGTTGCTTCGCTCGTCCTTCTGTCTCGAGGAGGAAGAAAAGAAAAGAGGGCGACAGAGGGGTACTGGGCTGAGTGAGCCAGATGGGCCACGGCTGGGCTAGATGTGGTCGCACGCTGGACGGCGGGCAGAGGGGAGGGGAGAGAGGGAGGTTGCCGGGTCTGCCGGGCTGCGGCTGCTGCTACTATTTCTCTTTCTAAAACATTTTTCAATTATGTTTCTAATTTCTCCTTTGTAATTTCAGATTCAATTTCTACTTTTAATAATTTCAAAAGTACCAGAAGGTTTTTATAAAATATACAAAATACCGGGGGACCCCTTTCTATTCCATTTGGGCTCCATTTATTTTGTAGTTTTCAAAATACATAAACCATTTGAAGCTTGCCAAGAGAGGTAAAAGTTAGGGTTTAGGGTTTCTTTACTTTATTTCTTCGATGCAAATTTTAAGGCATGATGCTCATGATGCACAAAACAAACCCTAATATAGATTAACTAAAACTGGGGTGTTACAGCAGGTCGTGCTCATCGTCTTCGGATGAGGCGTAGGGCTGCGGTTGAACTTGACCGCAACTTTTTTCTTCGCCTCCATAGGAGCCTCATAGTGGAGCGTGGCTCTGAAGAGTCCGAGGCCAGCTAGCACGGATTTGTGCATGGTGCTCTTCGGGTCGCCCACCGGAGGTGGATGGGATGCGAGATATGTAGTGGCTGCCATGATCGCGGCCTGTGGTGTTTTCGGCATGACGTTGTCGTGCGAGTCCATCGTCATGAAGGACATGTTGAGGGCCCGAGTGACCTCGCGTCGCGCGATGGGGTCCATGTGCTTCATGCGGGAGCGGTACTTGTTGGAATTGTTGCCATGCAAACTAGAGCCTCCAGCGGCGGAGAGCGCAGCTCGCTGCGCGCTGGATTCCGCAGCTGCCTTCTTACGCTTGTCAAGCTCCTCCATCAGCTTCACCTGCCGGTTATGCTCGTCGATGAGGAGGAGGTGGTAGGCCATCAGTAGATCCCGTGAAGCATTCATAGGTAGGATTATTTTTCTTGCTACGGCTTCGTGTGCTTGGTGCTAGCCTTCCTCGTTGAGGTTGATCTTGTTGTAGGTGTGAGCGTCGCCTTTGTTGGGCCTGTTAGGCGGATCTCCCCTGTTTCCTCCGTTCTCAGCCTGCGGGTTGAGAGGGGCGTTGGGTGTTTGCTGCGCACTCGAACCCGGCGGGAGGTACGTTACGTTGTTGATGACGACGGCGCATAGGTAGAGCCCACGGATTGGATCGCTGTTGTTGCATCTTTCAGATCCAGAATCGTAGGTTCCTTCATCTAATGGAGGGCTGCACAGATCTAAGTTGGAGCTGCCGTTATCATCTGACTCGTCTGTCAGCGTCGACGCGTGTAACGCGCCGATGGGTGGGACCCACGAAGCGGGCCTGATGGATGGTGGTGGCACCCGCTCTATGAGGCGGAGGGTACCGGTCTATCCCACCTGGAAGCAGAAGCTCCCGAACTGCATCTCGATCCCGTCGCCGACGAACTCGAAATCCCTCAGGGTGGCCGGCGAGTGGGCGGTGAAGTTGAAGGCAACGAAGAGGAGGTGACTCACTGTTGCCGATGAGTTGTAGATCGCTCCGGATGGAACCATCACGACCGCACGATCAGCGTCCCCGCTTACCACAAACGGCGCCAATTGATGAGGGTTGATTTCATCAATGCCCATTGTTATGGACTTGGGTTTTGGAGAATATGGGGATGTTGGAAGTCGCGAAACGGTTAACAGACAAGCAACGCGAGACACGAGATTTACCCAGGTTCAGGCCCCCGGAGGGAAAACCCTACACCTGCTTGTCTACTCTTGATTACGGTGGAACCGAAAGTTATAGGGGTGCGCAGATGCAATATGGCATGAGTTACGTATGCGATGGTGGAAGAGATTCCTCTCGCTGTACCCTCCTGGCATTTATATAGATAGGCAGGTCCCAGGCTTACGTCGAGTCGGTTACAAATTAGGGTTGGTACCCTTTGAAATTCTATCTAATCTAAACTTGTCCTCCAAGGATTCGAAAACGTCATGGGCTTGGGCCACCCGAAATCTTCATGGGCCACGTGTCTTACGTGGGCCTTCCTTGGACCGGACCAGGTATACCAATGTGATGTACCCGTGGGGTATATCCACGTAACCATCGCCTTCGAGTTCCCGAACGGAGTGCTTGTCGTCCATCTTTGGTCGGTGTCAGACTCGGTTTCAGCGCTAGTAGGTCTTGTGTTTCCTATCGGAGATCTACATGTCATTGAATCCATGAAGAAGATCTTGATGCCCTTTTTATTTGCTAGAGTCCTTCGGATAGCACCACATTGGTACATCCAACACATCAGTACTACAATATCACAATACCACATTCCATCGTTTGTCCAACATCACGGTGTCGATGACACCGCCCGCACGAACTTGAGGATGACGATGCGGTGCTGGAACTACAGGGGCGCGCTCAGGAGGCCAACAAGGTCTTCAAGGGCGGCGAAGGAGCGGGACCACGTGTTGTACATGGACACAGCGAGGCGTTGGAGGTCGGATAAGCGACATCACGGCGCTGTAGGACGGAGGACAAGGACCGAGGCGACGCATGGCGAGGATCTGCATGGGGATCGAGGTTGCTGAGGACGGTCTCCCTGGTGGCCGGGAAAGCTAGGCTCAGCGGCGGACTTACGGTGGTGATGGCGGCGGACGCTGGCCAGAGGCAGCGCTTGTGCGGCGGGGCGAGGTGTGGACGTGGCTGGTGGTAGGGTGCATGGGCTCGATGAGGTTGGCCATAGGAGGTGATCGGGAGGAAGGACACAGAGGAGGGAGCGCCCGACAATAGTGGAGAGCTTCACAGAGAGCAGCGGCTAGAGGAGGGAGACCCTGGGAGGGGAGATGAGTAGGCTCAGCGAGGGGCATGGGGTGGTGGCGGCCTGTAGAGGGAGACAACGGCGGAAGCAGGGGCCGGGCGGCGGGAAGGTGTGGTTGTGACGACGGGGAGGCCTCGCGAGGGGAGGAGGTGATGGCAAGGTTCACGACGGGGAGGAGAAGAGCGATGCGGGTAGCGGCGGTGGCGTCGGTGTGGAGATGCGAGGACTGGTGAGGGAGAGCATGCGGGAGGGTGTCGCGATGGGGAGTCTGGTGGGGCCACAGGGCTCGCGTCAAACGTGCGCGACCAGGGCGACGCGTTTACCATGGTGGGGCCAGGACGGACGCAGTTGGGTGGTGGCGAGGGGAGTTGTGGGTGCGGAAGGTGGATGGAGTGGGTGGTGTTGGTTAGGGTTTTAGGTTTTGATAGCTATGTGGGTTTGGTTCAGCCGACTGGTCCATTTGGGCCTGGCCAGTTTAGGTCTAGGTCTAGGTTTAGGTTATTTATTTCTATAAGACATTTTATTTTGTTTTGATTTGTTTTAAATATTTTTAGCAAATAGTTTAACAGACAAATATAAGATTTTGGTTTTTAAATAAGAGAATAGGTATTGTAGCACACAAAAATAGCTTTTAGTCAAAATATTTTGAGAGGCAAAATGCATGATGTCATGATGATGCACCAAAATAAAAACAACAGACGATATTATAATTAGGGTTTACCCGGGGTACTACACATCACACCAAGATCCATACAAGGATGGTGAAAACCATAAGCTTGGGGATGCCCAAGGCATCCCACTCGACCTATTAAACTCTCGGTTTGCAAACCTCTAAACTTTTTTTTCGAGCAACATAAAACTATTGTAGAAACTTGGAGCGTCTGTTTTGTTTATTTTACTTTTTTGAAATAAAAGGACCACCATCACTATTATTATGAATGTTTATGATCAAGCTATTGAAAATAAACTTTGACATGATGAGATTAAAAATGAATAAGAATGCCTTGAAATAAAAGAAAAGGGGAGATAAAAGCAAAAAGATGAAATTCATGTTGTGTCTAGTTCTTAAGCTCAGGTACTTTATATGAAGTATGATCTGTCTGTGCCTATTAATTTGTATCATTTTCTTGTGTATATTTATGTTAAACATTAAGGAGCAAGGTGAGAAAATAAATGTTGGCATTATGAACTAGATGGCACACTCTTTAGATCTCTTTTTGCTAAGCCTTCACATTACAAGCTAAGACTTGTTCCAAACCCCATAAACTAGAATAGGCATATCCACCTATTTGTGGCAAAATCTACTTTCAAGTATAGTATGTATGTTAATCCTCCAAACATTCTTAAAAACACCTTTTTCATGTATTTTAAAGCTCATAAGAAAGTAAGGTTTTGGGTGATACCACTATGGAAATATTTGTGTTTTACATCTTATTAGTTGTTGTTGGCAAAACCATGATGTCATGGCACAAGTTTTCAATGTTTAATGTTGATAATTAATCATGTTAAGTTTTTCCTATGGATTGCATCAATGTGAAATAAAGTGTGCATACTGGAGTAGGCATGTTAAGAGAAAACGCTCCTGAACCGCTAAACAAATCCATGCACCGTGCGACACTCATGGTGGAAACTTACAGCATGACGATCCTTGTTGATATGATTCATATGTCTGCTTTTATTGTTTTTCTGGAGTAGAGATACCGCCCTCCTCCCACCACAAACATGAACAAGTAATTATATTAACTCCTAAACTAAAGAAACATAAAGGGGGCATATATCTACACAAGGATCAAGAGGTACTTCAGTGATGCGGTTTCAACGACAAACATGTACATACAATGACATGCCTAAGTTGAGTAGCATGAGGTGTGCAATGTCATAAGTATGATGCATGAAACAGTCAAATTGTAAGATGTTTAACACATAAACCATCTGAGTCTTTGAAATAAAATATACTTGGAACCCATCCTTATTAGTATTGTTGACATGAACTACATATCTCAAAACTTTATTTTACATTCTTTATGGAGGATTAACATATGTATTCAATGCTTACTTTTGGTACAAGATGCAAAACATCTCAAGGGAAGACATAAAACTAAGAAGTGAGTCTTCTAGTAGGGCATGAAACTAAGAAGTGAGTCTTCTAGTAGGGCATGAAACGAAGAAGTAGCCCAAAAATAAAGGCATAAAACACCAATTCCAATCATGAAAAGAGTCGCTTATTCTACAGGTTCATCAAAGTATGCTTGAAGGTTTATTTTGTCAATCATTTGTTTTATCACACCATTACTTATTGTTTAACATGCTTATAGATGAGTAAAATATACAACTTGACAGTACACTTGCATATTATGTTTAATTGAAAGGAATTGGGCCTATGAACTTTACATGATAATGAAAGAAGCAAAAGTAACAAACTCATAAGGTCCATGTTTAATTTTTATCACCTTCATGCTCGAGGACGAGCATAGGTTAAGCTTGGGGATGTTGATGCATGTAAAATGCATACATGAACTTTGTAGTTTGTTAACATGTTTATCCACATATTTGCATCATATATGGTGTTAGATCCATGTTTTACATTGATTTCGGCAATTTTCTAAACAATCCCCACTCTTTTGGTTCTAACTTATCTGGTAGAAAACCTTCCGTTAACGTTTTTGACTTTCTAGGAGTTACGGAACTCCAAACGGATCTAGGTCAACGGGAGCTGTTAGATAATTTCCATACGAATACAACTATCTAAAGTAGATCCCAAGGGGCCCAACGAGCTGAAAAATAAGATCCCATTTACTAGAGGGCATGCCACTAGGGATATCTCAGCCATCGAAACTCCAATGTCATCGATTCCACCGCCATTCGCTTTGTTTTGACCTAAAACCATCTATATATACCCCCTGGCAGCCTTTATCGATACGGATGGAGGCGGATATCGAAAACTAAGTAACAGAGAGCCAGCAGGCCGCCGCCCGGAGGACGATTGGAGGGGGAACCGCTGCTGGAATCGCCTCCGGCCGCGTCTCCTCCTTCACCAACACCTCCTCATCACTCTCCATGATGAGAGGGGAGTATTCCACCCCCTGGACTTTTGTTTTATGGTGGTAACTTGATATAATATCTCTATGTATGATAATTGTTGAAGTCCATATGATGTGCCTTGCATGAGTATGGATCTATCTATGTAATTCCTATGGTGGATATTGTGTTATGAGATAGTACTTGTTATTCATTTACCGTTGTGTTGGATCTTGTATGGTTTTTCATACTTTGGGAATATTATATGATGCATGTAATGGTTTAGATCTATACATAATGCTTTGTTTATCCATATCATGAGGTGATTGACAACACCAAGTGGGGGTAGATGAGAGAGATGTGATAATACTAACAACATATCACAACATATGAATCATTGCACTAGTGTTTAGAATTTTTTCATTAAGAAGTATGATGTATGTAGGTAATGGGTGGCCAAGTGACAACGGCATATGTATTGTGTGACAGCAATGCAGCCCAATATCCTTTATCTAGGGGTAAAAATGGAGAAGTATGATGTGTGGCATCACACAAACCAAATGCTAGCCTTATTGCAAGGGTGACCTAGCAACACAAAGGAGTACTTCTTTCACCTATGTGTTTTACGACATGTAGCCACCATAAAAGTGTCATTAAAACATTGCAATTGTGTGTATCTTTACTATCCATAACATGATAATCACCATAGATGGAGAAGAGAGGATTAAGTGAACCCATGAACCCATGTCCTTTGTTCCCATAATAGAAAACCCCTTGTCTTGTCCTCTTGCATTGAAGAGGATTGGGACACTTTTATATTTTTGTTTTGTTACACTAAATTTGCATCTATTAAAACAACTATCTTATTCCTTAAAAATTGTTTCGTGCATAATCAACTATAACTTGTGACACTTTAGTTGTAGAGAATAGATAGTCTTTCCTTCTTCCTCCTGCGGATCGATACCCTATTTCCACATTGAGAGGTACTACAGTGATCCCCTACACTTGGGGGATATCAGCGCCTCCTCTTCCTTCCCCCTTTTCCCCATCACAGGAACCCAAGGGATCTCTCGCGAGCTCGCCGGAGCTATGCCGAGCACGAGATCCACCAGCCGCATCTCATCATCGCCCCAAGAAGCAAAGGACAAAGCCGGCGTCACCAGGGATCTCGCCTACGTCGCCCGCTCCCCGTGGACCAGTTCATCACCGCCGGAGACCGCCAGGAGAACCACCACCATCGCCGTCTCGAGCAACCTTGCCATCGGTCGACGTAATTGCCGGTGAGCTCATGAAGCTTTGCTTCCCCACCTTTGGATCAAGAAGAAATAGTCTGGATTAGATCAGCAGCGAATCGGTACCGCCCACTCGTGTTGCGCTATGTGGCAGTCCTCATCAGCGCTAGTCAACATTAACCTCCTCTTCAAAATAGAAAAAAGATTAAAATAGCAGAAAACGAATTTAACTTGTAAAGTTCATATAAAATTATCTACGTGTCAAAAAATTGCATATAATATACCTTTGGAAAGATAATATTGTGTAGATTATTAATATGTAAGTGGTTCAGACATTTACTATAAGTATTTATCGTGTTGTTTAATTGGTTTAATGATCTTTTTAGAGCATTTTAATTCACAGAAAATAAACTACTGATCAGAAAAATACAAATGATATACCCCTAGATTCACAAAATTGCATAGAACATGATTTGTAATAAAACTGTAGGTTTAAAGTATAGAAAATTTTAAGTGAACATAAATGAATATTGTAGTATTTTAATTCTATAAAATATGTTTACATGAATCCTTTTGATCCTGGATCTAAATTGAAATATCTATCCAGGAGTATGCTTACCAAAAATTAACTACACTGTTTACAATAGAGACTAAATTAAATTGAAGAAAGCCTATTAAGTGGATTTAATAAATTGCATTAAATGGTTTTGACGCATTAAATGTTTTCCATGCATGTCATTCGTAGGTATATGATCATAGAACCTAAATACCCTACCAAAACATTATGAACATGGCATGCATACATTTGTTGTATTTATATTGATCTCTATGTGTGTTATTAACCTTGTTGCAACGATTCGTGTAGATTGTCCGAAGTGTTACCTGTGTGACCTTTTCGAGTGTTTAGACAAATCCAAAAACTACCAAGGAAAGTGGTGCTACATAAATGTCCTATTTATTTTTTCTATGCATTTGTGGATCTATTTTTGTAGTTGCATGTGTAGGACTATTATTGTTATGCTATATCCCACTATTGTCGTAGTAATTCCTTGCTAGGTGAGTCACTGTATGTTAGTTGTGCTTAGATGTGCTTACTTAGACGAGAGTGGGATACACCATGTTGTACTATGGTTTTGAAAGTAAATGTTTTGAGAAAGCCAAACAACTTAATTAATGAACCTCCTAGGTGTGATGGGAATGATAATTGTTGGCTGGTTTATTGCGGAAAGGCAACCAGGCCTTTGAGAATTGATTGGTGTCTTGTTTTGGTAGCTTACGTGTGCAACCATGTGCCAGTAGAAATGGGTGGCTGGATGGACTTAATAGGTCGTGGTGAACCAAATTGATAGGTTGGTACGGTGCGTGGATGGGTTTAGGGAACTACTTTCCGAATTGTCTCTTCTTGAGATTCTCCCTATCATGATTCAAAATGCATGTCATGGTATGAGCTGGGTTGACCAGGTCACATGGGTAAAATGTACAAACACTTGTAGGGTATAAATCTAAGTGCTTAGTTGTGTTCCCGGTTATGGATGATTGAGTTGCTGAATTATAGAAGCTATGACATGTTCTCATTCATTCCAACTTAGTAAATTGTTAAAACTTGTGGTTGAATAAATTGGGCTGTGTGATGATAATCAAATGATTTATAAATGATAGGATGAAATTATTTGATGTTGCAACTAAACCCGAACCCCACAAGCTAGATATGAATGTAGTGAATATACTTATTGTTCTCTCATAGTTTTACTTGCAATACATTTAAAGTATTGACCCGACTTGCTTGGCCGCAACCTTTTATGTTGCAGATTATTCTTCCGAATGCTCTGAGTGATCTTATACGTTACTACCCTCCACTCAACATCTTGTTCGCTTGTGGCGCAAGTGAAGATGGAGCCTACTATTTAGGTATGCTTCTGTATGCTATTTGAGCTAGCTTTGAGTTAAACATTATATAATAATTTAAAATTCTGTATCATTCGATGTAATAATGATGCACTATTAAATATTTAGTATTCAACTATACTATGTGTGCAAGTTAACCGATCTAGAGATTGACACTTTACACAAAAACTCAGCCTTATCAGGAGAGGGCGTTAAAGTTCATGACCGCGCAAAGCTCTCATCAGCAAACCCTACTTTTTTCTCGGCAGGGGGTCCGAGCTAGGTCGCGGCTCATTTTGCTTGGATATTTTTCGGTTTTTCTTTTCTAGACGAGGTTTTTGGTCATTTTTTGACTCGTTTGTCTAGTTTGTGTTTTTCTTTCTTTTTTAAAATTTGAACTTTTCAAATACGGATATATCTAAGATTTGATCAATTTTCAAATTTGAATATTTTTCAAATTCAAACATTTTTAAAATTTGAATGTTTTTAAATTTTGAACTTTTTCAAATTGAAAACACTTGAAATTTAGACATTTTCACAATATGAATAGTTTGAACATTTTCAAAATTTAACCAAATTTTGAATCTAAAAAATAATTTTTTAACCAACCTGTTACTCGGCCGCGGAACTGTTCCCTGCGCATCCAACGCTGGACCCCCACCCGTACCATAGGCGGTTTCCTCTTACTAGATTTAGCCCACGATTCCCCAACCAGCGGTCCAATAAATATCTTATAACCCACTATATTAAGCATGAGTACCATTAGTCAACAAATACACATAATTACTAAACCAGCATGAAATACATCAGACAACAAAGTAGAAGAATGCACTACATATAAGTACCAAAAATAGGAAAATATAATGCAATAGGTAAGAATCTGACTGCTTTATGATTTATACATCAAACTTCAATATGTATACATTTCTATCTAACATTAATAGTAATCACAATAGATTTTCATTATCATGACGTTTACTCTTCATATAGATTTCTTTTAATTCTTTTTAAGGGTACATCAATCCAAGACAACAGTTCTTATAAAATTCAACTTTCAATGTTTCGTTAGTGGTATTCTTTGTCTGTTCAAAACCAATAGACAAGTGTAGTGTAATATCAAACATCGTAGCCCAAAAACACATGGAGGCTACAACTCAAGCCACCAACAGAAGCTTAGACATGATCTATGTGATAAGAGGTATCCAATAGTATGAATAATCATAAGCAAGAAGATGTACATTAGGAAGCACTACATGTAGACCGTTGTTTCTCCAGAAAATGATCTCCCAAATGTGCAAGAAATTATAGAGCAGTCTTCTTTCGATAGGAAGTAAAAAATGAGAACCAATCATAGAAATATCAAGGGTATTAATGATTCAAGCTATTTCTAATTAGGCAAACATTGAACATGTTTGCAAAATTCTGAAGGAGATATTCCTAGAACCATGTCACACGAGAATAAAAACAATAAATAAAAATATAGCCTACTCTAACATATGTACATCACTATCAACTTACTGCCATCATAAGTTGCAGTTGATGAATACAGCAAGGCCTACATACAAAGCTCTATGTAACCACAATTTAACTAAAAAATCATCTTCCTGGTACAAACAAATCATCTCCCGGCACTATCAGCGGACACCATATTATCAGCGTAGAAGTGAAATATGGTGAAGTTCTTCTCCACTGTAGGTAAGAAGAGGAGCATCCAGTATGTAGTAAACTATTAGTGAATACTAATAACTCAATGTTTAAGCAAGCAGCTGGAAATTGAAACATTTCAAATAAATAGAAAATAATCCTAAAAGGATTCTACCAGCCGAAACAAACATGAATAATGCCAAAGGCATAAGCCAAAAGTAAGTAATGCCAAATTACATATAGCTTGAGCATGTAAATGCCTACAGTATTCATACACAGAACTCAAGTACATGTTGAAATTTGGTGTATATTGGGCTGTTGGCCCATTAGACAAATTCTGAAATTCTCTTTGGTTCACTTGTATATGGCACCATATAGCTGTGCTAGCGGTGCTAAAGTTTAGTCCCACATTGCTAGTTGAAGGGGAGTTGGACCACCTTATATAGTAGAGTGTTGCACCACTCAATAAGTTTTGACAAGAAGAGTAACCCTCGCGCACTCCTCCTCTGACGCCGCCAGCCTCGCCTCGCCTCGTCTCGACGCACGCGCGCGCGTGCGCCGCGGGTTGCGGGAATCTCGCCGAGCCGAGCTTTCTTTTGCTGGTTGGGAAAACTGATTATGAGTCATTAACGGAAGCTACCGACTCGGACATGGGCTGAGCCCACGATCCTCCTAACCTGCACTATATAATCGGCACCGTATCAATCCACACACGCGCCTACCTCCAGAACCTTGCGCCGCCGCTTTCGTCTTCCGCATCCCGGCATGCGGCGTGCACCGCCAGATCGGGACAGTTGGCCTCCGGAACCCCGCCTCTCGTGAACCTGTACGGGTGAGGGGCGATCAGGTTTTTGGGGAGCGCTCAAGCGCGACTACTGGCAACCACGACGTCGTCCGATGACGAGTTCCCGGATGTCAGCGACCTCTTCGACAACCTCAACATGGGCGACGCTACTGCGACCGCTGCGGCTGCTATTCAGCCTACACTGTACGTGATCCTAAATTGTCTTTTTCAGATTATGCTAGAGTTCTTTGTTCTAGCGTTTGGTGTAGATGTGATAGGTTTATCTCCTATAGATGTAATCTGTTCATCTACTTTGTTGATCTGCATAATTGGTTTTAGTACCGTTGGTATGATCATGTTTTATCAATTTATTATTCGGATTAAATCATATGGATTATTTCTTATATTTCCAACAATCCAAAAACCTGATTATAGGCAACTGAATTCCACTGGTGTAGCCGCGGCTACTAGGCCGCCTCCTTTTGATGGCATGCACTATAAGAGATGGCGCAAGAGAGCAGTTCTATGGTTTGAAAACCTAAACTCCTATAGCGTCACTCTTGGGAAGCCTGAAGGAGATCTCTCTGCTGAGCAGGAAGCGAACTTTAAGAAAGCCGATACCATGTTTATGGCGGCTTTGTTCAGTGTTCTTGGGGACAACATTGTTGACCCTTATATGTCATTTGATAATGGCAAGGACGCGTGGGAAGCGCTCGAGGCCAAGTTTGGGGTCTCCGACGCTGGCACTGAGCTGTATGTCATGGAACAATTCTATGACTACAGGATGGTTGATGAGCGCTCCGTCGTTGAGCAAGCTCATGAGATACAATCACTTGCCAAAGAACTTGAGCAATTCAAGTGTTCCTTACCGGACAAATTTGTGGCTGGTGGCATTATTGCCAAGCTTCCTCCTTCGTGGAGGAACTTTGCTACTTCTCTGAAACATAAGAGACAAGAGTTTTCCTTTACGGATCTCATTGGGTCTCTTCATGTGGAAGAGAAGGCGAGAGAAAACGACAAAACTGCTCGAGGGTTGAGGGAGGTTCTACTGCCAATTTAGTGTAGAGGAAAAACTTCCAATCCCACAAGTTTAAGAATAAGAACAAAACTGAAGGAAAGGGAAAGTTCGATGGCAAGAACAAGGCCATGCACTCAACCAACTTCAAGAAGAAAAATGATAAGAGGAAAGGCTCTTGCCACGTCTATGGTGACCCTGATCATTGGGCTCCTAGCTACCCTAATCGCTTTGACAAGCGTCAACATGGGAATAGCGGCAAGTCCGCTAATGTTGTTATTAGCGATACTGAGATGAAGGATGCTGGGTATGGTATTTTACCTACTATCCTTTCAGTATGTCATTCTCCTGATTGGTGGATAGACACAGGTGCTAATACACATGTATGTTCTGATATTTCCATGTTTTCCTCTTATCAGGTCTCAAGGACCTCTTTCGTGCTGATAGAAAACGGCTCACGTGCTTCTGTTCATGGTGTTGGTACGGTAAATCTGAAATTTACTTCGGGGAAGACCATACAGCTGAAGAATGTGCAGCACGTTCCCTCCATCAATAAGAATCTCGTCAGCGGATCGCTTTTATGTCGAGATGGATTTAAGTTGGTTTTTGAGTCCAATAAAGTTGTAATTTCTAAGTATGTATAATTTGTTGGAAAAGGTTATGAGTGTGGAGGTCTGTTCCGCTTGTCTCTGTCAGACTCATGTACTAAAGTTATTAATCATGTTTGCAATGATAATGAGTCCAATGTTTGGCATTCACGACTCTGTCATATTAACTTTGGTTGCATGACGCGGCTAGCCAATATGAGTTTAATTCCAAAATTTACCACTGTCAAAGGTCCTAAGTGCCAAGTTTGTGTGCAAGCAAAGCAACCCCTCAAGTCTCATACGGCTGCAGAACAGAGAACCTTAGCACCGCTAGAACTTATACATTCAGATCTTTGTGAGATGAATGGTGTGTTGACAAAAAGTGGAAAAAGATACTTTATGACGTTGATTGATGACTCCACTAGATACTGATATGTTTATCTCCTGAAATCTAAAGATGAATCTTTGAAGTACTTCAAAATCTATAAAGCTGAGGCAGAAAACCAACTTGATCTTAAAATCAAGCGGCTAAGGTCGGATCGTGGTGGAGAGTATTTTTCAAACGAATTTGATTTATTCTGTATGGAACACGGTATTATACATGAGAGGACGCCTCCCTACTCACCTTAGTCAAATGGGGTGGCCGAAAGAAAGAACCGCACTTTAACTGATTTGGTTAACGCCATGTTAGATACATTGGGTCTTTCCAAGGAATGGTGGGGGGAGGCGCTAATGACTGCGTGTCATGTCCTAAACCGTGTTCGTGTAAAGGATAAAACCATGACTTCATTTAAGGAATGGGAAAAGAAAATGCTTAAACTCTCTTACTTACGAACTTGGGGTTGTTTAGCGAAAGTCAATATTCCAATACCCAAGAAGCGAAAGCTTGGACCAAAAACCGTTGATTGTGTTTTTCCGGGATATGCTTTTCATATCATTGGCTATAGATTTTTGATGGTAAAATCTGAGGTATCCGACATGCATGTTGGTACAATTATGGAGTCGAATGATGCGAATTTCTTTGAGGAAATCTTTCCTATGAAAGGCATGTGTAGCTCATCAAATCAGGAGATGACTAGTTCATCTAGTGTAACTACCTCGGTGAACTACGCTCCTAGATACAAGCCTGGATGAGTGGTAGTGGTTGAAATAGTACGGCGGGGCCCCAAAAGCCACACACTGGTAGTCCTTTCAGACGTCCCAACCGCTACCCTCTCAACGGGACCTATACGGGCGGCGTAGTCGGCAGGCGAAGGGATCAACTACGTACACAAGTGGGTATGTACGCAAGCCACCATACAAGAGTACATCAGAGCCATACCATCTAGAAAGAAAGGAAATATACCAACGCCATACGGCAAGATTCAAATGACCTAGATAGATCTATATTTTGGGATAACTCCTCATACAACACACATCAGAGTATCATGCGGAAGCGGCAAACAGAATCCGAGTACGGATAAGAAGCAAATCGGCATAAGATGCCAGAGAAAATAAGCACATCCCAACTACAGGTCTCACGGATCCCCGATCCCGGAATCTCTACACCGAACGATCGTTGCCCACATCATCGGCTTCTTCCACCCAGTATCCGTCCTGCGGGGGTACCTGTCCATCTGAACCAATAATTTATCGTGTGAGACCCTAAGGGTACTCAGCAAGTCTTAATGCCTCTAAAGGGGACACAACCTGGGGTGACGCAATTGCAGCGGAAAAAAAATAAACCCTAGCAGTTCTACAGATAAACGCTAACCATCCGCCTAACCAATGATAGACGGATGTCCGTGAATTAAGTACAACAGTTATAATGGTAATCTCATCCGATCCATCCTCCTCCCTGCTTACCAACAAGGAAGCGGACGAACAACCCCCATCCGTTGGCAATTTTATTAACCATTCCATGAGCGTTGCACTATTTACTAGTCAAATTACTTAGTCAGATTAAGGCGGTACTTTAGTTATGCTTGTCTATGATCGAGAAACTGTGCTCCAAGTCGTCCATATCCGTGGACACGGCTTTCAGAAAGTTTTACCCGGCCGGGGTGCACCAATAGCAACACACACTCGATCAACCTCGGAAAAACCAAATCAAAACCCAACGAGGCCTTCACGACAAAGCAATCACAAGATTCAGAAATATTTCAGGGGGCCACCCCTTAAGTAGATCCCGCAACGGAGTAAGCAAGCTCCGAGACGGCCTCAAGGTCCTGGGTAGACGGCTGTGAACGACTGGGAACCCCAAACGGGGCTTGTCGACACCGCGGAATCGTGTCCCGATCCTAAACAGTACAGTGTGCAGTACCTCGCACAATCGTAAATAAAGCAGTAAAACATGGCATAAGTACAGGATAGTAATAAAGCCCCAAACTAGTTTGTGGCCCCAAGAAGTAAGACGGAATCAAGCTCTGGCTCAGGGGGGTCCCATATACCTCCCGGATGTGGATAGCGCGATAAATCAAGGAACAGGAATCAAGTACTCGGGGTCTTACGGGACACAAGTGAGCAGGAAAAACCAAATAGCAGATGTTGCTCACCGGTGCCACTTTCTTTAGTTATCCCATACTACTCAGGTTAAGTTGTTTAGGTACCTCGTTATCCAACAGACTCTCACATACCCTACACATGCTGTTCTACGACTCGCATGGCTCAGACAACTCCTATAGTAGTGGCTCATGGGATGGAGGAACAAGCTTGGTAGGGTTCGAAAGTAAAGGCTATGCATACTTGGGATTCATTTTTAATGCAATCGCGACTCGATGATGCAAGAATAAGATAGAGGCAATAGGTACTGTATGTATGCAAGCATGGGGAAGTGCTTGCCTGGTATCTCAGTTGAAGCAAGGGACGGATCTGGGTAGTGCTCCTGGTTCTCTTGATATAACCCCTGCTCAGTGTCTATCCGAGAAAAACCAAACAAACAAGGCCAACATGAATATAGAGCACAAGCATATGAATAAGATGCGTCAAGCGAACAATCATGCCATGATGAACGATGCACAATTTACATGGCAAGTAAGGTAGCATGGCAACGGTGAGGTGTGGAGGACAAGAAAATAACATTTAGTTGGGTTTTAGAATCACATTTGTTGCCATAACAGTTGTTGTTCAATATATATTTATATGATGCATGCTGCAATTGAAGTCATGGATAGCATAAACAGAAAGGTCTCGTCGAGCTGATCAATTTAGACTACTTATTTGCTAAATTTGGAATTACAAAACAATAGTTATGATTTAATAAAAATCCAGTGGCAATTGATGTAATTACACTAAACTTGGAATTTTACTTGTGCAAAAGTCAAAATAGATGGCATATTTGAATTCCTCTCATCTTGCTGATATTCATACATATATTATTTGTCAAATTTGGAATTAGTATGTAAAAGTTATTAAAAATATGAATAGAATTTGAATTTTGAAATTATTTAACAAAATCTGAATTCAAAACAGCTCTGAAACGTTTTATACACAGCCACAGGCCAGCCTGAGTCGCAGACAGGTGGGCCAGGGGGAGTCCTCTGGCCCACACGCCAGTGCCTGGAACAAATCTGGACCGCGGGTTTATACAAGCAAACAACAGGAGCCTATTTGCAAAAGTTACAGAGTCACAGACAGAGGGCCCCTTGGGACCGCGGGTTGAGCAAAAGAGACGGCAGGGGGTTATGTGCAAAAACGACACGCGCTACTGTGGATCTTCTCAATCTGAACCGAGCGTGCACGCGCGACAGAGAAAAAGAAAGGGGGCACGCCGGGGCTCGAACCGGGGACCTGGGGGGCGCGCTCAGACGCGGAGCCGCTGCGGTGGCTGCGGGGTGGTGTTAGGAGGGGGCTAGGCGGCTAGGTAGGGTGTGGGCGCGCGCGGGGAGCTTGCAGGCACTCGCTCGCCGCCGGCGCACTGAGGGCGCTCGACGAAACGAACGGAGCATCCAGGAAGCGACTGAAGACAGGAAGTTGTCAGGGAGGGTCGTGGGCTCACCGCGGGCGTGCTGGCGTGCTCGGTACGGGCAGGGGTGGTCGCGATCCACGGCGAGGCTGACGGCGGCCGTAGCTAGGGTTTCCTCCGGGCGCGGCAGGTGCTGGCGGCTCCGGACCTCCTCCTCCTTGCTGGCCCGTACGGATCCGCTACAGAGGTCCCGCTCGCCCTTCTCGACCACGCCCTTGTCGACCTTGACGTCCTGGGCAACGTGATGGCAGGGTGCTGGCGGCGGCCGGCGCAGCTAGGTGGTCGGAGGCGGGGGAAGGAGCAGAGGGGGCGAGGCAAGCCTCAGGGGCGGATCTGGGGAGGTCAGAGAGGGGGCAGAGAGGATAAGAAGGGAGAGGGGCAGGTGGTTGCGTGGGAGAGGGGAAGCTGGCAGGGTGCCACCTTTTCGGCCTCCCTCACGTGATCGACATGGCCAGGCCAGGGAAGGCAGGCACTAGGAGGGGGTGAGGCTGGCGGTGGCCCTGGGGCAGCTCGTGGCCAGGAAGCAGCTAGGTGGGAAGGGGTGGCGCTAGGGTTTTTGCTTAGGTAGAGAGGGGGTAGATTAGAGGGGTAAGAGGGGCTTAGGGTTTGCTAAAAGAGGTGAGAAAGATGGAGGGGTACTTTAGTTTTTAACAAACATGCTACAAACTATACTTAGCAAGATCAAACAAGAAAAGAGGAAGAGGAGGAGAGATGGTCATATGGTGATGGGGTGGTTCTAATGGCCCATGCATGATCCAACAAAGGACCAAGCAAGATCCAAAGAGAGGGGGGAAGTTTTTAGAGGATGCATGCCACATTAGCACAAGTGGGTGCATGGGACATGGGGTAGGGTTTAGCTAAAAGATGAAGAGAGAGAGAAGATAAGGAGAAACAAACTACAAGCCAACACATGATCTAAACCAAGGAAGAAGATCCAACTAGGATTCAAACAAAGCCAAAATCTAGAGAAAAAATGGTACTTGCATGGCCCATGCAAGATAATTAATGCCAAGTTATCCTTGTGAAAACAATATCATAATCATGGCATTATCCATATGCATTCCCAATAGGTGGGCAAGGCCAAGCAAAGGTTATGGGTGGATCCAACCAACAACATGAGCTAGAGATAACCCAAATTAAAATGCCAAGCTCATATTAATTGGATGGTGGAATTATAAGGTGGTGATAGAAAAGGTGGTGGAGTCAAAAAGAGAGATGCCCCCAACTCAACTTGGGCATTTAACAATTTATTAAGAACCAAATACAATATCAAGAGGCAAATACAATTAATCATGCACATGAGATAAGAACCAAACAAGAAAAGGGGTTTTATATGATGCTCAAATGCAAGGTGGTATGATGGTATGAGCATGATATGATGAAGATGCAACAATTATATGTTGGAAGAGGCCCATTTTATTATTGTAACAAGTAGCATAACAGGGGTTAGACAACTGGGATGCTACAACTCTCCCCCACTAAACAGGAATCTCGCCCCGAGATTCTAGGAAGAAGAAGAAGATACAAAGAGAGAAGGATGGTTGACACGGAGTTCATCTTCACGCTCCCAAGTGGCTTCATCAACAGAATGGTGTGACCACTGCACCTTGCAGAACTTGATGGACTTGTTGCGAGTCCTTCTTTCTGCGGTCTCAAGGATTTTGGTGGGGTGTTCTTGATAAGACAGATCTTCTTGGAGGTCGATTAGCTCATGGTCCACGGTCCTACCGGGATCTTTGAAGCACTTCTTGAGTTGAGAGATGTGGAAAACATCATGGACTTTGAGTTTTTCCGGAAGCTCAAGTGCATAAGCAACTTCTCCTCTTCTACCACGTATCTTGAAAGGACCGATGTATCTAGGAGCCAACTTTCCTTTGATACCGAAGCGGTGTGTTCCTCTCATGGGAGTAACACGAAGGTAGACGAGATCACCAGGGGCATATACCATATCTGTGTGCTTCCTGTCATAGTTGCTCTTCTGACGACTTTGAGCAATCTTCAGGTTCTCCAGAATGATACGCACCTTCTCCTCTGCCTGAGTCACAATGTCAGGGCCAAACCAGATTCTTTCTCCTGCACCTGACCAACCAATCGGAGTTCTGCACTTGCGACCATAGAGAGCCTCGAATGGTGCCATCTTCAGACTCTTCTGGAAGCTGTTGTTGTAGGAGAATTCAGCATATGGAAGGCATTCCTCCCACTTCATGCCAAACGAGATGACGCAAGCCCGAAGCATATCCTCCAGAATCTGATTGATTCTTTCCACTTGTCCTTGCGACTGAGGGTGGTAAGCAGTGCTGAAGTTCAACTTTGTTCCCAAAGCTTTTTGGAAACTCTCCCAGAACTTTGAGGTGAATATGCTCCCACGGTCTGAACTGATTTCAAGTGGAACCCCATACAGAGAGACAATTCTGTTGATATAGAGCTCAGCCAACTGAATTCCAGAAATTGTTTCTTTGACGGGGAAGAAATGAGCCACTTTAGAAAGCCTGTCGATGACAACAAAGATTGCATTGTTGCCCTTCTGCGATCTAGGAAACCCAGTGATGAAGTCCATCTCTACTTTCTCCCATTTCCATTCCGGAGGTTTCAATGGCTGTAGAAGACCGAATGGTTTCTGATGGACAGCCTTGACTCTGCGGCAGACATCACATTCTGAGACATACTTGGCACAATACCGTTTCAACCCAGGCCACCAGTATTGTGTTTTCAAGTCCATGTACATCTTTGTGCTGCCAGGATGGATAGAAAGAACCGAATCATGTGCCTCCTTGAGAACTTGGTCTCTCAAACCCGGGTAGTTTGGAACAAACATCCGGTGATCAAAGAAGAGCGAGCCTTGATCATCAACATGGAAGGACTCGTACTTCGGAAGACCAATTCTAGAGATGAGCTTTCTGGTGTGCGGATCACCACGCTGACGAGAACGAATATGTTCTTCCAAGAGAGGAGTAGCCAGAAGATTCAGGAGGTGCCCTTGTTCCACAATTTCAAGGTTGAGCTGACGGAATTCCTCGCACAAGAGAGGCTGCTGCTCTTCTATCATGAGGTTGTTGACATAAGCTTTACGGCTAAGCGCATCTGCCATGACGTTTGCTTTGCCTGGAGTGTAGTTGATGGTCACATCAAAGTCATTGATTGCTTCAATCCATCTCCTTTGCCGAAGGTTGAGATCCGGTTGAGTGAAGATATACTTCAAACTCTTGTGGTCCGAGAAGATCTCACAACGGTTACCAAGCAAGTAGTGCCTCCAAAGCTTCAAAGCAAAGACAACTGCTGCTAGCTCAAGGTCATGTGTGGGATAGTTGATCTCATGCGTCTTCAACTGACGAGAAGCATAAGCAACCACCTGTCTCTCTTGCATAAGGACCGCACCCAATCCTTGCAAAGAGGCGTCGCAGAATATCTGGAAAGGCTTAGATGTATCCGGAGGAACCAAGACTGGCGTGGAAGTGAGCTTCTCTTTAAGTGTCTCAAAACTTTCTTGACAAGCAGGAGTCCACAGGTATTTCTTGCCTTTCTTGAGGAGATCGGTAAGAGGCTTTGCTATCTTCGAGAAGTTCTGAACAAAGCGACGGCAGTAGCTAGCCAAGCCGAGAAAACTCCGCACTTCCTTGACATTAACAGGAGGAAGCCATTCAACTATTGTCTTCACGGTTTCCGGGTTGACTGCAATGCCCTTGGCAGAGATAACATGGCCCAAGTATGTTACTTCAGGCAGCCAAAACTCACACTTAGAGAACTTTGCATACAAGCGGTTCTCACGAAGCTTGTTCAGGACACACCGCAGGTGTTCTTCATGCTCCTCCTTGGACTTGGAATAGACCAGAATGTCATCCAGATATACCACCACAAACTTATCAAGATACTCCATGAAAACGGAGTTCATCAGCCTCGAGAAGGTAGCAGGTGCGTTGGTGAGACCGAAAGACATGACCGTGTACTCATACAGGCCATAGCGAGTGGTGAAAGCTGTTTTGGGCACATCTTCTTTGCGAATCTTGATTTGGTGATAACCACTTCTCAAGTCCAGCTTAGAGAACACCACAGCTCCTGCCAGCTGATCAAATAGATCATTTATCCGAGGGAGAGGATATTTGTTCTTGATGGTTTTAGCATTGAGAGCCCGGTAGTCAACACAGATTCTATGGGTTCTGTCACGCTTCTTCACAAAGATTGTTGGGCTACCCCAAGACGAAGTGCTGTGTTGAATGAAACCCAACTTCTCTTGTTCATCAAGTTGTCGTTTGAGTTCAGCCAACTCAGAAGGACCCATTTTATATGGCCGCTTTGAGATAGGAGCCGTTCCAGGTTCAAGCTCAATCACGAATTCAACCTCGCGATCCGGAGGCATACCTGGCAACTCTTCAGGAAAGACATCTGGAAACTCACAGACCACCGGTACACCCTGAATAGCTTCCATAGCATCATTATTCAGAGCAGCCAAGGAATAGAGCTGGACAGCAGGAGTCAGACTTGGAGAAAAGACTATGTGGCCTTCAGGAATCTTCAGAGACACTGAGCGTTCAGCACAATCAATCACAGCTGCATTTGCTGTCAACCAATCCATGCCCAATATGACATCAATGTCAGAGTTGCCCAGAACAATCAAAGAAGACAAGAATGAAGAACCACCAATCTCAATCTTATTGCCATGGCTGATAAGCTCAGCCCTCATGTTTGCCCCAGGAGAAAGAACCATCAACCGCTTTTGGAGAGGAACCATAACGAACTCATTTCCATTTGCAAACTTGTGAGAAACAAATGAATGCGATGCACCAGAATCAAAGAGAACTCGTGCAGGAACTGAGTTAACTGATAGCATACCCATGACAACTCCTGGTGCGAGCTCAGCTTGAGAGGCGTTGACGCAGTTGGCCCGAACAACCGCAGACCCGGGCTTAGTGTTGATGTTGAGAGCCCGAGGCGGTGGTGCACGAACCGAAGGAGAGCTTGTTGCAGATCTTGGCGGGGGTGGAGGGAGAGTTTTGTTCTTCAACGGACAGTTCCAGTGGGGATGTCCAGGATCTCCACACGAGTAACAGGCACCAGCTGGACGTGGAGTAGAGTAGCCAGGGACTCCGCCAGGCGCTCCAGGGTAGTGGTTGTTGTAGCCCCTGGGAGCCGCAGTGGTGAAGTTTGTTGGCCTTGGCGCGAAACTTGCAGGTCTTGGTGGAGCCGGGAGCGACGGTGGGGTGTTAGGAACCCAGACACGCCGCTTAGAAGGAGCTGCCATAACCGAAGAGCTTGATGCATCCCTGTTATGTTTCTTGGACTCCTCAAACATCTGCCTGCTTGCCTCCTCTTGCAGTGCTGTGTGCTGTAGTTCCAGGAAGGTTGCCGGTCTCGCATGCGTGATTGCATACTTGATCGACGCATTGAGCCCTTGCCTGAACCTTTTCTGCTTCTTCTTGTCATCAGATACCTCATCACCACCATAACGAGAGAGATTCATGAAGTTCCTGATGTAGGTGTTGACGTTATCATTTCCCTGCTTCAGGTTGAGAAAAGCCTCCTTCATCCTTTCCATCACAATATCTGAGAGAAACTGCTCCTTGAACGCTCCAGTAAACCTTTCCCAAGTTGGCTGAAAACCCGTGCAGCTTGCCTTCAAGTAGTTCTCCCACCAAAGAGTTGCATCTCCCTTGAGAAGGTGAGTAGCACACTTGACCCACTCCTGTTCCGGAACATCAGCAGTCTCGAGCAACCTTGAGATCTCACGCAGCCAATCATCCGCGTCCAGAGGCCGATCAGACACATCAAACTGACGAGGGTTGAACTTGAGGAAGCTCTTGATGTCTCCACGCCTGGGAGGTGGAGGAAGTGGAGCAAACTCGTTCCTTCTGACGCTCTCCTCAAAGCGCTGCTGGTTCTCTTGCATAGCTGCCAAAGCATTAGCAATGTTTGACAGCGCTGAGCCCAGTTCCGGAGGTATGTCCTCATCCGTCCGGCGTGGTGGAGCCATCCTGTCATTGATATAAAACTCAAGTCAGTACTATAATGGAGAATGATAATAATCCAAAATAGTACCAAGATGGAATTAACCAAGATTAAAGGATACAATTTACTGAGATGATATTAAAATATCAACAAAGTTCATAGCACCTAAAAGATATTAAGCATATCGCACACGACTGAAACGGAGTGTGGTACACAAACATATCAAAGAAAAATTTTCCACAAATTTCGGCATTAGAATACCAATAGATGCGCAAAATTACTTAACGAATCAAGATTAGTGACTCTACCGATTCAATATACAAAAGCAAATGAGAAGAGTAGTGGTATGGTCGCGACTCCATCCCGCACTCAAATCATTACTCCGCACATGAACAAGTGGAACACATATCCTAACCCCTTCTTCTCACGACGAAACCTAAAGATTGGTAACTACGGAAACGAACAACCCAAACAAGATAGCGTCGGATACAAAGATGAAGATAGATTGCGTCGGTTTGCAAAAGCCTGTCGGTATGGAATGTACCAACAGTTGATAACCAAAGGCAGATAAGATAACAACTTGGATGCAACAGATAGACAAGGGATTACACACGCACACACACACAGACACAACCTATGGTACTACGGAAACCCAGAACACGTGAATCCTAGTTTGAACTTTGAGAAGAGGATTGAAAACGTTGCACTTCCTTACCAGAAAAGGGTGGGTGGGAGGGTAAGAAGAAAAGTGGAAGCAGTCCTACTCTCGCGTTTTGTTTTTCCCTAATATACATAACTACCAAAATATTTGCTAGACTGACAACGACCGTTTGGCTGAAACCCTGAAGGTCGGGATGGCTCTGATACCAATTGTAACTACCTCGGTGAACTACGCTCCTAGATACAAGCCTGGATGAGTGGTAGTGGTTGAGATAGTACGGCGGGGCCCCAAAAGCCACACACTGGTAGTCCTTTCAGACGTCCCAACCGCTACCCTCTCAACGGGACCTGTACGGGCGGCGTAGTCGGCAGGCGAAGGGATCAACTACGTACACAAGTGGGTATGTACGCAAGCCACCATACAAGAGTACATCAGAGCCATACCATCTAGAAAGAAAGGAAATATACCAACGCCATACGGCAAGATTCAAATGACCTAGATAGATCTATATTTTGGGATAACTCCTCATACAACACACATCAGAGTATCATGCGGAAGCGGCAAACAGAATCCGAGTACGGATAAGAAGCAAATCGGCATAAGATGCCAGAGAAAATAAGCACATCCCAACTACAGGTCTCACGGATCCCCGATCCCGGAATCTCTACACCGAACGATCGTTGCCCACATCATCGGCTTCTTCCACCCAGTATCCGTCCTGCGGGGGTACCTGTCCATCTGAACCAATAATTTATCGTGTGAGACCCTAAGGGTACTCAGCAAGTCTTAATGCCTCTAAAGGGGACACAACCTGGGGTGACGCAATTGCAGCGGAAAAAAAATAAACCCTAGCAGTTCTACAGATAAACGCTAACCATCCGCCTAACCAATGATAGACGGATGTCCGTGAATTAAGTACAACAGTTATAATGGTAATCTCATCCGATCCATCCTCCTCCCTGCTTACCAACAAGGAAGCGGACGAACAACCCCGATCCGTTGGCAATTTTATTAACCATTCCATGAGCGTTGCACTATTTACTAGTCAAATTACTTAGTCAGATTAAGGCGGTACTTTAGTTATGCTTGTCTATGATCGAGAAACTGTGCTCCAAGTCGTCCATATCCGTGGACACGGCTTTCAGAAAGTTTTACCCGGCCGGGGTGCACCAATAGCAACACACACTCGATCAACCTCGGAAAAACCAAATCAAAACCCAACGAGGCCTTCACGACAAAGCAATCACAAGATTCAGAAATATTTCAGGGGGCCACCCCTTAAGTAGATCCCGCAACGGAGTAAGCAAGCTCCGAGACGGCCTCAAGGTCCTGGGTAGACGGCTGTGAACGACTGGGAACCCCAAACGGGGCTTGTCGACACCGCGGAATCGTGTCCCGATCCTAAACAGTACAGTGTGCAGTACCTCGCACAATCGTAAATAAAGCAGTAAAACATGGCATAAGTACAGGATAGTAATAAAGCCCCAAACTAGTTTGTGGCCCCAAGAAGTAAGACGGAATTAAGCTCTGGCTCAGGGGGGTCCCATATACCTCCCGGATGTGGATAGCGCGATAAATCAAGGAACAGGAATCAAGTACTCGGGGTCTTACGGGACACAAGTGAGCAGGAAAAACCAAATAGCAGATATTGCTCACCGGTGCCACTTTCTTTAGTTATCCCATACTACTCAGGTTAAGTTGTTTAGGTACCTCGTTATCCAACAGACTCTCACATACCCTACACATGCTGTTCTACGACTCGCATGGCTCAGACAACTCCTATAGTAGTGGCTCATGGGATGGAGGAACAAGCTTGGTAGGGTTCGAAAGTAAAGGCTATGCATACTTGGGATTCATTTTTAATGCAATCGCGACTCGATGATGCAAGAATAAGATAGAGGCAATAGGTACTGTATGTATGCAAGCATGGGGAAGTGCTTGCCTGGTATCTCAGTTGAAGCAAGGGACGGATCTGGGTAGTGCTCCTGGTTCTCTTGATATAACCCCTGCTCAGTGTCTATCCAAGAAAAACCAAACAAACAAGGCCAACATGAATATAGAGCACAAGCATATGAATAAGATGCGTCAAGCGAACAATCATGCCATGATGAACGATGCACAATTTACATGGCAAGTAAGGTAGCATGGCAACGGTGAGGTGTGGAGGACAAGAAAATAACATTTAGTTGGGTTTTAGAATCACATTTGTTGCCATAGCAGTTGTTGTTCAATATATATTTATATGATGCATGCTGCAATTGAAGTCATGGATAGCATAAACAGAAAGGTCTCGTCGAGCTGATCAATTTAGACTACTTATTTGCTAAATTTGGAATTACAAAACAATAGTTATGATTTAATAAAAATCCAGTGGCAATTGATGTAATTACACTAAACTTGGAATTTTACTTGTGCAAAAGTCAAAATAGATGGCATATTTGAATTCCTCTCATCTTGCTGATATTCATACATATATTATTTGTCAAATTTGGAATTAGTATGTAAAAGTTATTAAAAATATGAATAGAATTTGAATTTTGAAATTATTTAACAAAATCTGAATTCAAAACAGCTCTGAAACGTTTTATACACAGCCACAGGCCAGCCTGAGTCGCAGACAGGTGGGCCAGGGGGAGTCCTCTGGCCCACACGCCAGTGCCTGGAACAAATCTGGACCGCGGGTTTATACAAGCAAACAACAGGAGCCTATTTGCAAAAGTTACAGAGTCACAGACAGAGGGCCCCTTGGGACCGCGGGTTGAGCAAAAGAGACGGCAGGGGGTTATGTGCAAAAACGACACGCGCTACTGTGGATCTTCTCAATCTGAACCGAGCGTGCACGCGCGACAGAGAAAAAGAAAGGGGGCGCGCCGGGGCTCGAACCGGGGACCTGGGGGGCGCGCTCAGACGCGGAGCCGCTGCGGTGGCTGCGGGGTGGTGTTAGGAGGGGGCTAGGCGGCTAGGTAGGGTGTGGGCGCGCGCGGGGAGCTTGCAGGCACTCGCTCGCCGCCGGCGCACTGAGGGCGCTCGAAGAAACGAACGGAGCATCCAGGAAGCGACTGAAGACAGGAGGTTGTCAGGGAGGGTCGTGGGCTCACCGCGGGCGTGCTGGCGTGCTCGGTACGGGCAGGGGTGGTCGCGATCCACGGCGAGGCTGACGGCGGCCGTAGCTAGGGTTTCCTCCGGGCGCGGCAGGTGCTGGCGGCTCCGGACCTCCTCCTCCTTGCTGGCCCGTACGGATCCGCTACAGAGGTCCCGCTCGCCCTTCTCGACCACGCCCTTGTCGACCTTGACGTCCTGGGCAACGTGATGGCAGGGTGCTGGCGGCGGCCGGCGCAGCTAGGTGGTCGGAGGCGGGGGAAGGAGCAGAGGGGGCGAGGCAAGCCTCAGGGGCGGATCTGGGGAGGTCAGAGAGGGGGCAGAGAGGATAAGAAGGGAGAGGGGCAGGTGGTTGCGTGGGAGAGGGGAAGCTGGCAGGGTGCCACCTTTTCGGCCTCCCTCACGTGATCGACATGGCCAGGCCAGGGAAGGCAGGCACTAGGAGGGGGTGAGGCTGGCGGTGGCCCTGGGGCAGCTCGTGGCCAGGAAGCAGCCAGGTGGGAAGGGGTGGCGCTAGGGTTTTTGCTTAGGTAGAGAGGGGGTAGATTAGAGGGGTAAGAGGGGCTTAGGGTTTGCTAAAAGAGGTGAGAAAGATGGAGGGGTACTTTAGTTTTTAACAAACATGCTACAAACTATACTTAGCAAGATCAAACAAGAAAAGAGGAAGAGGAGGAGAGATGGTCATATGGTGATGGGGTGGTTCTAATGGCCCATGCATGATCCAACAAAGGACCAAGCAAGATCCAAAGAGAGGGGGGAAGTTTTTAGAGGATGCATGCCACATTAGCACAAGTGGGTGCATGGGACATGGGGTAGGGTTTAGCTAAAAGATGAAGAGAGAGAGAAGATAAGGAGAAACAAACTACAAGCCAACACATGATCTAAACCAAGGAAGAAGATCCAACTAGGATTCAAACAAAGCCAAAATCTAGAGAAAAAATGGTACTTGCATGGCCCATGCAAGATAATTAATGCCAAGTTATCCTTGTGAAAACAATATCATAATCATGGCATTATCCATATGCATTCCCAATAGGTGGGCAAGGCCAAGCAAAGGTTATGGGTGGATCCAACCAACAACATGAGCTAGAGATAACCCAAATTAAAATGCCAAGCTCATATTAATTGGATGGTGGAATTATAAGGTGGTGATAGAAAAGGTGGTGGAGTCAAAAAGAGAGATGCCCCCAACTCAACTTGGGCATTTAACAATTTATTAAGAACCAAATACAATATCAAGAGGCAAATACAATTAATCATGCACATGAGATAAGAACCAAACAAGAAAAGGGGTTTTATATGATGCTCAAATGCAAGGTGGTATGATGGTATGAGCATGATATGATGAAGATGCAACAATTATATGTTGGAAGAGGCCCATTTTATTATTGTAACAAGTAGCATAACAGGGGTTAGACAACTGGGATGCTACAACTCTCCCCCACTAAACAGGAATCTCGCCCCGAGATTCTAGGAAGAAGAAGAAGATACAAAGAGAGAAGGATGGTTGACACGGAGTTCATCTTCACGCTCCCAAGTGGCTTCATCAACAGAATGGTGTGACCACTGCACCTTGCAGAACTTGATGGACTTGTTGCGAGTCCTTCTTTCTGCGGTCTCAAGGATTTTGGTGGGGTGTTCTTGATAAGACAGATCTTCTTGGAGGTCGATTAGCTCATGGTCCACGGTCCTACCGGGATCTTTGAAGCACTTCTTGAGTTGAGAGATGTGGAAAACATCATGGACTTTGAGTTTTTCCGGAAGCTCAAGTGCATAAGCAACTTCTCCTCTTCTACCACGTATCTTGAAAGGACCGATGTATCTAGGAGCCAACTTTCCTTTGATACCGAAGCGGTGTGTTCCTCTCATGGGAGTAACACGAAGGTAGACGAGATCACCAGGGGCATATACCATATCTGTGTGCTTCCTGTCATAGTTGCTCTTCTGACGACTTTGAGCAATCTTCAGGTTCTCCAGAATGATACGCACCTTCTCCTCTGCCTGAGTCACAATGTCAGGGCCAAACCAGATTATTTCTCCTGTACCTTGTGGATGATACTCTCACTTGTATTTCAGAAGCCTATGCATCTCAAGATGCTGACTACTGGAAGGAAGCTGTCTGAAGCGAGATGGACTCCATCTTAGCTAATGGTACTTGGGAAATCACTGATCGTTCTTATGTGTGCAAACCTGTAGGATTTAAGTGGGTGTTCAAGAAAAATCTTAGACCTGATGGTACTATTGAAAAGTACAAGGCACGTCTTGTGGCTAAGGGTTATACCCAAAAGGAAGGTGAAGACTTCTTCGATACCTACTCACCTATAGCCAGATTGACCACTATTCGAGTACTACTTTCCTTGGCTGCCTCACACGGTCTTCTCGTTCATCAAATAGACGTTAAGATAGCTTCTCTAAATGGAGAGCTAGATGAGGAAATTTATATGGAGCAGCCTGACGGATTTGTGGTAGATGGTCAAGAAGGAAAGGTGTGTAAGTTAGTGAAGTCTTTGTATGGTCTTAAGCAAGCTCCTAAGAAGTGGCACGAGAAGTTTGAAAGAACTTTAACTGCTGAAGGCTTTGTTGAAAACGAAGGTGACAAATGTGTGTACTATCGCCATGGTGGGGGCGAGGGAGTTATTATGTGTCTCTACGTTGATGACATATTGATATTCGGGACCAACCTCGCTGTTATCGAGGAGGACAAAGAGTTCCTATCTCGCTGCTTTGAGATGAAGGACTTGGGAGTGGCTGATGTAATCTTAAACATCAAGCTACTAATGGATGACAATGGTGGGATTACATTGCTTTAGTCTCACTATGTGGAAAAGATATTGAGTCGCTTCGGGTATAGCGACTGCAATTCTTCTCTAACGCCTTATGATCCGAGTGTGCTACTTCGAAAGAATCGAAGGAATGCTAAAGATCAATTGAGATATTCTCAAATCATTGGCTCGCTTATGTATTTAGCCAGCGCTACTAGACCTGACATCTCCTTTGTTGTAAGCAAACTGAGTCGATTCGTGTCAAATCCTAGAGATGATCATTGGCATGCTCTTGAAAGAGTTTTGCGCTATTTGAAAGGCACTGCGAGTTACGATATTCACTATACTGGGTATCCACGCGTACTTGAGGGTTATAGTGATTCAAACTGGATATCTGATGCTGATGAGATTAAGGCCACAAGTGGTTATTTGTTTACACTTGGTGGTGGCGCTGTTTCCTGGAAGTCTTGCAAGCAGACCATCTTAACGAGGTCAACAATGGAAGCAGAACTCACAGCATTAGACACAACCACTATTGAAGCAGAGTGGCTTCGTGAGCTCTTGATGGACTTACCTGTGGTTGAAAAACCAATACCCGCCATCCCGATGAACTGTGATAATCAAACTGTGATCGTCAAAGTAAACAGTTCTAAGGATAATATGAAGTCATCAAGGCATGTGAAGAGGAGATTGAAATCTGTCAGAAAACTGAGAAACTTCGGAGTTATTGCGTTGGATTATATCCAAACATCTAAAAACCTAGCAGATCCTTCACAAAGGGTTTATCACGCAATGTGATAGATAATGCATCGAGGGAGATGGGTTTGAGACCCACGCTATGAGTTGATCCCAGTGGCAACCCACTCTCTGTGTGATCGGAGATCCCATGAATTAGAGCTGGGAGACAAGCTGTTGGTCAGTAGAGAGGAGAGTATCCCCATATTATATTTACATCTTCAGAAAGATGCAATACTCTCTTAATCTGCATGGCAAGTTGATATTTATCTTAATGTGTTCCAAGTGGCTTTTTATAAGCGGAGATGTTGTCCTGCAGAACATCTCTTGAGGAACACACCTATGTGAGTCTGACTGTCAAACGTCGCAGTCTGTGAGAGTTGGGTGCTCTCTAATAAACTCATGAAAGGCCCTGGAGTATGACGCATAAGCTCCAAACCAAGGAGAAGCCGACGATAGCCCTGTACCGGTCTAGATTTTGTGTGAAACTAGCGCGCAGAAAACTTGTAGTTCAAGGCATAGTCCACTATTCAAGTTGCAAGCTAGTGTAGCATGAAGTTTAACGTGGAAGTTCAACTTAACAGTCTCCGCTACACACCGGTATATAAAACAATGTTCTAGAAGAAAAGTGATGTGATGTGCCAATGAGACTTTGTGGGGGATTGTTGGAATTTGGTGTATATTGGGTTGTTGGCCCATTAGACAAATTCTGAAATTCTCTTTGGCCCACTTGTATATGGCAGCATATGGCTGTGCTAGTGGTGCTAAAGTTTAGTCCCATATTGCTAGTTGAAGGGGAGTTGGACCACCTTATATATTAGAGTGTTGCACCACTCAATAAGGTTTGACAAGAAGAGTAGCCCTCGTGCACTCCTCCTCCGACGCCGCCCGCCTCGACTCGTCAAGACGCGACGCGCGCGCACGTGCGCCGCTGGTTGCGGGAATCTCGCCGAGCCGAGCTTTATTTTGCTGGTTGGGAAAACTGATTATGAGTCATTAACGGACGCTACTGACTCGGACGTGGCCTGAGCCCACGATCCTCCTAATTGGCACCGTATCAATCCACACACGCGCCTACCTCCAGAACCTTGCGCCGCCGCTTTCGTCTTCCCCATCCCGGCTTGCGGCGTGCACCGCCAGATCGGGACAGTAGGCCTCCGGAACCCCGCCTCTCGTGAACCTGTACGGGTGAGGGGCGATCAGGTTTTTGGGGAGCGCTCAAGCGCGACTACTGGCAACCACGACGTCGTCCGACGACGAGTTCCCTGACGACGACTTCTTTCCGGACGTCAGCGACCTCTTCGACAACCTCAACATGGGCGATGCTGCTGCGACCGCTGCGGCTGCTATTCAGCCTACATTGTACGTGATCCTCAATTGTCTTTTTCGGATTATTCTAGAGTTCTTTGTTCTAGCGTTTGGTGCAGATGTGATAGGTTTATCTCCTATAGATGTAATCTGTTCATCTACTTTGTTGATCTGCATAATTGGTTTTAGTACCGTTTGTATGATCATGTTTTATCAATGTATTATTCGGATTAAATCATATGGATTATTGCTTATATTTCCAATAGTACATGGAACCTCAAAATCTATTACCATGTTTATCTTTAAAGGGAAACTATAAGGCAATACATGTAGCTGAACATAATCCTGAGAACAACCCTTTCAAGGACTAAATCTTATGACTTAAAACCCAATCACTGGATCAAGTTGTATGGATCTGAGCATAAGAATCACTGCCAATGTTTAAAAACTCCTAGAGTAGTAGACGTATGTAATGGCTGGAATACCCCTATTGTATAAGCCTCACATGAGTGAGACATACTTATGATTATTTGTAGCATATGATTGGGTTTCAATATTGGATACAATGAAATCTGCTATACATAACTTTGATGCGAATAATCACATAGGCTCACCTGGTGACCTGATTGGAGCTTGTTAAACAGTGGTTTGGTGGAAACTGGCTCAACGTATCTGGTGCGTGGCCTATCACATATATATGGGTACCAAAGGGTACAATACAGATACAGTTACAATTGTGTTACAAATATAGAGTCTAACACCCTCCTTCAATCTTAACTGTGGCCTGAAGTAGTTAGTAAGTTAAGATTGCGTCTACAGCCTATGAACAACGGGAGAGCCAATGGTTTGGTGAAGATATCAGCAAGTTGATCTTTGGAGGAGATGAACTTGATCTGCAGGAATTTCTTTGCAACATGTTCTCTCACAAAATGATAGTCAACTTCGATGTGTTTCGTTCAGGCATGAAATACCGGATTCGACGCAAGGTATGTAGCACCGATGTTATCACACCAAAGGACAGGAGGCTGACTGTGAGAAATCTTCAACTCCCGAAGAAGGGACTGGACCCAAATAAGCTCAGCAGTAGCATCAGCAACCGCCTTGTACTCAGCTTTAGTGCTACTACGAGAAATCGTAGCCTCTTTCCGAGCACTCCAGGCGATCAAATTAGGACCAAAGAATACTGCATATCCCCTCGTGGATCGCCTGTCGTCGGGATTACCAGCCTAGTACGCATCACTGAAAGCCGAGAGCACACCAGAGGGTGCCGACCGGAGATGCAATCCATATGAAACAGTGGACCGAACATAGCGGAGAATACGCTTGACAGCAGTCAAGTGAGGCTCTCGAGGGGCATGGAGATACTGACAGACATAGTTAACTACATATGAAACATCAGGTCGTGTGATGGTAAGATACTGAAGAGCCCCAACAAGACTTCTTACTCAGTAGCACCATCAGCAGAGAGCAGAGTACCATCATCAGCAGAGAGAGACGCGGTGGAAGACATGGGAGTAGTAGCAGCCTTACAATCCAGCATGCCAGCACGGCGCAACAGATCCTGAGAATACTTCTGCTGAGAAAGGGCAAGACCATCATGTGGATAAGTGACCTCCAAGCCAAGAAAATAATGAAGTTTGCCCAGATCCTTGACAGCAAAATCAGAACTGAGAGCCAGAACCAAACGATCAGTCGCCGCAACAGAGGAGCTGACAAGGATGATATCATCAACATAGACCAGAATGTACATGGTGACTTCTGGCCGCTGAAGGATGAACAATGAAGTATCAGCAGTGGAGGGAACAAACCCATGAGCACGAAGCGCAGAACCCAGGCGAGCATGCCAAGCTCGAGGAGCCTGTTTGAGACCATACATCGCTTTCACCAAGCGATAGAGATGTTGAGGGCGATCGGGATCAACAAACCCAGGAGGCTGACGCATGTAGACCTCCTCCTCAAGAACACCATGCAGAAACACATTCTGAACATCCAACTGACGAAGGGACCAACCTCGAGTGACAGCAAGTGAAAGGAGCAGCCGAATCGTGGTTGGCTTGACAACAGGACTGAAAGTATCCTCATAGTCAAGACCGTACCGTTGCTTGAAGCCTTTAGCAACCAGCCGAGCCTTGTACCGCTCGATAGAGCCATCTGCATGCCGTTTGACCTTGAAGACCCATTTGGAATCAATGACATTAATACCTGGGTGAGGAGAGACCAACTGCCAGGTGCCATTCTGACAAAGAGCCTGAATCTCGAGGTCCATAGCAGCATGCCAGTGAGGAATACTCATCGCTGCTTGATAGTGTCGGGGTTCAGCAGTAGGATCGGACTGCGCTTGAGCTAAGCAGGCAGCGATCCATGCAACAGTGTCGTCGGTGCATTCCTTGGGCCGATGAATACCACTTCGACTGCGTGTATGCGGACAAGGCGCAACAAGGGCGGGGGGCGGCTCATCGACGACCTCATCGGTAGAGGGGGGCGATGCTGCAGAGACGAGCTCCCAGGCGGAGGCACGGACGGTGGCGAGGCCGGCCCAGGAGGCGTTGGCGACGCGGTCGGGGAAGAGGCCGGCCCAGGTGAGGCAGGCGGGGGCGACCCAGGCGGTGGTGATGCCGGCCCAGTAGAGGCGGGCGGTGGCGACGCACGAGGTGAAGACCGCGCGGGCGGCAGAGGAGGCGAAGGCGGCCCACGGCCAGCCGTCTGCGCAGGCGGCCGAGTAGCTGGGCCAGACGGAGCCGGAGAGGCGGCCTCGGGGTGCGTGCCCGCTGCATGATCCATGTAGCGATCGACGTCGCAGCCAGCAGGAGCAGGTCCTGCCGACTCAGGTTCATGAAGGAGCTCGAGGCGAGCGCCACGTCCGGTACCTGCACCGTGGTTAGTCAATAACACAAGCGAATATGCAACATCCTCAAGTTGGTCAGGCGAGACAATGGAGTTATGAGTGGAGGTAGACAACGATGGAGAGGATGGCATATTCGAAAAAGGAAACAAAGTTTCGTCAAACACGACATCACGAGAAATATATACTCTATTTTTTGGAACATGGAGACACTTGTACCCTTTGTGAAGAGCACTATACCCAAGGAAGACACACTTTTTGGAGCGAAACTCAAGCTTACGACTGTTGTAGGGACGAAGATGGGGCCAACAAACATAGCCAAAAACTTTAAAGAAAATGTAGTCGGGGAGTTCATTAAACAACAGTTCAAGCGGTGTATTGAGTTTTAACACTCGAGTTGGAGTACGATTAATCAAGAAACAAGCAGTGGTAAAAGCATCACTCCAAAACCGAAAAGGCACGGAGGCATGAGCAAGAAGTGTAAGGCCAGTTTCAACTATGTGTCAGTGCTTGCGTTCGACAGCACCGTTTTGCTGATGTGTGTGTGGGCATGATACACGATGAGTTATCCCAAGCTTATTAAAGAAAGAATTAAGGTTGCGATATTCACCCCCCAATCTGATTGAACATGAATGATTTTATGCTTTAGGAGTCTCTCAACATGCAATTGAAATTGTAAGAACACATTAAACACATCAGCTTTGCTTTTGAGGAGATAAAGCCACGTAAAGCGACTGTAGGCATCAATGAAACTGACATAAAATTTATGACCACTGACAGAGGTTTGGGCAGGGCCCCATACATCTGAAAACACAAGTTCTAAAGGTGTAGTAACAACTCGAGAGGAAGACACAAATGGTAACTGATGACTCTTTCCTTGTTGACATGCATCACAAACGGTTAAACTTTTATTACTAGACGAAGTAGGGAGCTCATGTCGATGCAAAACATGGCTGACTATGGGAGACGCGGGATGACCAAGCCGAGCATGCCAATGGGACACCGACGTGCGGACAGCGTTGAAGACCTCCGGCGTAGACGGCGCCTCCAACGCATACAGGCCTTGATGTATGCGACCGCTAAGCAGAACCTCCCGTGTGATCCGATCCTTAACAAGGAGATAAGACGGGTGAAATTCACAAAACACGTCATTATCACGAGTAAACTTACGAACAGATAGTAAAGGACGAGTGACAAGTGGGACATGAAGAACATTACGAAGGCAAAGCCGACGAGATGAACTAGACAGAAGGGAGTCCTGACCAACATGAGTGATGGGCATACCTGAGCCGTCAGCGGTGCGGACGTGGTCGTGGCCGCGGTAGGGCTCCTGCGCCTGAAGATGACCAGCCGCGTTGGTCATGTGCTCCGTGGCATCCGTGTCGAAGTACCAGGCGGGGTCGATCGGGTACGACGGGGTGTACCCTCCTCCGACGGAGTAGCCAGCGCCGGAGTAGCCACTCTGCTCGGCGATGGCGGCCTGTTTCTCGTTGCCGCGCCCATCGTTGCCTATGCCAAGGAAGTCCTTCTTAAAGCGACGGTGACAACGAGAGGCGTAGTGCCCGTAGATGCCACAGAGCTGGCAGTCGACATTGGGGCGGCCACGACGATCGGTAGACATAGGAGGACCACGGGGCTGCGGCGGCGGAGGAGGCGGGCGACCACCACCTCCCGTGGGCGGGCCAGTAGGGGGGCGCGGATGTTTGTAGCCACCAGGAGCGGACCCACGGTAGACCGCGTTGGCGTGGGGGTCGCCTTGCAGCTCAGCGTGACGGGCGGCGACGCTTCTCGGTGAAGAGGAGTCGCGAGTACAAGTCCCGTGGGGACATGGGCGTGTCACGGCCCCGGACCGCCTCAACCAGGTTGTCGTAGTCGTGGCCGAAGCCACGGAGAACAAAGTCCATGAACTCCTCATTGCGAAGCGACTGCCCGATGGCGGACAAAGTGTCGGCAATTGTCTTGATCTTGTTGAAGTAGACGTGTGCCGAGGAGTCGAGCTTTTTGCACTCGAGGAGTTGTTGGACAAGGGCCGACGCACGAGCCGAGGATTTGGCGGAGAAGCTGTCCGCCATCGTCGCCCAGACGTCGTGAGACGTGGCAGCAAAGATGACTAAGCCAGCAACACCTTCGGTTAGCGACGATTGGAGCGCAGAAAGGATGGCTTGATCCTGCGCAACCCAGGTGTGGTACGCCGGGTTCTCAGCCGAGACCCGGGCGCCGGTGGTCGTGACGGCGGAGACGTAGCGGGGCAGGCACGGGTGACTCCCATCGACGAAGCCCTCAAGGTGACGACTGCGGAGGAGGGGGAGGATCTGCGCCCGCTAATACAGGAAGTTATCCTGCGAGAGGCGCACCGTGATGAGGTGCGTGAGTTGGTAGGGACCAGTACTCGGACCTTCAGTGACCGGGGATCCAGCAGGGGCGGCGACATCGGCCCCGGTAGAGACGAGGGGCGGCGCTGCAACCTCGACCGCAGCCGAGGAGAGGCCGATCGACGACGAGGCCGAGGGCACCGATGGCACCGATGGGGGCAGGGGCGGTACCGCACTAAACGGTACCAGCGGCGCCGACACATAGGACGGCGGCGGCGGAAGGAACCCGGGGGCGAACTGCGAGGCGCCGAGGCACAGGGGGCGCGAGGTGGAGGACGAAGCCATCTGGCTTGTGGTGCTGGCGACGAGGATCGCCGCGAGCTGCGGGGGAATCATGGCAGGGGACGGCGAGGAGCCGGGAAGGGCAGCGGAAGAGGCCGAGGAAGAGCCGGAGGAGCTCATGATGGCGATCTTGGCGGCGGCGGCGTGACCGAGAGAGGTGGCGGCGGCCAAGGGCAGGGGGCGGAGGCTAGGGTTTCGAAACCTAGTCTGATACCATGTTAAACAGTGGCTTGGTGGAAACTGGCTCAACGCATCTGGTGCGTGGCCTATCACATATATATGGGTATCAAAGGGTACAATACAGATACAGTTATAATTGTATTACAAATATACAGTCTAACAGAGCTAATTTAACCGGAGCCTTAAATCCAAAGCTAAATTAACTGGAGCCTCAAATCCCTCAAGTCAGTTTGACTGGATCAGAATATGTAGAAAAAGTAAAACAGTAATAAGCATGTATAACTACGGGAAGATATTCATATCACTCAGCAGAAGAAAAAAGTTCGCATACAAAGCCAGAGAAAAAATCAAACAAACCAACTAGACGACCTCCTCAAGTATCCATTAGAGGCAGGGGTGACGGCAGTCCTGGACATGCTCGATCTCTAGAAGTTAGCAAGACCAACTGACAACACAAAGGAAAAGAAAAATCAGGAAACAAGTTCGTAGTAGGAGCATCAATTTCCTAATTTACCGATACATCACGCATTATCAATATGTTTCCTAGTGCGGAGGTGGAGAAAGCTGGCCTCTAGACCAAATGGAGAGCCTTGGAAACCTGCCAGGGAAGTCCTTTGCTCTGGGGAGCAGCCACAGCGACATTTTCACTCTAGCCTTTTACTCTGCAAGAATGGTGTAGAAGAGGTCATCAGTTAACAAATGCACATAAACACACACCCAGAGGGGGACGAACCTGCAGATGGGCAACACCATCAAGGTAAAGCCTAAAAACTCAGTCTTCTGACGGTGGAGACATCCTAGTTGTGAGGCAGAACTGTGATTTGGAACATGTAAAAAGCTTTTCAAATCCAAAGCAATTAACTGCATCATGAACACTTGTAAGAATAAAAACTTAGAAACCCCTCACAAAAAATGGCTTTAAATATTTCACTTCAAAGCACTCTCACATGGTTTAAATAGAGGTTGAAAAGGATGTGTAAATGCCAAAAATAAAACAACTCAAATCTCACTTCTTTTTTCGGCTAAGTTTGGTGGAAAATGCAAGCATTACAATATTGAAGTAACACAATTATAATACTTCATGGGAGCTAAGACATGCCATGAGACATATATAACCTGTAACAACACCATTTAGGCAATTAAATTGAACTAAGAAAATATAATCTTTGGCTTGCGCCACAAAATTTGTGTTTTTCTAGAACTTATTGAAAAATTAAATGGTCTATTTAGCTTCAGATTTTTAGTTTATGTGTCAGACTAAAGTAAAAGGTATGTGCGAAATATTGAAAAATATTTCCATTGTTGAACTGGAACTAATGCAATAACATGTATGTTCAATATTAGGTCACTCAGACAACATACATGAAAAGTGTCCATTAATTTGCATTGAACAATATTATAATTCTAACTAACACTAATGGAAACATGTCTTCGCACTAGTAGAAAAAGGGTCTTCGGTTCGATCCAGAGTCCAACACTAGTCCCGATTTGTTACGGATCGGGACTAGTATGAGCACTAGTCCCGGTTCGTACCTTTTTGGTGGCTGGAAGCCCGAGGAAACTTTAGTCCCGGATTGTTTTGGACCTTTAGTCCAGGGTCGTGATACGGCCCGCGACTAAAGGGGTTCGGGCACGGGCAATACCCTTTAGTTCTGGGTCAAAATACGGCCCGGGACTAAAGGGTGCGAGCCGCGGCAGAAAAACTTAAAATGGCTATTACTTTTGCGTGAGTTTGATTTCAACGGCCGTTATGGATTATTTTAGATTTTTAAAATTCGAAAAGGAAAAAAGTTATTTAATAAATGATTTTTTTTGCAATTTTATTTATTCTATATTTGGATTTCTCATATTTTTCTGATAAATATGGAAATACTATTTGTCGAATTTCGATTTACAGATTTAAAGATATTATTTATGCCATATTAAATGAATAAATAGCAAAAAATATTATTTTATTTAGTTTTTTACTTTCATTTGATTAAAATATTATTATCACTTATTTATTGTTGTTTACTAAACTATTTGTTTGTAATTTCAAAAAATAAAGATGTATGGCATATTGATATGGGCTAATAGGATTGATATGATAGTGTTTACACCAAGATACAAATGGGCTTCGCGCACGCACATCTCATGGAATAGAGAAGTTAAGCGTGCTGAGGGTGGAGTTAGTGCTAGGATGGATGACCGAACGGGAAGTTTGACCATAAGTGTAATTTGATCTAAGATAAAACATACTTAGTACTAAAAATGTTCCAAATAAGAGGATTATAAGTCAAACAATTCAAAAGTTTAAGAAAAAATTGAAAAAAATGAAAAAAAATAAAAAAAATTGAAAAAAATATCTTTAGTCCAGGGCCGTATTACGACCCGGGACTAAAGATCATTCGTCCCACCACTGCAAAAAAAAGGGTCATGCGGTGGCCTCTAGTCCCGGGTTGTAACAAACGGGACTAAAGATAGGGGCCTTTAGTCCGATTTCGCAGTCCCGGGTGCAAAATCGGGACTAAAGGCCCTTACAGATCGGGACTATAGGCCATTTTTCCACTAGTGTCGATTCGATCTGAACAAAGCCAACAGTCCCAGCCTGTCACGAACCGCGACTAGTGCTAGCACTAGTCCCGAGCCATGAGGCCTCCAACGGCTTGAAATGGCCGTAGACACTAGTTCCTGGCCGGACTAGATCTCTACTCTCGGTCCGTAATACGGCCTAGGACTAATAACCTAGAGCGGGCCATCTGCTCTTTTCGGGGACTATTACGGCCCGGGACTAGTTGTCCATCAGTATATATACAACTTCCTATCCGCCAGCATTAAACCATATGGTGGGCATTTTACTCAAAGAAGCAAGCCGAGTTCATGCCATTTTTTTCCCAAGATTTACTTTGCAACCCCTAAATCCAAATTTTTAAAAGGTTAGAACTTCATTCTTTCATCTATTATTGCTACTTTAGCTCTATAATGCTCTAGAAGTATAGAGATATATGGATCAATGCATGCATGCTCTAGAAGTAGAAGGATTCTGATATATGTAACAAATTTTGATTAGGCACATAGTTACTTAAAATTGAAATGTGTAATTTTAGAGTTTCAGAGCTTAGAATGGAATGAGGTTTTCACTGATAGAACAATAATCAAAAACTCCACATTTATCATGTTAATTGTTTTCTCCAATTCACAAATTGGTGCATGTAAATTTTTCAAAATTCAAAATTAATGCTCTAGAAGCTCTCAATATAACTTGTAATAATTTTATCATGTTGTGTAATAGTTTTTGATATACTTTTACTATAATGCAGATGGTCCGGGAATGGATGTATGGTACTGACCGATGCTCTGGCGAGTTCATTAATGGCGTGCATGAATTCATCCGCGTTGCTGATGCAAACAAGCGCAATGGTTTTCTATTCTGTCCATGTAATGGATGTAGGAATCAGAAGGATTACTCTGACTCAAAAACCCTTCACAGTCACCTGTTGAAGTCCGGCTTCATACCTAGTTATAATTGTTGGACCAAGTACGGTGAGAGAGGGGTTATAATGGAAGACAATGAAGAAGAGGAGGAGGATGACAACTATCATGGTTTCCCTAAGAACGAAGATACTTCCATGGGGGATGCTGAAGGGGAGGATGAAGAAGATACACATGATGAACCCGCTGATGATCTTGGTCAGACCATTGCCAATGGACGAAGAAACTGTGAAAAAGAAAAGGAGAGGGAGAAGTTCAATCACATGTTAGAGGATCACAAAAAGTTATTGTACCCAAATTGCAAAAATGGTCTGAAAAAGCTGGGCAGCACACTGGAATTGCTGCGATGGAAGACTGAGTGTGCTATACCTGACTCCTCATTTGAAAAGTTGCTGAAAATGATGAAGAATATGCTTTCAAAAGATAACGTATTGCCCGCCAGTACATACAAAGCAAAGAAGGTTGTCTGCCCTCTAGGTTTAGAGGTCCAGTAGTAATGGAGTCACACAAGAGGGTATTTGGCAAATAGTTATGTGGAGGAAATATGTTGGGTCAAAAGTTGTGGCCCAAGTAGTGTGGAAACCCGGAGATTCGCACTTTTGGGCTGGGCTAATGGCTTCCAAGCAACATTTTTTCCGTTTTGGCACTTTTAATATTAAGGATGGATCGCAGATTAGGTTCTAGGAAGATACATGGCTTGCCCAAACCTCTCTCCCGGAACAATATCCTACTCTTTACTCAATTGTTAGACATAAAGAAGACACACTTTCAGTAGTAATGGAGTCTAGCCCTCCTAATGTTTCCTTTAGAAGAATTTTGTTAGGCCCTAGATTAGCATCTTGGCAAAATCTTTTAGCAAGACTAGCCAATGTTCAGCTGACAGAGGGTATACATGAGTTTAAATGGAATTTGTTGCCTAATGGTAATTCTACTATTGATTCTTTGTATAGATCTCTAATCCAACTTGATATTCCTGTCGGTGATAATTGTAAAATTTGGAAGATGAAAATACCCCTTAAAACAAAGATATTCGCTCGGTATCTTCGTAAAGGTGTTATTCTTACAAAAGATAATCTTGTTAAGAGGAATAGGCATGGAAGTACACAATGTGTATTTTGTCATCATAATGAGACAATTTGGCATTTATTCTTCCATTGTAAATTTGCTCGTGTTATATGGTCAATCATCCAAGTAGCCTCGGGTTTGTCTCCCCCTAGGTCGGTCGCCAATGTATTTGGTAACTGGTTGAATGGGATTGTAGATAAATTTGGGACTTTATTTAGGGTGGGAACGCTTGCCATTATTTGGTCGCTTTGGCTATGTAGAAATGACAAGATTTTTAATAATATTGTTTCTTCTACCTTGCAAGTTATCTACAGAGCCATGACCATCCTCAGGTCGTGGACTGCTCTTCAGCGTATGGAGTTCCGCGACTTATTTGTGGAGGGTGTACGCGATTGGAGGACACGGCGAGGGATATTTTCTCCCAACATGGATGGCAGCGTGATCTGCGGATAGATATGTCTTAGTTGGGCGAATGATTCTTTTTCTTTTTTTATAACTCTTGTACTCTGTGTCGTTTTGTGCGTGTGGTTGGCTGTGTGCATCCTAGTTATGCACAGGCCAGTAAACATTGTGTGATGCAATAAAATGCCCTTTTCCAAAAAAAGGGTTTAGAGGTTCAGAAGATAGATGCATGCCCTAATGACTTCATCCTCTACCGCGGTGAGGAGTACGAGAATTTGGATGCATGCCCGGTATGCACTGCACTTCGGTATAAGATCAGACGAGATGACCCTGGTGACGTTTAGGGAAAGCCCCCCCCCCCCCCCCCCCCCGAAAGAGGGTTCCTGCCAAGGTGATGTGTTATGATCCTATAATACCACGGTTGAAACGCTTATTCAGAAACAAAGAGCACGCCAAGTTGTTGCGATGGCATAAAGAGGAACTTAAGTCAGACGGGATGTTGAGACACCCCTCTAATGGGTCGCAATGGAGAAAAAATGATAGAAAGTATCTGGAATTTGCAGATGACGCAAGGAGTTTAAGGTTTGGTCTAACTAAAGATGGCATGAATCCTTTTGGGGAGCAGAGCTCCAGTCATAGCACCTGGCCCGTGACTCTATGCATCTATAACCTTCCTCCTTGGTTGTGCATGAAGCGGAAGTTCATTATGATGCTTGTGTTGATCCAAGGTCCAAAGCAACTCGACAACGCCATTGATCTATACCTAAATACATTAGTTGAACAACTTTTACAGTTGTGGCACGAACCCGGCATACGCGTGTGGGACGAGCACAAGCGGGAAGAATTTGACCTCCGAGCATTGCTTTTTGTAACAATCAATGATTGTCCTGCTCTTAGTAACCTTTCAGGACAGTCAAACAAGGAATACAATGCATGCACGCCCTGTTTAGATGAGACTGAAAGTATATATTTAGAACATTGTACGAAGAATGTGTATAATAGGCATCGTCGATTTCTTTTGACCAAGCATCCCTTAAGAAAGAAAGGCAAGCATTTCAACGGTCTGGCATGTCACCAGACGAAGCTTAAGGAGCGTACTAGTGCTGATATATTTGATATGTTCAAAGATTTGGATCAAATAGTAACCTTTGGAAAGGGTCCTGGCAGAAAATCTGTTCCAAAGGATGCTGACGGACATGCACCCATGTGGAAGAAGAAATCTATATTTTGGGAGCTACCATATTGGAAATTCTTAGAGGTCCGCTCTGCAATCGATGTGATGCATTTGACAAAGAATCTTTGCGTGAACCTTCTAGGCTTCTTGGGCGTGTATGGGAAGACAAAAGATACACCGGAAGCACGAAAGGACCATCAACATATGAAAGACCCATTTGGCCTGCATCCAGAATGGTTTCAAGGTCATGCCAGCTACGCTCTTACCAAACAAGAGAAGGAAATATTTTTTGAATGCCTGAGCAGTATTAGGGTCCTGTCTGGCTTCTCGTCGAATATAAAGGGAATAATAAATATGGCAAACAAAGTTCCAAAAACTAAAGTCTCATGACTGCCACGTGATTATGAAGCAAATGCTTCTGATTGCATTGAGGGGGCTTGTACCGGATAATGTTTGAATACCCATCATGAAGCTATGTGCATTCCTCAATGCAATCTCTCAGAAGATAATCAATCCTGAAGATCTACCATGGTTACAGAATGATGTGGTCCAATGTCTTGCAGTTTAGAGTTGGTGTTCCCACCATCCTTCTTCAATATTATGACGCACCTACGGGTTCACCTAGTCAAAGAGATTTCCATTCTCGGTACTATATTTCTACACATTATGTTTCCCTTTGAGAGGTTCATGGGAATCTTAAAGAAATATGTTCGTAACCGTGCTAGGCCAGAAGGAACTATCTCCAAGGGCTATGGAATAGAGGAGGTCATTAAGTTTTGTGTTGACTTCGTTCCTAACCTTAGGCCGATGGTGTTCCTCAATCGCGGTATGAGGGGAGACTGAGTGGAAAGGGTACTCTAGGAAGGAAATCAATAATATGTAGGGATGGACATTCTTACACCGGAGCACATTATACAGTTCTACAGAATTCTATCTTGGTAGCCTCGTAAATCGAGGAACACATGAAAATTTTATGCTCCAACAACCCTGGAAAGCATGACTCTTGGATTAGAGGTGAACACATGAAGAGTTTTGGCGGTTGGTTGCAACATCTCATCAAAAACAACACTCTTGGAGATCAGCTATACTTGTTGTATAGGTCACCATCTTCGACTATATCGACTTTCCAAGGGTACGAGATAAATGGGTATACATTTTACAAGATCGTCCAAGATAAAAAGAGCACCAACCAAAACGGTGGTGTCCGCTTTGATGCAACAAACAACAATGGGTCAAAGACCACATATTATGGTTACATAGAGGAGATATGGGAACTTGACTATGGACCTACTTTTAAGGTCCCCTTGTTTCGGTGCAAATGGGTCAAGATGACAGGAGGAGGGGTTGAGGTAGACAAGAAGTACGGAATGCCATCGTTGGATCTAAACAATCTTGGGTACTTAGACGAACCATTCTTCCTAGCCAATGATGTGGCTCAGGTTTTCTATGTGAAGGACATGTCTACCAAACGTAGAAAAATAAAAAATAAGCAAAAGAATACATCAGACGATGAGCCAAAGAGCCACATAGTTCTTTTAGGAAAAAGAAACATCGTGGGAGTGGAGGACAAGACAGACATGTCAGAAGATTGTGATAAGTTTCATGAAATTCCGCCCTTCGCAGTGAAGGATGACCCAAGCATCATGTTAATGAACGAAGATGCTCCATGGATGCGGCAGAATCAGAAAGGTAAACACGCGAAGAAATGATGTGTAATAATTGTAACATTTTATGAATGAAGATGCTCCATGTGCCCATTTTTATAGTGTTGTCTACAAACCATCTTGAGTGTGTTAGTGCCGTTTTGTGGCTGGACCGGGATTAAAGGGGGGCCTTTAGTCCCGATTCGTACTTACCATTAAGATATGATCTCCAAACGCACATGGGCACATATTAGGGAGTGCCTCTATGACCAGTTTCTTCGAGATGCCGGAGGATTAGGCTCCGGCGGCATCTCCCTTAAACTGGTCGTAGTGGTGTCCCTGCTCTCGCACACCATCCTGCGGCTTGTAACTTCTCTAACTAGATCAATACGCCTAGGAGCTAATTAATTTCACATATTAGGGAGTGCCTCTATTACCAGTTTCTTGGAGATGCCAGAGGACTGGGCTCCAGTGGCATCTCCCTGAAACTGGTCGTAGTGGTGTCCCTGCTCTTGAAGACCATCTTGGAGATGCCTCAAACTGGCTGGAGGACTGGACTCACAAGGATGCATATTTATAGTACAAGTAGCTCGGCATAGTGTCGACACTCACGACATAATGTCGACACTCACCCTTATTATTAGTGCTGACTCGTGTTTTGTCTCGGTTGGTGTCTCCAACCATGACTAAAGGTTCAGCTTTTGTCCCGGTTGGCGACACCATCCGGGACAAGGTACAAGCCGCACGACATAATGTCAACACTCACCCCTATTATTAGTGCTGCCTGGACCAGTCTGCCGCAATCCCTTCAGTCGCGGTTGGTTTCTCCAATCGGTACTAAAGATGAACCCTCTATTTATAGGCATTTCCCTCTCTTTATAGGCATTTCCCTCTATTTATAGGCTTGTTCCTCTATTTATAGGCTGCTCGGTCCAGCCTGCTCGCCCTTTCCCTCTATTTATAGGGCGACCGTCATGGCCACCCACACATACACACATTCCTCGCCGCCTACTTTAGGATACCCATCCCGCATCCTGGTAGTCGACTCGTTCGCAACGATGGGGTACTAGGCTCCACCGGGCATGTCCAAGACTGGGCTCCGCCGGGCTGGCACTAGATGGTGCTACCTTTCGGGACGCGTAGCTTGGTGAGGAATTCGGGTGTCGTCTTCGACCCGGAGCTTCTTTGGTGGAGGTTGCCTGGTCCAGGAAGGGTACAACGTCATTTCAGGGAGGAGGATGAGCACGTCCGTCGCTATATGGCAGCGTTGGACACCAGGGTCAACGATACCTGGCAGATTCTTCGGGGATCTCACCCGAGCTATGCTCGTGTGATGGTTCCGTCTCTTTGGGTTTTCACCTCCCGCGGCTTAGGCACTAGGAGTCGTCGTCCAGTTTTATTGAGCAAGATGTATTAGTTTCAATACTACGGCATTTTGATTGCTGTAGGCAGGTAGAAAAAAATAGCATTTGATCACCTGAGAGAACTCACAAGAATACAACAACATCTTCATATTTAATCCCGGGACTAGGTAACACTCAAGACATTTATTAATAATGAAAACCAGGACTAAAGCCTCCCCCTTTATTCATAATCATGCCTAGTCCTATAGTATGCAGCTTCAGGGTCTTCTTCGTCATCGTCATCGTCACCTGCCACTCCGGGGATCCTCAGCACAGCCATGGCATATACCGGGGGCACCTGCGACTCCGGCCTCGGATTCATGGCGGGCGGTGGAGGGGTCTACTGGAAGACGATGCCACTACCGTCGGGTGGGTGAGGGGACTTCTTGTGGCTCTATGGCGGGTGGACTTGTGGGCACCGCACGCGAGGATGGTCTCCCCTGGTGATGTAGCGCATCACTCCAATGATAGTACGGTTTGCCCACCACAGACGGCGACCAGCTTCGTTGTGGTTCACCGGGGGAGGGCCATCACCCTCGTACCTGGCGAGCTCCCTTTCTCTTCGGTTAGCGAAGAAGGCATTCCAGGTGTCGTAGTTGTCGGGATCCCACTCGGGATCCATCCGCTGCTCTGGTGTGAGATCGTGGTAGAAGTGGTTCATGATGGCGCCTGGCGTGCGGAACCTTGAGGGACAGGAGGGACAGGAACCCCTCCAGTGCTCAGCATCCAGCCGGCTGGCGGCCGATAGCCCGACGGACAAGAGTAGCTAGAGGCGCACAGCGCCTGTGTCTCCTCGAGGGTCGGAATGGCCCAGTAGGCGCTGTCCATTGTTGTGAGAGAGAAAGGTGTGGATGTGTGGATAGCCATGGCGCGATCGCCCTAGATATAGAGGGAAAGGGCGGGAAAACTTGGCGGGAAGCGGTGGGAAATATCTTTAGTCCCGGTTGTAGTCGACTAAAAGCTGTGGTAAAAAGGAAAGGGCGGGAAAACTTGGCGGGAAGCGGTGGGAAATGGCGAGAAATATCTTTAGTCCCGTTTAGTAACTACAACCGGGACTAAATGGATATTATATTAAGATTCTTTATATTTTTCTGATAATAATAGACATATTATTTGTTTTATTTGGATTTTTACAATAGGAGATATGATTTTCCAAAGTTTTATATTTGATTTGAATTAAAAAAGAAAATTTACAAATGAAATAATTTATAAATGATGCAAACAGATTTATGGATATTATATTAAGATTCTTTATATTTTTCTGATAATAATAGACATATTATTTGTTTTATTTGGATTTTTACAATAGAAGATATGATTTTCCAAAGTTTTATATTTGATTTGAATTAAAAAAAGAAAATTTACAAATGAAATAATTTATAAATGATGCAAACAGATGTATGGATATTATATTAAGATTCTTTATATTTTTGTGATAATAATAGACTTATTATTTGTTTTATTTGGATTTTTATAATAGAAGGTATAATTTTCCAAAGTTTTATATTTTATTTTAATTAAAAAAGAAAATTTACAAATGAAATAATTTATAAATGATGCAAACAAATGTATGGATATTATATTAAGATTCTTTATATTTTTCTGATAATACTAGACATATTATTTGTTTTATTTGGATTTTTATAATAGAAGATATGATTTTCCAAAGTTTTATATTTGATTTGAATTAAAAAAAGAAAATTTATAAAAAATAAACTAGTCACGGGTCGTGGCTGGACCCGGGACTAGAGGGTGCTTGCGCACGCAAAAACGAAGCAGCCGAAAAAACACACTAGTCCCGGGCCGTGGCTTAACCCGCGACTAAAGGGGGGGTCTTTAGTTGCGGGTTAAGCCAAGGCCCGGGACTAGAGACCCTTTAGTCGCGGGCGGTGGCTTAGCTCGGGACTAAAGGTTCGTCCCTATATATTTCGCACGCCACCGCCCACGCCCAGCACTTGGCATTTCTCGACGAAGAAGAAGATGAAGCACAAGCGACGCATCGAAGACGCAGGGGAGGTGATGCCCGACCGCCGATTCCACTGCGTCGCCGCTCTTGTCTCCGGCCATGCGTGCTCCACCGCTCCTCCGTGCCACCGCTCCGCCATGTCGTGACGTGCCGTCGCTCCGCCGTGTCGTGCTGCCACGTGCCTCGCTGTGCCGCTGTGCCTCCGCCCCACAACGTCGCCGCCTCACCGTGCCGCTGTACGTGCTGCCGCCGGCGTCGGTGAGCTCGAGGGTGGTTATTTTCTTTTGTTTTAGTTATTAGTATTATTATTTTACCACAAATAATATTAGGGTTATTATAATTAGGATTATTGTTTTACCACAAATAATATTAGGGTTATTAATTAGGGTTATTGTTTTTTTTTGTTTTAGTTATTAGGATTATTGTTTTACCACAAATAATATTAGGGTTATTATTTTTTTTGTTTTAGATATTAAGATTATTGTTTTACCACAAATAATATTAGGTTTATTGTTTTTTTTGTTTTAGTTATAGATTATTGTTTTACCACAAATAATATTAGGGTTATTAATTAGGGTTATTGTTTTTTTTGTTTTAGTTATTAGGATTATTGTTTTACCACAAATAATATTAGGGTTATTAATTAGTGTTATTAGGGTTATTGTTTTCTTGTTTTAGTTATTAGGGTTATTATGTTATTTCTAACCTATTTAACTCTCTTTCTGTTATAGTTAATTAAGTCATGGATCCATTCGAAGATCCTGGTTGCATTGGTGAAGGTTTTCTTCAAGGCATGATAAGAGGTGAAATTCCTCTTAATATTACTACTAGTGAAGATATTTTGCTCGACGAAGAGATTTCCTCATATATGAATCCATCGGGTGATGGACTAGAGGAAAACCTGATGTACCAAGGGGAAGACCGGATGGACGAAGGGCAAACAAATAACAACAATAAGGATGGCCCCTCGATAGGATCCGACGAGGTACATATATATAAAGCCTCGTGTTACCTCTATTCATTAATTGATCTAGATATATCAATATATATATATATTAATCACACTCTGTTCTTCTTTTAGCCCACTGGATCGAAGCAATCGACAACTCAAACGGAACGAGGGCCGAACAAAAAGTTGGATGGTAATCAGAGGTTCACCATCGAAGAAATAGATGATGATGGTGAACCGATTGCTCCAGAGAAGCACCAGAGGATGTTTACAAATCAATGAGGGGTGCTTGTTAGGGAAAACCTGCCGATCACCATCCAAGAATGGAATAAGTCAAAGAAACCCGGTGAAGAATCCAACAGCTATGTCACCGATGATGCCAAAGATGACCTTTGGCAAAATCGCATAGCGCATTTCCTACTACCTCCAGAGTATGAAGAATTTGAGGCAGATGGTATTACCCCAAGGCCGAGCGGGCTTGAAAAAAGAGCAAAAGTCAAGGAGTGGGCCCTAAGCAAGATGGCCGAACTGTACCGGAACCACAAGAAAAGTGTATACGCGAAATATGTCGCGAAAAAGAAAACTCCAGACTTCAAAGGAGCAAACGAGAAGTTGAGAGAACAGTGGCCCGATTTTGTAACATACAAGCAATCTGATAAAGCAAAGGCAAAGTCGGCAAAAAATGCGTTAAATGCTGCCCAAAAGAAATACCATCATAAAATGGGGACAGGTGGCTACAAGAGTGTTGTCCCAAGGGGGAAAACTATGGAGAAGGACATGAGGGCTAGAGGCGTCACTCCTAGTACATATGGATGGCCCGAGAGGTCAAAGCACTGGTGGTACGGGCACGGGGGATCATTGGACACAGAAACAAGGAAGACATTATTTCATGAAAAATTCTAAAACCATCCGAAGACCTTGTTCAAGCAATGAACGATGCTAAATTGGGATTGTTCCATCCTGAGAGAGAGAACTACGAGCTTACACGCGCCCTAGGGAATCCTGAAAAGGGTGGACGGACACGAGGCAAAGGCGTCGGTGTCTCATGGAAGAAAGGGTTTCCTCAGTATGATGCCAGTTACAGAAGCTGTCATAGAAAGAAGGACCGGGAGGCAGACCGGATCACCAAGGTAGAGTAGGACCTAGCTGATCAGAGGAACCTCATGCAAGAAATTAGCCAAAGTACGTCGTCAACTCACCCGCGGGCTGATGATCCTGCATTGGATCTTAGCAAGTGGAGAAGCAGCGTGGCTTCCACGGAGGTATGGGCTGATGATCAAGCACTGCTGGATGATGCACCGGCTCCTCTCTACCCCATGAATGATGTCAGAGAGATGGCACAATGTGAGATACATCAGCCAATGAACAACCTGTCCTTCAAGGTGGCGATCGACACTGCTTTACCTTGTCTACCTGAAGCACTCCACCATTCACTTCTGATTCCACCTGGCTATGCTCGTGTCACGATGGATGACATAGTGGAGGATTTTGCGGACATATAGATTGAAATCGCTACGCCTGAAGGCCTTACGAAACTAGGAGATGTCAAGCGCAACATCATTCTATGGAAGAAGAAGTACATCAAGTTTCCAGGCTCGGCGCCAAGCCCACCGACTTCGAGGAATCCAAGTCCACCCTGCCCCAATGATCGTCAACCTCCAAGTCCATCCCGCATCGAATATCGTCAACCGCCAAGTCCACCCCAACCCGATTATCGTCAACCTCCAAGTCCACCCAGCCCCGCTGACGATCGCCGTAGCAGGAGTACATCAACTCGATCTCTGCCTCCGCCTCCATACAATAGTACTACCTCGTCGAAGAAACGAAAGGTCGACGCTCCCACGCGCCCCACATCGAAGAAAGGTCAAGTGGCGAAGATAGTCAACATCCCGCCGGCTCTTCCAAAGAGATCTTATGACAAGACCGATGAGGAAACTGTTGTGGATGTGGCTGCGCAAGTTAAGGCGCATTTCACACCTAAAAAGCCTGAGCCAAAGATGGTATATGATGAAAAAACCAACCATCCCAGATATCAATGAATCTGGAATCAGACTATGACCGGGAGATTATTAAGAAAGCAAAGAAGAAAAAAGCACAAGCGCAAAAAGCGGGAAGCAAGTTGCCCAGCTCGGACAACAGAAGAATCAATCGGTCCCCCCGCACAAAGTGATTTCAGACCTCGACAAGGCCTTCAGAGTTGAAATGGATAGGGACATGCAAATAATGGACCCCAGAGCCAGTACTAATGCTGCACTAATGGGCATCACTGTATCGGAGGCCAAAGCACTTGCCTACGAAGGAAATATGTCTCTTGGTCAATATTTAGGCTATGAAGGTACGCCAGTGGGTCAGATAGTACGGAAGTATGTCAAAGGGGAGGCTCTTGTCAGTAATGAGGAGCTCGCATGTCTATCCACACATATGCGACATCTGCACACATGGTACATTGTGCAAACAGAAAAAAGCATCAGAAAGATTGGTTTGTGGTGGATGTTATAAAGGAGCATGACTTCAAACCATACTCGATATAGGTTCAAATGACCAAACTGTTTCAGTTATACAACCAGCGTGACCTTGACAAATCTAGGTTGCTACCGTCTGTAAGTGATTTATTTCTATAATTAAGTTTGTAGCTCAGCTCGTTCATTGTATTTGATATATTATCCTAACTATATATCCTTTTGTATGATAGTATATTCAAAGAATGAAGATGCTTGAATGCAAAACAACTAGAAGATATGACGTTGGGTTCATTGACCCATATATCATTAATGAATATACGTTAAAGAATCACCCAAAGACGTGGTGGAAGACCTGTGCAGGTTCTTAACCGAGAATAATTTTGTTAAGGAAATACTATTTTCTTACAACTTCAAGTGAGTGTTTCTATCTTGTACGCATTTTATTTTTGCTTACTCGATGAGCTATGCATGTATGCTTATGTAAACATCCGCAGATTCCACTGGATCTTGTTAAACATTCAAGTTGACAAGTATCTAGTTGAAGTCCATGACTCATTAAGTTGGGACCAAGAGAAGTGGAGCGACATGAAAGAAATGCTTCATAAGTAATTTCAATCATTATCGCATTATATCGGCCTCTTTCGTTCATTTCCTGATATCAAGTAACTAATAACTTCTTTGTTCATTTTCTTTGCCGAGCAGGTGTTAGACACGATTCAGACAGAAAATACCAGGTCCATTCAAAGAGGAGCTAACTTATAAAATGGTGAAGAGTTTATAACAGCCATCGGAAACTCATTTATGTGGATACTACGTCTGCGAGTACATCCGCGAGTTGACCAGTGAACGGAAAGTAGATTCGCATTATATTTATGATTTGCAGGAGAAACTAGAGCCAGACCAACACATACGAGCAATTCAAGAGGAGTTGGCGGAATTTCTGATGAAGGAGGTCCTTGATGTACATGGAGAACATTATGCGGATGACGTGAAACTCGATATGCCTTAGTGATCTCCATGTAGTTGATATGATATATATATCATCAATGACCATGTAATTTCAAAACATTTCTTCCTTTTGATATGATTGATTATATGTATGCTTGCAAGGGGATCGATTAATTATATAGATGCATCAACGTGTACTGTGTATGTAGTAGCGTAGAATATGTGTACTGAAATATATGTTCAAAATTATAGTAAAATACAAAACGAAAAAGTAACGAAATGGCAAAAAAAAGGTAATACACAATCTCTGCCGCGGCAGAGAAACACACAATTCTCTGCCGCGCCAGGAAACCGTATAGTCCCGGGTGGTGTTACGAACCGGGATTAGAGGGTTTCCGACCCCCGCCTCGCTGAAACAGCCACGTAGTTGTTATCAGTCGCGGGCCGTAGCGAGCTGAGACTAGAGGGGGGCTCTAGTCCTGTTTTGGTAGTCCCGGGTCCAAAACCGGGACTAGAGCCAGTTGCGGCCCGCGACTGAAGGCCTGTTTTCCACCAGTACAGAGATGACACCTATTATTGAGTAGTACGCAGCAGTTCCGTTGATTTCTGAGAAACAACCAGGTTGCAAGTAAACATATAGTAAGAAAGGAAATGAAAAATAGGTTAACCTCCTGGTAGTGGAAATGCTTACAGAAAATGAATACATGGATTGGACTAGATTTCATAAAGTTTAGTATGAAGGAGTCATATTTTCTGTAATTTTTGGTAACAACGGTTTATAAATATTGCACAACAATACTGGAGAAAATTACATAATATGACAGTGCATCATTGACCCAAAGACGTCTCTATCCCAAGTTCATGTCAGGTTTGCATAAATGATCGTTTTGTCCGAAATACCTTGGAGACGATGGTTTCAAACAAAATCTGTATTGGCCTTTTCAAAAGAATTAGATCTCACTAAATCAAAAGGCTAGATACCTAAGCTTGTTATGCTACAATATCTACATGCATGGCCAAATTAAAACGACATTATACTCCTACCACAATATCTACATGCCAGTCGACAACAAAAATCGACGTATAGTAGCCATAAGTTATAGTCGTTGTGATTTTTGAAAAATGACTCAGCAACTACACAACGACTCAAAATCCACGGGTCATTGATTTGGTACAAATAAATCATATAGCTTTTCCTAAAAAATATCATATAGCTCTCATTACGGTGTAACTACAAAATTTTGTGAGAAGATTAGCCAAGTCTAGTTTAGGTTCCTGACAAATGACTATTGGTCACGTCTGTTTCATACCTATCCTACATAGACTGCCATGGATTAGAACATATGCGTTGCTGCATTTGGAATTTCATAAAAGGCATATGTATTCTCAACTATATCCAGCTTGTCAAGAACATTAACAGCTTCCAATAATTTATAAATTGCATTAATTGGAATAGAAAAAATAAAGAATAAAAATAATCAGAAGGCTTCCATGTTATGTATTCTCATGTATATGTATATTCCTGTTACCGGTAACTTGCATAAAGACCACATCTATGCACACAGCGCAATATGAAACTACGCACGCACGCACGCACACCCACGCACGCACGCACGCACACACACAGCACACGCACACACATGCATGCATGCACGCACACACACGCACACACGCACGCACACACACGTGAATAAAGGGGAAATACCTTCAAGATGCAAGACTTCTCCACTATGAGAAATATACGTATTAATTAAGAGAATCTCCCAAATGTGCAAGAAACTATAGAACAATCTTCTTTCGATAGGAAGTAAAAAAACAGAACCAATCACAGAAATATCAAGGATATTAATGATTCAAGTTGTTTCTAATTAGGCAAATATTGAACATGTCTACTTAGTTATGAAGGAGATATTCCTAGAACCATGTCACACAAGAATAAAAATAATAAATAAAAATATAGCCTACTCTAATATGTACATTTGTACATCTAAAAGTATAATAGGGGCATGTCAATACCCGGATTTTAAATCTCAGATGGCTCTTATGTCACACCTGGCAATACTAGGTTACCATTTTTGCGAGACATAAGAGAATTCATACCACAGTGCATCATCCATTACAAACCATAATAAAGGTCTTGCAAATAAAAAATCTCATGATACAATCTTAATACAATCAGCGCAGCGGAAATTAAACGTAGCGGAGCTTCATCTTCAGGGTCATAGGTAATGATGACGATGGGAGATGATCCTAGTTGTCATAGACTTCCTGCTGCACACCATCGTGGTAGTCCTCCTCATAGTCTAGCCATGAGAATAGCCAGGGACAAATCCATGAGTACTCTTTAAGTACTCGCAAACTATCACTAACAAGTAAAGTAGTTCGAGTAGAAGTCCTAAGCTCTAGGTTTATTTGAAAAAAGGCAGGTTTATTTCATACTGAGTTCAAAAGTAAAGAAAAACTAGTGTAATGTTCTACAACACCTAAGTTGGAACTTAGTTTTCATGTTCACAACCCTGCTGGGATCAAGTCAAAGTCATAGTTTATTTCACAAGTCATTTTGAAAACATCTGACGACGGAATAGTATGGCCACTCCAACTGTCCATGACCACGGACGCGGCTATTCGGATAGTTTGACACTCTGCAGAGGTGGTACACTTTCACCACAACATTCGATACATCCGTCAGGGATAATCCTGAATCATCATACTTAGTATGTGGATAATCAATCCTAACCTTTCAATTACACACCCTAGTATAGGCACCTCCGCTATGAGTTTGGCCTCCCAACCATGACCATCTATCATCTTGGATACTACATAGGTGGACAGTCATCACGAGGTAGCCTCAGCTCAACCTCTTTCGCAAGGGAACCCATACTAAGACATATAAACTTTTAGTTAAGCCCTACCCAATTCAGGTATTGTGGTTGTACGGTAAAATTGGAATGGTATCGCATCCGAACCCAACCATCAGTTTTTATAAAGGGTCAAGGCTCATGCCTCGACATTTTCATCATCAAATCATCTTGTGTTCATAACACATGTCAAAAGATTTCAATAGAATGAATCTTCATTCCAATGTTTTTATAATCATTTTCACCAAGTATTCCAATCTAAAGTGATCAACTTTTATGCTTAGTACTAGCCACTAAAGTTGAGGGTATTCACTAATGAGGGGTGCTAATCAGGTGTGACTATCCAAATCTAGTCTTATGCCTTTGGATGACATCTAGTTCTAACTACTTAGGCCTAGTTTTATGCTCCTTATGCTATATGTACTATTTTTCCAAAACTCACAAAGCACTAACTAAAAGTAAAGATCTTTGGTAAAAATAAAAGAATAAAGCTTGCAAGTAAAACTGGATTGGTATAATCAAGGTTGTATAACCAAAGCATTCCTAATGCATCTTGTATAGGTTATCTTGCAAGGATGGCTTGCATAGGTAGTATGCAAATTTCTAACTTGCATAGTTAAAAAAACTTGCAAGTGTTTAGCTTGCATAGGTAGCATGCAAAGTTCTAGCTTGCATAGTTAAGAAACTTGCAAGTGTTAGCTTCCCTTGAGTAGTGCAATGGTTCAAGTTTTCTTCTTCTTCTTCGTAGTACTCCTCCTCGTAGCCTTGGTCGATACTAGCATCTATAAATGAATACGAGGTACACGATCACCAAACAATACTTTACTACCTCTATTTGGGACACAAAGGTTCACACTATATGATCTAGCATCATCACAATCATCACATGAAATAAAGACCTAGTCCTTTTTATTTTATTTTAGGAAACTAATTTCTACTCATTGAAATTACTTAAGATTTAATATTCTCCAATTAAAATATGGTATCATGTTGACACATGTCATCACCACATATTCTAATTCTCGTGAATGTGAGTTAAAGTGGTGGTCTTATTGTATAAAGTTTAAAATTACTATTTTATATAATTAAAGTGACTAGAAATGCCTATAGATCATTCCTTTAGTACTAGTCCAAGATCACTGCATGCAAACTAGATATTTTTACATATTTAGAAAGATCTTGTCAAATGATTTTTGAGAGTTGGAATCAACTCAAAAGCATTTATGGTTGATTTTTGAAAAATGTTTGAATGTGGAAAAGACTCTGTCTTGTTATTTCTACTACAGGTGATCAGTAATTTCAAATGGTTTGAATCCAACGGGCTTGAATTGATATTTTCAATACCTTTCTAGCAAAATTAGAATCATGCAATTTGGTTCAGTACATCGCCTTGAATTGAATTTCAAAGTCACTAACTGAACTGGTTTTAATTAAAATGGAAAAAGATTATTTGAATCACTCGGCTAAGTGCGGGAACGATACTGGGCCGGCCCAACTGCTGACAGGGGGTCCCATGCGTCAGCGGCTCTATCTAACCGAAACGGTAAACTTCAATCTCAGCCCTACGATTAGACTAAGATCTACGATCGACGTTCGTTGTCTCCGTCACACAGCTTTAGCGAGACTGAACCCTAACAGCGACGGTGGGGGTATGCGGTGGCTCACCTGGGCTCCAACAAGGATCGGCAATGGGGGCGAACGACTTTGTCGACGATGGCGGTTTGAACGGTGGTCGTGGCGGCTCCTAGGTGGCTCCAATCGATGGTTCCTCTTCTCCTCTATAGCGGCGGACTCCGGCAAAATTTCGGAGGGCTGGTGCTCGCCTTGCTCTGGGGAGAGGTGTGGGAGGTTCTGAGAGGAGTGGGGAGTGAGATGGTGTGGTGAATTGAGGCGGAGGGGGCCTGTATTTATACACCGATGAGAGGGGCAGAGTGGCATAGGATGGCTCCTCCAGCGACGTCGTTGCAGTGAGATACGGGCTTGGCTGAGGGCGTAGGACGGTGCAGTGTTTCCTGATGGTCGTCGCACGCTTAATCGCTCAACATGGGGCGTTCGAGGATGGTCGGGAGCGGTCCGTGCTCTGTGCGGGAACGACGGTGTTCGAGATGATGTACAGGGGCCACTGGTTGCACGGCGGCGAACGGGCATGTCTGGGAGGTAGCTAGGGTCATGGCGAGTGCAGGTACAAATGTTGAGGGCGAGGCGCGGTGTGTGCGCGCGTGTCGGCTGCGGCGCTCTGGCGCGCTCTCAGCATGGCGAAGAGAACTAGGAGCGGCGTTTCTCGGGTGGTCCACGGCTTTCCTACGGTCGAGGGGTGGACAGGGAGTGGCGGTGGATGGTGGCCTGTCTCCTAAACATAACGGACCGGCAAGGATGGCTCGGGTGGTGCGACACTAGTCCAACAGTGAAGGGGGAGCTGCTTAAATGCAGTGTTGGGCACTGGGGGAGACCAGGGGAGTGAAAAGGGGACAAATGGTTGATCAATTACTGCTCACCACAGCAGAAGTTAGGCAAGGTTTATTCGTGTCTTCCAGGTGTTTGATGAAATGACCGCATGAATTCAAAGTTTGAATTTTTAGATGAATTTTAGTGAGTGATCTTGTCATAAGCTTGATAATCTATAGTTGCTAGGGTTTTCCAAGGGAAAGTGGTTTGGTTGGTCTTTGAGAAATGGCCATCTTAGTACCTATTAAGGATTCAATTTTTGAATGCCTCTCAAATGGATTTGAAAATAGTTTCTGTAAGTTTGTGAGTTTGCTTGGGTTCATTGTTACTTGGTCTAGCAAGGGGTGAAAATAATTGGATTTGTTTCTGATAGAAATCTTTTACTAGGAACACCCAAAGTGGTCTAGTGAACAAGTTTGGCTAAAATGACCATTTGCTTATATTTCTTATATTTGATTTTCTCTTCATTTGATTCTACTTGGAAATGATCTAGATGATATTGTTTTCATCTTTAAACCAATCCTTAACATTTATAGCAATCAAACTTGGCAAATGCAGTCATTCATGCATTAATCACACACACATACATTCATATTAATTTTAAGAATAAAAGTTTTTGTTGACCCTAAACTTGGGAGATTAGAACTTGATAATCTTGTTTAATATCTTTGGGACGTTACAAACCTTCCCTCCTTAAATAAAATCTCATCCCGAGAATTAAGAAAAGAAAACTAGGAACTAAAGAGATCTAGAAATCCAGTCATAGTGTAATGTTCTCGCTCCCAAGAAGCTTCTTCTTCAGTATGGTTACTCCACTAGATCTTGAGAAACTTGATACTCCAGGTTCTGGTGGTTCTGAAGGCTTCTTCCAAAATACGAATGGGTACTTCACGATAAGTTAGGTCCTTGTTGATCTCTATGGTTCTGTGATCAATATTCTTGAAAACTTCGGTCTTCTCCGGAATTTCTAGGCATTTGCGAAGCAACGAGATATGGAACACATCATGCACGGCTGACATCTCCTCTGGCAGTTCCAGTTCATATGATACTTCTCCTCGTCCATTCAAAATCTTGAAGGGTCCAATATATCTGGGGGCAAGCTTTCCTTTGAGTTGGAAACGATGCATTCCTTTCAAGGGTGATACTTTGAGATACACAAAACCTTCGATAGTGAACGCTAGATCTTGACGTCTCTTGTCGGCATAACTCTTCTACCTAGATTGGGTGGTCTTAAGGTGCTCATGGATCTTGTGAACTTTCTCTTCATCTTCTCTTAGGATGCCGGGTCCGAAAATGTGACTCTCTCCTACTTCTGACCAATTCAGTGGGGTACGACACTTCCTTCCATACATAAACTCAAATGGGGCCATTTGCAAACTGGCTTGGTAACTGTTGTTGTATGAGAATTCTGCAAAAGGCAGGCAGTCCTCCCATTTAGATCCATATTCCAACACATAAGCTCTCAACATATCCTCGAGTATCTGGTTTACTCGCTTCGTTTGTCCATCAGTCTGCTGGTGATAAGATGTGCTAAAATCCAGTTTGGTTCCTAATCCTTCTTGGACTTTCTTCCAAAATCTTGAGGTAAACTGGGTTCCTCGATCCAACACAGTGTTCTTGGGGATTCCATGCAAACTGACTATCCTAGCAATGTACAACTCTGCTAGCTTCGAGCTTTGGTAAGTGGTCTTGACTGGTGAGAAATGAGCTACTTTAGAAAGTCTATCCACTATGACCCAAATAGAGTCATTTCCCCTACTAGATGTAGGCAAACCGGTGATAAAATCAATTCCTACAGAATTCTATTTCCATTCCGGAATCTGCAAAGGTTGCAAAAGTCCTGCGGGTCTCTGATGTCCCGCTTTGACTCTCTAACAGATATCACATTTGGCTATGTAGCTTAAAATTTCTCACTTCATCTTATGCCACCAAAATTGCTCCTTCGAATTATGATACATCTTGGTTCCTCCAGGGTGGATAGAATAAAGAGTATCCTGGGCTTCCTGCAAAATAGCTTGTTTCAACTCTGAATCTGCTGGTACACAGATTCGTCCTTTATACCATAAAACTCCTTCTTCATCTTCCGTGAATCCGGGTACCTTCCCTATATCGATATGACGTTTGATTCCGTTGATACTAGAATTTCCTTTCTGCGCCTCCTTGACCTGACTGATCAAAGTGGATTGAAGTTCTATGCTAGCCAAAAATCCTTCAATAACTAGCTCCATTCTAAAATTTTCCATCTCCTCATGCAAACTTGGCTGGGCTTCTTTTATCATGGTGTTCAATCGGCACGGCAATCTGCTAAGAGCATCTGCTACCACATTGGCTTTATCGGGGTGATAGTGAATGTCAAGATCATAGTCCTTGATTAACTCTATCCATCTCCTTTGCCTCATATTTAGCTCATTCTAGGTGAAAATATACTTCAGACTTTTCTGATCCGAATAAATCTCACAGCGGTTACCCATAAGGTAATGCATCCATGTCTTCAAGGCTAAAACTATGGTTGCTAGTTCGAGGTCATGGGTAGGGTAATTCTGCTCGTGTTGCTTTAGTTGTCGGGACAGATAGGATATGACTTTGCCTTCTTGCATCAACACACATCCAAGACCAATCATGGATGCGTCACAATACACATCAAAAGGCTTCTTGATATCCGGCATAATTAAGATTGTGGCTGAAATCAATCTCTTCTTGAGCTCTTCAAAACTTGCTTCACATTTGTCCGACCATTAAAACTTCTTATATTTTTTCAACAACTAGGTCATGGGTCTTGTGATGCTCGAGAATCCTTCTACAAACTTGCGGTAATATCCCGCTAATCCGAGAAATGCGTGAAATTGGGTTTGAGTGGTTGGGGCTTTCCATTCTTAAACATCCTTAATCTTGGTGGGATCGACAGCAATTCCTCCTGCCGACACGATATGTCCTAGGAATACTACTTCCTTTAACCAGAACTCACATTTGCTAAACTTGGCATACAACTGATGCTCTCTAAGGGTTTCAAGGATGCTCCTCAGGTGTAGCTCATGGTCTTCTTCTGATTTGGAATAGATCAGAATATCGTCGATAAAAACAACGACAAACTTATCCAGGAAGTTCATAAAAATCCTATTCATGAGGTTCATGAAATAAGCGGGGGCATTGGTTAATCCAAAAGACATGACAGTGTACTCATACAATCCATATCTGGTGGTGAAGGCAGTCTTTGGAATATCCGTTGCGCGAATCTTGAGTTGATGATAACCAGTTCTAAGATCAATCTTAGAAAACACTTTGGCACCGGTCAACTGGTCAAACAGATATTCTATTTTCGGCGTGGGTACTTGTTCTTAATGGTGACATCATTCAGCTTCTGATAATCCGTGCACAAACGGTTACCTCCATCTTTCTTATCCACAAACAAAATAGGTGATCTCCATGGCGACGCACTTGGTTGAATCAAACCTATCTCCAGCATAGAATCTAGTTGCTTCTTTAGCTCCACTATTTCAGACGGGTTCATACTATAAGGTCTCTGAGCTATGGGTCCAGTTCCAGGGATTAGTTCAATGATAAACTCGATACCCCGATCTGGGGGCATACCGGGCAATTCATCTGGGAATACATCGGGGTATTCATAGACTACTCTGACTTGGTCAATGGTTGGTTGGGCTATACTCTTGTTGCACTTGAATTGACGGGTCAAAGTCTCAGATACATGCTCTACTGATACTCCCAATTGTACTAGTCGTGGTTATGGCTTTCTTGGCACAGTCGATTAATCCTTTATGTTTCGACATCCAATCCATTCCTAGTACTACTTCCAAACCTTTGGTTCCAAGTACTATTAGATTAGCATAAAAATCTATTCCATGGATTCTGATAGGTACGGCCTTGCAAATTTGTCTAGCTTTGGTGGTTGAACCAGGTATTTGAACTATCATAACATGCTTCAATTTTGTTGGTTGAATCTTACTAGTGCATGCAAATTCTTATGTAACAAACGAGTGCGATGCTCTAGAATCAAACAACACTCTTGCAAGTACTGAGTTAACAGAAAACATACCCAACACAACATCTAGTGCTTCCTGAGCTTCTTCATCATTCATGTGAAACAGACGGCCGCTACGGTTGAGTGAGTTCCCTGGGGAAAATCTCCTTCCAGGATGAACACGGCGTTGCTAGTGAGCTGGTGCATTCACATTGCTGGCTGCTGCAAGCTTCTTGGGGCACTCATTGGAGTAGTGACCCTTGACTCTGTCGTGGTATTGCCGACGAGTACGCCATGGAGGGGTCCTCACAGTGCGTGTTTAGAGACGTGGGTGAAGGCGGACGGTTGACGGGTACGAGGTAACAAATCTTACCCAGGTTTAGATCCCACCACGGTGGCGGAATCCTACTCCTGCTATAAATCACTATAAGGGCAATACGCCGAGTTACAGGGATTGGTTCGCTGTGCGAGGTGACTAGAAAGTCTAAGTTCTCGTTGCCATAAAGTCTCCCATAGGCCCGACTTATATAGTCTCCAGGTCCTAGGGTTACAGGGATAAGTCCTAGCCAGACAGGTTACAAAGTACTATACTGACTATGACTAGTCTAGATTGTCTTGTACTCCAAGGCTCCGGGTACGTCGGTGACTCCAACCGTAGCCTTCCTTTATCCGGCATGGGCCTCCCTTCTAGATCCATCTAACTGGGCCACCCAGCAGGCCATGGGCCATGCTACCAACTGTGGGCCACCCGGGTTATCCGGATAGGAGACATGCTATGATGATACCCATATAGCATATCCCTAACAGTAGCCCCCGGAGAACTCCGAGATCTTGCGCCGTCTTGCCTCTTCATGTGTAATGCTCCTTCTAGATGGATGTCGGCAAATCTTCAAGCAATATCTTGTAGTCCTCCCAAAGAACCCTGGAAGGTTTTCTCCATCTTCAACTTGTAAGTCGGAGAAATATTGAATCTTCCATCGTACTCTTCCGTAGCCGGACTGGATCCGTCCATGCCGGAATCTTCTGATGTGACGGCTCATCTGCCTATGTCAGCTAGGACGACGTAGATGTAGGTCAGCGATGCCTCGTAACTCACACATGCAGAGAAAGCAATCATGTCTGATTTTCCCGCGCGAGCGATACGAACCGTTGGCGGCGATGGTTGGGGACGTGGCGAAATTTCCACGCACGTTCGCCAACACGTTGTCTACGCGGCAACCGTCCGATTAAGCTGCACGAATCTTGATGTTGGAGATGATAAATAGTAACTGCGGTGGAACTTTTTACTTTTCACCTCATTCTCTCCTCGCATCATCTTCTCCCTCCAGCGCGTGCCCCCTCGAGCTCTCCCCGCAAACTCGCGAAAAACCCTAGCCCCAATTTTCGCCAGTCACCTCCAAACTCACTCCATGGCCAGCAGCAGCACTACCCCTTCCATGGCGGCATCGAGTGAAGCCGGCGAGCTCCATCGTCGTGCCCCCAAAAGGCCTGGTCATACCCGTCTCGGCGGTGGTTGAGTCCACCGGAGGCAACCATAATCCAGCAGCGCTGGAGCCACTGGCGGAGGAGCTTGACTCTCACAAGGGCGATTGGCGCGGATCGGATATCACGGACCGCGACATCAAGGAGCTGATCGCCGAGGGCTACCTCCCTGCGATGGAGGGGCTCGCCTGGCGGGCGGCGCCAGCCGGCGAGGTGACACCTTCTCCCCAAGCCGGAGAAAAAGTGTACCTCAAAGCCCAACTGGTACGCGGTGTCTCCCTGCCAATCTCCAACTTCTTCCTTTCTATCTGAAACAACTATAAAGTCCAGCCCGAGAACCTCTCTCCCAATAGCATCCTAGCGCTCAGCAATTACGCGGCGCTTTACGAGGGTTACCTAGGGATTAAGCCTAGGCTAGATCTCTTCGTGTATTTCTTCACCTTCAAGCGTGAAGCCGGAGCCAGTAAGGACGAACTTAGGAATTGCGGCACCATAAGATTCAAGATCCGTCCTGGCTGGCGGTTCCCCGACATCGTGGGCCACGAGTCCTGCAAAAACTGGCAACGTACTTACTTCTACGACCCAGATATCCCTCTGGCTGGCCAAGAAGTAACGTACCCGGACTTCATAGATGGAGCCGCCGCCAAAACTTCAACATGGAGATCCCAGGCCTCCCTTCCCTCTGACATCAACGCTTCCCGTGCCATCAGGCGGATAGAGTGGTTTGTAGAGACGGGTTTGACCAGGCGAATCCAACCTCTATAGCGCCACGCGAAGCTCATGCACGAGTATACCATCGATAGAAGGGATAGCCTCCGCATCTCCGTGGACAATTTCTCGAGTGACTCCGTCAAGCTCCGCCTTAAGTACATCGTCAAGGTGAAGGACAAGAAGCGTGGCTTCACCATCACCTACGAAATGTTCGTAGATGGCAAGTGCCCAAAGGTAGTTATTATTTTTCGCGTATGACATATACTACAGTTCTTCCGTCTAGCAATTGTCATCTCATCTAACACGGTGACTTCTCACTTAACAGCTTAGCGATCTAGAGGAGGACAGCATGGCTGCCCAAATCTACGATCCAAAGATGAAGGAAGTCACGGTCGTGTACGACGATGATGCTCCATTGGCGCTAAAGCGGAAGAGCTCCACCTCTGACGCTGCCGACGGAGGCAAGAAGAAGAAGACAGAGGGTGGATCCTCCAAAATGACTACCGCCACCCTGGAGGCAGAGAAAAGAAAGATTACCGGGATCCACTTTTCCAAAGCACCCCCACTTGTGTAAGCTTCCTTTCCTCTGACATTGTCTATTCATCTGTCTTGTTCCTGCACTTACGCATTTTGCACGTTTCAGGAAGAAAGCCACGGCCAGCTTGAAGAAGACCTCAAAATCATTGGGGGCTTCTAGAACCATTAAGGACATGCTGCATCGCGACGCATCTCCCGCCATCTCCCCTGCCACTCCCTCCGTCAAGCCTTCGTCTACCCCGACAAGCTCACAAGCTAAGGAGGCATCTGGCCCTTCTGCCATGGAAGTGGACTCAGGTGCCTCTACCGAGGTTGCTATTGTCGGCGAGAAGGCGACGCAGGAGAGTGCCGCCCACCAAATGGCTGAAGCTCCGGCTAAGGATGACATCGGTGGCAGTAAGGCGGTGGTGGCAGCTGGTACTTCTGTCGTAGGCGGCGCCCCCGCACCCAAGAAAACTATAGAGTATCCAAAGATTGTCTACCCGGTACTTACGTCAGATAGCACTACTTTGGCTCCTGGTGCAGCGCCGACATCCCCGACGTGCGGTCTAGAGGAGCTCCTCCGCCAAGCAGAGATCTTGCAAGGAAACAGCGTGTCCTTTGGCAAGCTTCTGGACGAGAGCGCTACAAACCTCAAGATCATTGCACTTCTAAGTTTTATTTGCCTTTTGCATTTCATATGAGCATCCCACTATATCCCCCGAGGATGTAGACGGAAAACCATAGGTCTTTGCATCTATATGCTCTAAGAGTGACTAAGTTAGAAAACCTCTCACTGTAGCCCCCAAGCATATAGGTGGAATGAATAATTCCGACTAGATGCTTTAAGAGTAGCATACGCAGTGTATATAAATTTCAATATTGTATCCCCCAAGCATCTAGTTGTAACTGAATTAGTTCCGACTAGATGCTTAAATAAAAGCTAAGCATATATCCGAGTTAAAAACTTTATACGGTAGCCCCCAAGTAACCTATCTATCTCTTTGCCAATGGTGCGTCTCTTCTCATCTCCAAAGCGTCGTAGATGTTGCTTCAGTGGTTTGCATTTTGGATCAATGTTTAAGCTGTGCTCGGAAAGTTCCCTAGGTACACCTTTCATGTCGGTAGGTTGCCAGGCAAAGATGTCCCTATTCTCACAGAGGAACTCGACGAGTGCGCTTTCCTATTTGATATCCAGGTTCGTCCCAATGGCGGTGACCTTGGAGGCATCACCTACCACAAGTTCCACCGGCTTGGTCTCGATGGCGTTGAATGCAGGAGCGGAGTCGGAGATCTGCTTCTTCGACGCGGGCATCTCTAAGTCATCGACCTTGCTCTGGATCTCTTTGAATTCTTCGTTGTAGAGGACAGCTTTCGCAAAGGCTGCGTCGTTAATCTCGCAGTCCCTTGCCTTGGTAAAGCTTCCGGATACGGTGATGACACCGTTTGGTCTAGGTATCTTGAGTTTGTTGTAGACAAAGCATGGCTTGGCCATGAACGTCTGGAATATGTTGCGGACGAATATGACGTGGTACACGCTCTTGAAGGGGACCACCTCAAAGGTCATGCGCTCTTGGCGGTAATTATTAACATCGCCAAATGCAACTGAAGTGTAATGCACCCAAGGGACCGAGCCTCCCGACCAAGAACTACGCCGTGGAAGATGGTGTTGGTCCGTCTTAGGTTTGCCTCCATCAAGTTCATCTTCTGCAGTGTATCCAGGTACATGATGCTGATGCTGCTTCCACTATCCACCATACACTTGGTGAACTCCACACCGTCAATCAAAGGGTTGATGACCATGGCGTATTGGTTCTCCGTAGGGATAAGGTCTGGGTGGTCCATTCTATCCCAAGTAATTGGAACCTCCGACCAGCGCAGGTACTGGGGAACTGGGGGCAGAGTCGCCATCAGGATCCTTAGGGAGGTCTTCTGTTGTCGGACGGTGGGGGTGCCAAGGAAAGTGTGGTAGACTGGTTCCTTCTTCACGAAGGGGTTCTTTCCCTTGTCGTCTCTCTTGGCGGCGTGCTTGGGGTCAACGTCCTCGTCCATGTCACTTGAATCCTTGGACTCTTCCTCCTTCTTCTTCCCCTTGCCCTTGCCTCGTGGTCTGTTCTTCCGACTTTGCTTGTAGCCGGACTCCGGGTCTTCCTTGAGGTCGTTGACGAACTTGCAGTGTCGATTGGTATGGGTGGCCTTACCGTTGACATCGAGGTGTATGAGGCACGGCATATCGCGGTACTCCTCGTAGGTTTGGGGAACGCGGAGCGGCGCCGAGGTAGTTTCACTTCCTCGTTGCTGCCCACGACCAGCTCTCCTTCCTCGGCCACGTTGTGCGCCATCACCTCATCCTGCAAAAGTCATAGCGACCATGTCGGTAGATTGCTTTTATTCTGGAGAGGTTTTCTTCTTTGTACTGTTGTTCCTCCGAGCTTGAGTTGGAACGGCCATTGCCGGCAAGGAGCCGCGAGCATCGTCGTCGGCAGCTGTGAACTCACTAGCCAACTGAATCATCTGGTTCAAGTCAAGCTAGTGATTGTCCTGTAAGCGCTTCAACTTATGTCGGAGCAACGTGCCCCTTTCCAACCCATCGATGAAGGCGGCCATGGAGGTCTGAGCGTGCACCCCTGCGCAGGAATTCTTCATGTCCAGCCAACAGGAGAGGTAGGCGCGAGATTTCTCGTCTTTCTCTTGCATGCACCGCTGTAGATCGCCAACAGTGCAGGGATGCTTGTACGTACCGTCAAAGTTCTTGGTGAACGCTTCTTGCATGTCCAACCAATTTCAGATGGATTTCTCCGGCAAGTCATCGATCCATTGATGGGTCGTGCCCGCCAACATTAACGGGAGGTACTTGACGACGATGTTGGGGTTGCCTCCGGCAATCTCCACTACGTTGCCGTAGTCCTGCAACCATGTGGCTGGCTTGGCGGTACCGTCATAGGGTTTGATGGTCTTATCAATCTGGAAACCTTTGGTGTAAGTTGCGGACCGTATTGCAGGTCCAAAGCAACGTGGTCCTAGGTATGGTCCTTCCCGGGCCTCGTGGATCTAATCGATCCGCGAACGTGCATCGTATGGCTCCGGGTTCCTCTTCTTCTTGTCAACAGGGGATGGGATGCGTGAACGACGAGGGCCTCCTCCACCATGGTGACTACTAGGTGGTGACGGAGGCGAAGGTGGCGGTGGGTTAGCCTTCTTGTTGTTACCCTCCTGCGATGCCTCCCGCCTGTCACGGTTGCTTGTCGGACGTGGAGGGTCAGGACGTGACCTGCTCATGTGTCCTTGGTTGCGCTCTCCATCATGACGGGTCTGCTCCGCATTGTCACGGATGACGATGCCGCACTGCTTTGGCGGGGGCATATCCGTACGATGGTGACCCTTGGGGTGTTCGCAATGTCGGGGGGGTCGGGGCGGTGGTGAGGGGCGACGAGGTCAGTCCTTTTCTCCGTGGTCGGAGGATATGGGGATAGCATCCTTCCTGTTGCGCGCATCCCTCCGTCTTCATTCTGATGAACCCGTCTGGGACCCGACATCAAGAGGAGATTTGTCCCTTGGCGGCTTATACTGGCTAGACTGGCAAAGCGCTGGGTCGGACTCAAGCCTCTGAGAGGTGGACTTTTCCTGATGCTTCACCACCTTGGCCACCAGGTCATAGACCTGTTCCACTGCCTCGGGCGATCTATCATGTTCCAGAAGGGTCTTGGCAACGGCGTGGTTAAGGAGAGGGGTGGGCATCACTTGTTTTCCTTCACTGTCAATGTATGACTTGGCCTATGCCAGCTTCGAGGGACCCCATCCTAGGTTTCTCCGTACACCAGGATCATTGATGACGCGAGCCGGAGCTTTCTTGGCCTTCTGTTGTGGCAGCAGAGTCTTGTACTCGGCCTCCATTGCTCTAGCTTTCTCTATGGACTTCTGCGTGTTGACCAGATCTTGATCTAGCTTATCGCCTTGCTCCGTGATGGCCTGCGCTTCCTCCAGCAGCTGCTGGCGCTTCTCGTCAAGCTGAGTCACGTTCCGGATATGAGCTACGGTCAGTGGCTCGACGAGGAGATTGCCGTACATCACTCTATCAGCTGGAGTGACTTGGGCTGCTGCAGACGTAGATGCCGAAGGAGGCAAGTTTGCGGTGTTGTTGTTGCTCGGGCCGGTGCCGAGTTCCTGCGGCTGTTGCACTGGGTCAGGCGGAGGAGGCATGACGTTTGCGCGATCATCGTCAGCAGCAATAAGTGGCCCCTTCCCCTTTTCCAGTGTTGTAGGTGGAGCTCGTCCGGGTTGATCTTCATCCATCGCCGTCCCAATGGTGACGAACACCTCTCGAGACGTGACCGTGTTGTTGGCTTGCTCGTCGCTCGTGTACTCCTCCTCCATCTCCTGCATGGCAGAGTCTAGTTCCTCTAGACTGAAATCTATCTCCTCTGAATCTGCACTGAAGTCAGCATAAAGCGCGTCAATAACAGAGTCGGAGGGTGCCAGGACTTCCTCGATGACGGGCGGTGGAGGTGCAATAGCAGCAACGATGACTGGAGGTGGCAGCGCAGTAGCGACGATGGCGGCCAGAGGCAGTGGTGGCGGTGGCTGAATCGGAGGGGCTCCGTCAATGAGCACAAGCGATATCTGAGCTGCCGCTTCAGCCTCCGCATAGTTGTTGACGGTGTTCACCATGCCTTTGAAGGTAAGGCGGCCTGATGCCTGCTGCCATCTTAGAGAATGTCGGAGAAGCATGCCATGGTCCAGTCCTTCCACAAACTGATACATAGAATCATCATTGGGGTAGTGGGCCAGATTGGCTTGTATACGGAGCCACCTGGCCAGGTAATCGCGGGGGTTTTCGCCCTCTCTCTAAATGCAACGCGCCAAATCAAAGATGGTAACCACACCGATGAACTTGGATCTCTGATGTCCAGACGCACGGGCAAAGCCGACGGACTTACAACGATCTTCCACCTTTATATCCTGCACAGGGGCGGTTTGGGTGGGCCTTGAAATTTTCCGATCTTTGCCAGAAAACTCTGAAGAGAGATCCGACATCGATCCTTCCGCGAACATATCCTGCCCGTAGGCGGTCCGTGCGGGCCTTGATGCTCCTCCGACTCCCAGGGAACTAGTGGCCGAGTCGGTTTCGCCAATGAAGAGGTGGATGTCTCTGGTAGGAACGATCGAACACCGCGTAGGGTTCATCTTCGCCAAGATCCAGAACTCGTCGGGAGGGATGATCGGAACGTTGCCGGAGAAGATAACGCGACCGATGGCCACGGTTTCGCCGATTCCCGCGAAGATCTTGGTTGTCGCCCGCTAAAGAGCCTGAAGCGCCTCTTGCCCCACTTTGGGCGCCAAGTGTCATGGTATTGCCGACGAGTACGTGATGGAGGGGGTCCTCACAGTGCATGTTTAGAGACGTGGGGGAAGGCGGACGGTTGACGGGTACGAGGTAACACAGCTTACCCAGGTTCAGATCCCACGACGGTGACATAATCCTACTCCTGCTATAAATCACTATAAGGGCAATACGCCGAGTTACGGGGATTGGTTCGCTGTGCGAGGTGACTAGAAAGTCTAAGTTATCATTGCCCTAAACGCTCCCATAGGCCCAACTTATATAGTCGCTAGGTCCTAGGGTTACAGGGAAAAGTCCTAGCCGAATAGGTTATAGAGTCCTATACTGACTATGACTAGTCTAGCTTGTCTTGTACTCCAAGGCTCCGGGTACGTCGGTGACTTCAACCGTAGCTTTCCTTTATCCGGCATGGGCCTCCCTTCTGGATCCATCTAACTGGGCCGCCCAGCAGGCCATGGGCCATGCTACCAACTATGGGCCACCCGGGTTATCCGGATAGGAGACATGCTATGAGGATACCCATATAGCATATCCCCAACATACTCCGCATTCAAAACAAGTAATCAGAGACTTGTCTTTCCCTGCAACAGGCACGACATTTCTTCCAGTCCTTGGGGCAGTATTGTTGTTGTTGGTGTTATTGTTGTTGTTGGACTTGGGCGGTGCACGGTTGAAATTGTTGGAGTTGTCGGGGTTGTTGTTATGGTTTCCTCCGAGCCTTGGGTTTCCTCCTCCATGGTTGGGATAGTTCAGACGGGACATAGGGGTCTATTGTTTCTCGAGGAATATCCTGCAAACGGGTTGTGATACTTAGGGGTATGGTGGTATCCTGGTTGATGCATCATTCGACGCTTGCGATTCTCATTGGCTTGGTTGATCTTGCCTTCCATATGGATTGCAGAATCCACTAAGGCTTCAAGGTCAGTGAAGGGAATGTTGACCAGCATTGTCTGCATCTCATCATGCAGACCATTCAAGAATCTCTCCTTCTTCTTCACTTCAGTACCAATATCATCAGGGGCATACCTAGACAGAGACAGAAATTTCTCACGGTACTCTACCACAGTCATCCTTCCCTGCTTCAGCTCCTTGAATTCATCCCTCATCTGCAGAATCAAACCTGATGGCACATGGGTTCGGCTGAACTTGAGTTTGAATTCATCCCAAGCCATCATTTGTCATCCATTCATCATACGGATGTTATTCCACCAAGCTCTTCCATCACCTGCCAGATAATGGGTGGCAAACAGTACTTTATCGTTGGCCTCCACTCATGCGACTTATAAGTTGTTCTCCATGGTCTGCAGCCAGTCATCAGCATCTAATGGCTCTTCAGACTTACTAAATATGGGGGGATTGGTGTTTTGAAAGTTCTTGAGCTTGGATCCATGGTTGTCCTTGTTTCCATGGCCTTGATTATTATGGGCCATCTGAGCTATCTGTTGAAGGGTTGCTAAATTATCTTGACGTTCAGCTCTTTCAGCTTCATGGTCAGCCACCAACATTTGTAGGATTTGCAGCATTGGGTCCTAAGATGAACTGCTCCCTCCGAGATTTTCGCGAGTCATCTCAAGATTGATATAGATAGTGAGACAAGAGGGAAATTTCTAAGGTTCATGTATTTGTTTTTGAAAAGCTATTAAACTTTGAGTTTGACTCTTGTTTTGCCAACTACCAACTTTCTTTTCATTCATTCATTCATAGCACCCAATACAAACACACACCACACTAGGGTAACAGATGGTTTTAGGAACCATTCCGTGAAGCTACGATATAGTGGGACCGAATAGAACTCACACCTACGATACTGCTCAAGTGCTACTACTCATAAGAACCGGTGGCTTCTTCATCATCAATGAAGTCGTGATCCTCATTATCAATGTGGAACTCCTGGTCCATGTCCTCCAAGTAGTCATCATCATCACTGAGGTATAAGTAGGGATCTCCATGGATATCTTCCCCTTCATTATCCCTCTCCTCAAGCTGCATGTCCTGCTCATGGATGGTCTCCTCCAAAGATGACACCTTGTGATGAAGGCGGGCAATGATGTGATCCTTCTTGTCACGTAGACGACAAAGTGACTTGCGCTCCTTCAAAAGGATGGCGAGTGTCTGGTCCTTCCTGACTACAATGGCATGGTTGTGGTTGGCGTAGGCGCGGGCGTTGTCCAACTCCTTCTGCCTATCATACAGCATGAAGTCGAGATGATCCACCTGATTCTTCAACTCTGGATGGCCTGGCACCTCCAATGGCTGTCCCATAGAATCACGCCTTGCGTAGTAAGAAAAGCGAGTGCCATTGATCTGTTTGATGTTTTGTCCACACAGACGGGCAAGAGGCTCCTGCATAGCCCTAGCGAGTCCGTCTAGCCAGTTGTTCTCCCTCAAGCTGAATTGGATCTTCTCTGAGGTGGGTGCCTCCATCTTGCCTCTGAGCTTTGCAACTATCAGCCACTGTAGTTCTCCTCCTTGCTGATCATTGAGTTGTGCCCCAGAGAACTCGGGGTGCGGGCGCTCAATAAGTTCCGAGAGTTGGCTTAAATCTCGCTCGAAGATGAGTTCTCCTCCGTTGCCCAACTGGTAGAACTTGCTATAATTGACTTCCATCTATAAGGATGTTGGATGAGTAGGTTAGTGGGGTGATCAAGTGTGTTAAATTTTATGTAGGATTGCAAGAATTTTTTATGAACATGAATTTTCTTGAAACAATCTCAGTGATAAGAATGGAAATAGGTTTTCATAAATACTCACTTCTTTTGTTTTGAAACTAAGTTTTTGATTCAAGCGTCCATTCTAACCAGGGTATCCTATGGTCAAGATGGCTCTGATACCAACTTGTCAACACCGGGATTTTTAATCCTAGATGCCTGTTATGCCATACCTCGCAATCGCAAGATTACCATTTTTGCAAGGCATAACAGAATTGATACCACAGTACATCATCCATTACAAACCATAATAAAGGTCTTACAAATAAATGATCTCATGATCTAGTCTTAATACAATCAACGCAGCGGAAATTAAATGTAGCGGGGCTTCATCTTCAGGGTCACAGGCAATGCTGACGATGGGAGATGATCCTAGTTGGCATAGCCTTCCTGATGTCCATCATCCTGGTAGTCCTCCTCATAGTCTGGCCATGGTAATAGCCAGGGACAAAGCCATGAGTACTCTTTAAGTACTCGCAAACGTAAAGTAGTTCGAGTAGGAATGCTAAGCTCTAGGTTTATTTGCAAAAAGCCAGGTTTATTTCATACTTAGTTCATAAGTAAAGAAAAACTAGTGTAATGTTCTACAACACCTAAGTGGGAACTTAGTTTTCATGTTCACAACCCTGTTGGGGTCAAGTCATAGTTCATTTCACAAGTCATTTTGAAAACATCTGACGATGGAACAGTATGGCCACTCCAACTGTCCATGACCGCAGACACGGATATTCGAATAGTTTAACACTCTTCAGAGGTGGTACACTTTCACTACAACATTCGATACATCCGTCAGGGATAACCCTGAATCATCATACTTAGTATGTGGATAATCAATCCTAACATTTCAATTACACACCCTAGTATAGGCACCTCCCCTATGAGTTTGGCCTCCCAACCATGACCATATGTCATCTTGGGTACTGCATAGGTGGACAGACATCATGAGGTAGCCTCAGCTCAACTAATTCCGCAAGGGAACTATCATCGGATTGTCGACAAGTACGCCATAGGGGGTCCTAGTGGCATTGGAAGGATGGGGTGTGAGACGTCGGATGTTCCAGGAGCGGTGAGCACAAGTTTACCCAGGTTCAGATCTGACTGCAGCGATCGGATCCTACTCCTGCTAGCAACCCAGTAATATATCGGCATAAGCCGGATGTTACAACGGATTACAGGAGAGGTTCGCCTGTGCGAGTTGATTGTGGTGTTACGATTGATTGGTTGCGCTAAAGGCTCCCATAGGGCCGGTTTATATAGTTTCCGGGGCCTAGGGTTATAGGACAGACCTATTCGGCTACATTACAGAGTCGGTAATCTAGATACAGCTTGGACTACAAGTAATACTACAGGCCTAAGTCGGCAACTCTTCTGGGCCTTGTCGTAGCCGGAACTGGCTCCTCCTCTTTCTCTGACTGGGGCGCCCGTGAAGCAAAGCTCTAACCCGTTGGTGGGCCACCCTGGTCAGCGAGTCCTGTGGGTATACCCGGAAATTATATCCGCAACAGTAGCCTCCGGAAGTCTCCAAGATCCAAAGTCGGATAAATCGTCTAGCTTGATGGTTTCTTCGTCTTGAGAATCTTGAAGGGTTCCCAAAAACTTCATTCAGTAATGTAGGATTCCGAGTCAATGGAGTAGGATATGTTTTGCTCTGACCTTAGTCTTTTCCTTGCTCAGTTTGAAACATAAGCCGGATTTTTCAGCGACGTGCGGACTGAAAACTTTTTAGACCAGGTCCTGTCACTGACAGGAGTCCTATTAGCACGACCGTTGGTGGGTCTGTTCCTTACGAAACAGAACACCGTTTCAATGCCTGCATGAAAATCGATGGGGTGGAAGAGTCGCGAGGAAGCTAACTCCCCCTCTCCTATACGCGTGGCGCTAATCGCGCGTGTTATCGCACAAATCTTGACACAGAGACGAATAAAAGAGGGGATAAAACCCTTTCTCTCAGATTCATCTCTCCGTCGATTCATTCATTGCCTCCTCGTACTCCTCGAGCGCTCCGCACCCATTCCTATCTACACATCTCAAAAAATCTCTCTCCCCCACGAGTCCTTTTTTCTCCAAGATCAATGGTGTCTGCCTCGACCTCAGGAGCGACGGTGGGTTCGTCGGCGGCGGATGAAAGGAAGATGCGGGGCCTATGGATCCCTAGTGCCATGGATGACGCCGAGCTCCAGTTCATGGAGAACGAAGGACTCATCGTCGCTTGGGCGTGGCAGAGCACCTCAGGGCATGTTGTTCCTGCCCCGCGTGACGGCGAGCGGGTGCTGTTCGGCACGCACATCGACCGTGGCCTCAGCTTGCCACTGTCGTACTTCTTCCTCGAGGTCCTCAATCATTACGGTGTGCAACTCCATAACCTTCCTCCCAACTCCCTGCTTTAGCTTAGTACTCATGCAGCTTTATGCGAGGGGTTTCTTGGCATTAGGCCAAGTCTCACCCTTTTCCGGTACTACTATGGTACTCGGAAGAATTCCATTAGCACCGGTGTGCCTTACACCAGCAGCACCCTTAGCTTAGTCCTTAGGAGAAACCGAGTCTATCCTAGGATTAATGCTAGTGAATCCGTCAAACGCTGGGCTAGAACCTTCTTCTATCACAAGGATATTCTGGCTCCTAGAAAGGCGGAAGGTCTTCCGGCGTTCAACGACGGCGCCGCTTCCCACCAGAATTCATGGGACGCGGAGGCGCTGGAGCTGTCAGATATCTTGATCCTCGCCAAAAGGCAGATTGAATTTCTGATTAAGCATGAGGGCCTCCGTGGATCTGACTTGATCCACTGCTGGTTGGAGCGCCAGATTCAGCCTCTCCAGCACCATGGAGATCGCCTCTTGCACCAGACCACGAGCGACAAGGACAGCATGCGGGTCAGCTCAAGACGAATTCTGGAGAAGGACTACAAGACCCTCATGCAATATTTGATCAAGGAAAGAGTGGAACGAAAAGTTCCAGAAGTTTCCATCAAGATGTATACGACCAACCGTCCTCTGACTCCGGCAAATATTTCGACTCAGCTTTTTCGTTTCGTCGTCCTTTTCTGTTTCTTCTCCGACTCTATTTTCATCGATGCTTTTTGACTTTATTAGCTCGAGAAACTCTCCGAGTCTGAGCTAGCTCCACTAGAGGGCTATCACTCAGACAATCCGGAGGCGACAGAGGATGATGAGGTGCAAGAAGTTGCTGCCCCCGCCTCCAAGAAGCGTAAGGCGAAAGAAGGTGTTGTTATTGTTGGTAGCAAAGTGCTTCCAGTAGTTAAAAAGTAAGCACCCTATCTTTTGTACATTTGTTTCTTTCCAGAGCACACCTGATATTTAGGATTTTCGTGTTCTAGAGCTAAATCAGTTTTGAAGAGTAAGACCAAGCCAGACAGCAAGTCGGGCAAGAATATGCGTCAACATAAGCTTGTTATCTCCCCTGACGTGTCGCCATCAACTCCATCCAGTACTCCATCAGCACAGGGAGCTTCTGCCTCTCCTGATGCTGGCAACATCTTGAAAGCCCTGGTCACCATTGATGACCAAGCAACTAACAAGGATGAACCCGTCAAGGGTAATGATTCCATGGTAATATCTACATGAACGATGGATAAAGTGGCCGGCTCCGCTGTCTCTGGCTTGAAGAGGAAAGAAAAGGAAGAGATCCTTAGGCTGGCTCTATCCAGTCTTGAGAAGCAAACCTTGACCCCAGAGGCAGCGAGCCAGGAGGAGGATGTCAAGCTGGTTAGCCTCCTGGACCAAATTTTGGTCCGAGACGCTAAAGTCGAATCTGGCGAACTTCCAGCGATGGATGTTCCTTCTCTCACCCTTACCGAGAAGGTGTTTCACTGCACCAAGCTCGGATTTAAAAAGTTGCACCTAGAACACATTGTAAGTTTCCGATTCTTATTTGCATTTATTATTATATCCTCTAGCCCCCAAGCATAAATCCGGATAAACATCGTTGGATCCGAGTTGATGCATTTAGGTTGCAAAAGAACGATGTAGTGTAGACCCCAAGGCTCGTGATATAATTTTACATAGCTAAATTTGCAGCTCGAGTCTTAGTAGCCGTCTGGCGGTATTCCATCTCTAAACTTACAGAAAATTGCATCTTCCAACCTAGAATTGCTCAAGAACATTAGCAATAAATGCAAAGAAATAAAAGATTTGCTCCTTGAGAATTCAAAGTTGAAAATTGAGAAAGATGAAGCAGAAGGTAAAATTTTCCGACTTCCTCTTTGTTAGTTATCGTTTTGTCATAGTCAAACTTGTTTTGTCTGACTGATATTTTTTCCTTTCCATAACTATTGTGTTTATCCAACAAAATGGTGGAGAAATCCGAGAACTTCATGGTCTTGGAGATAGAGAATGCTGAGCTCCGGGACAAGCTTGAGAAGCTAACTTTAGAATCGGAGAAATTTGTAGTTTCCATCCTGGAGTCAAGCAATCATGAGACCGTGAGGCTCGAGAAGCTCATATCCCTCCGAGATAAAGAACTAGCTGATCTCAAGAAGGACTTCGATATTCAGAGGGATCTTGCCTAGGCCACATCCAGTGAACTAAACAACATCCGCAAGGAGCATGTTCAATGGAATCACTCTGTGTTAGGTAAGATTTCCGAATCTTTCTTTTTGTTGATTTTTCGACTTTCTTTTCAGCTGAATTTTGATTCTTTGGTTTCTTTCCTATCCCCCCTGAATCTTTCCAACTCTCCTACCTCTGAACCTCGCCTCGAGCGCATTAAGCTCGTCGGAGATATCTTGTACGACTTCCGCCAAACTCTTGAAGAGGCTGGCGAGTCCGTCAAGCTTTCCGACTTGCACGCAATGTCAGTGCACGAGGTGAGGGACAAGGTCAAAAAGATTACGAAGCTTATCAAGGACTGGAAGATCTCCTATTCTCGGACTGCTGCTCAGACTGCTCTTACCATGGTGATGAGCCACCACAGCGAGATGGAAATATGGCATGTCACCAAGGGTATTGTCGAGGAGGAGGATGAGGATAACCCACAAGACATCAAGGCCATCCAAGAGTCTTGTGCAGGTTATGCTTGTCGTGTAGCGGAGATGACCAACTATACGACGCCATTCTTCGAATCCGTCGCCGCGCCTCCCTCGCCCCAAGAGCCAGAAGCCAGCAACTCTTCCGAGTCTGAGATTGAGGGCGACAATGCTGTCGACTCCAGTGCGCCACCTGCTTCGTCACCACCTGAATCTGCAGCATAAGCAATTTTTATGCATTATTCTGAACTTATGGCAGTGTAATGATGGAAACAATGTTTTATTTTTGTGTTGGTCTTGTAAAAACTAATTGTTTTACTATCGTAGAACTCTATGCTTATATATGTTTTATGCATGTGCTTGAGAATTACTGGAGCACTTTGTGTCTTTTTATGCCTATACTTGTTGTTTTATCTGGCTCTCTGCCTCATCCCTTTCATAGGCCGGCCAACCTTTAGCACGGAAACTTTGCCGAGCAACGGAGCGCAATTGCTAAACTAGTTTAAACTCGGAAACAAAGACGGCTTCCAGTACCAACAACTCATTACTCGGATAATGCCCACGTCGAAGCAATCAGATAAAAAACCAAAGTATAGACAATAAAATAAATTTTGTACCCTAAGGTAATAGTTTTAGATATTCAAAAATCGTAACCAGAACGAACATGAGCATAAAGTACTTTCAAGCATTCGGGGATTTATGAAAAAATGACATGCTCTTTTTGGAATAAGATGGAAAAAACTTCTCAAAGATAATATATGAGGAAACCAACACTTTATTTCACTTTAACATGTACATATATGATTACAAGGAAATATAACTAAGAATAGAAGGGACGTAGCTGTGCAATATTCCATGGTCGGTCTATTTCATCCGGGTCTGTGCTACTGCCAGCTCTCTTTCTTTTTCGAGTATCAGGTCTTTCTGGTCTCATGTTGGTTAAATAATATGACCCATTATGCAGAACTCTGCTAACGATAAAAGGTCCTTCCCAAATTGGGGAAAATTTGTGCTTTCTCTTTTGCACAAGTCGGAGAACCAAAACACCTTTTCTGAAAGAACGATTTTGCACTCTCTGACTATGATACTTGCGCAACTTCTGCTGATAGGCTCTAGATCTCTGCTCAGCAACGACGCGTACTTCTTCGATTATATAGAGATCATCTTGTTGAGAAACTTCTGCATCTTCTTTGATATACGCTTTGACTTGTGGAGCCTGATGAATCAGATTACTTGGAACAACTGCTTCTGCACCATAGACTAAGAAAAAAGGAGTATAGTCGGTTGATCTGTTAGGAGTTGTACGTAAACTCCATATCACAGACGGTAATTCTTCCGCCCAAGCCCCCACGGCCTGACGAAGCGGTGCCTCGAGGCGAGGTCGGATTCTTTGTAAAATAAGGCCATTAGTTCTTTCGACTTTTCCATTAGCTTGTGGATGTGCGAATGATGCGATATCAAGTCGGATCCCTTGTTCTTCGCAGAATTCGGCAAGTTCACCCATGGAAATTGCTCCCATTGTCAGTAATTATACTGTGCGGATATCCAAATCAGAAGATTACGTCCTCGACAAACTTTTTGGCTGTGGCTCCATCGCAACTTGTTACAGGTTTATCCTCAATCCACTTTGTAAATTTAACCACCATCACTAGTAGGTGAGTAAATCCACATTTTGTCGTGCGAAATGGTCCTACCATATCAAGCCCCAAGACCGCGAACGGCCATGTAATAGGGATTGTTCGCAGCTATTCAGCCGGAACATGTTCCTGATGAGCGTACTTTTGGCAGCCTCTGCACGTTTTGACCAGTTTATCGGCATCTGCCTTAGCTGTAAGCCAAAAGAATCCGTGTCGAAAAGCTTTTTCCACTAAGGATCTGGCTGCAGCATGATGACCACACTCTCCTTCGTGGATTTCTCTTAGGATTTCCACTCCTTCCGAAAAAATACATCACTGAAACGCGCCAGAAACACTCCGTTTATAGAGCTCACCATTTATTATAGTGTAGGCTTTTTCTCGTCGGACAATCTGCCGGCTCAAGACTTCGTCTTCGGGTAATTTTCCGTCTATCAGGAAATCTAGATAGGGTTTTGTCCAGCTAGGAATTATAGCCAGATCTGCTATTAAAGGTGAGTCGGATTTCTTCGGATAGTCCTCATCAACTCCGAATATGGAGGGGACCCTTAAATGCTCTAAAAAATCGGCATCGGGTACTTGTTTCCGCGTAGAGCCTATCCTTGATAGAGAATTTGCTTCCTCATTTTCTGCTCGAGGGATGTGTTGAACCTTAAAACCCTCGAGCGATTTAGATAGTTCATCCACAATAGCTTTGTATGCTGCCATGTGCTTGTTTGCATTGCAGATATCGGATACTTGTTGAGCAACTAGATCCGAGTCTTCGTAACACATGAGTCTTGATATGCCAATGTTTTTGGCCATGTGTATTCCATGCAGCAGTGCTTCATACTCGGCAATATTATTGGTTGTCGTGAAGTGTATTTGCAACACATAGAACAACTTATCTCCTTGGGGTGATTTGAACACCACGCAAGCCCCCGAGCCTGCTCGTGTTTTGATCCATCAAAGTGAAGGGTCCAAAATTCCGAGTCTGGAGGACTTGTGTTTTCTGTCGTTTCTGTCTAGTCAACAACAAAGTCGGCATGTATTTGGGGACTTAATTGTTGTACGTGGTTCGTACTCAATGTTAAAAGTTTCAAGCTCTATTTCCCACTTTGCGACACGTCTTGTGGCGTCGCAGTTATTAATTATATCTCGGAGAGGAGCGGTGCTCACTACTGTGATCTTGTGCTCTTGAAAATAGCGGCGTAGCTTTCTGGATGCAAAGAACAATCCATAGGATAACTTTTGATGGTATGGATACCGTTGTTTTTATTCTGTAAGGACCTCACTCAGATAATAAGTTGGCTGCTGCACCTTATGCTCGTGGCCTTCTTCCTCGCGCTCAACTACTGTTACCACACTTATGACCTTGTTGGTCACTGCAATGTAGAGTAACATAGGTTCTTGAGGTTCTGGCCCTGCGAGAACTGGTGGGTTTGAAAGTAGATCTTTCAAACTTTGCAGGGCAGTTTCGGCTTCCTGAGTCCAGACAAATTTGTCGGTTTTCTTTAAGAGCTTGTACAAAGGTGCGGCTCTTTCTCCGAGCCTGCTGACGAACCGACTCACCGCTGCAATGCAACTAGTGAGACGTTGTACGTCCTTCAGGCGAGTCGGCCTGGTAATGTTTAGGATAGCCTTGATTTTGTCTCGGTTCACAACTATTCCTCGCTCAGAGACGATGAAACCTAACAATTTTCCGGCTGGAATTCCAAAGAAATACTTCTTCGGATTTCCATCATACTGAGTTTTTGTAGACTAGCAAATGTTTCATCCAAGTTGGAAATTAAAGTTTCCTTCTTTTTATACATAATTGATATGTCGTCTACGTATACATGGATGTTGCGTCCAATTTGGTCATTGAGACAACGTTGCATAGTATGTTGATATGTTGCTCCTGCGTTCTTTAATCCAAAAGGCATAGTTTTGTAGCAGAAGGTTCCAAAAGGAGTGACAAAAGACGTATTAATTTGATCCGAATTTTTCATCGGTATTTGGTGATATACGTAATATGCGTCGAGAAAACAGAGTAGTTCCAACTCTTCCGTTGAGTCGATAACTTGATCGATTCTTGGTAAAGGAAATGTATCTTTTGGGCATGCCTTGTTCAAAGCGGTATAATCAACACACATCCTTAAATCAATGGTGTCCTTTTTAGGGACGAGTACAGGATTTGTCACCCAATCTGTATGGATGACCTTTATTATAAAATCCGCTAATTCTAGTCGGGCTAATTCCTTGGCTATTGTGTTGCGCTTTTCATCACCAAACCGTTGAAAGGACTGTTTGATGGGTTTCACGTCAGGGTACACATTAAGAGAGTGCTCGGCAAGTTCCCTAGGTACTCCGGTCATGTCAGAAGGCTGCCATGCGAAGATATCACTATTAGCTTTGAGGAACTCGACGAGCGCGCTTTCCTATGCATGGCCTAGGCCTACCCCTATGTGCATCGTCTTGGAGGGATCATCTTCCTTCAGCGACATTTTCTTCGTCTCTTCTAACGCCTTGAACTATAAACTTGGCTTCAGCACCTTGTTCTTCATAGCGGGCATCTCAGACGGATTGATGGTCTTCTTGATCTCCTGGTACTCCTGGGCGTGCAGCACGGCTTCAGCGAAGGCAACAGATCCTTCGTCGCACTCTCGCGCCTTCCTCGGATTTCCTCGTACCATGATTACGCCCTTTGGACCTGGAAGTTTAATCATGTTGTAGATGTAGCAGGGACGAGCCATGAACGCCCAGCAAGACGGACGTCCGAAGATGGCGTGGTAAGCACTTTTTAATGGTACCACTTCAAAAGAGAGTGGCTCGGTCTGATAATTGTCTCGGGTTTCGAATGTCATGTCCAGAGTAATCTTACCCAGAGAATCCGCCTGTCTCCCTGGTAGAATGCCATGGAAACTTACACTGATGTAACTTAACTGGCTCTCGTTCAGCTTCATGCGGTGGAGCGTCTCGATGTAGAGGATGTTAATGTTGCTTCCATCGTCCATGAGTATTCTAGAGAACTCATAGCCATCAATAAGAGGATTGACGACCAGAGGGTACTTTCCCTGACGATGTGTTTTCCTCAGGTGATCTTAATGATCAAAGGTGATAGTCACCTCTGACCAATCCAGAAACTGCGGAACAGCCGGAACTGTGGCATTGAGCTCACAAAGAACCGCCTTCTTGTCCTTAGCAGGTTGGGATCCAAGGAATCAGACGTATGCATCTTTCTTAGTCGGAAAAGTTTTCTTTCCATCCGACTTGGGCTCTGCATCGGCTTCTGCTTCTTCCATGTCGGAATCTTCCTTGGGCTCCTTTCCTTTCTCGGAATTTTTCTTTCATTTTCGTCGCTTGGCTCTGTAGCCAGCGGATTCGTCTTTCTTGATGTCATCACTCAGCATTTGTGTGGGTAGATCCTCTGTTACTATCCAAGTGGTGGTCACAAGGATTGTTGGCAATATCGGCCCAGGTATAGGTTCTTCCGAGTTGCTGGTCTCCTCTGCCCTGGATTCGGGAAGTTCCACGGCCTCTACCCCGGTTGACTCCACGCCCTCCTCGTCCTCCAGATCTGAACATTGCATTAACAGCTGTGTTGATTGGAGCCGTCTTTTCGTACAAGGTGTTCTTGCGCTTGTGAGTTTGTTTTGGATGTTTGGCCGCATTAGGATTGGCCAGAATATTTAGCAGCCCTTTTGAATCATCATCCGCATCAGCATATTTGCTTGCCATTTCTATCATTTCTCCCAAATCTGTGACGTGGTCACGCTTCAGTCTATGACGTAAAAGTCTGACTAGAAGTGCTGCAATAAAGTCTTCTATCGAAGTTTGCTCGTTTACTCCTTCACAGGAGTTCTTTGTGTCAATCCAGCGTCCGAGGTAATCCCGACAGGTTTCTTTGGGTCTTTGTGTGCAACGCTGCAAGTCTCCGACTGTGCAGGGCCTCCTGTATGTTCCCTCGAAGTTTGAAAAGAATGCACTTTGCATATTATACCAGTTGTGAATTGAATTCTCTGGCAGTTCATTGAGCCATGATTGAGCCGTCTTCCTCAGCACGAGCGGGAGATATCGGAATGCAACCAGGTTGTTTCCTCCTTTGGCGATGCAGCAGGCCTGGAAGAAATCCTGGAGCCATGTATCTGGCCGAGCTATGCTGTCATAGGGCTTAATGTGTTTGGATATACCAAAGTCAACCGGAAATTTGGTCTGACGTATGCGTGGTCCAAAGAACTTGGGTCCCACATACGCGTCTTCTTCCTCGTACCGTTTCGCTTCTATGTTTGATTCAATGCGATGGAGAGTGTCGTTTGGCGAGAGAGATCTGCGCCTGGGAGGCTCACAGCTTCTGCGCGGCGGAGTCGGATTTATGCTTCTCCTTTCACCATTGCCGCCTCCTCCCCTGCGGCTTCCATGGCTACGTCTGGATGCTTCATGGTCACTACTAGGAGGCGATGGTGGCCGTGTGGATTATTTCCGGCTGGGTTACGCGGTGGTGGAGGTGGAGCCTCATTATGCTGACTTTGATGCTAGTTTCTTCGGGCATCATCCCTACTTGATTCAGGACGATCCGGATCATCTCTTCGTCTGGCATTGCCAGCCGAACGGCTCGGTGGTGGCATTCTTAGCCGATCTTGCTCCTCTCGCTGGTGGCGTGTTTCCGGGTCTTCTCTATAGCGGTTGTTTTGCCGACGATGGTCCTGATGAGGAACCACTGCCCTGATGGCGTCTTTGGACGCAGCCGGAATAACTCTTGTCCAGTCACGTGCATGCCAACGAGAGTGGCCGTTTGAGACGGTTCTTGAGTTCTCTTCTTCTCCATGGGGACGGTAGCGTTTAGTCATATCCCTGTGAAGCCTTACGTCAATGCTTTTGCCAGCGCCAGTGTGGCCAAACTCGGATTTTGAGGCCAGCTTGCCACTAAATGACGCGGCCATTTTCTGCTGCTTTAATCCTTTGTCCAGCAACACGACACACTGTTGGACCTGCTGCGAAGACGGATTGTTGGCGAGGATGGCCCGAGCTGCAGCAGCATTTTCCAACGGCATGCTGTAGAATCGGATCTTCTCTCCATCGTTTCCATCGAATAGATCTTTGTGGATGTCCGGGTTCTTGTTAGCAAGAAACGGACCTCCCCTTGTCTTGTTTGAATGTCGCTTGAAATCTAACTGATATTTGGCAGGATCACTGTCTAACTGCTGCCTCATCTCGACGATGCGCATGGCCTCTTTGAGTAGAAACAGACGATGCTTTTCCAGGTCCTCAGCCCTTTTCTCTAGCGCCTCCGGTATGATATCCGAAGCCGTTGGGATTAGCGAGAGCATCTCCGTAAATTTCACGTGCACCCTTGGTGATGACGTGTCCATCCACAGGAGGGTCGATCGGGGTGGTATTAATCAGATCTTCGTCCTAATTCTCCATCTCGATATCTTCATCAACTTTTTCTTTGTTGGTTTCTTCGATGTCTGGCTCTGTCGTTGTTGGATTTTTGTTCTTCTTCTTTGACCACCCAGTAGCCTTAACATGTGTACCAGTGGCAAAGACGGCTTTCGGTCCGGTATCGGGGGATAAACTTCCGTCGGTACTTTCCATCATGGTTGTCTTGTGGGCCTCGGAGGAATCTCCGGTATCCATATCATCCTGCGAGGTGTATCTTTCATCCATGCTATCATATGGACTAGGAGAATTTTCTGGCTCACCTTGCGTTTGCTTGGAGACGTGTTCTTGTTCATACTCCTCCATCTCTTTGTCGAAGTCTCGAAGTTCCTGCGACGTGATTAACTCCTGAGGGGAGCCACGTGAGTCGGTGTTTTCTTCGATTGCGTCTAGGACTGAGTCGCTACCAGCTCTAGCATCGACAGATTCGGATCTAGTGCTTATGTGGTACACAAAATAGTGCTTCTTCTTGTTCTTGTCCTTAAAGTAGTGGCACAGCTGGGTTTCCGCCTACTCTGTATCAAAGTTCTCTGTGATGTCGGTGATTGTTTCGTAATCGACGTAGGGGAATTTCATCATCTTCTTTATCCTGTGCTTCAAGGGTAGTTTTTCTGCTATGACGTTCGGTTGGACGGAGCCATAGCGGATATATTCCTCATCCGTGTATCCGATCTCATCAGGGAGATCAGATCCGTTTTTTTCGTCCACCTCTTCTTCCCCTACAGGAGTAGGATGGGTGGGTTTGATTTTCTCTGGGACCTTGAACTCTTTCTCCTCTGTGGACAAAGTAGATCCTGATTTTTCTTCCGCCATGGTCATCACCTCAAGGGTGGGTTGGGCGGGTTTAGCGAAACCGAGATAGATATCGATCTCGCCGATGGAAATGATCGTGTAGGTCATCACGGGTTTCAAAGCTGGAATACAGGTCGCAATTCAGAAGGACGAGAGGAACATCACTAGCGCAGACCACGCGACCCATGGCGATTGTTTCTCTGATTCCTGCACACGCAGATTCCGCCTGGAACGATGCTCCAAAGGTCACCTGCCCCACGGTGGGCACCAACTATCGTCGGATTGTCGACAAGTACGCCATAGGGGGTCCTAGTGGTGTTGGAAGGATGGGGTGTGAGACGCCGGATGTTCTAGGAGCGGTGAGCACAAGTTTACCCAGGTTTAGATCTGACTGCGGCGATCGGATCCTACTCCTGCAAGCAACCCAGTAATATATCGGCGTAAGCTGGATGTTACAGCAGATTACAAGAAAGGTTCTCCTGTGCAAGTTGATGGTGGTGTTACGATTGATTGGTTTCCCTAAAGGATCCCATAGGACCGGTTTATATAGTCACCAGGGCCTAGGGTTACACGAGAGACCTATCCGGCTATGTTACAGAGTCGGTAATCTAGATATAGCTTGGACTACAAGTAATACTACAGGCCTAAGTCGGTAACTTTTCTGGGCCTTGTCGTAGCCGGAACGGGCTCCTCCTCTTTCCCTAACTAGGACGCCCATGAAGCAAAGCTCTAACCCGTTGGTGGGCCACCCTGGTTTGTGATTCCTGTGGGTATACCCGGAAAGTATGTCCCCAACAGGAACCCATACTAAGACATATGAACTTCCATTTAAGCCCTACCCAATTCAGGTATTGTGGTTGTACGGTAAAATTGGAATGGTATCGCATCCGAACCTAACCATCAGTTTTTATAAAGGGCTAAGACTCATGCCTCAAAATTTTCATCATCAAATCATCTTGTGTTCATAACACATGTCAAAACATTTCAATAGAATGAATCTTCATTCCAAGGTTTTCATAATTATTTTCACCAAGTATTCCCATCTAAAGTGATCAACTTTTATGCTTAGCACTAGCCACTAAAATTGGAGGTATTCACTAATGAGGGGTGCTAATCAAGTGTGACTATCCAAATCTAGTCTTGTGCCTTTTGATGACATCTAGTTCTAACTACTTAGGCCTAGTTTTATGCTCTTTATGCTATCTATACTATTTTTCCAAAACTCACAAAGCACTATTTAAAAGTAAAGATCTTTAGTAAAACTAAAAGAATAAGTCTTGCAAGTAAAATTGGGATTGGTATAATCAACGTTGCATAACCAAAGCATGCCTAATGCATCTTGTATAGGTTATCTTGCAAGGATGGCTTGCATAGGTAGTATGCAAAGTTCTTGCTTGCATAGTTAAAAAACTTGCAAGTGTTTAGCTTGCATAGGTAGCATGCAAAGTTCTAGCTTGCATAGTTAAGAAATGTGATTTAAAGTGGTGGTCATATTTTATAAAGTTTAAAATTACTATTTTATACAATTAAAGTGACTTGAAATTCCTATAGAGCATTCCTTTAGTACTAGTCCGAGATCACTGCATGTAAACCTAAATATTTTTACATATTCGGAAATATCTTGTCAAATGTGATTTTTGAGAGTTGGAATCAACTCAAAAGAATTTATGGTTGATTTTTGAAAAATGTTTGAATGTGGAAAAGTCTCTGTCTTGTTATTTTTACTACAAGTGATCTATAATTTCAAATGGTTTGAATCCAACGGGCTTGGATTGATATTTTCAATATCTTTCTAGCAAAATTGGAATCATGCAATTTGGTTCAGCACATCGCCTTGAATTGAATTTCAATGTCACTAACTGAACTGGTTTTAATTAAAATGGAAAAATATTATTTGAATCACTGGGCTAAGCGCGGGAACGATACTGGGCCGGCCCAACTGCACTGCGCGCACGCAGCGGGCTGCTGACAGGGGGGTCTCATGCGTCTGAGGCTCTATCTAACCGAAACAGTAAGTTTCAATCTCATCCCTACAATTAGACTAAGATCTACGGCCGACGTTCATCGTCTTCGTCGCACAGCTCTGGCATGACTGAACCGTAACGGCGATGGTGGGGGTATGTGGTGGTTCACCTGGGCTCCAGCTAGGGTCGGAGATGGGGCGAACGACATTGTCGATGACGGTGGTTCGTACGGTGGTCGTGGCGGCTCCTGGGGTGGCTCCAATCGACGTCTCCTCCTCTCCTCTATAGCGGCGGACTCCGGCCAAATTCCGGCGGGCTGGTGCTTGCCTTGCTCCAGGGAGAGGTGTGGGATGTTCGGAGAGGAGTGGGGAGTGAGATGGTGTGGTGAATTGAGGCGGAGGGTACCTCTATTTATACACCGGCGAGAGGGGAAGAGCGGCATGGGATGGCTCCTCCGGCTACGTCATTGTAGTGAGCTACGAGCATTGTCATGGTATTGTCGACACGTACGCCATAGAGGGGTCCTCACAGTGCGTGTTTAGAGACATGGGGTAAAGAGGACGGTTGACGGGTACGAGGTAACACAGCTTACCCAGGTTCAGATCCCACAACAGTGGCGGAATCCTACTCCTACTATAAATCACTATAATGGCTATACGCCGAGTTACAGGGATTGGTTCGCTGTGCGAGGTATGAGTTAATTGGTGCCCTAAAGGATCCCATAGGTCCGGCTTATATAGTCGCCAGGTCCTAGGGTTACAGGCAAAGTCCTAGCCGGACAGGTTACAAAGTCCTACACGGTATACAACTAGTCTAACGAGTCTTGCACTCCAAGGCTCCGGGTACGTCGGTGACTCCTCTGTAGCCTTCCTTTATCCGACATGGGCCTTCCTTCTGGATCCAGCTAACTGGGCCGCCTAGAAGGCCATATGCCTTGCTACCAACTGTGGGCCACCCGGGTTATGCGGATAAGATACATGATATGAGGATACCCTTATAGCATATCCCCAACAGTATCCCGTAGAGAACTCCGAGATCTTGCGTCGTCTTGCCTCTTTAGGTTGAATGCTCCGTCTATGTGAATGTCGGCAAATCGTCAAGCAATATCTTGTAGTCCTCCCAAGAACCCTGCAATGCTCTCTATCTTCAACTTGTAAGTCAGAGAAATGCTGAATCTTCCATCGTACTCTTCTCATAGCCGGAATGGATCCGTCCATGCCGGAATCTTCCGATGGGATGGTTCACCTGCCCGTGTCAGCTAGAGCAACATAGACCATAGGTCAGCGATGCCTCGTAACTCATACATGCAGAGAACACAATCATGTCCGTTTTTCCCGCGTGAAGGATATGAACCGCTGGCGGTGGCGGTTGGGAACGTGGCGAAATTTCCGCGCACGTACGCACACACATTGTCCACGCATCAACCATTCGATCGGCTTGCACGAATCTTGATGTTGGGGGTTATAAATTAAAACTGTGGTGGATTTTTACCTTTTCACCTCATTCTCCCCCGCATCATCGTCTTCCTCCTGTGAGCACCTCTTCGAGATCTCCGCGCGCATGCGAAAAACCCTAACTTATCCCCAATCTCCCACTCACCTCTCCTCTACTCCAATGGCTAGCAGCAGCTCTACCCCGTCCATGGCGGCGACGAACGAGAGCGCGGCCAAGCCGGCAAGCTCCGTCCACGTGCCTCCAGAGGGCGTGGTGGTGCCGCGGTCCGCGGTGGTGGAAACCACCGGCGATGACCATATTCCTGCGGGGCTGGAGCCGCTGGAGGAGGAAAGCGACTCCCACAAGGGAGAATGCCGTGGCTCTGATATAGCCAATAGCAATATCAAAGAGCTACTCGCCGAAGGATACCTCCCTGCGACGGAGGGGCTTGTCTGGCAGGCGGCGCCGGCCAGCGAGGTCACCCATTCTCCCCAAGCCGGAGAGAAGGTGTACCTCAAAGCACAGATGGTACGCGGCGTCTCCCTCCCGATCTCCGACTTCTTCCTTTCTGTCCTTATCCATTACCGGGTTCAACCTCAGAACCTCTCCCCAAATAGCATCTTAGCGCTTAGAAACTATGTAGCGCTTTGCGAGGGCCATCTAGGTATTAGGCCTAGGTTAGATCTGTTCATCTATTTCTTCACCATCAAGAGGGAAGCCGGAGCGAGCAAGTACGAGCTTAGGAACTGCAGAACAATTAGCTTCAAGATCCGTCCTGGCCGGCGGTTCCCCGACATCGTCCGCCATGAGTCCTGCAAGAATTGGAAACGAACGTACTTCTACGGCCCAGATATCCGTCTGGCTGGCCGAGAAGCAACGTATCCGGACTTCATAGATGGGGCCACCGCTGAAGCCCCGACATGGAGATCCCAGGCCACCCTTCCCTCTAACAACGACGCTTCCCGTGCCATAAGGCGGATAGAGTGGTTTGTAGATATGGGTCTGACCGGGTTGTACCTAGCCATGTGTTGGTTCGTCAGGCGGATCTAGCCTCTGCAGCACCGCTCGAAGATGATGCACCAGTACACCAAGAATAGGAAAGATAGCCTCCGCATCTCCGAGGACAATTTCTCGAGTGACTCCATCACGCTCCACCTCAAGGACATCGTCAAGGTGAAGGACAGGAAGCGTGGCTTCACCATCACCTACGACATGTTCGTTGACGGCATGTGCCTAGAGGTATGTATTTATTTTCCGTGTATGACATGTACTCCAGTTCTTCTGTCTAGCCATTACCATCTCATCTAACAATATGGGATTTCACTTAACAGATCAAAAGTCTAGAGGAGGATAGCATGGCTGCCCAAATCTACGACCCCAAGATGAAGGAAGTCACCGTCGTGTTTGACGATGATGTGCCGTTGGAGCATAAGAGGAAGAGCTCCACCTCTCATGCTGCTGACGGAGGCAAGAAGAAGAAGACGGAGGGTGGAGCCTCCAAGAAGTCCACTGCCTCCCTGGAGGTGGAGAAAATAAAAAACACCGGCATCCCTTTCACAAAGGCACCCACCATTGTGTAAGTTTCTCATCCTCCGACGTTGTCTCTTTCTCCTCTTATTCCTGTACTTATACTTTTGCAAGTTTCAGGAAGAAGGCCAGTATAAGTTTGAAGAAGACCTCCAAAACATTGGGGGCTTCTAAAAACATTAAGGATATGTTGCACCAAGCGTCTCCCGCCATCGCCCCTACCACTCCCAGCGTCAAGCCTGCTACTACGCCGACAAGCTCTCCGGCTAAGGTAGCATATGGCCCTTCCGCCATGGAAGTGGATCCAAGTGTTACCACAGATCTTGTTGTTGCCGGCGAACAGGCGACACCAGAAAGTAGTGCGACCAAAATGGCTGAAGCTCTGTCTAAGGATGCCATCGATAGCTGTAAGGCGATGGTGGTAGGCAGAGCATCTACCGAAGACGGCGCTACTGCAGCCAGGACGTCAATAGAGCTCCCGCAGATAGTCTACCCGGCACTCACGCCGAGTAGCTCAACTCTGGCTCCTGGTGCAGCTCTGACTTCTCCGACTTGCGGTCTTGAGGAGCATCTCAAGCAAGCGGATATCCTGGGAGGAAATAGCCTCCTTTAGCAATATATTTGCCGAGAGCGCCACGAACCTCAAAATCATCGCACTTGTAAGTTTTGTTTGCCTTTTGCATTTCATATGAGTATCCCACTGTAGCCCCCGAGGATTTAGATGGAAACCCATAGGTCTTTGCGTCTGAATGCTCTAAGAGTGACTAAGCTAGAAAACTTCTCACTGTAGCCCCCAAGTATTTAGTTTGAATGAATTATTCCGACTAGATACTTTTAGAGTAGCATATGCAGTGTTTGTAAACTTCAATACTGTAGCCCCCAAGACTCTAGTTGAAACAAAATTAGTTCCGACTAGATGCTTACAGAAAGGCTAAGCATTTTACCGAGTTAAAACCTCTCACTTTAGCCCCCAAGCCTCTAGGTGGATATTTATCCGGCTAGATGCTCCAAGTAGACTAAGTATTTTGATCTTCTGTCCATAGAACGAGAATGCTCGGAGAGGCATCATCAACGAGAAGTTCCACAAGATGCGCGTAGAGCTGGAAGCCGAAAAAGGTAAAATTGCCTTCTTGAAGGAACAAATCACCAAGAGCAAGAGTCTGTTTTTCCTTTTGATTTGATACTCAAACTTGGTCTTGTGCCATCACTCTCCGACTACTCATTGTGCGTTGTCTTTTCTCTGACTTGCAGAAGCTATCTCCAAGGCCAAGGATATTGTCGAGCAATCCAAGCACATTGAGCTGGTGCATAGCGAGAACAAGATCCTCAAGCAGGAGAGGGCTAACAATGAAAATGCACGATAAATCCATGAAGGCCTTGCAGGAGTCCGCCAACACGGAGATGAACCGTCTAAAGGAGGAAATTGCAATCCTCAAGGAGCAGAAGAAAGCTAACAATGAGCAGAATCAGCGCAACCTTGAGGCTTACAAGGTTCTGCGACAAGAGCAGGGCTCCATGGCGGAGACACAACAACAAGTGGAGGCGAGCATCTTTGGTAAGAAATCTCTGTATTGTACTTTTTGTGTTATTGAACTCATGTGCTCCTTTGTTTGTTGGAAATACAACTCCTATTGGTTTAATTAATTCGCCTCCTCCGCCAAAGGAATGCACGGTCCTCGTTGGCAACTTCATCAGCACCACCGTCAAGCAAGCCAAGGAGATCGGCAAGCCCATGAACATCAACATCAAGGCGCTGGACTCCATGATGAAATACTCGGAGATTCTGTGCCAAGCCCTCGAGCGTATCATAAGCTGGAAAGCTTCATGTACCCGGGCTGGTGCAAGAATGTATCTGGCAATGGTCAAGGCACACTACGAAAATGCCGACCTCGACACGGTGACCTCGGGTCTTCCCGACGTAGACGACGAAGGCCAGAAGATTGACCACAAGGCTATCTGGGCGTCGCTTGCGGGTTTTGACACTAGGGTTGCCGAGTTAGTCGATCACAACATCTTCGTGCCTCTAGGGATCATTGATGGCGACCACCAAATCTCCTCCGAGTCCCTCAGGACCACGGACTTTGAAGATGATCAGGATGGCTCTCCTGCCGCCCTGCTCAAAGTTTCCTGCGCCAGAGGAATAAAAAACACTTTGTAATATTTGTTTCATCTAGATTGGTGTATGCGAAAAACTACTATGTTAACTTAAGGCGGAAAAACAATAGCTACAATTTCCTAGTACTTAAGTACTAGTTCCAGCATGCAAATATTTTTTAAGCAAGTGTTGGCCTATCCATTACTTTGGTATTTATGCTTGACCTTTCGTGAGTCTGAAGACTCGTAGTCGGAACCATGCGCTCAGGTAATGATGCCCAATGGGACGGTCAAAAATCTAAGCACAAAATCGCCGACTCTAAGTGCCAAAATTCACTACTCCAGAATCCACATAGAAACAACAAAGAACGTGTAGACCAGAAAACTTAAGCTCACACCCGTAGGAGGAATTTTCACAAGTGCAAATGCAAAGCTTGTGCATAAAGGTTTTATATGATCCAAAAATGAACACTAAAGGAGGTAAAATACTCAGGAATCTGAGTGAACCAAAGAGCATTATTTCATTGATCATATAATAGGTACACAATAGATAAAAATATGCTAAGTGTAAAAAGGATGTAGTTGTGCTATGTTCCATGGCCGATCAAGCTCTGGGTAGTCATCATCCGGGTCACGTCGCTTACGCTTATGATCATCGCTGGGTCTATCCTCAAGATCACGATTGTCAACGAGGTAGTAAGACCCATTGAGAAGCTCATTGCTTATCATGAACGGTCCTTCCCATGGCGGGGATAATTTGTGTGACTTCTTCTGCTTAAGTCGGAGCACCAGATCCCCCTCTTTAAACGAGCGATGTCGAACGCGACGACTATGGTAGCTGCGTAGCTTCTGCTGGTAGATGGAGGATCTTTGGCATGCCAATACACGCTCTTCCTCGAGAAGGTCCACATCTAGGTGTCTGGATTCTTCAACGTCATCTTCGTTGTAGGCGGCAACTCTTGGTGAATCGTGAAGGATATCGGAAGGCAGGATGGCTTCTACTCCATATACCATGAAATAAGGGGTGTAGCCGGTGGATCTGTTGGGTGTAGTTCCGTAAACTCCACAACACAGATGGTAATTCCTCCGCCCAGGCTCTAGCTACCCTATGTAGCGATGCCTCAAGATGTGTCTTGATTCCCTGCAGAATTAATCCATTTGCTCGCTCAACTTGGCCATTGGACTGTGGATGTGCCACAGATGCTAGGTCAAGTCGGATGCCCTTCTCCCAACAATAAGCTTCCACTTCTCCAAGTGACAAGTTGATGTCGTTCTCGATGATAATGCTATGTGGGAGACCAAATATCACCACTAGATCCTGGAAAAACCTAAGGGCAGTTGCCCCATCAAGCTTTCTAATGGGTTTATCTTCTATCCATTTGGTGAATTTATCAAATGCTACTAGCAGATGCGTAAACCCACATGGTGCCATATACAATGGACCAACCATGTCTATCCCCCAGATTGCAAACGACCAATTTATTGGTATTGTTCGCAATTCTTCAGCTGGAACAGGTGGCTGTCGGGCATAGTACTGGCATCCCATGCATGTCTCAACCAGCTGGCCGGCGTCCGCCTTCGCAGTTAGCCAGTAGAATCCTTGCCGGAAGGCTTTGGAGACCAACGATCGAGGAGTGGCGTGATGCCCGCAATCTCCGAGATGGATCTCACGAAGGATTTCAATACCTTCCTGCTGGGAAACACACTTTATGTATACACCAGTGGTGCTTCTTTTATAGAGTTGTCCATTGATTATGATATAGCCCTTTGTTCAACGTACTATTTTCCGTCTTTCGATCTCGTCGTCGGGAAAAGTTCCGTGTATGATATATTCCATGAACGGTTTTGTCCAAGACAGAGGGACCTTTGTCACTGCGTGAATGAAAGAACCAACTCTATAGGGGTTCTCGGTGTCCGCTCCCTTCACGGATGGTGTCCGTAGATGCTCCATAAAAATGCCAGGCAGAATTTGTTTGCGCCCTGATCCAAGCTTTGCCAGTAGATCAACCGCCTCATTTTTCTCCTGGGGACATACTTGACCTCGTAGCCCAAGAAGCTCTTGGCTATCTCGTCCACTTCATATCGATATTGCCGCCATCATAGGGTTCCACGCGTTCTAGGTGCCAGCCACCTGCTGGGCAACCAAGTCGGAATCTCCACAACAAAATATGCGCTTGATGCGAATGACTGCTTCATACTCCGCCATGTTGTTCGTAGCCTCGAAGTGGATCTGCAGAACGTAGTGTAGCTTCTCCCCAGTTGGTGACTGTAGCAGTACACCAGCCCCCGAGCCATTGAGTAGCTTTGATCTGTCAAAGTGCATCACCCAGTATTCTGGATCTGGCATAGGGGTAGCATTTGGCATCTCCGTCCAATCTGCGATAAAATTCGCCAAGGCCTGTGATTTGATAGCGTCGCGTCTCTTGTAGGTGATCTCGAAGGCGGCAAGTTCAATGCCCCACTTCGCGACCCTTCATGTAGCATCGTTGTTGTTGATGATGTCGGACAGTGGAGCTTTACTCGCAATTGTGATAGGGTGCTCCTGGAAGTAGTGCCTTAGCTTCTGAGAAGCAAGGAACACTCCATAAGCTATCTTCTGGTAGTGCGGGTAATGCTGCTTGGAATCCATCAAGACCTCGCTTACATAGTAAACTGGTCATTGAACTCCGTACTCATGCCCTGGTTCTTTCCGCTCTACCACGACGATGATGCTGATAACCCGGTTGGTGGCCGCCATGTAAATTAACATAGGTTCCATAGGCTCGGGTGCTGCAAGGATAGGCGCTGAGGAGAGTGTGTCCTTTAGCTGCTTCAATGTTGCATCTACTTCGTCCGTCCATGTAAATTTGTCCACCTTCTTTAGCAACTTGTACAACGGCAGAGCCTTCTCTCCAAGTCGGCTGACGAACTGGCTAACCGCTGCAACATAGCCTGTAAGCCGTTATATGTCCTTCAGGCATGTCAGACAGTTTAGGTTTAAGATGTCTTTGATTTTCTCTGGATTGACCTCGATTCCGTGCTAGGAAACGATGAAACCCAACAATTTGCCAGTTGGAACCCCGAAGACGCACTTCTTAGGGTTAAGCATCATGTTGTATTTCCGGAAATTATCAAAGGTTTCTTTTAAGTCGGAGATTAATTCGTTTGGCTTTTTAGATATCACTGCTATATCGTTCACATAGGCGTGAATGTTCTGACCAATTTGATTGTGTAGGCAACATTGCATTGTCTGCTGGTACGTAGCACCTGCATTTTTTAGCCTAAAGGGCATCGTGACATAGCAAAACATGTCGTAAGGTGTGGTGAACAAAGTGGCTAATTGGTCCGACTTCCTCATCTTAAACTGGTGGTATCCTGAGTATGCGTCGAGAAAACACAAAAGCTCCAAGCCAGTCGTCGAGTCAATGACTTGGTCAATGCGAGGCAAAGCAAACAGATCTTTGGGACACGCTTTGTTCAGGCCAGTGTAATCAACGCACATTCTTAATTATTTGGTTCCCTATTTGGGGACAAGTACAGGATTGGCCACCCATCGGGTGTGAAGGACTTCTCGGATAAAACTAGCCTTAAGTAACCTAGCTATCTCTTAGCCTATGGCGCGTCTCTTCTCGTCTCCGAAGCGTCGTAGAGGTTGTTTCACCGGTTTGCATTTTGGATCAATATTCCTCGGCAAGTTCCCTAGGTACACCTTTCATGTCAGCAGGTTGCTAGGCAAAGATGTCCCTATTCTCACAGAGGAACTCGATGATCGCGCTTTCCTATTTTGGATCCAGGTTCGTCCCAATGGCGGTGGTCTTGGAGGCATTGCCTACCACAAGTTCCACCGGCTTGGTTTCTATGGCGGCCTTGAATGCTGGGGCAGAGTCAAAAATCTGCTTCTTCGACGCTGGCATCTCCGTGGCATCGACCTTGCTCTAGATCTCCTTGAATTCTTCGATGTAGAGGACAGCTTCTGCAAAGGCTGCTTTTCCAATCTCGCAGTCCCTTGCCTTGGTAAAGCTTCCGAATATGGTGATGATGTCGTTTGTTCCGGGTATCTTGGGCTTGTTGTGGATGAATCATGCTTTGGCCATGAAGGTGTGGAAGATGTCACGTCCGAAGATGACGTCGTACATGCTCTTGAAGGGTACCACCGCGAAGGTCATGTGTTCTTGGCGGTAATTTTTTACATCGCCAAAAGCGACCTGAAGTGTGATGCACCCAAGGGACCAAGCCTCTCGTCCAGGAACTATGCCATGGAACACGTTGTTTGTCCGCCTTAGGTTAGTCTCCATCAAGTTCATCTTGTGCAGCGTATCCAGGTACATGATGTTGATGCTGCTGCCACTATCCACCATGCATTTGGTGAACTCATTGTCGTCAATCAGGGGGTTGATGACCATGGCGTACTGGTTCTCCGTAGGGATGAGGTCTGGGTGATCCTTCCTGTCCCAAGTGATTGGAATCTCCGACCAGCGCAGGTACTGGGGAACTGGTGGTAGGGTGGCCATCAGTATCCTCGGAAAGGTTTTCTGTGCCCGGACAGTTGGGGTGCCAAGGAAAGTGTGGTAGACGGGGGCCTTCTTCTCGAAGGGGTTCTTGCATTTGCCATCTCTCTTGGCGGTGTGCTTGGGGTCAACGTCCTCGACCATGTCACTTGAATTCTTGGACTCCTCTTCCTTCTTGTTCCCCTTGCCCTTGCCTCGTGGTCTGTTATTCCGTCTTTGCTTGTAGCTAGACTCCGGGTCCTCCTTGAGATCGTTGACAAACTTGCAATGGCGATTGGTGTGAGTGGATTTGTCGTTGGCATCGAGGTGTACAAGGAATGGCATATCACGATACTCTTCATACATTTGGGAAACGCGAAGCGCTACCGGGGTAGTTTCACTACCTCGCTGCTGCCCACGACCTGCCCCCCGTCCTCGGCCACGCTGTCCGCCATCACCTCATCCTACAAATGTCACGGCGACCATGTCGGAGGTTTGATTTTCTTCTGGCGGGCTCTTCCACTTGGTGCTTTTATTCCTCCTGGCTTGAGTTGGAATGGCTGTTGCCGGCAGGGAACCGCGAGCATCATCGTCGGCAGCCACGAACTCACTAGCCAGCTGGATCATCTGGTTCAGATCTAGCCGGTGATTGTCCTGTAGGCGCTTCAACTTATGTCGGAGCAACATACCTTTCTCCAACCCATTGATGAAGGCAGCCATGGCGGTCTGAGCATGCACTCCTGCGCATTAATTCTTCATATCCAGCCTGCGGGAGAGGTAGGCGCGAGATGACTTGTCTTTCTCCTGCATGCACCTCTACAAATCGCCAACAATGCAGGGACGCTTATACGTACCCTCAAAGTTCTTGGTGAACGCTTCTTGCATATCCAACCAGTTGCAGATGGACTTCTCCGACAAGTCGTCAATCCATTGTCGGGCCGTGCCCGCTAGCATCAGTGGTAGGTACTTGACGATGATGTTGGGGTTTCCCCCGGCGATCTCCACCACGTTGCCGTAATTCTGCAACCACATAGCTGGTTTGGTGGTGCCGTCATAGGGCTTGATGGTCTTGTCAATCTGGAAACCCTTAGGGTAAGTTGCGGTCCGTAATACAGGTCCAAAGCAATGTGGTCCCAGGTATTGTCCTTCCCGGGCCACGTGAATCTTGTCCAGGCACGAACGTGCGTCGTATGGCTCCGGACTTGCTCTTTTCTTATTTCCGCCAGGGGAAGGGATGCGTAAACGACATGGGCCTCCTCCACCATGGTGGCTGCTAGGGGGCGACAGAGGCGGATATGGCGGTGGGTTAGCCTTCTTGATGTCACCCTCCTGTGACGCCTCACGCTTGTCGCGGTTGCTTTTCGGATGCGGAGGGTCATGACGCAACCTGCTCTTGTGTCCTTTGTTGTGCTCTCCATCATGACGGGGCTGCTCTGCGCTGTCACGGATGACGATGCCGCTTTTCCTTGGTGGAGGAATGTCCATACGATGGTGAGCCTTGGGGTCTTCACGATGTCAGGGAGACCGGGGCAGTGGAGATGGGAAATGAGGATGAGCCTTGCCTCCATGGTCGGAGGATATGGGGATAGCGTCCTTCCTATTGCGCGCACCCCGCTGTCTTTGTTCTGATGAAACCGTCTGGGACCCGACATCACGAGGAGATCGGTCCCTTGGCGGCTTAGGAATGCTAGACTAGCAAAACGATGGGTCAGACTCAAGCCTCTAGGAGGTGGCCTTTTCCTGCTATTTCACCGCCTTTGCCATGAGGTCATAGACCTGTTCCACAGCTGCGGGTGATCTATCCTATTCCAGAAGGGTCTTGGAGATGGCGAGGTTGAGAATAGGAGTGGGCATGACCTGCCTGCCTTCGCTGTCAATGTATGGCTTTGCTTGTGGCGGCTTCGAGGGAGCGCATCCTTGGTTTCGCCATACACCAGGATCGTTGATGACGCGAGCCGGAGCTTTCTTAGCCTTCTACTACTCAAGCAGAGTCTTGTACTCGGCCTCCATGGCTCTAGCTTTCTCTATTGACTTCTGTGCATTAGCCAGATCTCGATCCAGCTATGCGCCTTGCTCCGCGATGGCATGCGCTTCCTCTAGCAGCTGCTGGCGCTTCTCATCAAGCTGGACTACGTTCCGAATATGAGCCACAGTCATGGGCTCAATGAGCAGATTGTGGTACATCACTCTATCAGCTGGAGTGATTTGGGCAGCAGCAGACGTAGATGCCAGAGGCAGCGGTTTTGTGGTGTTGTTGTTACTCGGACCGGTGTTGAGTTCGTGCGGCTGCTGCACTAGGTTAGGCGGAGGGGGCATGGCATTTGCACGATCATTGTCGGCTGCAATAGGTGGTCCCTTCCCCTTGTCCAGCTCTTTAGGTGGATCTTGTCTGGGTTGATCTTCTTCTATCACGGTCCCAATGGAGACGAACACCTCTCGGGACATGATGGCATTGTTGGCCTGCTCGTCGCGTTTGAAATCCTCCTCCATCTCCTCCATAGCAGAGTCTAGCTCCTCCGGGCTGAAGTCTATCTCCTTCGAGTCAGCGCTGATGTCGGTGTAGAGCGCGTCAAGAATGAAGTCGGAGGGTGCCGGGGCTTCCTCGATGATGGGCGGTTGTGGTGCGACGGCAGCGATGATGACTGGAGGCGGTGGTGCAGCTGCAGCGACTATGACCAGAGGCGGTGGTGGCGGTGGCTGAGGCGGAGGGGATCCATCTAAGAGCGCGAGCGCTGTCTGAGCTACCTCCTCAGCTTTCGCGTAGTTGTTTACGGTGTTCACCATGCCTTCGAATGTGAGGCGTCCTGAAGCTTGCTGCCGCATTAGCGTATGCCGGAGAAGTGTTCTATGGTCCAGTCCTTCCATAAATTGATACATGGCATCCTCATTGGGGTAATGCGCCAGGTCGACTAATATACGGAGCCACCTGGCTAGGTAATCGCAGGGGTTTTCACCCTCTCTCTGAACGCAACGCGCCAGATCGAAGATAGTCACCACACCAACAAACTTGGATCTCTGCTGTCCAGACGCACAGGCAAAGCCGGCGGACTTGCAGCGATCTTCCACAATTATATCCTGCACAGGGGTGGTTTGGGTGGGCCTTGAATTTTTCTGATCTTTGCCGGCAAACTCCAAAGAGAGATCCGACTTTGATCCTTCCGCGAATGTATCTTTCCCGTAGGCGGTCCGTGTGGGTCTTGACGCTCCTCCGACTTCCAAGAAACTAGTGCCCGAGTCAGTTTCGCCGATGAAGAGGTGGATGTCCCCGATTGGGACGATCGAGCAGCGGGTGGGGTTTGTCTTCGCCTAGGTTCAGATCCCACAACGTTGGCGGAATCCTACTCCTGCTATAAATCACTATAATGGCGATATGCTGAGTTACAGGAATCGGTTCGTTGTGCGAGGTATGAGTTAATTGATGCCCTAAAGACTCCCATAGGTCTGGTTTATATAGTCGCCAGGTCCTAGGGTTACAGGCAAAGTTCTAGACGGACAGGTGACAAATTCCTACACAGTATACAACTAGTCTAACATGCCTTGCACTCCAAGGCTCCGGGTACGTCGGTGACTCCTTTGTAGCCTTCCTTTATCAGGCATGGGCCTCCCATCTGGATCCATCTAACTGGGCCGCCCAGCAGGCCATAGGCCTTGCTACCAACTGTGGGCCACCCGGGTAATCCGGATAAGAGACATGCTATGAGGATACCCATATAGCATATCCCCAACAGACATGGTAGAGGGCGTAGGACGGTGCGGTGTTTCCTGGCGGTCGTCGCATACTTAATGGCTCATCATGGGGCGGTCGAGGATGGTCGGGAGCTTTCCGTGCTTTGTGCGGGAAAGGCGGTGTTCGCGATGGTGTACAGGGGCCACTGGTCGCGCGGTGGCGAACGGGCATGTCTAGGGGGGTAGCTAGGGTCATGGCAAGTGTAGGTACGCGTGTTGAGGGCGAGTGATGGTGCTTCATTGATGTGGGAGCGCTTCGTCGAGAAACCCCAAGAGCAAGGTGTGATGCAGAACAGCAGAAAGTCTTCCCTCAGTAAGAAACCGAGGTTATCGAACCAGTAGGAGGAAGGAAATGTCTCAAAGGTGTTGCAAGCAACTTGGAGACCAGCACAACACAAACTCAAGACTTTTCCCCAACAAACAGTGAGGTTGTCAATCTCACCGGTTGTTGCAACAAAGGATTAACTGTATGGTGTGGAAGGTGATAGTGGTTTGCAGAAAGTAAATAGTAACAGTGGAAGATGTATCAATGGTAAAGATGGTACCGGGGTCCATAGTTCACTAGAGGTGCTCTCCTTAGATAAACAGACATGGCATGCAGGGTAAACAAATTACAGCAGGGCAATTGACAAGACTGAGCAAGGCATAACAATGCAATATTAGACATCAAGATCCTATGAGATTCAATTGGGCAATACAACAAGATACATAGACCACCATCCAACTGCATCTATGACTAGAAGTCCACCTTTGGGTTATCATCCGAACCCCCTCCCGTATTAAGTTGCAAGCAACAGAAAACTGCTTTAAGCAAAGTGTGTAAGGTAAACAATCCACTTGTTCCATGAACAAGAGACTGTTGTTTTCTCCCTAGTGGCAACATCACATCTACAACCTTAGAGATTTTTGCCACTTTGCTCAGATTAAATAGAGGCATGAACCCACTATCGAGCATAAATACACCCTCTTGGAGTCACTAGCAACTACTTGGCCAAGATAGCTACTAACAACGGAGAGCATGCAAGATCACAAACAACACAGACATGATAGAATCAATAAGACAAAACCATTAATCAATCTGACATAGTAATCTCAATATCCATCGGATCACCGCAAACACAACATGCATGATTACAAATAGATGAGATCTTGATCATGAACGGAGCTCACAAGATCTAGACATGAAAGCACAAAGGAGGAGATACAACCATCTAGCTACTACATGGACCCGTAGTCCAAGGTGGAACTACTCATGCTTCATACCGGAGGCTGGCATGATGAAGAAGAAGGCCTCCGGGATGATCTCCCCTTAGGCATTATGCCGGGAAGAGCTTCAGATCCCTTCCTCCAATCTAGGGATGATGGTGGCGGCGGCTATAGACGGTTTCGTGGAATATTGATCGGGTACTTAGGGTTTAGTTATCGGGGGATTCTTATAGGCAAAGAGGCGAGGCAGGAGGGCAGCCAGGGGGCCCACACCCTGCCTAGGCACGGCCTAGGGTGGGCCCGAGCTTGGGGGGTGCGGCCGCCCTATGGCTCCCCTCCGTCTCTGCTCTGGACTTCGTGTTCTCCTTGGTGAAATATTTACTTTGGCTTTTGTCCCGTCCAATTCCGAGAATATTTCCTTACTAGCTTTTCTGAAACCAAAAACAGCAGAAAACAGGCAACTGGCACTGCGGCATCTTGTTAATAGTTTAGTACCAGAAAACATATAAAACACCTCAAAGTGTGGACAAAGCAAAGTAGATACCAAACAAGCATGGAACATCAAAAAGCAACTCCCCAAATCTTACTTCCCTCTTATTAGAGGTCATTCTTGGCACAAAAAGCAAACAAAAAGGATAAGGAGAGGTCATTACTGAAGTAATAACTTCCAAGACTCAAGAAAACTCTTGGGTTATCTACCAACAAGTACTTCTCTTTAACGCCTTTAAGTTAGGCACAAGAAGCAAGAATCAAGTATTTTCAAATGAAGAAGCATTAACATCAAACCTTGCTTTCAAAGGAGGAGCAAAAAGAAACTTCTCTCTCCTCATAGGGAAGTGGTCAATACCTTTCTTGAAAGGAAATTGATATTTAATGGTGCCTTCTTTCATATCAATGATCGCACCAACAGTTCTAAGAAAAGGTCTTCCCAAAGTAATAGGAAAAGAAGCATTGTATTCAACATCCAAAACATAGAAATCAACCAGGACATAAGCATTGTTAACCATAATAAGAACATCATTAACACTCCCTGATGCGTGCAACAAGTGTTGATGTGGAGCACTTCGTTGGAACCCCAAGAGCAAGGTGTGATGGAGCACAACAACAAGTTTCCCTCAGTAGAGACCGACGTTATCGAACCAGAAGGAGGAAGGAAACGACACACAGGTGTTGCTGGCAACGTGGATACCTGCACAACACAAACTCAAGACTTTGCACCAATGAATCAGTGAGGTTGTCAAGCTCACCGGTTTGCTGTAACAAAGGATTAAACGTCTGGTGTGGAAGGTATAAACAAGTAACATTGGAAGATGTATCAATGGTAAAGACTGGACCGGTGTCCATAGTTCACTATAGGTTCTCTCCTTAGATAAACAACATGGCATGAAGGGTAAACAAATTACAGCGGGGCAATTGACAGGAACTGAGCAAGGCATAACAATGCAATTACTAGCTAGCAATATCCTATGAAGTTGATTGGGCAATACAACATTATACATAGACCGTAATCCAACTGCATCTATGACTAGATGTCCACCTTCAGGTTATCATCCGAACCCCCTCCAGTATTAAGTTGCAAGCAACAGACAACTGCTTTAAGCAAAGTGTGTAAGTTAAACAATCCACATGTTCCATGAACAAGGGACCGTTGTTTTATCCCTAGTAGCAACAACACATCTACAACCGAAGAGATTTCTGTCACTTCCCTTGGAAACTAGAGGCATGTACCCACTATCGAGCATAAATACTCCCTCTTGGAGTCACTAGAAACTACTTGGCCAAGATAACACTAGCAACGGAGAGCATGCAAGATCACAAACAACACAGACATGATAGAATCATAAAGATAGAACCATTAATCAAACAAACACAATAATCTCAATATCCATTGGATCCCCGCAAACGCATCATGCATGATTACAAATAGATTATATCTTGATCATGAACGGAGCTTACAAGATCTATACATGAAAGCACAAAGGAGGAGATAATACCATCTAGCTACTACATGGACCCATAGTCCAAGGTGGAACTACTCACGAATCATACCGGAGAGAAGGCCTCCAGGATGATCTCCCCTCCGGCAGGCTGTCGGGAAGAACTTCAAATCCCCCCCCCCCCGATCTAGGGAAGATGGTGGCGGTGGCTACATACTATTCATGGATTTCTGACCGGGTACCGAGAGTTTCCATATCGGGGGCTTCTTATAGGCGAAGAGCGAGGTTGGGAGGCGACCAAGGTAGGAAAACCCTACCCAGGCACGGGTAGACCTGACCCTATGCCTGGGGTGGGTCTGCCCCCCTGGCCAGCCCCTCCGGCTCTCCTCTGGACTTCTTGTTCCCCACGGAAAGTTATTGACTTTGGCGTTCGTCCCGTCCAATTTCGAGAATATTTCTTTACTAACTTTTCTGAAACCAAAAACATTAGAAAACAGGCATCTGGCACTGTTGCAACTTGTTAATAGGTTAGTACCAGAAAACATGTAAAATCACCTCAAAGTGTAGACAAGTAAAGCAAAGTGGATACTAGACAAGCATGGAGCATAAAAAATTATAGATATGTTTCCAACGTATCACTCCCCATGAGTTTCTTCTTAGCATTATCATTAAGTGGGACATCCAAATAACAATCTTCCAAAGGTGGCAAATCAAGCATTTCATAAATATTTCTAGGCATAATAGAGACACTAGAACCAAGGTCACATGAATCTTTGAGATCAAAGTCATTCACTTGCATATTAATAGTGGGTTTCCAACTATCTTCTACTTTCCTAGGAATAGAAGCTTTGTGTTTCAACTTCTCTTCCTTAATTTTAATAAGAGCATTTGTAATGTGTTTGGTGAAAGCTACATGCATATCACTAGCATCAAGACATCTAGCAAGCTTTTGTAGGAACATAATCACTTTAGAAATATTGCAACCATCAAGATCAAAATCAAAATTAGCATCACTAGTAGTAGGCTCATTGGGTTTAGGCATTGTGGTAAGAGGAATGGGGACTTCTTGAGGTTTAGTGGCATCCATATTGGTGGTGGTGATAGTGCACACACTATTGTTTCTAGCAACTTCAATTTCTCTTTCCCACTTAGCATGAAGTTGGGCTAACAGTCTAACATTTTCATCAATAGTAACTTGTATGGCATGAGTAGCAGCAAACGTACTTTCCAAAGTTTCAGGTTTAGCAGCCATTTTATTAATCAAAGAGGATTGTGCTTCAGACAAAGAGGAAATATTTTTCTCAGCACTCAAAATTTTTGACTGTAAACTAGGAATTTCTCTATTCAAATTCTCAAGCTGATGCTTTTTCAAGATAGCAGATTGTTCTTCCATAGTTTTAGTGAATATCTTGTTTTGCTCATATTGCATTTGCATAAAGTTTTTAGTGGACCTTTCAACTTCTAGAATCCTATCATCACTAGGCATTCTAGATCTACCATGATAAGTATTGCTATTATTAGGAGGATAGGGCCTATAGTTATTACCATAAGCATTGTTTCCAAAATTATTATTCCTAATGAAGTTCACATTAACATGCTCTTGTTGAGCAACCAAAGAGGCTAATGCTGGTCCTAGTGCTAGTATCATAAGGTGTATCATGCATGCCAACTTGGCAAAAATCTGATGTGGCACTATAATTAATGAAGAGAGAGGTGCTTAGTGTATCATAGGTAGATACCGTATCATAGCACGTAAAGCTAGAAATCATAATGGCAAGTAAATCTTGTACACACATTTTACATAGAGATTGTACAAATCAATAAATATAACACTACTATGATATTATTATATGATACAATGCACTAGAAATATAGTATCATGCACTAGTATCATATGCATGATACTAGTAGTATGATACTACCACTAGGACCAGCCTAAGGGAACATTATTAGGGTCTAAAGGAGCTTTCCCATTAACAAGCATAGCCATGATAAAATCAATCTTATCACTCAAAGAGGAGGTTTTTTCAACAGGATTTACCTTCTTATCATGTGGAGCTCTCTCAGTGTGCTATTAAGAATAATTAACCATCATATTATCAAAGAGTTTTTTGCAGCACTCAAGGTGATGGTCATAAAGGTACCTCCAGCAACTAAATCCAACAGGTTTCTTGAAGAGAAGTTCAAACCTTGTGAAGACATCCTTAGCCTCCCTGGAAACGGTGCCAGAAAACTTGTTGATGGCGCTTCGTTGATGTGGGAGCGCTTCGTCGGGAAACCTCAAGAGCAAGGTGTGATGTAGCACAGCAGCAAGTCTTCCCTTAGTAAGAAACCGAGGTTATCGAACCAGTAGGAGGAAGGACTCAAAGGTGTTGCAAGAAACTTGGAGACCTGCACAACAAAAACTCAAGACTTTGCCCCAACGAACAGTGAGGTTGTCAATCTCACCGGTTGCTATAACAAAGGATTAACTGTATGGTGTGGAAGGTGATAGTGGTTTGTAGAAAGTAAACAGTAACAGTTGAAGATGTATCAATGGTAAAGATTGGACCAGGGTCCATAGTTCACTAGAGGTTCTCTCCTTAGATAAACAGACATGGCATGCAGGGTAAACAAATTATAGCAGGGCAATTGACAGGACTAATCAAGGCATAACAATGCAATACTAGACATCAAGATCCTATGAGATTCGATTGGGAAATACAACAAGATACATAGACCACCATCCAACTGCATCTATGACTAGAAGTCCAACTTTGGGTTATCATCCGAACCCACTCCAGTATTAAGTTGCAAGCAACAGACAACTGCTTTAAGCAAAGTGTGTAAGGTAAACAATCCACTTGTTCCGTAAACAAGAGACCGTTGTTTTCTCCCTAGTGGCAATAGCACATCTACAACCTTAGATATTTCTGTCACTTTCCTAAGATTAAATAGAGGCATGAACCCACTATCGAGCATAAATACCCCCTCTTGGAGTAACTAGCAACTACTTGGCCAAGACAGCTACTAACAACGGAGAGCATGCAAGATCACAAACAACACAGACATGATAGAATCAATAAGACAAAACCATTAATCAATTTGACATAGTAATCTCAATATCCATCGGATCCCCGCAAACACAACATGCATGATTACAAATAGATGAGATCTTGATCATGAATGGAGCTCACAAGATCTAGACATCAAAGCACAAAGGAGGAGATACAACCATCTAGCTCTACATGGACCCGTAGTCCAAGGTGGAACTACTCACGCTTCATACTGGAGGTTGCATGATGAAGAAGAAGGTCTCCGGGATGATCTCCCCTCCGGCAGGGTGCTGGGAAGAGCTTCAAGTCCCCCCCCCCCCCGATCTAGGGACGATGGTGGCGGCAGCTACAGACGGTTTCGTGGAATATTGATTACGTACTTAGGGTTTAGGCATTGGGGGATTCTTATAGGCGAAGAGGCGAGGCAGGAGGGCGGCCAGGGGGCCCACACCATGCCTAGGCGCGGCCTAGGGTGAGCCCGCGCCTGGGCGGTGCGGCCGCCCTATGGCTCCCCTCCGTCTCTCCTCTGGACTCCGTGTTCTCCTCGGTGAAATATTGACTTTGGCTTTTTCCCGTCCAATTCCGAAAACATTTCCTTACTATCTTTTCTATAACCAAAAACAGCAGAAACATGCAACTGGCACTACGTCATCTTGTTAATAAGTTGGTATTAGAAAACATATAAAAACACCTCAAAGTGTGGACAAAGCAAAGCAAAGTAGATACTAAACAAGCATGGAACATCAAAAATTATAGATACGTTTCCAACGTATCAGCGAGGCACGGCGTGTGCGCGCGTGTCGGCTGTGGTGCTCTGGCGCTCTTGGCATGGCGACAGAGAACTGGGCGCGGCGTTTCTCGGGTGGTCCACAGCTTGCCTGCGGTCGAGGGGTGGACAGGGAGTGGCGGTGGACGGTGGCATGTCTCCTAGACATCATGGACGGGCGCAGGGCTGTCTCCTGCGAGCTGTCCATGCTCGACCGGCAAGGATGGCTTGGGTGGCGCAGCACTAGTCCAAGAAGTGAAGGGGGAGCTGCTTAAATGCAGTGTTGGGCACCGGGGGAGACCAGGGGAGTGAAAAGGGGACAAATGGTTGATCAATTACTGCTCACCATAGTAGAAGTTAGGCAAAGTTTATCTGTGTCTGCCAGGTGTTTGATGAAATGGTCGCATGAATTCAAAGTTTGAATTTTTGGATGTATTTTGGTGAGTGATCTTTTCATAAGCTTGGTACTCTGTGGTTGCTAGGGTTTGCCAAGGGAAATTGGTTTGGTTGATCTTTGAGAAATGGCCATCTTATTAAGGATTCAATTTTTGAATGCCTCTCAAATGGATTTGAAAATAGTTTCTGTAAGTTTGTGAGTTTGCTTGGGTCCATTGTTACTTGGTCTAGCAAGGGGTGAAAAGAATTGGATTTGTTTCTGATAGAAATATTTTACTAGAAACATCCAAAGTCGTCTAGTGAACAAGTTTGGCCAAAATAACCATTTGCTTATATTTCTTATATTTGATTTTCTCTTTATTTGATTCTGCTTGGAAATGATCTAGATGATATTGTTTTCACCTTTAAACCAAACCTTATCATTCATAGCAATCAAACATGGCAAATACAATCATTCATGCATTAATCACACACACACACACACACACACACACACACACATACATTCATATTAATTTTAATAATAAAAGTTTTTGTTAACCCTAAACTTGGGTGATTAAAACTTGATAATCTTATTTAATATTTTTGGGATGTTACAGGGCACCCCTTGGCTCTTACCACAGCTATTAGTGCTTTTCAGATATTGTTTCTTCTCCTTAGTATTAGTCTTATTTTGCTTGACATTCTTCCTGGAAAATAGCAGTTAATGAGGCGTAAGATGCATGATGTACATTTCGGAGGTAGCAACTCCTGGATAGAAATATGATGCAAATTCCTTACTTCTTGAGGTTTTGGAGAAGCCTGTCCCAGCTTTCTGTTCCTACAGCTGGATTTTTAGCCAGCTCGCGTTTAAATTTAGACTTTCTACTTTGTTTGGCAATAATCAATAATAAATCACATTTACATTCCTTTAGAGATTATATCTCATAAAAAAATCCGTTTACCTTAATGGGTTATACTGGATGCTTTATGTTCTTTATGCAGTCATGTCCTTCACAACCCGTTGGACTTGGCAAGACCATGACGGATCAAGTGAACACTCAAATTTTGGGTCTACAGCGTGTCAGTGAACCCGGTGTTTTGCATTGATAATCACCATTAATCATGATTGGAGTAGAAGAGTATAGTAGAAAATGCGATACATACAAGCATAGAATATTATGACAGGTACGAATATATGGTTCCAAGAAAATAGCAATGGATCTTCTAAATAAATATCAGTGACCATTGGGTACTTTACTTGAAATGAAATATGACTGAAAGGTCAAGTAGATTTATTTCCTTAAATATAAAAATATGAAACTATGAGCTGAAGATGTCTATTTAGTTTCCAGCACTAACCTGCCCACTTTGAGGAGATATTTAAGCTCAACAGGATAGCAAAGCATTTCCAAAGTTTCCAGGTAACCTTTCTTATGTTCATGAATAGTGAGGTCACGAACAATTCAATACCAATATACCTAGAATGATTACTGATCAATAAAAGTGATAGTAATAAGAGAACTGCAATCAAACAAAGGAAATGAGGTAAAAGGTAAATACCTTCAAGTATGACCCACCAATTCTCTAAACAAAGAAACTCTAGGAAAAAATAAAAACCATATAAGAGGTAAAGGTGTATAGTGAAGACAAAATTTCGAGAGTGGCGTTTTCAATCACAACTACAACTACGAAACAAATACGGCAACCAGTGAATCGGTTAGATGTGTTACCTAGGTACAAAATAGGAAGTAGACAACCAATTAGATAAAATGAGAACCAACAAGCACCTTATTATACATCTACCCAAACATGTGTAACATAAGCATTTTTTAGGTCTACTCTGAACAAAGACTATTGATGTCCATAACCCTAGAGCAGGAGAAAGGTAAGATGAATTCAAAATATGAAGTGCTAAAAAATGAAAACCCTATAAGGATATTCGTTAATGATTTAATATTAAGCATATGGAAATAGCAGAAGGCTGCTTCTCAATGAGGAAGATAAGAGATATGAGTTCATACCTAGCAGAGTCGCGAGACAGTGTATGCAAGTTCATTCTCATGACTCTCTACAGCGACACATTGTACGCAAGTGCTCGATCGTTATGTTTCCTTACTTGTACACAATATAATCCCTTAATAATTTTTTGAAGTGATCAGTAAATAGCAGGTTGTCATAGTATGACAACAACATTAATCATTTAAGGTATGAGAGAATTAAAAATGGAGGCGCAAGAGTTCTTATATGACCGCTATAATCCTGGAGACGGTACTACTGAAATCTTCTACATAATAAATATCGAGCGATACTCTTTAGGTTGTTGCAGTCACCGCACAACAATGTTCTACTGAAATCTTCTATATTATAGCACAGAGTAAAACTTAATGCATGTGTTAGATAGTAACGCATGGTTACGGTTTGTTGTTCAGACCGAACCGGCTTAGGAATAGATTAGATTGCCTTATACTACAAGTTCTATATGTCTTGTACCCCAAGTTGTATAATGTATAAATACTCAAGCAATGAAAGGAACGAGGCATGCTATTACAGCCCGTGTTCATCAATCTACAAGGTATCATAATAGCTGTGCCGATCCTACCCAAACCCTAAAACCCTACCTCTCTTCCCACCGCCCTCCTTACCGCCGCCATGACTCCAGAAGAGATCGAGGCTAAGGAAGATGAGCTCGACGCTCGCGCCAAAGCTCTCGAGGCACGCGAGGCCGAGCTTGCCCGCCAAGTCGATGCAGCAACTCGCGCCGACGCCCTTTGCCGCCAGGAAGACGATCTCGACGCCCAGGAATCCGCGATCGACAACTCCTCTGTCACCAGCGCCGCCAAGGGAAAAGTCGTCGAAACCAGTAACCCACCTCCCTCTCCCTCAATCTATGCCACCTCCATTAAACTCCATGTCCAATCACCCTCGACCTCACTGCCTCCAACTACACCAACTGGCGGGAGCTGTTTGTTTTTGCCCTCGGCCGCTATGGCCTGACGAACCACGTCCTCGGTGATCCCGATGACTCTCCCTCTGACACCTCTCCACCTCTGACTGGGGCCATGACGACTACACTGTGTTGTCCTGGATCTACGGCTCCATCTCCGCCGATCTCCTCGCCACCGTCATGCGCCCCGGCTCCACGGCGCACACCATCTGGCATGCCATCGAGAATCTCTTCCACGAAAACAAGAAGCATCGGGTGATCCAGCTGGAGGCGGAGTTCCGGGACACTCCGCAAGGCGACATGACGATCAGCGACTACTGCGCCAAGCTCAAAGCCCTCGCCAACGCACTGGTGGACTTCGGCCAACCAATCAGCAACGAAACCATCGTGCTGACCCTCCTGCGCGGCATCAAAAACACCTACGCCAACCTTCGCTCTTTTCTCTCATTTCAGGTGTCATTCCTAACGTTTCTGCAGACCCACTCTGCTCTCATCCTAGAGGAGAACCAGAAGAAGCTCGACACCCGGAACGCCTCCTCCACCGCACTTTGGGCCAGCGGCAACAACATCAACCCTGCCGCTGGCGGCGAGTGTGCCCCCTCATCTGGCTCCAGGGGCGGCCGCGACCATACCATCTTCTTCAACCAAGGCGGCAACAACGGTGGCCGTGGTCGCAGCGGCTGTGGCCGCAGACGTGATAGCAATAGCCCCTGGAAGTTCAACTCGTGGAATGGCTGTTGGGGATATGCTATATAGGTATCCTCATAGCATGTCTCCTATCCGGATAACCCGGGTGGCCCACAGTTTATAGCATGGCCCATGGCCTGCTGGGCAGCTTAGTTAGATGGATCTAGAAGGGAGGCCCATGCCGGATAAAGGAAGGCTACGGAGGAGTCACCGACATAACCGGAGCCTTGGAGTGCAAGACACGCTAGACTAGTTGTAAGCAGTGTAGGACTCTGTAACCTGTCCGGCTAGGACTTTTCTCTGTAACCCTAGGACCTGGCGACTATATAAGTCGGGCCTATGGGAGCCTTTAGGGCAAGACAACTTAGACTTTCTAGTCACCTCGCACAGCGAACCAAACCCTATAACTCGGCGTATTGCCATTATAGTGATTTATAGAAGGAGTAGGATTTCACCACCATTGTGGGATCTGAACCTAGATAAGCTATGTTACCTCGTACCCGTCAACCGTCCGCCTTCCCGCACGTCTCTAAACACACACTGTGAGGACCCCTCCATGGCATACTCGTCGGAAATACCACGACAGTTGGCGCCCACCATGGGGCAAGATGCGCTTCAGGCTCTTCAGCGGGCGAGGACCAAGATCTTCGCGGGAATCGGTGAAACCGTAGCCATCGGTCGTGTTCTCTTCTCTGGCAACGTTCCGATCGTACCTCCCGACGATTTCTAGATCCCGGTGAAGACGAACCCTACGCCGTGCCCGATCGTCCCCATCAGAGATATCCACCTCTTCATCGGCGAAACCGACTCGGGCACTAGTTCCCTGGGAGTCAGAGGAGCATCAAGACCCGCACGGACCGCCTACGAGCAGGATACGTTCGCGGAAGGATCGATGTCGGATCTCTCTTCGGAGTTTGCCGACAAAGATCGGAAAAATTCAAGGCCCACCCAAACCGCCCCTGTGTAGGATATAACGGTGGAAGATCGCTGCAAGTCCGCCGGCTTCGTCCGCGCGTCTGGACAGCAAAGATCCAAGTTCGTCGGCGTGGTTACCATCTTCGACCTTCCGCGTTGCGTTCAGAGAGAGGGCGAAAACCCCCGTGATTACCTTGCCAGGTGGCTCCGTATACGGGCCGATCTGGCGCATTACCCCAATGATGATGCCACGTATCACTTTGTGGAAGTACTGGACGAAGGTACGCTTATCCGGCATTCGCTAAGGCGGCAGCAGGCTTCAGGATGCCTCACCTTCGAAAACATGGTGAACAACGTCAACAACTACGCGGAGGCTGAGGAGGCAGCTCAGACATCTCTTGCGCCCATTGATAGAGCGCCACTGCTTCAGCCGCCGCCACCACCGCCTCTCGCCGCCATCGTCGCAGCTGCGCCACCGCCTCTAGTCATGGTCGCTGTTGTTGCACCTCCACCCCCCGTCATCGAGGAAGCCCCGGCACCCTCCGAATCCGTGATTGACACACTCTATGCCAACTAAAGCACAGATTCGGAGGAGATAGATTTCAGTCCAGAGGAGCTAGACTCCGCCATGCAGGAGATGGAGGAGGATTACAAGTGCGACGAGCAGGCCAACAACGCCGTCCCATCCCGAGAGGTGTTCGTCACCATTGGGACGGCGATGGATGAAGAACAACCCGGAAGAGCTCCGCCTACAGCGTTAGACAAGGGGAAGGGACCACCTGTTGCTGCCGACAATGATCGCGCAAAGGACATGCCCCCTTCGCCTGACCCAGTGCAACAGCCGCAGGAACTCGGCACCGGACCGAGCAACAATAACACCGCAAACCCGCCGCCTATGGCATCTACGTCCGCTGCTACCCAAGTCACTCCAGCTGATAGAGTGATGTACGGAAATCTCCTCGTCGAACCTATGACCATAGATCATATTCGCAATGTAGTCCAGCTTGACGAGAAGCGCCAGCAGCTGCTGGAGGAAGCGCAGGCCATCGCAGAGCATGGCACAAAGCTAGATCGGGATCTGGCCAACATGCAGAAATCCATAGAGAAAGCTAGAACAACGGAGGCCGAGTACAAGACCTGGTGTGCGGCTCGCGTCATCAATGATCCTGGTGTGCGGCGAAACCTAGGATGGGCTCCCCCGAAGCCGGGACAGGCCAATCCATACATTGACAGTGAAGGAAGGCAGGTGATGCCCACTCCTCTCCTCAACCTCGCCGTCTCCAAGACCCTTCTGGAGAAGGATAGATCACCCGAAGCGGTGAACCAGGTCTATGACCTAGTGGCCAAGGCGGTGAAACAGCAGGAAAAGGCCACCTCTCAGAGGCTTGAGTCTGACCCAACATTTTGCTAGTCTAGCTAGCATAAACCACCAAGGGACAGATCTCCTCTTGATGTCGGGTCTCAGACGGGTTCGTCAGAATGAAGACAGAGGGATGCACGCAACAGGAAGGATGCTATCCCCATATCCTCCGACCATGGAGGTAAGGCCCAACGTCGTCGCCCATCGCCACCGCCCCGCTCCCCCCGACATCACGAAGACACCAAGGCTCACCGTCGTACGGATATGCCTCCACCAAGGCAGAGCATTATCGTCATCCGCGACAACACGGAGCAGACCCGTCATGACGAAGAATGCAACCAGGGACTCAAGAGCAGGTCGCACCATGACCCTCCGCGTCCGACAAGCAACCGTGACAAGCGTGAGGCGTCGCAGGAGGGTAACAGCAAGAAGGCTAACCCACCGCGACCTCCGCCTTTGTCGCCACCTAGCAGCCACCATGTCGGAGGAGGCCCGCGTCGTTCACGCAGCCCACCCCCTCATGGCAAGAAGAAGAAAAGAAGCCCGGAGCCATACGATGCACATTCGCGTCTGGACAAGATCCATGAGTCCCGGGAAGTACCATACCTGGGACCACGTTGTTTTGGACCTATAATACGGTCCGCAACTTACCCCTAAGGTTTCCGGATTGATAAGACCATCAAGCCCTATGAAGGCACCGCCAAGCCGGCTACATGGTTGTAGGACTACGGCAACACGGTGGAGATCGCCGGGGGTAACCCCAACGTTGCCGTCAAGTACATCCCATTGATGTTGGCGGGCACGGCTCGTCAATGGATTGATGACTTGCTGGAAAGATTCATCTGCAATTGGTTGGACATGCAAGAAGAGTTAACCAAGAACTTAGAGGGTACGTACAAACGTCACTGCACTATTAGCAATCTACAGCGGTGCGTTCAAGAGAAATACGATACATCTCGCTCCTACCTCTCCCGCTGGCTGGATATGAAGAATTCCTGCGCAGGAGTACACGCCTAGACCGTCATGGCCGCCTTCATCGATGGGTTGGAAAGGGGCACGTTGCTCCGACATAAACTAAAGCGCCTGCAGGATAATCACCAGCTAGACTTGAACCAGATGATTTGAAGGAAATATGCCCTAGAGGCAATCATAGAGATGATTATATTTCATATGTATCCATGAGTTATTGTAATGTTCCTTGAATACCCATATCAGGCAACTTGTATTGATTGGCAATTATGTGAATTGTTTGTGAAACTCTTTACTTGTATGGTTATTTAAGAGTTGTCCCTAGTCGGAATTCATGTGAGGACACACGTGAATATTAGACTAGCACATGGATTGATTGATGACTATGTTTCGCAAGTCATAGACATGGAGATGTCAAACCAATGATGTGGACACATGTTATGAACATGGGGTTGGACTGACCCAACCTGACACTGGTAATTAGTTGCAGCTCTCTCTCTACACATCGTGTACGTTTTGTCCTTAGACCTGAGATTGTCGCATGTACTTGAGATGTGGATCGACCTACTTTGGGGTTATCAAACGCTGCACCGTAACTGGTAGTTATAAAGGTAGCTTTCGGTTTTGTCCTGAAGCATGCTGCAAGGCATGGTCAATCAAGATGGGATTTGCCCCTCTCTACTTGAGAGAGATATCTCTGGGCCCCTCGAGTGATCGGATCCAGAAATGCATGGTCGTGCTACATATGGTTAAGAGTTAACCTAGTAAAGGGATTCTGAATCACGGTATCGAGAAAGGGAGGTCAGCTTGGAGCTAGACCAAATATCGTGAGGAAAAAGGAAAGACATGTACTAAACCTTGTGATGGTTCGTCCGATATGATCTTTGTATGCGTTTAGGAGTTGGCACGTCTTGCTAGAGGCCGCTACCAACTATTGACAGAATAAATGTATTCGTGTCATGTCTATACGCATATGAACCTATAGGGTCACACACTTAAGGGGCTGGAAGCCTAATGAGGATTGGATCCGAATTAGACCATGCTTAGGCTACTAATGGGCTACTAATGTAGAAGCCCACTAGGGACGCCTATATAAGAGAGGGTGGGGCGAGCTGACCAGGGTTAGACCTCAGATCATTCCACCCAGCCGCCACTCCTCACGCCTGTGTCGCGCGCGCGGACCTAGCAGTCTGGCGTCTGACGCTTCCACCCTGTACGTGTGGATACCTCGGAGGCGCTGCATCTGTAGCGCTTGGACGAGCCGCGCAATGGGGAGCTTCTCGTGGGACGAGGACAAGGAGGAGACGTGGAACGTCTACACTGCCTCGATGCGCTTCATCAATTCCGCAACTGCGCGTCTGGTGGTAATCCCGTGATCTATGACAACATAATCCTGGTATACGCGGTAGAAATTTTTTGGTTTGCGCTAGTGTAGCCTACCCGTATCCCTACATGATTCAGTTGGCCAGTGCGTTCGCGGCTGCCGATGATGATGCTCGCGGCTCTTTGCCGTCAAGGGCAATTCCAACTCAAGCTCGGAGGAACATCAGCACCAAGCGGAAGACTGCACCAGAAGAAAAGCAAACCCCCGACATGGTCGCTATGACTTTTGCAGGACGAGGTGATGTCGGAAAGCGTGGCCGAGGGCGGGGAGCTGGTCGTGGGCAGCAGCGAGGCAGTGAAACTACCTCGGCAGCGCTCCGCGTTCACCAAACCTACGAGGAGTACCGGGATATGCCGTGCCTCGTACACCTCGACGCCAACAGCAAGTCCACCCACAACAATCGCCACTGCAAGTTCGTCAACGACCTCAAGGAGGACCCGGAGTCCGGCTACAAGCAAATTCGGAAGAACAGACCGCGAGGCAAGGGCAAGGGGAAGAGGAAGGATGAGGAGTCCTAGGATTCAAGTGACATGGACGAGGACGTTGACCCCAAGCACACCACCAAGAGTGACGGCAAAGGCAAGAACCCCTTTGAGAAGAAGGCGGCAGTTTTCCACACTTTCCTTGGCACACCCACCGTCCGACAACAGAAGACCTCCATGAGGATACTGATGGCTACTCTACCCCCAGTTCCCCAATTCCTGCGCTGGTCGGAGATTCCAATTACTTGGGACAGGAAGGATCACCCAGACCTCATCCCTACAGAGAACTAATACGCCATGGTCATCAACCCGCTGATTGACGGCAATGAGTTTACCAAATAGTATGGTCGATAGTGGAAGCAGCATCAACATCATGTACCTGGATACACTGCAGAAGATGAACTTGACGGAGGCAAACCTAAGGCAGACCAACACCATCTTCCACGGCGTAGTTCCTGGTCGGGAGGCTCGGTCCCTTGGGTGCATCACACGTCAGGTCGCTTTTGGTGATGTTAATAATTACCGCCAAGAACACATGACCTTTGAGGTGGTCCCCTTCAATAGTGTGTACCACGTCAAATTCGGTCGCGACATATTCCACACCTTCATGGCCAAGCCATGCTTGGTCTACAACAAGCTCAAGATACCCAGACCAAACGGTGTCATCATCGTATCCGGAAGCTTTACCAAAGCAAGGGACTGCGAGATTGGAGAAGCAGCCTACGCAGAAGCTGTCCTCTACAGCAAAGAATTCAAGGAGATCCAGAGCAAGGTCGATGCCTCAGAGATGCCCGCGCCAAAGAAACAGATTTCTGACTCCGCCCCAGCATTCAAGGCCGCCATTGAGACCAAGCCGGTGGAACTTGTGGTAGGCGATGCCTCCAAGACCACCACCATTGGGACGAACCTGGACCCTAAATAGGAAAGCGCGCTCGTCGATTTCCTCCATGAGAATAGGGACATCTTTGCCTGGCAACCTACCAACATGAAAGGTGTACCTAGGGAACTTGACAAGCACAGCTTGAATATTGATCCAAAATGTAAACCAGTGAAACAACCTCTACGACGCTTTGGAGATGAGAAGAGAGACGCCATAGGCAAAGAGATAGCTAGGTTACTGAAGGCTAGTTTTATCCGAGAAGTCCTTCACACCCAATGGGTGGCCAATCCTGTACTTGTCCCCAAAAAGGGAAGCAAAGAATTAAGAATGTGCGTTGATTACACTGGCTTGAACAAAGCATGTCCCAAAGATCCGTTTGCTTTTCCTCGCATTGACCAAGTCATTGACTCGATGGCTGGCTCGGAGCTTTTGTGTTTTCTTGATGCATACTCACGATACCACCAGATCAAGATGAGGAAGTCAGACCAATTGGCCACTTCGTTCACTACACCGTACGGCATGGTTTTCTCTATCACGATGCCCTTTGGGCTAAAAAACGTAGGTGCTATGTACCAGCGGACAATGCAACATTGCCTACACGATCAAATTAGTCGTAATGTTCACGCCTATGTGGACGATATAGCGGTGATGTCTAAGAAATCAAATGACTTAATCTCCGACTTAAAAGAAACCTTTGACAATCTTTGGAGATACAACATGATGCTTAACCCTAAGAAGTGCGTCTTTGGGGTTCCAGCCGGCAAATTGTTGGGCTTGATCGTTTCCCAGCATGGAATCAAGGTCAATCCGGAGAAAATCAAGGCCATCTTAAACATAAACCGTTCGACATATCTAAAGGACATACAACGACTAACAGGTTGTGTTGCAGCAGTTAGTCGGTTCGTCAGATGACTTGGAGAGAAGGCTATGCCGTTGTACAAGTTGCTGAAGAAGGAAGACAAATTGACATGGACGGATGAAGCAGATGCAGCATTGAAGCAGGTCAAGGAGATTCTTTCCTCAGCGCCTATCCTTGTAGCACCCGAACCTGGAGAGCCCATGTTAGATTACATGGCGGCCACCAACCGGGTAATCAGCCTCGTCGTCGTGGTAGAGCGCAAGGAACCAGGGCATGAGTACTGAGTTCAATGACCAGTTTACTATGTAAGAGAGGTCTTGACGGAGTCCAAGCAGCGTTACCCTCACTACCAAAAGATAGCTTATTGAATATTCCTTGCTTCTTGGAAGCTGAGGCACTATTTCCAGCAGCACCCTATCACAGTGGTGAGCAAAAATCCACTGTCCGACATTATCAACAACAGCGACGCTACAGGAAGGGTCGCGAAGTGGGGCATTGAACTTGCCACCTTCGAGATCACCTACAAGAGATGCGACGCTATCAAAGTCATAAGCCTTGGCAGATTTGATCGTAGATTGGACGGAGATGCCAGATGCTACCCCAATGCCGAAGCCAGAATACTGGGTGATGCACTTTGACGGATCAAAGCTACTCAACGGCTCGGGGGCTGGTGTACTGCTACATTCACCAACTGGAGACAAGATACACTACGTTCTGCAGATCAACTTTGAGGCTACGAACAACATGGCAGAGTATGAAGAACTCATTCATGGACTACGCGTAGACAAGGATATTGGCATCAAGCGCATAGTTTGCTGTGGAGATTCCGACTTGGTTGCCCAGCAGGTGGCTGGCACCTGGAACGCGCAAAACCCTATGATAGTGGCATATCGAGACGAAGTGGACAAGATAGCCAAGATCTTCTTGGCCTACGAGGTCAAATATGTACCTAGGGAGCAAAACGAGGCGGATGATCTGCTGTCAAAGCTTGGATCAGGGCGCAAACGAATTCCTCCTGGAGTTTTCCTGGAGCATCTACAGACACCATCTGTGAAGGGAGCGGACATCGACAACACATACACATTTGACTCTTTCGTTCACAAGGTGACAAAGGTCCCTCCGGCTTGTACAAAACCGTTCATGGATGATGGGGATATGCCTACCGGGGTATACCCAGCAGGGCGTTTCCGACCGGCCCAGGAACTGGCGAGTGGGCCTGAAGGACGACGACTGGATCAAGACCTGGAGTAGATTCAAGCGACTGGAAGCTGAAGGCCAAGGAGAGTAGATAGGCCCAGTCGGATTAGGTTAAACGATTACCGAAACCTTAACTGATTCGGTTGAGATCTGTAAACCCTAGGGGGGTGAGTCTATATAAACCTCCCTAGAGGGCGTGTAGAAGATACGTTCCATCATCCACCCAAGCGACTCGCTGCCTAGCTGTCGAGCTCGCCCCATTGTACTCTCATCATAATACAATCTAGCAGGAGTAGGTCTTTACCCTCCTGGGGGCCGAACCTGGGTAAAACCCTGTGTCTCCGCCCTCATCTCGCACCGTAGATGGCTGGCCGCCCTTGCCCCATGTTCTACTACTCGCTGCCGATTGCAGCATCTACCGTGGTCATTCCCACGACAGTGGCGCCCACCGTGGGGCCTGGCCGGTCTGGCCGGTGTTCTGTGGCGAGATCCAATCTGCCCATCAACGAGTCGATCGCCATCGGCCGCATGATAGCGATCGGCGAGATGCTCCAAATCTTGCCGAGCAGCTACGTCCCGGCGGCGCAACCCGTCACGCTCAGCATGATCCTGCCGGTTGGCATGATCAGTCTCTTCGTCGGCCTCACCGACGTCATCGTCTCGGAGGACTCGGCTCGCATCCGCGAGTCGCCGCCACACGATCGGCTCTCCGAGAGTCAGGTCCGCACGATCCACTGCCTCGCCTCTGAGTACGACTCAGCCCACAGTGATGTGGCTGAAACCACCGCGGCCGCGAAAGACACGGCCCTCAACGACGACGCCGACTCGGCGACCCCGGCGTCACTCGCCGGATACATCATTGTGGCTTCGCCCGCAGGCTCCATCACCCAGGTCTCCAACGTTGGAGACTTCGAGGATCCCTCCATCCTTGGGATCTTCGACTTCGACTCCGGGTCAGAAAACTCCGTCGATCTCCGTGACGGGACCGGTCGCCACGCCGCGACCTACATGGAGACTGGCGCCGACCCACCGGAGGATCCCTTCTCCACCCCGATCCGTCCCAACGCAACGGCAACGGAGGTCGAGGAACTTCGCCTGAAACTGGCGGAAGCAGTCCGCAAGGAGCAAGCCAAGCGCGAAAAATTTCGCCTCGAGCAGGTGATGGTGCAGGAGCTGTCGTGCTACCACCAGCAACGAATCAGGTCGCGCTTGAACCCCACCGTCGAGGGGCGCGCCCTGAACTTCGACGACGAGAACGACCCGGCCCGCGTGGCCGAGCACGCGATCCGCGAGAACGCGCCACCAGGATGAAGAGCCCGGCCCCCACCAGGGTCGACGGAGAATGGCGCCCCACCTCCACCCAACCGCGCACCCCCAGGGACCAGCCGTGGATCATGGTCTCCTCACAGGAGCGAGACGCGAACGGCCTACCACTGTTCTCCACCCCGATAGACAACCTCGTGGCGGGCCGAGCAGCGGCCGACAACATCACGGCCACCGGAGACGGCGCCCTACAGATCCAGTATGTCAAGGCCTTGCTCGCAAAGGCGGTCGAGCAACAAAACGCAGGCGTCGAATCATAGGGTCGGATGTACTCGCGTTCATCGGGCAGCAGAGCGGCCTCAAGCGGCCGTCCATTGGCGGCAAACACCCTCAACTGCCCGCCACCCGAACCACTGCAGCTCCAACACCGACCCGCGAATGCGGCACGCTCTACCAACGACCCCAGGCCGGCGACCAACTTCGTTGCCGCCAATGGTCAGCCCGTCGACGCCCACACCCACATCATCAACAACCAGAGCTGGCGCGCACGCCAGCCCGATGACCTGCGACATACCCTAACCAAACGCCGCGACGGCGAGCCGAGGGGGTCACTAAGTCGACTCGGGCCCTGGTGCTTCGGACCAATGATCCGAGGCGAAAGATACCCGGCGAACTTCAAAGCGCCGAAGGAAATAGAGAAGTACGACCCCACGTACGATCCCTCCGTGTGGCTGGACACTTACCCATGGCAATGGGGATCGCCGGCCACACCGATCTACTTGCCGCCCGCTACCTCCCCCTGATGATGGAGGGGGCGTGCAGGCAGTGGATCAACACTCTCCCAGCGGACAGCATCGACTCCTGGGAAGAGATGCGCGACGCCTTTGTCAGGCACTTCGAGGGTTCATACACCTGCGCCACCACCATCGAGGACCTGGAACGATGCATCCAGGGACCTCGCGAGTCGACGCGCAGCTGGGTCCAACGATGGCAAGAACTGTGGTACAACGCGGTCGGTATCCACCCAGACACCGCAATCCACCGCTTCAAGACCTCGTGCCCCTACGAGCCCCTGGTTGACAAGATCAAACGAGCATACCGCACACTCGACAACATACCGGACCTCCTTGAGATCGCCAAAAGATACGCGGAGGAAGACCCAAACCAAGAAACCGACGACGAGTCGGGAGGACAATGCCGCATGAGCGGCAACGACAACGGACGACGATCCGATCTATGCTACAGCAACACTCGCCTCACCAGCAAGCGCCGCAGTGACGGGCGAGTCGACTTCGTTGCCAACGCTGGGCATGCGCAGCACGAGCCCAAGAGCTTCCGCCGCGATAGGGGGCAACGCCGCGACGGCGGCAACTACAAGGCGAAACCAAGGTTCGACCCCGCGGCCCTCCTTAACCAACCTTGTGCATTTCACAGCAGGGAAGGAAAGCCCGCCACGCACACGACCGCCGACTACCACTCTCTCAAGGAGATCGAGAAGGCACGGCGAGCGCGGGAAGACCCCGACAACAACCCGCCAAACGGCGGAAAATTCGGCAGCGTGGCTGGCTCACTCCACACCTTCACAGGCTTTAACACGAAGCGCGAGAAGAAGGTCATCGCCCGCGCCGTCGCCGTCAACGCGGTGGCCTAGGTGGATGTTCCCCAGTTCCTCAACTGGTCGGAGCAACCCATCACCTGGAGCCGCAGGACCACTCGCCACGCATCGAGTACCCAGGCCGAGTCGCCCTGGTAGTCAAGCCGAAGGTGGGAGACTACTGGCTCCCCAAGACATTGATGGACGGCGGCAGCTCCATCAACATCCTGTACCTGGACACCTTCAGGCGACTGCGGCTCCCGCAGTCGATGGTCGAGACGACCTACACCACGTTCCACGGCATCGTCCCCGGTCAGAAGGCGTACCCGATCGGCGAGGTCACGCTGCCAGTCACCTTTGGCACACCGGCAAACTTCCGCACCGAGCGGATCGTCTTCGAGCTGGTGCCCTTCAACAGCCCCTACCACTGCGTCCTGGGGCGCCAGGCGTTCTCCATGTTCTTAGCGGCGCCCCACTACGCGTACAACGCGATGAAGCTCCCTGGACCGCGTGGCTTCATCACCATCCACGTCGACCCCGACATGGCCGCCGAGTGCGAGGCCAAAGGAGCCGAACTCGCCGACGCCGTCATTGCGGCAGAGGCCAACCACGCCGACGAGCTCGCCAAATACGCGAGTGGGGTCAACAACGACGACCCCACTATACTCAAGAAGCCCAACTCGGAGGGCAGCAACACCTCAGCCTTCGAGGCAACGACGCATACCCGCACCGTCGAGATGGTCCCAGGCGACTCCAGCCAGACGGTAACAATCGGGACGGGCATGAGCCCAGCATAGGAAGGCGCGCTCATCAAGTTCCTCCATGAGAACAGGGACATCTTCGCATGGAAGCCCTCTGACATGCCTGGTGTCACTAGGGAACTCGCTGAGCACAAACTCAACGCCGACCCCAAAGTGCGACCTGTCAAGCAGTCGCTGCGTCCCTTCAATGAAGAGCGCCGCCGAGCCATCGTCGAGGAGGTGCAGCGTCTACTCGCTGCCGGCTTCATCCGGCCAATCAAATACTCCAAGTGGCTGGCAAACCCAGTCCTGGTCGAGAAGAAAAATGGGACCCAGAGGATGTGTATCGACTACACAAACTTAAACAGCGCCTGCCCGAAGGAACAATTCGTCCTCCCGCGGATCGACCAAATAATCGATTCCACCGCGGGCTCGGAGTCAATATGCTTCCTCGACGCCTACTCTGGATACAACCAGATCAAAATGGTCGTTGAGGACGAAGAGAAGACGGCGTTCATCACGCCATTCGGAGCCTTCTGCTACACCGCCATGACCTTCGGCCCCAAGAACGCCAGGGCGACCTACCAGCGGTGTATGCAGGAGTGCCTTGCGAGCCAAATTGGCCGCAATATCCACGTCTACATCGACGACGTGGTAGTAAAGTCCGCTCGCCAGGGCGACCTACTCGCCGACCTGGCGGAGACATTCGCCAACCTGCGGAAATACAAGATAAAGCTAAACCCAGAAAAATGCACCTTCGGTGTACCAGCAGGGCAGCTACTGGGATACATCGTTTCCAAGCGCGGGATCGAGGCGAATCCCACCAAGATTGACATGATCGCTCGGCTCGGCAAACCCGAGTTCCTGCACGACGTCCAGAAGCTGGCCGGGCGAGTCGCGGCTCTCAGTCGCTTCATCCCCCGGTTGGGCGAAAAGGCGATGCCCATATACCGCCTGATGCGCAAAAACCCCACCTTCCAGTGGGACAAGGAGGCGGACAATGCGCTCCGCGACCTCAAGATGGTGCTACTCGCAGCACCGCTACTCGCCGCCCCCGTCGACAAGGAACCCATGCTGGTCTACGTCGCGGCTTCCGAGCGCGTCGTCAGCGCCGTCATGGTCGTCGAGCAACCAGAGGAAGGAAAGGAGCGCCCAGTGCAGCGACAAGTGTACTATATCAGCGAGGTCCTCATCGAGTCGCGCCAGCGATACCCGCAATACCAGAAACTGGTATACGCGGTCTTCAGAGCACAGCGGCGACTGCCACACTACTTCTAGGAGAACCCGATAACGGTCGTCTCCTTAGCACCGTTGCAGGACATCATCCGCAACCGCGAGGCGACCGGACGAGTCGCCAAGTGGGCCGTCGAAATCGGCGTCCACAACATCAAGTACGAGCCGCGCAAAGCGATCAATTCGCAGGCTCTCGCGGACTTCATCGCCGATTGGGAGGAGGCCCAGCAGCCAGAAAAGCTGCAATACCTCCACTACTGGAGTTTACACTTCGACGGCTCCAAGAATGCGGACGGTGCAGGAGCAGGGATTGTGCTAACCTCTCCGAAGGGCGACAAGCTACGCTACGTCCTCTGCCTCGACTTCACCCCCTGCACCAACAAAATGGCCGAGTACGAGGCACTACTCCACGGCATGCGAGTCGCCAAGGAGATGAATGTCAACCGCCTACGCTGCTACGGAGACTCCGACCTCGTCTTGGGCAAGTCGCTGGCACCTGCGACGCCGTCTCCCCTACCATGGCGGCATACCGCCAAGAAGTGGACAAGCTGGGCGGACACTTCGCAGGCTATTCTGTCGAGTGGATCGACAGGCGGAAAAACGAGGAGGCCGACGCACTCTCTCGTATCGGCTCGGCTCGACTCGCACCACCCGCCGGCATCTTCCTCGACACCATCCCCAAGCCTTCCGTCTCTCCCCCAAGGGAGATCGACATCGGAGTCCCGCTGCAACCAGAGGCATCCCTGGTCGCACTCATCGCCGAGCCAGAAGACTGGACTACGCCGTACATCGCCTACCTGGAGGGAGGCACCTTGCCAGTAGACGAAACAGACGCCCGGATGATAGCGCGCCGCTGCAAATCCTTCGTCATCATCGACGGCGAGCTCCACAAGCGCAGCGTGACCGGCGTGTTCCAACGCTGCGTCCAACCCGCTGAAGGACGCAAAATCCTCCACGACATCCACTCCGGTGACTGCGGCCACCACGCTGGCGCCCGCTCTCTGGTCGCAAAGGCTATGCGACACGGTTTCTACTGGCCCATCGCACACGCAGACGCTGTCGACATTGTCCAGCGGTGCGCCGGGTGCCAGAAGTACGCCAACCAGACCCACGTGCCAAGCTCGGCGCTCAAGACAATCCCCATCACCTGGCCGTTCTCCATGTGGGGTATGGACATGGTAGGCCCTTTCAAAAAGGCCCCCTCCAGCTTCACTCACCTCCTGGTCATGGTCGACAAATTCACAAAGTGGGTGGAGGCCAAGCCAGTCCGGAAATGCGACGGGAAGACCGCCACCAAGTTCCTACGCGAGCTCATATATCGCTACGGGTTCCCAAACAGCATCATCACGGACAATGGCACCAACTTCGCCAAAGGAGCCATGGCCGAGTTCTGCAAAGAACACCATATCCGACTCGACCTCGCCTCGGTCGCTCACCCGGAGTCCAACGGCCAGGCGGAATGGGCCAACCAGAGCATCCTCCATGGCCTGAAGCCACGGCTCCAAGTACCACTCGAGCACACCGCCGGGTGCAAGGTCGAGGAGCTACCCTCCGTCATCTGGGGCATCCGCACCTCTGTCAACAGGTCGACAGGATTCAGACCCTTCTTCATGGTGTATGGCACCGAGGCAGTCATGCCCACCGACCTAGAGCACGACTCGCCAAGGGTTGTCCACTACACGGAGGCTGCAAACGAACTCGCATGCCAGGATGGAGTCGATCAACTCGACGAGGCACGCGACCTATCTCGCTCCCGAACTTCCATCTACCAGCAAGGACTCCGCCGCTACCATAGCCGGCGAGTGAGGACTCGCACTTTCCAGGAAGGCGGCCTGGTTCTACGCCTCATCCAGGACAAGAAGGGCATGCACAAGCTCTCCCCCCCGTGGGAGGGACCATTCGCCATCGGGCGAGTACTCGGCAATGACGCCTACTACCTCACCGACGTCCGCGGAGACGGGAAACTCGATGTCAAGCGACCGTGGAATGTAAACCTCCTACGGAAGTTCTACTCCTAGAACCCCATACATGTACCCTCCACCCTCTATGAAATAAAACATATTGTCCACCACAAATTGCGTCTACTCTCCGTGTCTTGTGCCACTCGCACTCGTAATAACAACGTCAAGCAAACTGCAGAAGTCAACCTCTGGTACAGCGACCGGCACGGCCAAGTAGTGCGTTACAAGGGCACTGGGTTACCCCAGGACTGGTAACGTCCACGAAAAATGCCTACTCGAAGCCCCATTGGAGTCGCCTAGCTCGACTGGCTTAACGAGCCAAGACAACTGCCTTCGCTCCTCACAGCAACCATGATCCTCCGCATCCTCGACACAGCGACTCGAACAGCCAAGTACCACGCTCGGGGACTGACGACCAGTTAAGCACGAGCGACTAGGGGAAAACGCCAAGTATGAGAGCGTGCCCAGGACTCGCCATGCGACTGACCCTACGGATCAGGCAGGAGTGATGCGCTTACTCTAACGCACTCAGTCCTCACCCACCCTAGAGCCGCGACTAGAATCACCAAGTACCACGCTCGGGGACTCGGCCACCCGACCTCGTTCGCGCAAGGGAAAACGGTCAAGTAAAGAGCACTCATGGGAGTCGCCCTACGACTGGCTTTCCTAGCTCGGGTGAGTCGACCTCAATAACAAAACAACTGACAAAACGTTCAAAACCACAAACACATAACAAAACGAGGTAAACCCCATAAAAAGGGCGGACGCGCTCGGGGACTCGTCCAATCAGCAATCAAAATCGCAAGACAATTCACAAAATAACACGAGATTCCATTACAACAGAACAAAGTCGCTCCAAAATACAAGACAAGCTCAATGGCCAATTGCTACTAACGCCCCAGGGCACAATGTTTCTATTCCGCAGGCTTCGACGTCGACTCACCGCCATCCCTGCGGTTGCGAATGAAGGGCGTGTACGGGTTCGACGGGTACGTCGTCAACTCACCCGCCATCGCCGCACGAAACGGCTTCTCGACCTTGAAGTCCCGATGCGCCGGCTCGGGATCGTTGGGCGCGACAGTCGTCTCCTGATAAGGGAGGAGGTCGCCCATCCCCCAAACGCGATCGGAGTATACCGCGGCTCGGTCCGTCAGCTTCAGCACTCGGCGATCTCAACCGAGCCCGTCGACGAGGGGTAACCACTCGTCACGTCGTCAAGGTCGAAGTCCTCCGGGAAGTGGGCAAGCCCAAGGCTAAGCGTCGTTCCCGCCCCGTGCCGGAACGCCGACCGCGTCATGAACTCGACGACTGACGGCGCCTTCTCCAGATACCGCCATACTTCGACGAGGTCGCTGGGATTCACTTATGTAGGCGATATCTCCTGAAGATACGCCCAAGCCGCGGACAACGTGGCCGAGTCGACCAAAGTGGTCACACACTGCCGCGCGTCGTACGACTGCGCCTCCTCCGAGCTGTCGATAATCCGACCTGTGGGAAGAGGGCGGCAGTGAGTACAACAAGGATTACATAATGCATCTACTACAGGCAGAGGCAGGAAGTTTACCAATTAAAGGACGGCAGAGGCCCGTGATGAAGCTTTGAAGCGAGGAGAAGTCGTTCTGCAGCCCAATAACGAGGGCGTCAGATACCTTTCGCTCTTCAGCGGCAGCCGTAACAGCAGCTTTTGCTCGCCCATCCGCCGCGCTCGCCTCCACTTTCGCTTCCTTGAGCTCGCGCTCTAGATCAGCGATCCGTTTCTCAGCCGTACTCAACGCAGACTGAGCCGCCGTCAGTTCACTCGCCGGAACAAGGCCCTGGCGGACCTCCTCTGCCTTGGCGGCGATCGCCTGGAGTCCCTTGTTTGTTTCTTGGAAGGCAACAAGTTCCTTCTCCACGCGACACTTCGCAGCAAGCCGATCGGCTGACTCACGCTGCAAGCCCTGCGCACAAATCAAACAGTTAACAACAATGGAATCCTAAGTGCCCACCCGCTGAAATTCAGCGACTGAAAATTCAGCGACTGGACACTCAGGGACTGGAGATCAAAAATCCTAAGTGCCCACCCGCTGAAATTCAGCGACTAGACACTCGGGGACTGGAGATCAAAAATCCTAAGTGCCCAACCGCTGAAATTCAGCGACTAGGCACTCGGGGACTGGGTGCTACAAATAAAAACAAACACCAAAAGAATCTGACCACTGAAATTCAGTGGGCCGATCCTCGGGGACTGGATATACCTGGATGGCTGCGCCCAGCATGTCATGGAGCTGTAGCGCATCCACAGATGCGAGAAGAGCCGGAGTGTGTCCGCGACGCTGCTCGACCTCCGTTTCGGCGACCCCAGGCATGCGGCTCGATGGCGCTATACCACTCGTTGTAGCCGCTTTGGCCATAAAGCGGGGGAAGGTCGCGGTGGATGCTCCAGCGCCACTAGGAGCCGGCTCGGCCATTATAGGCGAGGAAACATCCTCCTTGGTCTTCACGGCCACCTCCGTCCCAGTCGGAGGATCACTCGGAGCAACCGTCGTGTCGTCAGAGACCGTGACGACATTGTCGCCCTTGGCCTTCTTAGCACTGTCTGCGGGGGCAGCGACCTCATCAGCTTTCCTCTTCCGTGAGGGGTCCTCTTCGGCGATGACTGGTGGCACCTTGGCCACGTAATGGTGGCCGATCTTCTTAACTCCAGTCCTGTGAAACAACAATATGAGAAAAATTGTCCGAGTACAATGAAAGACAAGCAGATGGACAAAACTTACTTGGCGACTGGTATGAACCGCAGTCCCGTGCGGATACTGGCCGGCTTCTCCAGTTCGGGGCCCAGTTTCCGACTGAGGCCCATCTCCAAAACATCATGTGCCCAAGACACGGAAGGCCTCTTCGACGACGAGGCCGCGACAGGAGCCTCCGAGACGACGTCGGCAGGAGCTCTCCTGGGAGGTGAAGCTGCTGCGGCTGGAGCAGCCCCCAACCCAGAGACCAGGGCGAATAGGGGTGGAAGCGAGTCCAGAGGTACCTCATCCAGGGCGGCAATGGCATCCGGTTCTACTGTCGTCTGCGGCGCTTCATCCTTGGCCAAGCTGGTGGCGTCAGAACTACTCACAGAACGAGGCAGAAATGCCTGTTTCATCGGCTTCGTCTTTCGCTTTGGTGGAGCCTTCACTTCCTTCTTCTTCTTTTTTGACGGTGTAGCCTCACGACGCGAGGTGTGCTCGGGAAGCTCGTCGTCGTCGTCATGACGTTCGAGGCTTCTACTCGCCTCGAGCTCGCATTGATGTTGCCCGGGAGTTTTGCGAACCATCGGGGCATCGTCTTCCCTGGGCTCGTCATCGTCGTCGTCGTCATCACTCGCGTCGCTCCCGACGCCGCCCTTGGCAGGAGGCGACTCGCCCCCGTCCTGGACGGACGAGCTCGAGTTCTCGTCGTCCGCGGGTGGGAGCCACCCTTCCACCACTTGGAATAACTGCAGGCACGAGACAATATCAATATAACCGCGAAAGCATCAACTGCGACTGCGAATGGTAGTGAAAACAGCTATTACCGTCAGAGTTGGATGCTTCGCGGTGTAGGGGGCGACCCCAGCCTTCGCGTCCAGATATGCTGCCTGGGTGATCTTCTTCAGCGCCAGAACATAGTCTTCGAGTTTCCACTCGGCGAGGCAGGATTTTGTCGAGTCTTCCCTGCCTGTGTACTCGTACATGTAATGGTCGCGGCAGGCCAAGGGAACGAGTCGCCGCCTGAGCCAGCAATTGTACAAGTTGATGGTTTCGAGGCCCTTCTTCTTCAGGCCGCGGATGGTTCGAAGCATCTCGTCCACGACCATCCGCTGGTCTAGTGGGAGCTTGCCGACTTGGAGTCGGCGCGGTTCGGGCCGATCGGCGGAGTACCTCGGGATCGCTACCTCACCGTCTGGAGTAGCCTCGGTGACGTAGAACCAGGACTTCTTCCACTCGCTTGCCGCCTTGGCAGGCAGCATCAGGTCGAAGAAGGAGGCCTTCGACTTCAACTAAAATGTCAGGGCACCCGCAGCCAGCATTGGGCCGCCTGATTCTTCGCGACTGATCCTCCCGTGGAACAGATCTTTCCACAGGGGGAAGTAGGGCCTGCATCCCAGGTAGCACTCGCAGAACGCCACGAAAATGGCGATCTGCTCAATGCTGTGCGGGCCCAGGTCCGACGGCTGGATTCCGTAGAAGGCGCAGAAGCGCCGGAAGAAGAGAGACGTGGGAAACCCCAGCCCCCGCTCCAGGTGGCTGGTGAAGCAAATAAATTCTCCCTCGCGCGGCTCCGGAGTCACCTCTCCGGCCGCGGGGATGCGCCACCTGCCGGCACGCAGGATCCCGGCTTCCTTGAAGGATGCCAGTAGCGCCCTGGTGCACTTGGACCTGCCCCATGGTTCGGTGGAGGGGGCCATTGGCTGAAAGGTTCGCGGAGGTCGAGGCGTTCTGGATCGATTGGATCGCCATTCGGGGGAAAACGGAGATGGGCGAAATCGGAGGAAAGATGAAGGATTGTTTTCCCGATCGCCTGCCATTTCCCTTATATAGCGGTTGCTACCCGCCATTTTCGGGAACCGTTACTACGCGGTGATTACGCCAAAGTTACCGTTGGATTACCCCCAACGGCTAGTTTGACCTCATCTGACGGTCCAACTTCATCCATTCGACTCGCCGACCCGATCACTACAACAGTGACTGAACATTCGCCGACCCGTTCGCCGAGCTACGACCCAACTGACCGCTATCATTGCGACTAGAATAACTGGTTTTTCCTTTATTCAGGAGTCCGCCGCCGATTTGACTGGGCGTCCGCATTGGGCCCGTATACTCTAACTACAAACGAACACATGCGACCAATCAACGACGGCCTCGGGGACTACTGATGGGGATATGCCTACCGGGGTATACCCAGCAGGGCGTTTTCGACCAGCCCAGGAACTGGCGAGTGGGCCTGCAGGACGGCGACTGGATCAAGACCTGGCGTAGATTCAAGCGACTGGAAGCTGAAGGCCCAGGAGAGTAGATAGGCCCAGTCGGATTAGGTTAAACGATTGCCGAAACCTTAACTGATTCGGTTGAGATCTGTAAACCCTAGGGGGTGAGGCTATATAAACATCCCTAGAGGGCGTGTAGAAGATACGTTCCATCATCCACCCAAGCGACTCACTGCCTAGCTGCCGAGCTTGCCCCATTGTACTCTCATCATAATACAATCTAGCAGGAGTAGGTCTTTAACCTCCGGGGGGCCGAACCTGGGTAAAACCCTGTGTCTCCGCCCTCATCTCGCACCGTAGATGGCTGGCCGCCCTTGCCCCATGTTCTACTACTCGCTGCCGATTGTAGCATCTGCCGTGGTCATTCCCACGACAATGGAGTATCTCGAACACGGAACTTTGTCCGACGACGAGGTCGAAAGACGACAAATAGTACGTCGAGCAAAGGGCTATACCATAATCAATGGACATCTCTACAAAAGAAGCACTACTGGTGTATACCTTAAGTGTGTTTCCCAGCAAGAAGCTATTGAAATCCTACGCGAAATCCATCTGGAGATTGCGGGCATCACGCCGCTCCCTGACGTTGGTCACTAAGCTTTCCGAGAAGGATTCTACTGGCTGACCACGAAGGCGGATGCCAGCAAGATGGTTGAGACATGCATGGGATGCCAGTACTATGCCCGACAACCACATGTTCCTGCTGAAGAATTGCGAACAATACCAATAACTTGGCCGTTCGCAGTCTGGGGGCTGGACATGGTTGGTCCGTTGCAGACGGCACCATGTGGGTTTACACATCTGCTAGTATCAGTTGAAAAATTCACCAAATGGATAGAAGGTAAACCCATTAGAAAGCTCGATGGGGCAACTGCCCTTAGGTTTGTCCGAAATCTAGTGGTAAGATTTGGTCTCCCACATAGCATAATCACCGACAACGGCAGCAACTTGTCACTCGGAGAAGTGGAGGCTTATTGTTGGGACAAAGGCATCCGACTTGACCATGCATCTGTGGTACATCCACAGTTCAATGGTCAGGTTGAGCGAGCCAATGGATTAATTCTGTAGGGAATCAAGCCACGTATTGAGGCACCGCTACATAGAGCAGCTGGAGACTGGGCGGAAGAATTACCATCTGTTTTGTGGAGTTTACGAACTACACCCAACAGATCCACCGGCTACACCCCTTACTTCATGGTATATGGAGCAGAAGCCATCCTGCCTTCCGACATCCTTCACGATGCACCAAGAGTTGCCGCCTACGACAAAGATGACGCTGAGGAATCCAGACGCCTAGATGTGGACCTTCGCGAGGAGGAGCGCGTATTGGCATGCCAAAGATTCGCCATCTACCAGCAGAAGCTATGCAGCTACCATAGTCGCCGCATTCGGCATCACTCGTTTAAAGAGGGGGATCTGGTGCTCCGACTCAGGCAGAAGAAGTCACACAAATTATCCCCTCCATGGGAAGGACCATTCATCATAAGCAAAGCGCTGCTCAATGGGTCTTACTACCTCGTTGACAATTGTGAACTGAAGGATAGACCCAACGAGGATCATAAGCGTAAGCGACGTGAGCCGGATGATGACTACCCGGAGCTTGATCGGCCATGGAACATAGCACAGCTACGTCCTTTCTACACTTAGCATTTTTTATCTATTGTGTACCTCTTATATGATCAATGAAATAAAGCTCTTTGGTTCACTCATATTTCTAAGTCTTTTACCTCCTTTAGTGTTCATTTTTGGATCGTATAAAATCTTTATGCGCAAGTTTTGCAGTTGCACTTGTGAAAATTTCACCTATGGGCGTTAGCTTAAGTTTTTAGGTCTACACGTTGTTTGTCATTTTTATGTGGATTCTAGAATAGTGACTTTCGGCACTTATTGTCAGCGATTTTGTGCTTAGGTTATTGATGGTGCCATTAGGCATCATTGCCTGAGCGCATAGTTCCGGCAACGAGTCTTCCGACTCACAAAAAGACAAGCATAAAAACCAAAGTAATGGATAAGCCAGCACTTGCTTAAAAAATATATACAAGATGGAACTAGTTCTTGAGTAGCAGGAAATAACAACCATTGTTTTCCGCCTTGAGATTAACAAGTAGTTTTTTCCGCATAAAAATTCCAGAGGAAACAAATATTACATATTGGTTTTCATTCCTCTAGCGCAGGTGACTTGGATGAAGCATCATCAGCAGCAGGAGAGTCATCCTCCTCGAAGTCAGTGGTGTTGAGGAGCTCGGAGGAGCTTTGGCTGCCGCCGTCAATGGTTTTCATGGGAATGGAGACGTTAGGGTCGACCAACTCGGCTACTCTGGTGCCAAAACCCGCGAGCGATGCCAAGATAGCTTCGTGATATATCTTTTGTCCTTCGTCATCCATGTTAGTGATACCGGAGTTCACCGTGTCGATGTCGGCATTTTCGTAGTGCGCCTTGACCATTTACAGCGCCATCCTCGCGCCGACCCGGGTACATGAAGCTTTCTAGCTTACGATACGCTTGGGGGCTCGGCGCAGGGTCTCCGAGAACTTCGCCACGGAATCCACCGCTTTGATGTTAATCTGGAGGGGCTTGGCTATCTCCTTGGTTTGCTTGATGGCGGTATTAATAAAGTTGCCGGCAAGGACCATGCATTCCTTTGGCGGAGGGGGCGACTGGGTCAACCCAATAGGAGCTGCAAATTTCCGACAAAGGAACGCATGAGTTGAATAACACAAAAAGTTCAGAGTATCCAGCTTACAGAAGTACAAGGCGGAGAATCACTTACTGAAGATGTTAATCTCGGCCTTCTAGAGCGTTTCCGCCAGAGAATCCAGTTCTTGACGGAGGATCTTGTATGCGTCAATATTGCGCTGATTCTGCTCATCGACAGCTCTCTTCTGCTCTTTCAGCATCGCGATCTCCTCCTTCAAGCGGTTCATCTCTTCGTTGGCAGACTCCTGCAAGACTTTCATGGAGTCCTCGTGCATCTTCAGCATATCCTTCCTCTCCTGCTTGAGGATCTTGTTTTCACTATCCAGCTGTTGAATATGCTTGGATTGGTCAACAATATCCTTAGCCTTGGAAATGGTTTCTGCAAGTCGGAGAAAGAACAGTACACAGTAAGTACTCGGAGAATGTTGGCACAAGACCAAGTCGGAATATGAAAAATAAAGGAAAAACAGATGCTTGCTCTTGGTGATTTCTTCCTTCAAGAAGGCAGTTTTACCCTTTTCGGCTTCCAAGTCCGCACGCATCTTCTGGTACTTCTCGTTGGCCACGCCTCTCCGAGAATTGTCATTCGGTGGAAAATGTAACGCTGTTTAGTCTACTTGGAGCATCTAGACGGATAAATATCCACCTAGAGGCTTGGGGGCTATAGTGAGAGTTTTTTAACTTAGCAATATGCTTGGTCTTTCTTTAAGCATCTAGTCGGAACTATTTTAGTTTTCAACTAGAAGCTTGGGGGCTACAGTATAAAGTTTTTAAACTCAGTCATATGCTTAATCTTTCTTTAAGCATCTAGTCGGAACTGATTCAGTTACAACTAGAAGCTTGGGGGATACAGTATCGAAATTTACAAACACTGCGTATGCTACTCTAAAAGCATCTAGTCGGAATAATTCATTCAAACTATATGCTTGGGGGCTACAGTGAGAAGTTTCCTAGCTTAGTTACTCTTAGAGCATTTAGATGCAAAGACCTATGGTTTTCCGTCTAAATCCTCGGGGGCTACAGTGGGATACTCATATGAATTGCAAAAGGTAAATAAAACTTACAAGTGCAATGATCTTGAGGTTTGTAGCACTCTCAGCAAGCAACTTGCCGAAGGAGAAACTGTTTCCTTGCAAGATTTCTGCTTGCCGGAGAAGCTCCTCAAGACCGCATGTTGGAGATGTCGGTGTCGCACCAGGAACCAAAGCGGAGCTACCCGGCGGAAGTACCGGGTAGACTATATTCAGGAACTCTATGGTTTTCTTGGGTGTGGAGGTGCCGCCTTCGGCAGACGTACCACTCTCCACCACCACCTTACCGCTACCGATGGCATCCTTATTCGGAGCTTCAGCCATTTGAGTTGCGGTACTCTCTTGCGTTGCCTGTTCGCCGACAACGGCAAGCTCTGCGGAGGCGCCTGAGTCCACTTCCATGGCGGAAGGGCCAGCTGCATCTTTGGCATGTGAGCTTGTCGGGGCAGGCGTAGGCTGGACGCTAGGAGTGACAGGGGCGATGGCGGGAGATGTGTGGGGAGACATAGCACGATGCCACATATCCTTAATGTTTCTAGAAGCCCCCAAAGTTTTGGAGGTCTTCTTCAAACTAGTAGTGGCCTTCTTTCTGAAATGTGCAAAAAGTATAAGTACAGGAATAAGACAAGCAATGGACAATGTCGGAGAGAAATAAGCTTACACAAGAGGGAGTGCTTTGGCAAAGGGGATCCCGGTAACCTTTCTTTTCTCCGCCTCCAGGGCGGCGGTAGTCTTCTTGGAGGCTCCACCCTCCGTATTCTTCTTCTTGCCTCCGTTGGCAGCGTCAGAGGTGGAGCTCTTTCGCTTTCGCGCCAACGGGACATCATCGTCGGACATGACAGTGACTTCTTTCATCTTTGGGTCATAGATTTGGACAGCCATGCTATCCTCCTCTAGACTGCTGAGCTGTTAAGTAAAAACCCAAAGTGTTAGATGAGATGGTAATGGCTAGACAGAAGAACTGGAGTATATGTCATACACGGAAAATAAACAAGTACCTTTGGGCACTTGCCCTCCTCGAACATGTCGTAGGTGATGGTGAAGCCACGCTTCCTATCCTTCACCTTGACGATGTCCTTGAGGCGGAGCTTGACGGAGTCCCTGGAGAAGTTGTCCTTGGAGATGCGGAGGCTATCCTTCCTCTCCTTGGTATACTCATGCATCAACTTCGAGCGGTGCTACAGCGGCTGCATCCGCCTGACGAACCAGCACATGGCCAGGTCCAATCCGGTTAGACCCGTCTCTATGAACCACTCTATCCGCCTTATAGCGCGGGAAGCATTGATCTCGGAGGGAAGGGAGGCCTGGGATCTCCATGTTGAGGCTTCGGTGGTAGCTCCATCGATGAAGTCCGGATACGTTGCTTCTTGGCCAACCAGAGAGATATCTGGCCCGTAGAAGTATGTATGTTACCAGTTTTTACAGGACTCATGGCCCACGATGTCGGGGAACCGCCGGCCAGGCCGGATCTTAAAACTAATAGTACCATAGTTACTGAGCTCGTCCTTGCCGGCTCCGACTTCCCGCTTGACGGTGAAAAAATAAATAAAGAGATCTATCCTAGGCCTAATCCCTAAGTAACCCTCACAGACCGCCGCGTAGTTGCTAAGCGCAAGGATGCTATTGGGGGAGAGGTTCTGAGGCTGTACTCGGTAATGGTTGAGGACAGCTAGGAAGAAATTAGAGATGGGCAGGGAAACGCCGCGTACCATTTGGGCTTTGAGGTACACCTTATCTCTGTCTTGGGGGAAGGGAGTGACCTCACCGGCCGGCGCCGCCCGCCAGCGAGCCCCTCCGTCGCAAGAAGGTATCCCTCGACGAGCAGATCCTTGATGTCGCGGTCCGTGATGTCCGAACCACGCCAGTCCCCCTTATGGGAATCGTTTTCCTCCTCTAGCAGCTCCAGGGCCGCTGGATTGTGGTCGCCGCCGGTGGATTCGACCACCGCGGACTTGGGTATTACTAGGCCCTCTGGAGGTACGAGGGCGGTGCTCGCCGGCTTCGCCGCGGCATCGCCTAACGCCGCCATGGAGGGGCAGAGCTGCTGCTGGCCATTGAGGAGGTTAAGGTGGTGACTAGGAGAAGGTTGAAGGGCTAGGGTTTTTCACAGAATGCACGGAGAGCTCGAGGAGGCGCTCACTGGAGGAAGAAGATGATGCAGGAGGAAAATGAAGTGAAAAGTAAAAATTCCACCGCTGTTACAATTTATAACCTCTGGTGTCAAGATTCGTGCAAGACGATCGAATGGTTGACGCGTGGGCGACATGTGCGGGAGCGTGCGCGGAAATTTTGCCACGTTGCCAACCGTCGACGCCAACGGTTCGTATCGCTCGCGCAGGAAAAATGGTCATGATTGCGTTCTCTTCATGTGTGAGTTACGAGGCGTGCTAACCTACGTCTACGTCACCATAGCTGTCACTGGCAGGTGAACCATCACATCGGAAGATTCTGGCATGGACGCATCCAGTCCGGCTACGAAGGAGTACGATAGAAGATTCAAAAATTCTCTGACTTACAAATTGAAGACGGATAAAACCTTGCAGGGTTCTTTGGGAGGACTACAAGATATTGCTTGACGATTTGCCGACATCCATCTAGACGGAGCATTCACCTTGAAGAGGCAAGGCGGCGCAAGATCTCGGAGTTCTCTAGGGGCTACTGTTGGGGATATGGTATATGGGTATCCTCATAGCATGTCTCCTATCCAGATAACCCAGGTGGTCCATAGTTGGTAGCATGGCCCATGGCCTACTGGGCGGCCTAGTTAGATGGATCCAGAAGGGAGGCCCATGCCGGATAAAGGAAGGCTACGGGGGAGTCACCGACATACCCGGAGCCTTGGAGTACAAGACACGCTAGACTAGTTGTAAGCGTTGTAGGACTCTGTAACCTGTCCGGCTAGGACTTTTCCCTGTAACCCTAGGACCTGGCGACTATATAAGTCGGGCCTATGGGAGCCTTTAGGGCAAGACAACTTAGACTTTCTAGTCACCTCGCACAGCGAACCAATCCCTGTAACTCGGCGTATTGCCATTATAGTGATTTACAGCAGGAGTAGGATTCCGGCACCATTGTGATATCTGAAACTGGGTAAGATGTGTTACCTCATACCCGTCAACCGTCCGCCTTCCCCCACGTCTCTAAACACGCACTGTGAGGACCCCTCCATGGCGTACTCGTCGGCAATACCACGACACTGGCGCCCCCACCCGTGCACACCTCATCCAGCAGTAGATGCCCACCGCGCCCTGACTGCCCCAGCCGCAGCCCCCTGGCACCTGGAAGTCATGCCCGTGGCAGGCTCCGTCTCCCGGTCTGCTAGGACCACGCCCAGCTCCACCTCCTCAGGCCTACCACGTGCACGACAGCGTCAACACCAACCTCCCCTCGACATCGTCAGCAAGCTTGTTAGTAGACCCAGCTCTCCTTGTGACCCTCCAGAATCTTCAGATTCCAGGCTCTCATGAATGGTACATGGACTCCGGGGCATCCTCTCACATGGAATCCGATCATGGTAAATTTGATTCCTTAACACCTCTCACTTCTTCTCAATCAGTCACTGTTGGTAACGGTGCAACCCTTCCCATCACTCATATTGGTCCATATGCTCTCACAAGTACTTCCCTTCCTCTTCATCTTTGCAACATTTTAATTGTTCCACAAGTTCATCATTTCACAACTGACAACTCATGTTCTATTGAATTTGATCCATATGGTTTCTCTGTGAAGGATCTTCTAACCGGGACCGTGATTCTTCGATGTAATAGCTCTGGCCCCCTCTACCCAATTTGCACACCAAGCCATGAATCCCATGTCGCCACCACTTCCAAAGATCTCTGGCATCGTCATCTCGGTCACCCGGCGCCCACACCATCAGTCATCTCCATCAACTTCAGCAAATTCCATCCAATAAAGTCTCTTCTAGTTTATGTCACGCTTGTTAACAAGGGAAACATTGTTAGGCAACCGTTTTTTTTCCTTCAAGGTCTTGAACTGTTAGGCCGTTGGAGCGTATTCATTGTGATCTCTGGACATCACCTGTACTCAGCACCTCTGGCTATCGCTACTATCTAGTTATTGTTGATGATTACACACAATTCTTCTAGAGTTTTCCCCTTAGCGAAAAATCTAATGTTCACACAACTTTTATTGCATTTCATTCTTACACCTCTACCCAATTCAACCTTCCTCTAAAATCTGTCCAATGTGATAATGGTCGTGAATTTGACAACACTAAACTATCCACCTTCTTTAGCACACATGGCATTGTTTTTCGTTTCTCCTACCCATACACCTCACCACAAAACGACAAGGCCGAATGAGCCATTCGTACCATCAATGACGTCATCCGCACCCTCTTATTTCAAGCATCTCTCCCCTTCTCCTTTTGGGCCAAGGAACTTCACACATACACATACCTCATAAACATTTGACCTACCAACTCTCACAAATTCACCACCCCATACTTCATCCTTCATGGCCACCACCCACGGTATACCGATCTTCGTGTTTTCGGTTGTCTTTGTTACCCAACACCTCGTCCAAAGCCCCTCATAAACTATCCCCACGCTCCACTCGCTGCATCTTTCTTGGTTACCCCTCTTGGCACCAAGGATATCGCTGTCTTGATCTCACAACCCGACGCATCATCATTTCCCGCCATGTCACGTTCGACGAGACCTCGTTCCCCTATGTTTCCCTTACCACCACCATCCCTCCACCACCTGATACACTAGACATCCATCTCCTACAGCCAAACCCACCCCTAACCTAGCCAACATCACCACCCCCTTCCCCTCCGACCTGCTCTGCCATGGCAGAAAAAAACCCCGCTCAAACTCTGCCGCGGTAGACACATCCTCTGCCACGGCAGACATTTCTGCCTAATCCCCTGCTACGGCAGCCACACCTCATGCTGTGGTAGCACTTCCCTCTCTGTTCTCTGCCGCGGCAGCATCCCCAGCAGCCAACTATGCCGCCTCTGCTACACCAACCCCTATGACCCCACTATCTTACCCGGCGTGTCCTACTTCGCTCGACACCTCCCCACCACCCACACCACCATCGCCTATCCATCGAACTCGCCGTCACACTGGCAAATTTCCCGGACCTATCGACTGTCTCAATCTTTTCGCTACTTGATGTCTACGCATGCTTCTATTATTGTAGACAGTGTTGGGCCTCCAAGTGCAGAGGTTTGTAGAACAGCAGCAAGTTTCCCTTAAGTGGATCACCGGTTTATCGAACTAAGGGAGGAAGAGGTCAAAGATATCCCTCTCAAGCAACCCTGCAATTAAGATACAAGAAGTCTCTTGTGTCCCCAACCCACCCAATACACTTGTCAGGTGTATAGGTGCACTAGTTCGGCTAACAGATAGTGAAATACAAGTAATATGGATGATTATAAGTGGTAATTGCAATCTGAAATAAAAATGGTAGCAAGCAAACATGTAGCAGGACTGATTGTAAACAGAGTTCTAATGCTTAGAAACAAGGCCTAGGGATCATACTTTCACTAGTGGACACTCTCAACAATGATAACACATAAATATCTTCTCTTCACTATGCTACCCTGAAATACTCTTCGGTTGGATAACGAACACCAATTCACCGCGTAGGGCTACAAAAGCACACCTTAAATTTTGCACTCCCCATCTAGGTAACCCCTCACTGTCACCTTGAGTGCTAGATGGTTCCAGACAAACATCACAATTTCATAGAGACATCCAACTCAAATTATAACTCATGGTAAGTATTTCTGTAATCTTTAGCCTAAGAGACACACACGGTGTGCACACTATCAACTTCACACACGTGGGATAAGGTGTCTCCGGATATCACATTAATAAAAGCACTTGAATAGCACAATAGATGAAGAGTAACATATACTTATTCAACTAGATTACAAAGCTCATGATCACAATAAGATCACACCATGGAGAGAGAGATGAACGCATAGCTATCGGTAGATCCCTTAGCCTCGAGGGAGAACTACTCCCTCCTCATCATGGGACTCACCAATGGCGATGGAGATGGCGGTGGAGTCGATGGAGATGGCTCCGGGGGCAATTCCCCGTCATGGCAAGCTGCCCGAACAGAGACTTCTATTCCCCGAATCTCGTGTTTGGTGGCGGCGGCGCTGGAGAATTTTTCGTGGAATTCTGATCTGATATCTAGGGTTTTTGCCTCGGGGGGTTTATATAGGGGAAGGGGAAAGGTCGGTGGAGGCTCGATGGGGCCACACCCTAGGGCGGCGTGACCCCTGGCAGCGCCTGGACTAGGTGTGGCCACCCTGGGGTGCGCCTCCCCCTCTCCTCCGGACTCCGTGTCATGTTTGGAAAATAGGAACTTTGGATTTTGTTTCATCCAATTCCGAGAATATTTCTTTACTAGTTTTTCTAAAACCAAAAACAGCAGAAAACAGGAAACTGGCTCTGTGGCACTTGTTAATAGGTTAGTTCCAGAAAATTCATAAAAATGCCACAAAGTGTACACAAAACATAAGATAGTTGGTGCAAAACAAGCATGGAGCATCACAAATTATAGATACGTTTGCAACGTGTGAGCATCCCCAAGCTTAACTCCTGCTCCTCCTCGAGTAGGTAAGTGATAAAAAGAATAATTTTTTAGGTGACATGCACCATCACAATCTTGATCAAGGTATTGCAAAGTATTGATAGTTGGAATCAAAGTACTCTAAACATAAGCATGAAAGATATATTTCTAACAATAAGACATAGCAACTGACGTGGCTCAGTTGTGAGCAAGGTGTGATGAACACAGCAGCAAGTCTTCCCTCAGTTATGAAACCAAGGTTACCGAACCAGTTGGAGGAAGGAAACAACTCCAAGGTGATGCTAGCAACTTGGAATCCTAGACAACACAAACTCAAGACTTTGCCCCCAATTACAGTGAGGTTGTCAATCTCACTGGTTTGCTGAAAACAAAGGATTAAACATATAGTCTAGAAGGTAATGGTTGCTGGTAGAAAGTAAACGGTAACAGTAGATGATGTATCAATGATAAACATTGGACCGGGGTCCACAGTTCACTAGAGGTGTTCTCCTTAAGATAGATAGCATGTTGGGTGAAAAAATTACAACGGGGCAATTGACAGGCCTGAGCAAGCATAACAATGCAAATACTAGACATCATGATTCCTATGAGATTTGATTGGGCATTACAACAATATACATAGACTGTAATCCAACTGCATCTATGACTAATAATCCACCTTCAGGTTGTCATCCGAACCCCTTCCAGTATTAAGTTGCAAGCAACGGATAACTGCATTAAGCAATGTGTGTAAAGTAAACAATACAATTGTTTCATGAACAAAAGATTGTTGTTTTCTCCCTAGTAGCAACATCACATCTACAGCCTTAGATATTCCTGTCACTTCCCCATATTACTAGAGGCATGAACCTACTATCGAGCATAAATACTCCCTCTTGGAGTCACTAGAATCTACTTGTCCAAGATAGCTACTAGCAACGGAGAGCATGCAAGATCACAAACAACACAGACATGATAAAATCAATAATCAATAAGACATGATAGAATCAATAATCAATCTGACATAGTATCTCAATATCCATCGGATCCCCGCAAACACAACATGTATGATTACAAATAGATGATCTTGATCATGAACGGAGCTCACAAGATCTAAACATGATAGCACAAAGGAGGAGAAACAACCATCTAGATACTGTATGTACCCATAGTCCAAGGGTGAACTACTCACGCATCATACCGGAGGCTGGCATGGTGATGAAGAAGGCCTTCGGGATGATCTCTCCCCTCTGGCAGGGTGCCAGGAAGAGCTTCAGACCCTCCCCCTGATCTAGGGACGATGGTGGCGGTGGCTACGGACTGTTTCGTGGACATATGATCGGGTGCTTAGGGTTTCTATATCGGGGGCTTTTATAGGCGTGGGGTGAGGCAAGATGGTGGCCAGGGGCGCACACCATAGGGCGACATTCCCTAGGGTGTGGCCCCCCTTCGGTCTCTATGTTCGCTCCGGTAAAATATTAACTTTGTCTTTTGTCCCGTCCAATTCTGAGAATATTTCCTTACTAGATTTTCTGAAACCAAAAACGGCAGAAAATAGGCAACTGGCACTGCGGCATCTTGATAATAGGTTAGTCCCAAAAAATTTATAAAAATAACTCAAAGTGTAGACAAAGCATAGCAAAGTTGATACTAAACAAGCATGGAACATCAAAAATTATAGATACGTTTACGACGTATCAAGCATGCCCAAGCTTAACTCCTGCTCATCCTCAAGTAGGTAAGTGATAAAAAGAATAATTTTTTAGGTGAAATGCACCATCACAATCTTGATCAAACCATTTGCAAAGCATTGAAAGCTGGGATCAAAGTACTCTAAACATGAGCATGAAAGATGAAGTTCTAACAGTAAGACATAGTAACTATGTTGCAGCATGAAAAGTTACAAACAAAGATTATGAATAACAATGCATTGAAAGACGTTTGTTTGTTTCACATATAGAAAACATAGCATAGTGGTATTCAGCTTGTCCCTCATCGAATAGCAAAACATAAATGCATAGGACGCCTTCAAAGTTCATAAGGGTGACTAGATACAAATAGTTCAAGAACAAGCAATATTAACATTATGAATCAATCAATAAGTTTTGGGACAATGCATATAGAAGTAAGAATGAAAACTATGCTCTCCTATTTGGTGCATAAAGATAGAAGGTGGAGACTCAATATAAAAGTAGGAAGAAAGGCCCTTCACAAAGGGAAACAGGGATTTCAAGTTTCATAAAGAGCTTCCAAAAATTATGGTACTTGTTAGCTTTCAGCTCTCATTGCCCCTATCATAAGCTTCTTGAAGTGATTAAGGCTAAAGTGAAGAAAGTATGGAGTATATGCTTGACAAATCATAAGTTGGCAATCTCATGTCCCTTGAGTACGAGGAACGTTCCTCATGCTACTCAACTTTAGTTACCTGTAAGTTCTTGTGATTGTAAGTATAAGTGTATCATAGAGAACCGCCAATGGGGTACCCCTTTCCCCATGACACAGGAGCTATCCCATATCAAAATAACAAGGCAACAGACAGTGAGCATCTCAGCAATTCTTTTATTTACCATGATAATGGTCCATATTTTTTTCTTTTTCTCTCTTTTTTCTGTATTTTTTCTGAGGATGCTTCATGGATTGCTCACTATGGTGATGCTGCAAGTTTCTACCATGATAGGCATGGTTTAGGCTAGCAGCCCAGGTGTTTCTCTAACACATATACATAACTCCATGAACTTACAGGCTCCCCTTTTATTTCACACTGCCGACATCCATAAACAAAAGAGCATTATATCAACTGGGTAGATATTTATAGGTGTTGAAAGCGTTCCCCGTGATAGCACGGTTCTGCTAATTCCCAACTTATAAGTGCAAGCATATACAACATAGATGACACAATGGTTCAAGTCTATTAGGGGCAAGAAAAATAAAGTGTGCCATCAAGTTTGTGAGAGCTTTAATCACTAATTCTCACATAACAAGTTTAATTTGCAAGATAGATAAAACAAGAATATACTTGGAATGGTGTAACACACCATGCATAGGAATTTATAGTGTACTCTTGGGAATAACTTGGTTTCTTGGGAGTTGGATGCATGAGTAGAGCTTACTCAATACAAGTAGAGGCTAGCAAAAGACTGGGAGCGACTAACTAAGAGAGCAATAATGGCCATAACCATGCAGAGCGACAAAACATTATCAATCAAAGCATAAAGTGGTATCACAAGTCAAAAACTAAATGATCATAGAGGCTAAGGTGACTGGTTCATAGTAATAAAATGGTGTGGGCATGTGCCAAGTCAACCCAAACAAAGCATCAAAGGAGATTACCACAATATTATGCTTTTGTATGCTAAAACAACGCACGATTCTTTCAAGGCACATTAAGCAATCTCAATTGTTTGGAACAAGTCATGCTACAGCAATACTCACTAAGCATAAGGTCAAAACAACATCTAGCATGACATGATAAAGTCTAAGCCACAGTCAAAACAAGCTCCCTTTTGTACCACTATAAGCATGAAACTTTCTACTCTTTTCCAACACCAATCAACTTATTTGAAACAACACAACGAAAGTAGGGGTCCAACTACTTTCTACGCTCCAAGAAGCAACACAACAGTGCATGAAATAATAAAAACCAAGTGTCTAAATAGAGACCTGAGATTTTTATTGATGAAGAAGGGGATGCCTTGGGCATCCCCAAGATTTGACGCTTGTACCTCTTGAATATTTATTGGGGTGACACGGGGTGGCATCCCCAAGCTTGAGCTTTTGTCCATTCTTCATCTCATCATATCATTCTTCCCCTACACCTAAAAATTTCCTTCATATAAAACTTCACACAATCTTCATTAGCAACATTAGTGCATTTAAAGATAATAAACCTTTGGGTTTAGTTTCAACACAGAAAAACTTTCATTAAAACACAAGCTATTATATCAATTCCTTTCAAAAAGCTCAAGTGATCAAGAAGAAATCAAAAAGTAACCAATAAAGAGGCAATTGCAAATAATGGCAGAAATCTGTCAAAACGGACCAGCAGGTAAAAACCCTACTTTTTCAAAGACCTACTGTTCTCAAATCGAAAAGTGTTGAACTAAAAAATGTTAGATAATAACCTGGGGCATAATCTAAGAAAATTCCAGCTCAATCCGACATAAAAGGATTTTTCACAAATTTTTACGGTGAAGCACAAAAATCTGTTTCGGGACAGCAACTTCCCCAAATCTTACTTCTCTCTCATTAGAGGTTATTCTTGGCACAAAAACCACACAAAAAGGATAAGGGGAGGTTATTATAGAAGTGATAACTTCCAAGACTCAACAAAAGAAAAACCTACTGAAATTTGGGTTATCTCCAATTAGTATTTTATTTAACGCCTTTAAGTTAGGCATGATAATTTCGATGGTGCCCACACAAGAAATTTGAATTGAAGTAAAATAGAGCATCAAGAAGCAAATATAAAACAAATTTAAGTCTAATGCACTTCCTATGCATAGGAATCTTGTATGCAAATAAATTCACAAAGAACAAAGTGACGACTATAGGAAGATAAAACAGGAGTAACTTCAAAACTTTTAGCACATAGAGAGGTGTTTCAGTACCATGAAAACTTCTACAACCATATTTTCCTCTCCCATAATAATCTTCAGTAGCATCATGAATAAACTCAACAATATAACTTTCACATAAAGTATGATTTTCATGATTTATAAACACATAATTTTTATCAAGCTCAAAAATAATGGGATTAAAACCTTCAAACCCACTTTTAACAATTTTATAACAAGATGACTGATCATTCTCAAGAGGTATGGGGTTCCAAGATAAATTCAAGACCTCTCCAATCTCATTTTCAATAGTAGTACTATTAATATTATCAACCAATATAGGACCATCATCTAGAGATTTATCATTAATATTTTCTAAGAAAAACTCTTTAGTACCATGTATTTCGAAATTAGGCGCAAATAAAGGATTATCATAAGATTTATCAAAATATCATGGATTATCATAGATAACAGGAGCACAATTAGTATCACAGGTTTTACCCAAAGTAGATATTTCAAAAGGATCCGCAGGAACATAACATTCATCATCCTTTGGTAAGCATGGGGGACAATCAAATAATGTAAGGGATAAAGAGTTACTCTCATTAGAAGGTAGGCATGGGTAGCTAATCCATTCTTCCTCCTTTTGTTCATCACTCTTCTCCTCTTTTTCATCTAATGAGCTTCCTGTTTTAGCAATTTCTTCTTCCATAAGCTCCTGCAAGGCATTAGTCTCTTCTGTTTGTGGAAAGCATCTATTAAAATATTCAAGAATATAGCCATTTTCTTCCTTGTAATCAAAGCAAAATTTAATTATATCATCAACCTATTATTTATAAGGTGAATCATCAGTATTTTCGAGCAAAATAGCAAGTTCAAATGCACCCTTCCAAGCAATAAATTCTTCAATTTGTTCCACATCATAAAAGTCATAATTTCCTTTAACATAAGAAGATATTGTAACATTATCATTATGCTCACATTGAAAAGGGAGGTGTTTATACCTCCTATAGCAACAAGATTTATCAAAGCAATTAGTAACATTATAAATAGAGCACATGTTTCTAGCAATGGTATTCAATTTATCAATTTGTTCCAATAAGTGTTTCCCTTTTTGTGACAAGCGATGTTCCTTATAATAATACTTTTGTTCTTCCGTAAACCCACCTTGCCAATAAGAACTAATTTCAAAGAAACAAACCATTGGCAAAAAACATGACAAAGCAAGGCAATAACAGACCAACAACTATAGTACAAAATAATTTTTTGTGTTTTTGATAAGAAAAGGCAAGCCAAGCAAAACTAATTTTTTTTGTATTTTTGAGAAAAAGAAACAAGCAAAACAAAGCAAAAGAAACTAAGCAAAACAAAAATAAAGTAAAGAGATTGGGTGTGAGAGACTCTGTAGGGGTTCGTAGCATGGAAAACAAAAATTTTCTATCGCATACAAACAAACAAGCCAAGATCTATCTACTAGATTGTAGCAACGAGTCGATGGAATAACTTACCCTCGAAGATTCCAAAGTGGTTAACGAGAGCATATTCTCGTGGATGATGTAGTCGTACTCTTTCCGATCTCAAGATCGCGTAGACGATCCTTCCGGCGCTGCGTTCCGGCAGCGCTCCCGCAGTCGGTCACACGTTCGGTATTCGACGAAGACCTTCCTCTCCCTTGTTCCAGCAGGCAGCGGAGGTTGTAGCACTCTCCTCGCGATTCCGGCAGCACAACGGCGTGGTACCGGAAGTAGAGGGGAGATCCCGCAGGGCTTCGCCTTAAGCCGGAGCGAGTATGCTGGAGTATGAGAGAGAACTATTAGTGGTCTAGGGATTAGACACACCAATTAGAAGGCTCTAAACCGAAGGCTAGGGCAATTAGAAGATCTAAACCAAAACGGCTCTAAACCGGAGATTAGAGGATAGGAACTTGTGTGTCTAGAGGAGGAGGCCCTGCCCCTCCTTTTATAGGTGGGAGGGGCGGCCAAGGGGAGGGGAGTCCCTCCCCAAGTCGGCCTTGGGTGGCGCGCTGGCTTGGAGAGGAGGGACTCCTCCCCCAAGTCGGTTTTGCCTCCTCTTGCTTGTTTCCCACAGTTTCTTGTTTTAGCCGTTTGACTTTCAAACTGGACATTTGACTTTTCTGTTTTAGGATTCAATTTAATCCTTTATTTGGAACAGCAAGAACACTTAGTACATGATGCAATCATTCCAACATGTAATGACACATTCATGTACCCCTTCCCCCCCGGAGTGCCGGACATTCCGGAAACTTCTAGAACATTCCCGATGAAAACACCGGAATCATTTCCGAACTCCGAAACGGGACTTTCCTTATATGAATCTCATTCTCCGGACCATTCCGGATCACCTCGTGATATCCCGGATCCCATCCGAGACTCCGAACAACATTCGGTCTCTTTCTCATAATACCATAACTACTCAAACAACGTCGAATCCTTAAGTGTGTGTCCCTACGGTTCGTGAATTATGCGGACATGATCGAGACACTTCTCCGAACAATAACCAATAGAGGAATCTGGAAATTCATATGGCTCCCACATATTTCTACGATTACTTTGCGATCGAATGAACCACTTACATACGATACCAATTTCCCTTTGTCTCACGATAGTTTACTTATCCGAGGTTTTCATCGTCGGTATCTCTGCATACCTAGTTCAACCTCGTTACCGATAAGTACTCTTTTATCGTTCCCGTGGTATGTGATACCTTGTAAGCCAGTCACATTCTTGCAAGCTAATTGGATGACACTCCACCGAGAGGGACCAGAGTATATCTATCTGTCATATGGATGGACAAATCCCACTCTTGATCCATGTGTCTCAACCAATACTTTCCGAACACTCAATGCCACCTTTATAGCCACCCAGTTACGGTGTGGTGTTTGATGTCATCAAAGCATCCATCCGGCAAAGGTGATATGCATGATCTCATGGTCGAAGGAATTAGGTTACTATGTATCAGAAAGCATATAGCAATTGAACTATTTAAAATGACTTGATCTTTATGCTACGCTTATCTATAGGAGTATGTCCATCACATCATTCTCCTAATGATATGATCCTGTTGTTAATAACATCTCTATGTTCATGATCAGGAAACCATGATCATATATTAACCAACAAGCTAGTTTAACAAGAGGCTTTACTAGGGACTCTTATTTTAGTTTACAAATCACACAAGTATTAATGTTTCCGGTTAATACAATTATAGCATGGTATGTAAACATTTATCATAAGTGTGAAGATATGATAATAACCACTTTATTATTGCCTCTTGGGCATATCTCCAACAGTCTCCCACTTGCACTAGAGTCAATAATCTAGTTTCAAACCTTTGTGTATATAACACCTATGGCTTTCCGGTGTTGTATGTACACGATTGCTAGTGGTCAACTGATCTCCAGATCTGACACTTCCAGGTCCGTGTGTAATTGCATGTCTTTGCGTCTCTACGCATCACTCATTCTCTAATGAGATGGCTTTGTATAAATTTGGTCTTTCGGTGTGACCTTTAGCTCTTTGGGGTTAAAACATGTTGATAATATTGTCGCACAATATATCTTCATAGTATTATCCCTCTGTGAACTACACCTAGTTTGATAACAAACTACTTGACACAAATGCCCTCTTTTGCTGCTATAGTAGCAGTCATATACTTAGCCTTTTGTTGTAGTATCTGTCACAATGTCTTAACTTTGGAACTCATCCAAATCCCTGATGGAACTTACTTTCCATTATATTGTGCCACCCTTAGTTTAGATTGAGATAAACTTAATTTGTACTTTGTGACAAAACTAGTATCAATGTAGTACTTTTACAATGAACTAACCATCTATTTGTCACTTCTACAAATAATATACTCTTAGTTCTTCCAAAAGATCATAAGAATATCCTTACTATTGCCCAATGATCATCTTACGAATCATTCTGGTATATGCTCACAACATTTAGAGCATAGGACATATCTGGATTTGTACATATCACATTATGATTGATATAAATATTCTTTGTGATTTCATAAATCAAGTATCAATCTATACTTGATTATTTGTTTCACTTTACCAAATGTCAATACACTTGAATATATCATCAACATTGAACTCATTCAATTCTTTCTGTGCGAAAAGAACCTCTCTTGTAGTTTCTATATTGAACTCATTCAATACATCATCTATGTACTTTCGGCACAACCATATTAGCGTCTATTGATGCCAAATATTTGGGTTTTGCCTAAGTCTTTCATCAGGATGAAATTCTTTAATATGTGTTAATAAAAAATACATCTTTTCTAATCAACAATATGTCCTCCACATGATGTATTAGAAATATGTCTTAGCGCTCCCACTTAATTTCTTGCAAATGCAAGCATCTTCATTGTCTCTAATGAACTTTTAAACTCCTTTAACAGTTTCATCATAGTGAAGATTCCAACTCCGCAATGCTCACTTCAACCATTGAAGTTTCATATGCTTTTAGCATCCTATGAATTAACAAAACCCTATGGACCGTGTTATGCACATGTCCTAGGTAACGATTCTATTAGAAGAACTTGTTTTGTTTATTCAACTACCATATAACAAAATTATATGTAGTGGTTGCTATATTAATCCGTCTAGACTAAATATCGCTATGAAAGATCAGATCTTGTCATAGTCAACCTTTGAACATTGTTGTGAACTCTTTCCCAACATGTCGACTATATTCATGTCCATTTCTTTATAGATCCAGACACAACTGTAAGGTCTTACACCTTTCTCGAGGGTCCTTCAAGTTCAAAACTTGATTTCTCGTGTATGGAACTATCACGGATTTTATGGCTTCAAGCCATTTGACGGAGTCAGGGCTCATCATCGCTTCTTTGCATGTAGTCGGTTCATTATTCTCAAATAATGATTCAACCCTCAAATCTTGGTATTTGATTGTTTACCCTACCTACTTGTTTCAATAGGAACTTAGATCTCCATGACCACAACCTTTGAGGCACGTGAGCCATGAGCATTGTTGCTGCCTCCGGAACACTTTTCGGCGCTGCGCAACTTTGCACATATAGCTAAGGTTCCTTTAACCTTATCAAAGTTCTATTGTCCTCCCACTTAACTTTTCACGAAAAATTCCTTCTCAAAGAAACTTGACGTTCTAAGCGACAAACACTTTTGTCTCCGGTGTTATGGAGAAATACTTAACAAAGACAGATTCATCCGACTTTGGTTGCAAACATCTTTCTTATGTATAGCATACCAATGTTTAAGAAAGGACTACTTGGGTTTTATCCCAAACCATAACCTTATATGGTGTCATTTCAACGGATTATGATGAAGCTCTTTTCAGTGGAAAAATGGTAATCTCTAAAGCTTTTAATCTTTAAAATACAATGGCAATTTTATGAATTACACCTTTGATCTCACCATGTCAAACAAGGTTTAATTACATATCTCGAATGCTCCATACTCTTATGGTGTTTCGGGAAATGCAAATCCACGGAACGATTCCTTAAATCTTAGGTATTATGCTAAACTCTGTAACTCAAATATCTTCCTTTATGATCTTTATCATAAACTGTTTATATTCTTGTTACAATGATTTTGCACTTCATCTTGAAAGTCTTTGAACTTTTCAAATGTTTCATACTTCATCCTTATTAAGTAAATATTCATATATCCACTCAAATTTTCGGAGAAAGCATATGAAGTTGAAATCCATCGCTCTTGACTACACATAATGGATTTCGTACAACGATATGTACAAGTTCCAATAGGCTAGTCATTCGTTCCCTTTTGGCCTATGAACGAAGTTTTAATTATCTCTAGGAAAGTTTTCAAAAGCGTCATGTGATCAAAGATCAAAAGACTCCAAAATTCCATCCACATGGAGTTTCTTCATGTTTTCTTTCCAATATAATTTAAACGGCGATGTCACTTCCTAAGTGATCTTTCAATCAATTTGTCTTTCGACATTTTTAGCACTAGTTTTATGGATGTGATTTTTCCAACGAGATTTGTGAATCATCCATCTTTTATGGATTAAGGCAATTATTTGAACAACCCTTTTGTTCTCATAATACCTGATAAAACAAATCTTGAAGGCAAGCTTCGAGCAACACAATAACCCTTTATTTGTTCTCGATGAACATCATCACATATTCTGTTGCTAGTTACTTAGGCCATTGTAGTTCATGAATTGTGTTGTTTCGTATGACGATTCACACCAACAAATTCAGTATCAAATACTTAAGAACCACATTGTTTAATAAGCAAAGAATATAGCCATAACATGTATATCATCTATATACTTAAACTGAACAATTCTAGTCTTTTCTTTTCTGCCATATATTTATGAGATTCTCTTTCAGTATTTCCTTTTCTGTTTGAAAGAATCTATCAAGATCAATAGTGGAGTCATACATATGACACATAGTCCAAAGCGTGTATAATTAAATACCAATGTCTTTGGACTTGCACTTTGAAGTAGATCACCATCATCAAATGTTTGGTGTTCTTTCAAATTCCTTTATTTAGTAATCTCTTGGTGTAGTAAACATTTTACCTACATCAAATATTCATCTTTATCATGTAATCGTCCATGATCAAACTACCTTTAGCTTATAACGATGAATTACGAGTATAATGTTGCTATCCAAAACCTTTTGGAGGATTAGGACAACAAGTGTTTACAACCCTTTGCAAATTCTCATCAAAATATGAGAACATGAACTTTGCCATATTATACTCTATCATGTTGTAACCAAAACTTCGTTTCAGATATCACAATATCTTCCACACATCATGGTTTCTGAAACAACTCTTTCAGATCCTAGATAACCTTGATATTAAGACAATCCTTTGAATATCAAGAATCATGGACACAAACATGATACTTATACACTAACACTTGGAATTGTCACTCTTGTTTTAATACCAATTATTAAACTTCATGGAGTAACCGGAACTTACTGAAAGTTTGCAATAGGATTTTTAAACTTTAGATTAACACTTCAAAACAATACGATACCAGTTCGTAAAGTAACTAACCAGAATTCTATAGTTCTACCATCTCAATTATAACTAAGCGCAAGGTGGTAAACGGATGCCAATGACTACAGCAACTATGCAAATTCACTTTGATTTAGTTTATGATAAATTGAGTTCTAATTAAATTAATCTAGGTGAACTCCCACTCAAAACAATATCCCTCACATTGTTTTAGTGATCACACGAACCAAATCCACCACATCAAAACCGATCATCACGAGAGTTGATATAGCTTCAATGGCGAACAACCAACATGTTCATCATATCTACTATATGACTCATGCTCTACCTTTCGGTAATCCGTGTTCCTGAGACCATGTATGTACATGCTAGGCTCGTCAAGATCAAACCTTAGCTTCCGCATGAGCAAATCTGGCTTGCCCACGTTGTATACACTTGCGGAATCTAACACACCCGATCATCACGTGGTGCTTCGAAACAACAAGCTTTAGCAACGGTGCTAACTAAGGGTGAACACTTTATGACTTGAAATTCATGTGCATGAGGGATCATCTTATAATTCTACCGTCGTCTACTAAGCAATACAAGATGCATAAAGGATTAACATCACATGCAATTCATAATATGTGATATGATATGGCCTTTCTTCGTGTGCTTCCGATCTCCATCTTCAAGCACGAACATGATCTCCATCATCACCGGCATTGCATCAAGGTCAATGACGCTGCTCCATGGTTGTCGTCCACCGGCTTCAACTATTACAACTACTTTGAATAGACACGCGGGTCTTAACAGAAATTAAAGACAACCATATGGCTCCTGCCGGTTGCCGACTTACAATAAGGAACATTGCATACATCATATATAATCACAATCATGGCCATATCACATCACTGCACACCCCTGCAAAACAAAGTTAGACGCCTCTACTTTCTTTGCATATTTTACGTGGTTTGGGGCTTTCAATAAGTGTCGTGCTAACTTACGAACAAGAACCACAACATTGATACTAGTATTGTTAATCACCCGTTGTAAATTGGATCTTAACTATGCTAGGAGAAACAGACACCCGCAAAGCCACTTATGCAATACAAGTTGCATGTCAAGCGTGGAGCAAGTCTCATGAACGATGTCATATAAGGTTAGCCCGGGCCGCTTCATCCCAACATACCGCAAGATGCAAAGTACACAAGAAGCAATCGACAATAAAAGCATCAACGCCCACAATGACCATTGTGTTCTACTCATGCAACAGATCTACATATCGACACGGCTCTGATACCACTGTAGGGGTTCGTAGCATGGAAAACAAAAAATTTCTATCGCATACAAACAAACAAGCCAAGATCTATCTACTAGATTGTAGCACCGAGTCGATGGAATAACTTACCATCGAAGATTCCAAAGTGGTTAACGAGAGCAGATTCTCGTGGATGATGTAGTCGTACTCTTTCCGATCTCAAGATCGCGTAGACGATCCTTCCGGCGCTGCGTTCCGGCAGCGCTCCCGCAGTCGGTCACACGTTCGGTATTCGACGAAGACCTTCCTCTCCCTTGTTCTAGCAGGCAGCGGAGGTTGTAGCACTCTCCTCGCGATTCCGGCAGCACAACGGCGTGGTACCGGAAGTAGAGGGGAGATCCCGCAGGGCTTCGCCTTAAGCCGGAGAGAGTATGGTGGAGTATGAGAGAGAACTATTAGTGGTCTAGGGATTAGACACACCAATTAGAAGGCTCTAAACCGAAGGCTAGGGCAATTAGAAGCTCTAAACCAAAACGGCTCTAAACCGGAGATTAGAGGATAGGAACTTGTGTGTCTAGAGGAGGAGGCCCTGCCCCTCCTTTTATAGGTGGGAGGGGCGGCCAAGGGAAGGGGAGTCCCTCCCCAAGTCGGCCTTGGGTGGCGCGCCGGCTTGGAGAGGAGGGACTCCTCCCCCAAGTCGGTTTTGCCTCCTCTTGCTTGTTTCCCACAGTTTCTTGTTTTAGCCGTTTGACTTTCAAACTGGACATTTGACTTTTCTGTTTTAGGATTCAATTTAATCCTTTATTTGGAACAGCAATAACACTTAGTACATGATGCAATCATTCCAACATGTAATGACACATTCATGTACCCCTTCCCCCCCGGAGTGCCGGACATTCCGGAACCTTCTAGAACATTCCCGATGAAAACACCGGAATCATTTCCGAACTCCGAAACGGGACTTTCCTTATATGAATCTCATTCTCCGGACCATTCCGGATGACCTCGTGATATCCCGGATCCCATCCGAGACTCCGAACAACATTCGTTCTCTTTCTCATAATACCATAACTACTCAAACAACGTCGAATCCTTAAGTGTGTCTCCCTACGGTTCGTGAATTATGCGGACATGATCGAGACACTTCTCCGAACAATAACCAATAGAGGAATCTGGAAATTCATATGGCTCCCACATATTTCTACGATTACTTTGCGATCGAATGAACCACTTACATACGATACCAATTTCCCTTTGTCTCACGATAGTTTACTTATCCGAGGTTTTGATCGTCGGTATCTCTGCATACCTAGTTCAACCTCGTTACCGATAAGTACTCTTTTCTCGTTCCGGTGGTATGTGATCCCTTGTGAGCCAGTCACATGCTTGCAAGCTAATTGGATGACACTCCACCAAGAGGGCCCAGAGTATATCTATCCGTCATATGGATGGACAAATCCCACTCTTGATCCATGTGTCTCAACCAATACTTTCCGAACACTCAATGCCACCTTTATAGCCACCCAGTTACGGTGTGGTGTTTAATGTCATCAAAGCATCCATCCGGCAAAGGTGATATGCATGATCTCATGGTCGAAGGAATTAGGTTACTATGTATCAGAAAGCATATAGCAATTGAACTATTTAAAATGACTTGATCTTTATGCTACGCTTATCTATAGGAGTATGTCCATCACATCATTCTCCTAATGATATGATCCTGTTGTTAATAACATCTCTATGTTCATGATCAGGAAACCATGATCATATATTAACCAACAAGCTAGTTTAACAAGAGGCTTTACTAGGGACTCTTATTTTAGTTTACAAATCACACAAGTATTAATGTTTCCGGTTAATACAATTATAGCATGGTATGTAAACATTTATCATAAGTGTGAAGATATGATAATAACCACTTTATTATTGCCTCTTGGGCATATCTCCAACAGACTCCCCTTGCGAGAATCTTCTTTCTCCCTGAAAGGTGAATGACGAGGACGGAGAGATTGAAGATGTCCTCAACTCCCCGGCAACGGCGCTAGAAAAATCTTGACGTGGCTCAGTTGTAGAGCTTCGATGGGATACCCCAAGAGCAAGGTGTGAAGAGCACAGCAACAAGTCTTCCCTCAGTTATCAAACTAACGTTATCGAACCAGTAGGAGCAAGGAAACAACTCCAAGGTGTTGCTAGAAACTTGGAATCCTGCACAACACAAACTCAAGACTTTGCCCCAACTTACAGTGAGGTTGTCAATCTCATTGGTTTGCTGAAAACAAAGGATTAAACGTATAGTGTGGAAGGTAATGGTTGCTGGTAGAAAGTAAACGGTAACAGTAGATGATGTATCAATGATAAACATTGGACCGGGGTCCACAGTTCACTAGAGGTGTTCTCCTTAAGATAGATAGCATGTTGGGTGAACAAATTACAGCGGGGCAATTGACAGGACTGAGCAAGCATAACAATGCAAATACTAGACATCATGATTCCTATGAGATTTGGTTGGGCATTACAACAATATACATAGACTGTAATCCAACTGCATCTATGACTAATAATCCACCTTCAGGTTATCATCTGAACCCTTTCCAGTATTAAGTTGCAAGCAATGGATAACTGCATTAAGCAATGTGTGTAAAGTAAACAATACAATTGTTCCATGAACAAAAGATTGTTGGTTTCTCCCTAGTATAAACATCACATCTACAACCTTAGAGATTACTATCACTTCCCCAGATTACTAGAGGCATGAACCTACTGTCGAGCATAAATACTCCCTCTTAGAGTCACTAGCATCTACTTGCCCAAGATAGCTACTAGCAACAGAGAGCATGCAAGATCACAAACAACACAGACATGATAAAATCAATATTCAATAAGACATGATAGAATCAATAATCAATCTGACATAGTATCTCAATATCCATCGGATCCCCACAAATACAACATGTATGATTACAAATAGATGATCCTGATCATGAACGGAGCTCACAAGATCTAAACATGATAGAATAAAGGAGGAGAAACAACCATCTAGCTACTGCATGGACCCATAGTCCAAGGGTGAACTACTCACGCATCATACCGGAGGCTGGCATGGTGATGAAGAAGGTCTCCGAGATGACCTCTACCCTCCGGAAGGGTGCCGGAGAGAGCTTCAGATCCCCCCCCCCCCCGATCTAGGGACGATGGTGGTGGCGGCTATGGACTGTTTCGTAGAGATCTGATCGGGTGCTTAGGGTTTCTGCGTCGAGGGGCTTTTTTAGGCGAAGGGGCGAGGCAGGAGGGTTGCTAGGGGCGCACACCATAGGGCGGCGCGCCCTAGGGTGGGCCCACTCGGCCCTAGGGTGTGGCCACCTTGTGCCCCCCCTCCTTCGGCTGCCCTTTGGTCTCTGTGTTCGCTCCGGTAAAATATTGACTTTGGCTTTTGTCCCGTCCAATTCCGAGAATATTTCCTTACTAGCTTTTATGAAACTAAAAATAGCAAAAAACAGGCAACTGGCACTATGGCATCTTGTTAATAGGTTAGTCCCAGAAAATGTATAAAAATACCTCAAAGTGTATACAAAGCATAGCAAAGTTGATACTAAACAAGCATGGAACATCAAAAATTATAGATACGTTTACGACGTATCAGCAACTATGTTGCAACATGAAAGGCTACACAAACAAAATATCATGAATAATTCTTTGAAAGACATTTGTTTGTTTCACATATAGAAAATATAGAAAGAGTGGTATTCAGCTTGTCCTTCATGGAATAGCAAAACATAAATGCATGGGATACCTTCCATGTTCGTAAGGGTGACTAGATACAAATAATTTAAGAACCAGCAATACCATAATTATGAATCAATCAACAAGTTTTGGGACTATGCATATTGAACTCAGAATGACAACTATGCTCTCTTAACTAGTGCGTTAAGATAGAAAATGGAGACTCAACATAAAATTAAAAAATAAAGACCCTTCGTATAGGGAAGTAGGGATTAAATGGTTTTATAAAGCTTCCAAAAATTATGATACTTATTATCTTTGAGCTCTCATTGCCCCTATCATAAGCATCTTGAAGTGATTAAGGTTAAAGTGAGGGAAAATATGAGTTATATGCTTGACAAATTATAAGTTGAAAATCTCACGCCCCTTTAGTACGAGTACCGAACCTCTTGGTGCTCAACTTTGGTCTCAAGCAAGTTCTTGTCATTGTAAGTATATGTGTATCATAGAGAACCGCCAACGCGGTACCCCTTTCCCCATGACACAAGAGATATCCTAGATCAAAATGACAAGGAAACAGACAGTGAGCATCTCAGCGATCTTTTTATTTGCTATTTTCATAGATTTTTATTAAGGATGCTTCATAGAATGCCACAATGGTTTTGCTGCAAGTTTCCACCATGATTAGGCATGGGATAGGCTAGCCACCCAGTCGTTTCTCTAACACATATACAAACTCTATGAACTTACAAGCTCCCATCTTATTTCATGCCGCCGGCATCCATAAACAAAAGGCCATGATATCAACTAAATAGAGTAAGTGCAATGTTGAAAGTGTACCCCATGACAGCATGGTTTTGCTAATTCACAACTTACAACTTGCAAGCATAAAAGCATATAAGACATCACAATGGTTCAACTTTATTAAGTGCAAGAAATAAAATGTTCCTTCAAGTTCGTGAGAGCTATAATCACTAATTTTCGCATAACAAAAATTTAATTTGGAAGATTGATGAGTGCGTGAACACTTCATTGGGAGACCTGAAGCGGAAGGTATGATGAGCACAGCAGCAAGTTTTCTCTCAGTAAGAAACCGAGGTTATCGAACCAGCAGGAGGAAGGAAACGCCTTAAAGGTGTTGCTAGCAACTTGGAAACCTGCACAACAGTGTAACATCCCAAAAATATTAAACTAGAATCATCAAACTCTAATCATCAAAATTTAGGGTTAACAAAATCTTTTCAAATTAAAATTATGAAAGCATTCATATGAGTGTGCATTAAAATTTGGATTCTTTTGAATTGCCATGATTATGTGTTTCTTTTCTTGTAAAATGATTCTTAGGTGAAATAAACATCATCTAAACAATCCCCACACTTTTCCCAAAGACAAAGAAATCAAAACAAACAAATTAAGTGAATGGTCACTTTGGCCAATTTAAGTCCCATGCCTACTTTGGCTATCTCTAACTTTCAGAACTTAACATAAACATGTATAGATCTTTGCACCCCTTGATAGTACTCATAACAAGGTACCAAGTCCCACTTTGTGATCATCCAAAAACATTCAAATGCTTAGTTTAAATGACAGTTTAAAATTGAATCTATATCATATGGGAAGATCCCACTTTTTCAAAAACCACTCAAACAAGCTCAATTTTTAAAACCCAAGCATCCACAGAATCCTCAACAGGAGGCCAGCCCCAGCCGATTGAAGCACACCATCTCACTCCCCTCACCTCACTGATCGTTTCACCTCTTAGCCGGAGAAAGGCGAGCAGCGCATCACCGGAATTTGGCCGGAGCTCGCCGCTGCAGAGGAGAAGAGGAGCCATCGATTTCGTCCACCCCAGGAGCTGCCGCGACCACCCCTGAGTTCGCCATCGTCGACTTTGTCGTTCGCCCGCATCATCGACCTTCGCCTGAGCCCCGGTAAGCCTCCCATGACCCCCACTGAGCCGCTAGGGTTCGAGCTCGCCGGTGACTAGTTCATCGTCGATGATGACCCTCAGCCGTCAATCTTCATTCTAATCCAACGCACCACATCGCCCCGTACCGCTTCGCGTGTTAAGAGTCGCTGACCAGTAGACCCACCCTGTTAGTTGCGCCCCGCGCCGCGGAGTGACACTGGGACAGCATGTTAACCTTTCCCGCGCAGCCCACTTATTTGAATTTAGCTTTTTCTATTTAAGTTCAAACATAGTTTTGTACCTAGTTTCAAAAATCAACCCAGCTCGATTCAGTGAACCAAATTGAATGAAACCAATTTTGTTAGAAAGATATTGAAATGCTTAACCCAAGCACGTTGGATTCAAATCATTTGAATCTATATATCAAGCTTGGTAAAAATAACAAGTCAGAAGCTTTTCTACATTCAAACATTTTTCAAATTTAAACCATAATAGCTTTTGAGTTGATTCCAACTCTCAAAAATCACATTTGATCATACCTTTCAGAATATATAAAAAACATATGGGTTTACTTACAGAAATAATGTTCAAGTAATAAAAGAATGCCACATAGACATTTCTAGTCACTTTATTTAATTGAAATAAAAGTTTAAACCTTATTAAATTGTGACACCACTTTAAATCACATTCTCATGTACTGAAATATGTGGTGATGACATGTGTCAACATGATCCCATGTTTGGTTTGGAGAATATTAAATCTTAAGTAGTTTTTCAATGAGTAGAAATTACTTTTCTAAAAATAAATAAATAATGCAAGCGCTTTAATCTTGAATGTTAGTGATGATGCTAGATCATCTATAGAACCCTTTTGTGTGATGATTGAAAGTAATTAAGTATTGTTTGGTGATTGTGTACCTCGTATTTATTCATAGACGCTAGTATCGATCAAGGATACAAGGAGGAAGGAGGATACTACGAAGAAGAAGCTGAGGAGAACTTCAACCACTGCTCTGCACAAGGCAAGCTTATACTGATACTGATGCAAGCCTAATACTACTAGTTGATTGAGCAAGCTAACACTAGCAATTATGAACGTTAGATAACCTATGCAATGCACTAAGCATGCTTGGTTGGACACATTTGATGATACCCAATCCTAGTTTTTACTTGCAAGCTTCATACTTTATTTCTTTATCAAAGCTATTGCTTAGAGCTTACTTAGGTGAATTGTAGATTCTAGAAAGATAATTGAAGGTTGCATAAATAGCATAAAATTTAGCCTAAGCTAGATAATCTTGATATCATCCCAAGGCATGAGATTGAACTTAGTTAAACTCCACTAGTTTACCACCCCTCATTAGTATTCACTCCCATTTGTAGATGCTAGTGCTAAGCATAAAAATCTTTCTATGGGAATACTTGGTGGCAAAATGGTTATGAAAATCTTGGAATGATGGATCATTCTATTGAGATGTTTTGACATGTGTTTCCAAAAACCAGATGATTTTGTGTATGAAAATGTTGAGGCATGAGCCTTAGCCCTTTATAAAATTGATGGTTGTATGGATGCGATACCATTCCAATTTTATCGTACAACCACAATACCCGAGAATTGGGTAGGGCTTGACTGGAAACTTATATACCTTAGTATTGGTTCCCTCACGGCCACGGTCTAAGCTGAGGCTACCTTGTGAAGATTGTCCACATGTGCAGTACCCAAGATGATAGTTGGTCATGGTTGGGAGGCCAAACTCACAGGAGAGGTGCTTATACTAGGGCGTGTAATTGAAATATTAGGATTGATTATCCGCATACTGAGTATGGTGAATTAAGGATTTGTTCCTGACGGATGTATCGAATGTTGTGGTGAAAGTGTACAATATCTGCAGAGTGTCAAACTATTCGAATAGCCGCGTCTGCAGTTATGGACAGTTGGAGTGGCCATACTGTTCCCCCGTCAGATGTTTTCAAAATGACTTGTGAAATGGATTGAGATTTTGAGTTGACCACAACAGAGTTGTGATATGAAATACAAGTTCCCACTTAGGTGTTATAAAACTTCAACTAGCATTCTTAGATTATGAACTTAGTAGAGGTAAATCTGGCTTTTTGCAAAACAACCCTAGAGCTTATTGTCCTACTACAAAAAAAAACCCTTCGCTTGTTAGTATTAGTTTGCGAGTACTTAAAAGAGTACTCATGGCTTTGTCCCTGGCTATTCCCGTGGCCAGACTATGAAGAAGAGTATCAGGAGGAAGGACCCCAGGAAGGTTACGACAACTAGGATCATCTCCCATCATCAGCATTGCATGTGATCCCGAAGATGGAGCTTTGCCTACGCTACCGTTATTATTATGTTATTCCGCTGCTTGAGTTGTATTAAGAACCGGATCATGAGATCCTTATTTGTGTAAGACCTTATGTATGGTTTGTAATGGATGATGTACTGTGGCATCCAAATCTGTTATGTCTCGCAAAAATGGTAATCCTGGGATTGCGATGTATGGCATAACAGGCATCTGGGATTAAAAATCCGGGTGTTGACAAGTTGGTATCAGAGCCATCCTGACCATAGGATACCCTAGTTAGACTGGACGTTTGAATCAAAAACTTAGTTTCAAAACCAAAGAAAGCAAATATTTACAAAAACTTATTCCCATTCTTATCACCTTGATTCTTTCATAAAAATTCATGTCCCTCAAAAACTCTTGCAAAATACATAAAATTTGACACACTTGATCACTCTACTAACTTACTCATCCTATAATCTTTTAGATGGACGTGAAGTATAGCAAGTTTTATCAGTTGGGGAATGGAGGAGACCTTATCTTTGAGCGGGATTTGGACCAACTTCGGAACTTCTGGAGCGTCCGCACCCCGAGTTCTTCGGAGCTCAACTCAATGATCAAGGAGGAGAAGATCTGCAGTGGCTAATTGTTGCAAGTCTCCGAGGAAAGATTGAACCTCCCACTGCCGAGGGAATTCAGTTCACCTTAAGAGAGAACAACTGGCTCGATGGACTTGCCAGGGCCATGCAGGAAGATCTTGCCCGTCTGTGTGGGCAGAGTATCAACCAGATCAAGGGTACCTGCTTTGAGTTTTGTCCAAGGCATGATGCTAATGGACAACCACTGGAATCCCATATCACCACGAACTGAAGACCCAATTGGACCACCTTAGCTTCATGACGTATGATCTTCAGCAAGAATTGGATAATTGTCGTGACTACTCCAACCACAAGTTTACCATCATCAAGACGAAGGATCAGACCATCGCCATGCTAGCAAAGGATCGGAAGTCTCGCTGCCGTCAGCTAGAAAAGAAGGAGCGCATCATTGCCCGTCTTCGCCACCGTATCTCGGATTTGGAGGAGACCATCCACGAGAGATACATGCAGTTGGAGGAAAGGGATAATGCCGAAGAGGACCTTCGTGGAGACCCTTACTCCTATCTCAGCGATGATGATAATTTTCTGGAAGATTAGGCTATGGATTTCTTCACCGATGAGGATGATTACGCCTTCATCGATGACGATGAGGATGATGAGGATGACGACTACACCGACTCCGAGGAGTAGTAGCACTTGAGCACTAGCGTATTGAGTTGTATTCGGTCCCACTGTATCGTAGTTTCTAGAATGGTTCTTAAAACCATCTGTTTACCTTTGTTGTGGTGTGTGTTTGTATCGTGTGCTATGAATGAATGAATGAAAAGCAAGTTGCTAGAAAATCTGAGTCAAACTTTAAAAACTTTTGAAAGTCCCTGAACCTTAGAAATTTCCCTCTTCTCTCATGATCTATCTCAATCTTCAGATGCCACGCGGAGGAAGTGGTTCATCCCCGGACCCGATGTTGCAGATCCTGCAAATGTTGGTTTCTGACCGCGAAGCTGAAAGAGTCGAATGTCAAGCCAACCTAGCCACCCTTCAGCAGATAGCTCAGCTAGCCCACAATAATCAAGGCCAAGGAAACCAGGACAACCATGGATCTAAGCTCAAGAATTTCCAGAACACCAACCCACATGTTTTCACTAAGTCAGAAGAGCCCTTAGACGCCGATGATTGGATGCAAACCATGGAAAATAACCTAGAAGTCGCCGGAGTGGAAGCTAATGAAAAAGTTCTGTTCGCCACCCACTATCTAGCCGGAGACGCCAGAGCATGGTGGAACAACGTTCGTGCAATGACCGGAGGACAGATGATGACCTGGGAAGAATTCAAGGACAAGTTCAGTAGAACCCATGTGCCACCGGGTTTGATCAAGCGGATGAGAGATGAGTTCAGAGAACTAAAGCAAGGAAGGATGACCGTAGTGGAATACCATGACAAATTCTTTTCATTAGCTAGGTATGCCCCGGATGAGATCGACACCGAAGCCAAGAAGAAGGAGAGATTCTTGAATGGTCTGCACGATGAGATGCAGACGGTGTTAGTCAATATCCCTTTTGCTGATATTGAAGCCCTTGTCGACTCTGCCATCCAGATGGAAGGAAAGATCAACCAAGCCAATGAGAACCGCAAGCATCGCATGATGCATCAGCCAGGAACCCATCAGACCTAAAGTATCGCCCTAACCCATCTCCAGGATTTGCCCCGAGAACCAACAGACCCCCAATGAACCGTCCGACCTATCCCAACCGTGGAAACCCGAGGCCCGGAGGAAATCACAACAACCCCGGCAACTCTAACAATTTCAACCGTGCACCACCCAAGTTCAACAACAACAATGCTACCGCCAACACCAACACTGCCCCGAGGACTGGAAGCAATGTTGTGCCTGTTGCAGCAAAGGACAAGTCGCAAGTGACTTGTTATGACTATGGAAATAAGGGTCACTACTCCAACGATTACGCCAACAAGAAGAATGCCGCAACCCCCAATGCAAATGCCCCAGCTCAGCAGCAGCGTCGTGTTCAGCCCGGAAGAAGATTTGCCCCAGGGAATTCACTCAACCGCAACGGCCGTCTTTTTCTCATGCATGCTGAAGAAGCTCAGGAAGCGCCAGACGTCGTGCTGGGTATGTTTTCTGTTAATTCAGTACTTGCAAGAGTGTTGTTTGATTCTGGTGCATCGCACTCATTTGTCACCGAAGAATTTGCATGCACTAGTAAGATTCAACCAACCAAACTGAAGCATGTTATGATTGTTCAAATTCCCGGTTCAACCACCAAAGGTAGGAAAATTTGCAAAGCCGTCCCTATCCGAATCCATGGCATAGATTTTTATGCTAATCTGATAGTACTCGGAACTAAAGGTTTGGAAGTCGTACTAGGAATGGATTGGATGTCCAAACATAAAGGATTGATTGACTGTGCCAAGAAAGCCATAACCATGACCAGTACAGCCGGAATATCAGTCAAGCATATATCCGAAACCTTACCTCGTCAATTCAAGTGCAACAAGAGTATAGTCCAACCTACCATTGACCAAGTCCGGATAGTCTGTGAATACCCCGATGTATTTCCAGATGTATTGCCCGGTATTCCCCCAGATCGGGATAACGAGTTTATCATTGAACTAATCCCCGGAACCGGACCCATAGCCTAGAGACCCTATAGTATGAACCCGTCTGAACTAGCAGAACTGAAGAATCAATTGGATGCCATGTTGGAAATTGGATTGATTCAACCAAGTGCGTTACCATGGATATCGCCTGTCTTGTTTGTGGACAAGAAGGATGGAGGTAACCGTTTGTGTACGGATTATCGGAAGTTGAATGACGTCACTATCAAGAACAAGTACCCATTTCCCAAGATAGAAGATTTGTTTGATCAGTTTACTGGTGCCAAACTGTTTTCTAAGATTGATCTTAGAACAGGCTATCATCAACTCAAGATTCGTGCAGAGGATATTCCCAAGACTGCCTTTACCACCAGATATGGATTATACGAGTATACTTTCATGTCTTTTGGATTAACCAATGCCCCGCTTATTTCATGAATCTCATGAATAAGATTTTTATGGACTTCCTGGATAAGTTTGTCATTGTTTTCATCGATGATATTCTGATTTATTCCAAATCAGAAGAAGAACATGAGCTACACCTAAGGACCATTCTTGGAACCCTTAGAGAGCATCAGTTGTATGCCAAGTTTAGCAAATGTGAATTCTGGTTATAGGAGGTAGGATTCCTCGGTCACATTGTATCAGCCGGAGGAATTGCCATTGACCCTGCAAAAGTGAAAGATGTCGAAGATTGGCAAGCCCCAACCACTCAAACCCAAGTTCGTGCATTTCTCGGATTGGCGGGATATTACCACAAGTTCGTAGAAGGATTATCGAGTATCGCCAGACCCATGACCCAATTGCTGAAGAAGGACAAGAAGTTTGAATGCACAGACAAATGTGAAGCGAGTTTTCAAGAACTCAAGAGAAGATTGATTTCAGCCCCAATATTAATCATGCCGGATATCACGAAGCCCTTCGACGTGTTTTGTGACGCATCCAAGATCGGTCTCGGATGTGTGCTAATGCAAGAAGGCAAAGTTATATCTTATCTATCTCGACAACTGAATCAACATGAGCAAAATTACCCAACCCATTACCTCGAACTCGTAGTCGTAGTTCTAGCCCTGAAGACATGGAGGCATTACCTGATGGGAAACTGTTGTGAGATTTATTTGGATCACAAGAGCCTGAAGTATATATTCACTCAGAAGGAGCTGAATATGAGACAGAGAAGATGGATTGAGCTAATCAAGGATTACGATATGGACATTCACTATCACCCCGGTAAAGCCAATGTGGTAGCAGATGCCCTTAGCAGATTGCCGTGCCGCTTGAACTCCATGATTTTGAAGGAGCAACCAAGCTTGCACAAAGAGATGGAAGATTTCCGAAGGGAATTAGTAAGTGAAGGAGTTTTGTCTAGCATAGAACTTCAACCCACTTTGATCAGCCAGATCAAAGAGGCGCAGAAAGGAAATGCTAGTATCGACAGGATCAAGCGTCGTATCGGTACAGGAAAAGTATCCGGATTCACCGAAGACGAAGAAGGAATTCTGTGGTACAAAGGACGCCTTTGTGTACCAGCAGATTCGGAGTTGAAAGAAGTTATTCTCACGGAAGCTCATGATACTCTTTATTCTATCCACCCCGAAGGAACGAAGATGTATCAGGATTTGAAAGAGCAATTTTGGTGGCATAAGATGAAGAGAGAAATCAGAAGCTATATCGCCAAGTGTGATATATGTAAGCGAGTCAAGGCAGGACATCAAAGACCCGCTGGATTGTTGCAACCATTGCATATTCCAGAATGGAAATGGGATTCCGTTGGAATGGACTTTATAACCGGATTTCCTACTTCTAGTGGAGGAAATGACTCTATCTGGGTCACAGTGGACAGATTGTCCAAAGTCGCCCATTTCTTACCCGTCAAGACCACATATCAGAATTCAAAGATAGCGGAGTTATACATTGCTAGAATCGTCAGTTTGCATGGAGTGCCCAAGAACATCGTATCGGATCGAGGAACTCAGTTTACCTCGAGATTCTGGAAGAAAGTCCAAGAAGGTTTAGGAACCCGACTAGATTTCAGCACCGCTTATCACCCTCGGACCGATGGACAAACGGAGCGAGTAAATCAAATACTCGAATATATGCTGAGAGCCTGTGTTTTAGAATATGGATCTAAATGGGAAGACAGTCTTCCGTTCGCAGAATTTTCGTACAACAACAGTTATCAAGCTAGTTTGCAAATGGTCCCATTTGAATTCATGTATGGAAGGAAGTGTCGCACCCCTTTGAATTGGTCGGAAGTAGGAGAGAGCGAAATTTTCGGACCCGACATCCTACAGAAGCAGAAGAGAAGGTTCATAAGATTCGTGAACACCTCAAGACAGCCCAGTCAAGACAGAAGAGTTACACCGACAAGAGACATCGAGACCTCGCTTTGAATATCGGAGATTTTGTGTATCTGAAAGTGTCGCCATTGAAAGGAATGCAGTGTTTCCAGCTGAAAGGAAAATTAGCCCCCAGATATATCGGACCTTTCAAAATTCTGAACCGTCGAGGAGAAGTGTCATATCAATTGGAACTACCCGAAGAGATGTCAGTCGTGCACAATGTGTTCCATATCTCATTACTTCGCAAGTGCCTTTAAGTCCCGGAGAAGACTGAAGTGTTCAAGAATATTGATCACCGGACCATAGAGATCAACGATGACCTGACCTATCCCGAAGTACCCATCTGTATTTTGGAAGAAGCCTTCAGAACTACCAGAACCCGAAGCATCAAGTTTCTCAAGATTCAGTGGAGCAACCACACAGAAGAGGAAGCTACCTGGGAGCGCGAAGATCACATCAGGACGGAGTTTCCCGATCTCTTCAAATCCTAGATAATATTTTCGTCCTTTTTCAAATCTTGGGACAAGATTTTGTTTAAGGGGGGAAGGTTTGTAACATCCCAAAAATATTAAACTAGAACCATCAAACTCTAATCATCAAAATTTAGGGTTAACAAAAACTTTTCAAATTAAAATTATGAAAGCATTCATATGAGTGTGCATTAAAATTTGGATTCTTTTGAATTGCCATGATTATGTGTTTCTTTTCTTGTAAAATGATTCTTCGATGAAATAAACGTCATCTAAACAATCCCCACACTTTTCCCAAAGACAAACAAATCAAAACAAACAAATTAAGTGAATGGTCACTTTGGCCAATTTAACTCCCATGCCTACTTTGGCTATGTCTAACTTTCAGAACTTAACATAAACATGTATAGATCTTTGCACCCCTTGATAGTACTCATAACAAGGTACCAAGTCCCACTTTGTGATCATCCAAAAATATTCAAATGCTTAGTTTAAATGATAGTTTAAAATTGAATCTATATCATATGGGAAGATCCCACTTTTTCAAAAACCACTCAAACAAGCTCAATTTTCAAAACCCAAGCATCCACAAAATCCTCAACACATGCCTAGCACACCCACCAATTTTTTTTTCAAAATTCAAAACTTGAGTTCTTGCGTCCATTTCATCAAACACTTGGAGGCAACAAATCAAACTGGCCAAACTTCATTGTTGTGAGCAGTAATTTGGCTAAGCAATGTTCACCATTGATCACCCTTGTCTCCCCAGTGCCAACCAGTGCTTTGACCACCCCTAGCCCCTACCCCTTGCACCATACCATGCCAACCCAAGCACCTCCTTGTCAGTCGACCATGGCAAGCTAGCAGGAGCGTTCGCCGCGCCTATCCACCATGTCCAGGAGGCAGCCCACCGTCCACCGCCACCCCCTGTCCAGCGCTCGAACCTTGCCAGCCACTGGACAACACGCCCACGCCATGCCAAGCTTCTCTAAGTGCATTCCGAGAGAGCGTCAGAGCGCCACCCTCGACACATGCCCACAGACCGCGCGCTGCCCTCGCCGCGTGCACGCGTGATCACCAACGTCCCAGCAACCTCGCAGACACCCCCGTTCGCCGCCCCATGCCTCATAGCCACCGATCGCCGTCGTAGACGCCGCCTCTGCCGCGCGGAGCACCAGGCGTTCCCAACCTTTTTCCACCGCCCCTACACGCGCATTAAAGCCCTAGAGCATCGCCAGGAGACCACCAATCGATCGCCAACCTCGGTCATGCCTCTAGCTGCCCGTAGTCGTGTCGCCACCGTCGCCTGCCCATCCCGTTCGGTCTCGCCGTCGGGCCTATAAAAGGAGGCCACCCCCAGCCGATTAAAGCACACCATCTCACTCCCTTCACCTCACTGATCGTTCCACCTCTTAGCCGGAGCAAGGCGAGCAGCGCATCGCTGAAATTTGGCCGGAGCTTGCCGCTGCAGAGGAGAACATGAGCCGTCGATTTCGTCCACCCCAGGAGCTGCCGCGACCACCCCTGAGTTCGCCGTTGTCGACTTCGTCGTTCGCCCGCATCGCCGACCTTCGCCTGAGCCCCGGTGAGCCTCCCACAACCCCCACTGAGCCGCTAGGGTTCGAGCTCGCCGGTGACTAGTTCATCGTCGACGACGACCCTCAGTCGTCGATCTTCATTCTAATCCAACGCACCACATCGCCCCGTACCACTTCGCGTGTTAAGAGTCGCTGACCAGTAGACCCACCCTGTCAGTTGCGCCCCGCGCCGCGGAGTGACACTGGGCCGGCCCGTTAACCTTTCTCTCGCAGCCCACTTATTTGAATTTAGCTTTTTCTATTTAAGTTCAAACATAGTTTTGTACTTAGTTTCAAAAATCAACCCAGCTCGATTCAGTGAACCAAATTGAATGAAACCAATTTTGTTAGAAATATATTGAAATGCTTAATCCAAGCCTGTTGGATTCAAATCATTTGAATCTATATATCAAGCTTGGTAAAAATAACAAGTCAGAAGATTTTCTGCATTCAAACATTTTTCAAATTTAAACCATAATAGCTTTTGAGTTGATTCCAACTCTCAAAAATCACATTTGATCATACCTTTCAGAATATATAAAAAACATATGGGTTTACTTACAGAAATAATGTTCAAGTAATAAAAGAATGCCACATAGACATTTCTAGTCACTTTATTTAATTGAATAAAAGGTTAAACCTTATTAAATTGTGACACCACTTTAAATCACATTCTCATGTACTAAAATATGTGGTGATGACATGTGTCAACATGATCCCATGTTTGGTTTGGAGAATATTAAATCTTAAGTAGTTTTTCAATGAGTAGAAATTACTTTTCTAAAAATAAATAAATAATGCAAGTGCTTTAATCTTGAATGTTAGTGATGATGCTAGATCATCTATAGAACCCTTTTGTGTGATGATTGAAAGTAGTTAAGTATTGTTTGGTGATTGTGTACCTCGTATTTATTCATAGACGCTAGTATCGACCAAGGATACGAGGAGAAAGGAGGATACTACGAAGAAGAAGCCGAGGAGAACTTCAACCACTGCTCTGCACAAGGCAAGCTTATACTGATACTGATGCAAGCCTAATACTACTAGTTGATTGAGAAAGCTAACACTAGCAATTATGAACGTTAGATAACCTATGCAATGCACTAAGCATGCTTGGTTGGACACATTTGATGATACCCAATCCTAGTTTTTACTTGCAAGCTTCATACTTTATTTCTTTATCAAAGCTATTGCTTAGAGCTTACTTAGGTGAATTGTAGATTCTAGAAAGATAATTGAAGGTTGCATAAATAGCATAAAATTTAGCCTAAGCTAGATAATCTTGATATCATCCCAAGGCATGAGATTGAACTTAGTTAAACTCCACTAGTTTACCACCCCTCATTAGTATTCACTCCCATTTGTAGATGCTAGTGCTAAGCATAAAAATCTTTCTATGGGAATACTTGGTGGAAAAATGGTTATGAAAATCTTGGAATGATGGATCATTCTATTGAGATGTTTTGACATGTGTTTCCAAAAACCAGATGATTTTGTGTATGAAAATGTTGAGGCATGAGCCTTAGCCCTTTATAAAATTGATGGTTGTATGGATGCGATACCATTCCAATTTTATCGTACAACCACAATACCCGAGAATTGGGTAGGGCTTGACTGGAAACTTATATACCTTAGTATTGGTTCCCTCACGACCACGGTCTAAGCTGAGGCTACCTTGTGAAGATTGTCCACATGTGCAGTACCCAAGATGATAGTTGGTCATGGTTGGGAGGCCAAACTCACAGGATAGGTGCTTATACTAGGGCGTGTAATTGAAACGTTAGGATTGATTATCCGCATACTGAGTATGGTGAATTCAGGATTTGTTCCTGACGGATGTATCGAATGTTGTCGTGAAAGTGTACAATCTCTGCAGAGTGTCAAACTATTCGAATAGCCGCGTCCGCGGTTATGGACAGTTGGAGTGGCCATACTGTTCCCCCGTCAGATGTTTTCAAAATGACTTGTGAAATGGATTGAGATTTTGACTTGACCAGAACAGAGTTATGATATGAAATACAAGTTCCCACTTAGGTGTTATAAAACTTCAACTAGCATTCTTAGATTCTGAACTTAGTAGAGGTAAATCTGGCTTTTTGCAAAACAACCCTAGAGCTTAGTGTCCTACTACAAAAACCCCCTTCACTTGTTAGTATTAGTTTGCGAGTACTTAAAAGAGTACTCATGGATTTGTCCCTGGCTATTCCCGTGGCTAGACTATGAAGAAGAGTATCAGGAGGAAGGACCCCAGGAAGGTTACGACAACTAGGATCATCTCCCATCGTCAGCATTGCCTGTGATACCGACGATGGAGCTTCGCCTACGCTACCATTATTATTACGTTATTCCGCTGCTTGAGTTGTATTAAGAACTGGAGCATGAGATCCTTATTTGTGTAAGACCTTATGTATGGTTTGTAATGGATGATGTACTGTGGTATCCAAATCTGTTATGTCTCGCAAAAATGGTAATCCTGGGATTGCGATGTATGGCATAACAGGCATCTGGGATTAAAAATCCGGGCGTTGACAAACACAAACTCAAGACTTTGCCCCAACGAACAGTGAGATTGTCAATCTCACTGGTTTGCTGAAAACAAAGGATTAACTGTATGGTGTGGAAGGTAAAAGTTGTTTGCAGAAATTAAATAGTAACAGTGGAAGATGTATCAATGGTAAAGATTGAGCCGGGGTCCATAGTTCACTAGAGTTGTTCTCCTTAAGATAAACAAACATGGCATGCTAGGTAACCAAATTACAATAGGGCAATTGACAGGATTGAGCAAGGCATAACAATGCAATACTAGACATTCATGATCCTATGAGATTCGATTGGGATATACAACAAGATACATAGACCGCCATCCAACTGCATCTATGACTAGGAATGCACCTTCAGGTTATCATTTGAACCCCCTCCAGTATTAAGTTGCAAGCAACAAATAACTGCTTTAAGAAAAGTGTGTAAGGTAAACAATCCACTTGTTCCATGAACAAGAGACCGTTGTTTTCTCCCTAGTGGCAACATCACATCTACAGCCTTAGAGATTTCTGTCACTTCCCTTAGATTAAATAGAGGCATGAACCCACTATCGAGCATAAATACCCCCTCTTGGAGTCACTAGCATCTAGTTGGCCAAGATTTCTACTAGAAACGGAGAGCATGCAAGATCACAAACAACACAGACATGATAGAATCAATAAGATAAAACCATTAATCAATCTGACATAGTAATCTCAATATCCATAGGATCCCCGCAAACACAACATGCATGATTACAAATACATGATCTTGATCACGAACGAAGCTCACAAGATCTAAACATGGTAGCACAAAGGAGGAGATACAGCCATCTAGCTACTACATGCACCCATAGTCCAAGGTGGAACTACTCACACTTCATACCGGAGGCTGGCATGATGAAGAAGAAGGCCTCCGGGATGATCTCCCCTCCTGCAGGGTTCCCGGAAGAGCTTCAGATCCCCCAATCTAGAGACGATGGTGGCGGCGGCTACAGACGGTTTCATGGAATATTGATAGGGTACTTAGGGTTTCTACATCAGGGGGACTTTATAGGCGAAGAGGCGAGGCAGGGGCAGCTAGGGCGGTCACACCCCCCCCCCCCCAGGCGTGGATATCCCTAGCCCGTGCCGCCAGCGGGTGTGGCCCCCTGGTGCCTCCCCTCCATCTCGTACTCTGGTTGTGTGTTCCCCACGGTAAAATATTGATTTTGGATTTTGTCCCGTCCAATTCCGAGAATATTGATTTTCTGCCTTTCTAGAACCAAAAACAGAAGAAAACAGGCAACTGGCACTATGGCATCTTGTTAATAGGTTAGTACTAGAAAACATATAAAAGCACCTCAAAGTGTAGACAAAGCAAAGCAAAGTAGATACTAAACAAGCATGGAACATCAAAAATTATAGATACGTTTCCGACATATCAAGCATCCCTAAGCTTAACTCCTGCTCGTCCTCGAGTAGGTAAGTGATAAAAAGAATAATTTTTGAGGTGACATGCAACATCAAAATCAAGATCAAACCATTTGCAAGCATTGAAAGATAGGATCAAAGAACTCTAAACATGAGTATGCAAGATGGAGTTATAATAGTAAGACAAAGTAACTATGCATGCAACATGAAAGGTTACAAACAAAGATCATGAATAACATGCATTGAAAAATGTTTGTTTGTTTCACATACAGAAAACATAGCATAGTGGCATTTAGCTTTTTCCTCATGGAGTAGCAAATAGATGCATAGGACACCTTCAAAGTTCATAAGAGTGACTAGATACAAATAGCACAAGAACAGGTAATATCAATAATATGCATCGATCAATATGTTTTGGGACAATGCACATAGAACTAAGAAAGGCAACTATGCTCTCTTAACTGGTGCCTAAGGATAGAAGGTGGAGACTCAATATAATAGTGGAAGAATGGCCCTTCATAAAGGGAAGCACGGATTTCAAGTTTCATAAAGAGCTTCCAAAAATTATGGTACTTGTTAGCTTTCAGCCCTCATTGCCCCTATCATAAGCATCTTGAAGTGATTAAGGTTAAAGTGAACAAAATATGGAGTATATGCTTGACAAAGTATAAGTTGGTAATCTCATGTCCCTTGAGTACGAGGGTCGCTCATCATGCTACTCAACTTTAGTTACCGGTAAGTTTTTGTCATAGTAAGTACATGTGTATCGGAGAGAACCGCCAACGGGGTACCCCTTGCCCCATGATACAGGAGCTATCCCATATCAAAATGACAAGGCAAGCAGACAATGAGCATTTCAGCAATCTTCTTATTTACCATGGAAAAATGGTGCTTTTTTCTCTCTTTCCTCTTTTTCTGTGTCCCTCTATTTTTTTATAAGAAGAAAGCTTCATAGATTGCTCACTATGGTGATGCTGCAAGTTTCCACCATGATTAGGCCTGGCTTAGGCTAGCGGTCCAGGCGTTTCTCTAACACATATACATAACTCCATGGACTTACAAGCTCCCCTTTTATTTCACACCGACGACATCCATTAACAAAAGAGCATGATATCAAACTGGGTAGATATTTACATGTGTTGAAAGTGTTCCCCGTGACAACACGGTTCTGCTAATTTCAACGTATAAGTGCAAGCATATACAACATAGATGACACAATGGTTCAAGTTTATTAGGGGCAAGAAAAATAAAGTGTGCCATCAAGTTCGTGAGAGCTTTAATCACTAAGTTTTCTCGTAACAAAATAATTTTTAATTGGAAGATAGATGAAAACAAGAATATACTTGGAATGGTGTAACACAACATGCATAGGAATTTATAGTGTACACTTTGGAATAACTTGGTTTCTTTGGACTTGGATGCATGAGTAGAGCTTACTCATAGAAGTGGAGGCTAGCAAAAGACTGGGAGCGACCAACTAAGAGAGAAATAATTGCCATAATCATGCAGAGCAACAAAACATTACTAATCAAAGCATAAAGTGGTACTGCAAGTCAATGACTAAATGATCATAGAGGCTAAGGTGACTTGTTCATAGTCATAACCTGGTGTGAGCATGTGCCAAGTCAACCCAAACAAAGCATCAAAGGAGAATACCATAATACTATGATTTTGTATGTTAAAACAACGCATGATTCCTTCAAGGCACACTAAGCAATCTCAATTGTTTGGAACAAGACATGCTACAGAAATAATCACTAAGCATAAGGTCAAAACAACATCTAGCATGACATGGTAAAGTCTAAGTCACAGTCAAAGCAAGCTCCTCTTGTACTACTCAAGCAAGAACTTTCTACTCCTCTCCAACACCAATCAACTTATTTGAAACAACACAGCGAGAACAGGGGTCCGACTACTTTATTCAAGCAAACTAAACGAAAACTAAGATGCTCCAAGAACAACACAACAGTGCATGAAACAATAAAAACGAAGTGTCTAAAAAGACCTGAGATTTTTATTGATGAAGAAGGGGATTCCTTGGGCATCCCCAAACTTTGACGCTTGTACCTCTTGAATATTTCTTGGGGTGACATGGGGTGGCATCCACAAGCTTGAAATATTTTCCATTCTTCATCTCATTACATCATTCTTTCTCTACACCTAAAAATTTTCCTTCATACAAAACTTCACACAATCTTTATTAGCAACATTAGTGTATTCAAAAGATAATAGACCTTTGGGTTTAGCTTTAAAACAGCAAAAATTTCACTAAAAACACAATCTACTGTAGCAATTCCCTCAAAAAGCTCAATTTCCCAAAAAGAACCCAATCAATAAGAAGCAAATGCAAAAATAATGGCAGAAATCTGTCAAAACAGACCAGCAGGTAGAAACCGATTTTTTCGAAGACCTTATGTTGCTAAAATCAAAAAGTGTTGAACTAACGAAATTTAGCTAACATACTGGGGGATTTATTCAGAAAATTAAAGCTCAATACGACTTATAAATATTCTTCAAGAATATTTACGGTGGAGCACAAAAATCTGTTTCGGGACATCAACTCCCCAAATCTTACTTCCCTCTCATTAGAGGTCATTCATGGCACAAAAAGCAAATAAAAAGGATAAGGAGAGGTCATTACTGAAGTAATAACTTTCAAGACTCAAGAAAACTTTTGGGTTATCTCCCAATAAGTACTTTTCTTTAACGCCTTTAAGTTAGGCACAAGAAGCAAGAATTAAGTATTTTCAAATGAAGAAGCATTAAGATCAATACTTGCAATCTCTTCAACTAGGAAAGGTATCTCATCCAAATGAGTTTTACAGGATCCCTTCTCATATCTCCTTGGTTCACTACTTTCATCAAAAGGTATTTCAGGAACAATCCAATCAAAATTCTTTTCTAAGGCTTCATACATTCCTACAAGTTTAAAAGGTATGGGTATCTTAATTTCCTCTCTGGGTTTGGTTTTATCTAAAGTACCCATAACATCTACACATGAGCCTAGCATATTAAAACGTTCAAAAACCTTTTTGGCTTCCTTAGCAACATCATTGAACTCTTTTAGTAAATTTTCTAGGATAAAATCTCTCTTTTCAGGATCCTTTTCTTCTTTTAGTTTAAGGAACAATATTTGCATCATGGGGTTAAGGTTAACAAACCTAGCCTCCAACATATGAACTAAAGAAGCTGCAGCAATTTCATAATTAGGAACAAGTTCTGCTATAGATCTATCCTCAATATCCTCATGTTTGCTAACATGATTAAAGAATTCTTCAATATTTTCTTTCCCAATTATAGAGCCACTACCTATTGAAAGGTCTTTCAAGGTGAACTTGGGAATTAACATGGTGAGCTAGAGCAAGGTGAAAACTAGAGTAAGAACTATTTTTTTGTGTTTTTGATAAGAGAAAGCAAACCAAACTAAACTAATTTTTTGAGTTTTTGATAAAAAAGAGGAAAACAAAACCAAGCAAAACAAACTAAGCAAAACAAAAACAAAGTAAAAAAGAAAGGTTGTGAAGGACTCCCCTTATGAAGAAGTCCTTAGCCTCCCCGGCAACGGCGACAGAAAAAGCCTTGATGAGTGCATGAACACTTCTCTGGGAGACCCCAAGCGGAAGGTATGATGAGCACAGCTGCAAGTTTTCCCTCAGTAACAAACCGAGGTTATCGAACTAGTAGGAGGAAGGAAACGACTCGAAGGTGTTGCTAGCAACTTGGAAACCTGCACAACACAAACTCAAGACTTTGCCCCAACGAACAGTGAGGTTGTCAATCTCACTGGTTTGCTGAAAACAAGGGATTAACTGTATGGTGTGGAAGGTAATAGTGGTTTTGCAGAAAGTAAACAGTAACAGTGGAAGATGTATCAATGGTAAAGATTGGACCGGGTTCCATAGTTCACTAGAGGTGTTCTCCTTAAGATAAACAAACATGGCATGCGGGGTAAACAAATTACAGCAGGGCAATTGACAGGATTGAGCAAGGCATAACAATACAATACTAGACATTCATGATCCTATGAATGTCTAGTATTGTATTGTTATGCCTTGCTCAATCCTGTCAATTGCCCTGCTGTAATTTGTTTACCCCGCATGCCATGTTTGTTTATCTTAAGGAGAACACCTCTAGTGAACTATGGAACCCGGTCCAATCTTTACCATTGATACATCTTCCACTGTTACTGTTTACTTTCTGCAAAACCACTATTACCTTCCACACCATACAGTTAATCCCTTGTTTTCAGCAAACCAGTGAGATTGACAACCTCACTGTTCGTTGGGGCAAAGTCTTGAGTTTGTGTTGTGCAGGTTTCCAAGTTGCTAGCAACACCTTTGAGTTGCTTCATTCCTCCTACAGGTTCGATAACCTCGGTTTCTTACTAAGAGAAGAACTTTCTTCTATGATCATCATACCTTCCTCTTGGGGTCTCCCAACGAAGCTCAATAATCAACTGAGCCACCATCAAGCTTTTTCTGGCACCATTACCGGGGAGGCTAAGGACGGCTTCACAAGGGGAGTTCTTCACAACCTTTCTCTTTACTTTTCTTTTGTTTTGCTTAGTTTCTTTTGCTTGGTTTTGTTTGCCTCTTTTTATAAAAAACTCCAAAAAAATAGTTTCGTGTGGTTTGCTTTCTCTTATCAAAAACACAAAACATTTAGTTCCTACTCTAGTTGTCACCTTTCTCTAGCTCACCATGTTGCTCCCCAAGTTCACCCTGAAAGACCTTTCAATAGGTAGTGGCTCTATAATTGGGAAAGAAAATATTGAAGAATTCTTTAATCATGTTAGCAAACAAGAGGATATTGAGGATAGATCCTTAGCAGAACTTCCTCCTAATTATGAAATTGTTGCAGCTTCTTTAGTTCATATGTTGGAGGCTAGGTTTGTTAACCTTAACCCCATGATGCAAATTTTGTTTCTTAAACTAAAAGAAGAAGAGGATGCTGAAAAGAGAGATTTTTTCCTAGAAACTTTTCTAAAAGAGTTCAATGATATTGCTAAGGAAGCCAAAAAGGTCTTTGAACATTTTAATATGCTAGGCTCATGTGTAGATGTTATGGGTACTTTAGATAAAACCAAACCCAGAGATGAAATTAAGATATCCATACCTTTTAAACTTGTAGGAATGCATGAAGCCTTAGAAAAGAATTCTGATTGGATTGTTCCTGAAAACCCATTTGATGAAAGTAGTGAACCTAAGAGAGATGATAAAGGATCCTCTAAAACTCATTTGGATGAGATAACTTTCCTAGTTGAAGAGATTTCGAGTATTGATCTTAATGCTTCTTCATTTGAAAATACTAGATTCTTACTTCTTGTGCCTGAGTTAAAGGCGTTAAAGAAAATTACTTATTGGGAGATAACCCAAAAGTTTTCTTGAGTCTTGTAAGTTATTACCACTGTAATAACTGCTCCTTATCCTTTTTATTTGATTTTTGTGCCAAGAATAACCTCTAATGAGAGGGAAGTAATATTTGGGAAGTTGCTGTGCCGAAACAGATTTTTGTGCTCTACCGTAAAAATTCGTGTAAAATCTCTGTAAGTTAGATAGAGCTGTAATTTTCTGAATAAATCCCCCTTATTGTTTTATAACTTTCGTTAGTTCAACACGTTTTTATTTGAGTAACGGAAGATCTTCGAAAAAATCGGTTTCTACCTGCTGGTCTGTTTTGACAGATTTCTGCCATTATTTGCATTTGCTTCTTATTGATTCCTTTTTGGGTTATTTTTGGGAAATTGAACTTTTTAAGGGAATTGATACAGTAGCTTGTGTTTTAGTGAAAGTTTTGCTATTTTAAAACTAAACCCCAAGGGTCTATTATCTTTTGAATACACTAATGTTGCTAATGAAGATTGTGTGAAGTTTTGCATGAAGGAAAATTTTCAGGTGTAGAGAAAGAATGATGTAATGAGATGAAGAATGGAAAAATGATCAAGTTTGGGGATTCCACCCCGTGTTCCCCCAAAAAATATTCAAGAGGTACAAGCGTCAAAGCTTGGGTATGCCCAAGGCATCCCCGTATTCATCAATAAAAATCTCAGGTCTTTCTAGACACTTCATTTTTATTGTTTCATGCTCTGTTGTTTTGTTCTTGGAGCATCTTAGTTTTTGTTTTTGGTTTTTGTTTGCTTAGTTTGCTTGAATAAATTAGTTTGGACCCTCGTTCTCGCTGTGTTGTTTCAAATAAGTTGATTGGTGTTGGAGAAGAGTAGAAAGTTCTTGCTTGAGAAGTACAAGCCCGAGCTTGCTTTGACTGTGACTTAGACTTTATCATGTCATGCTAGATATTGTTTTGACCTTATGCTTAGTGATTATTGTTGTATCATGACTTGTTCCAAACAACTGGGATTGCTTAATGTGCCTTGAAGGAATCATGCGTTGTTTTAGCATACAAAAGCATAGTATTGTGGTATTCTCCTTTGATGCTGTGTTTGGGTTGACTTGGCACATTCTCACACCATGTTGTGACTATGAACAAGTCACCATAGCCTCTATGATCATTTAGTCCTTGACTTGTAGTACCACTTTATTCTTTGATTAGTAATGTTTTGTCGCTCTACATGATTATGACCATTATTGCTCTCTTAGTTGGTCGCTCCCAGTCTTTTGCAAGCCTCCACTTGTATGAGTAAGCTCTACTCATGCATCCAACTCCCAATAAACCAAATTATTCCAAAGTGGCCACTATAAATTCCTATGCATGGTGTGTTACACCATTCCAAGTATATTCTTGTTTTCATCTACCTTCCAATTAAAAAGTCTCTTTGTTATGTGCAAACTTAGTGATTAAAGCTCTCACATACTTGATGGCACACTTTATTTTTCTTGCCCTTAATAAACTTGAACCATTGTGTCATCTATGTTGTATATTCTTGCACTTATACGATGGAATTAGCAGAACCATGCTGTCATGGGGAACGCTTTCAACATTGCACTTGTACATTGTACATAGTTGATATCATGCTCTTTCGTTTATGGATGTCGTCGGTGTGAAATGAAAAGGGAGCTTGTAAGTCCATGGAGTTATGTATGTGTGTTAGAGAAACGCCTGGGCCGCTAGCCTAAGCCATGCCTAATCATGGTGGAATCTTGCAGCATCACCATAGTGAGCAATCTATGAAGCATTCTTCTTATAAAAAAGAGATAGAAAAAGAGATTAAGAAAAAGATGAGAAAAGAGGAAAGAGAGAAAAAGGCACCATTTTCCCATGATAAATAAGAAGATTGCTGAGATGTTCATTGTCTTCTTGCCTTGTCATTTTGATTATGGGATAGCTCCTATATCATGTGCAAGGGGTACCCCATTGGCGGTTCTCTATGATACACATGTACTTACTATGACAAGAACTTACCGGTAACTAAACTTGAGTAGCATGAGGAGCGGCCCTCGTATTCAAGGGACATGAGATTGCCAACTTATACTGTGTCAAGCATATACTCCATAGTTTGTTCACTTTAACCTTAATCACTTCAAGATGCTTATGATAGGGGCAATGAGAGATGAAAGCTAACAAGTACCATAATTTTTGGAAGCTCTTTTTGAGACTTGAAATCCATGCTTCCCTTTTTATGAAGGGCCTTTCTTCCACTATTATATTGAGTCTCCACCTTCTATCCTTAGGCACCAATTAAGAGAGAATAGTTTCCATTCTTTATGTGCATTGTCCCAAAACTTATTGATTGATTCATATTGTTGATATTGCTTGCTCATAAACTATTGTATCTAGTCAGTCTTATGAACTTTGAAGGTGTCATATGCATCTATTTGCAACTCCATGAGGGACAAGCTGAATGCCACTATGCCATGTTTTCTATATGTGAAACAAACAAACGTCTTTCAATGCATTGTTATTCATGATCTTTGTTTGTACCCGTTCATGTTGCATGCATAGTTACTTTGTCTTACTGTTAGAACTCCATATTTCATGCTCATGTTTAGAGTTCTTTGATCCAAGCTTTCAATGCTTGTAAATGGTTTGATCTTGATTTTGGTGCTGCATGTCACGTCAAAAATTATTCTTTTTATCACTTACCTACTCGAGGACGAGCAGGAGTTAACCTTGGGGATTCTTGATACGTTGAAAACGTATAAATAATTTTTTATGTTCCATGCTTGTTTAGTATCTACTTTTCTTTGCTTTGTCTACACTTTGAGGTGTTTTTATATGTTTTCTGGTACTAACCTATTAACAAGACGCCACAGTTCCAGTTTCCTGTTGTCTTTTGTTTTTGGTTACAGAAAAGGCAGAAAATCAATATTCTCGGAATTGGACGGGACAAAATCCAAATTCAATATTTTACTGTGGGGAACATGGAGCCAGAATACGAGACGAAGGGGATCCACCAGGGGGCCACACCCCATGTCCACGCGGCTAACCCTAGGCCGCGCCTGGGGGGTGTGGATGCCCTGGGTGCCCCCTGCCTCGCCTCTTCGCCTATAAATACCCCCCGATACCAAAACCCTAAGTACCCGGTCAATCTTCCATGAACAGTCTGTACCCGCTGCCACCATCGTCCCTAGATAGGGGGATCTGGAGCTCTTCCCGGCACCCTGCCAGAGGGGAGATCATCCCTAAGGCCTTCTTCATCACCATGCCAGCCTCTGGTATGAAGCGTGAGTAGTTCCACCTTCGACAACGGGTCCATGTAGTAGCTAGATGGTTGTCTCTCCTCCTTTGTGCTACCATGTTTAGATCTTGTGAGCTCTGTTCATGATCAATATCATCTATTTGTAATCATGCATGTTGTGTTTGAGGGGATCCGATGGATATTGAGATTACTATATCAGATTGATTAATGGTTTTGTCTTATTGATTCTATCATGTCTTTGTTGTTTGTGATCTTGCATGTTCTAGTATCTATCTTGGCCAAGTAAATGCTAGTGACTCCAAGAGAGGGTATTTATGCTCGATAGTGGGTTCATGCATCTATTTAATCTAAGGGAAGTGACATAAATCTCTAAGGTTGTAGATGTGTTGTTGCTACTAGGGAGAAAACAATAGTCTCTTGTTCATGGAACAAGTGGATTGTTTAACTTACACACTTTGCTTAAAGCAGTTATCCGTTGCTTGCAACTTAATACTGGAGGGGGTTCGGATGATAACCTTAAAGTGGATTACTAGTCATAGATGCAGTTGGATGGCGATCTATGTATCTTGTTGTATTGCCCAATCAAAGATCATAGGATCGTGAATGTCTAGTATTGCATTGTTATGCCTTGCTCTGTCCTGTCAATTGCCCCGCTGTAATTTGTTTACCCTACCTTGTTTGTTTATCTTACGGAGAACACCTCTAGTGAACTATGAACCTCGGTCCAATCTTTACCTTTGATAAATCTTCCAGTTTTATTGTTTACTTTCTGCAAAACCACTATTGCCTTCCACACCATACAGTTAATCCTTTATTTTCAGTAAACCGGTGAGATTGACAACCTCACTGTTCGTTGGGGCAAAGTCTTGAGTTTGTGTTGTGCAGGTTTCCAAGTTGCTAGCAACACCTTTGAGTTGTTTCCTTCCTCCTACTGGTTCGATAACCTCAGTTTCTTACTGAGGGAAGAACTTGCTGCTGTGCTCATCATACCTTCCTCTTGGGGTCTCCCAACGAAGCTCAACAATCAACTGAGCCACTATCAGCAATCTCAATAGTTTGAAACAATTCATGCTACAACTATAATCACTAAGCATAAGGTCAAAGCAACATCTAACATGACATGATAAAGTCTAAGCCATAGTCAAAACAAGCTCCCTTTTGTACCACTTAAGCAGAAAGCTTCCTACTCTTTTCCAACACCAATCGACTTATTTGAAGCAACTCACAAAGTGATGAGGTTCGATCTCGTCAATGCCCATTGTTATGGACTTAGGTTTTGGAGAAGATGGGAATGCTGGAAGTCGCGGAACGGTTAACAGACAAGCAACATAGGGACACAAGATTTACCCAGGTTCAGGCCCTCGGAGGGAAAACCCTACTCCTGCTTGTCTGCTCTTGATTACGGCGGAACCGAAAGTTACAGGGGTGCGCAGATGCAATCTGGCGTGAGATGCGTATGCGGTGAGTTGAGAGATCCTTCTCGCCGTACCCTCCTAGCCTTTATATAGATAGGCAGGTCCCGGGTTAGGTCGAGTCGGTTACAAATTAGGGTTGGTACCCTTTGAAATTCTATCTAATCTAAACTTGTCCTCCAAGGAGTCGAAAACGCCACGTGCTTGGGCCACCCAAAGTCTTCATGGGCTGTGTGTCCTTACGTGGGCCTTCCTTGGGTTATACCAGGTATACCAATGTCATGTACTCGTGGGTATATGTAGGGGTTCGTAGCATGGAAAACAAAAAATTTCTACCGCATACAAACAACAAGCCAAGATATATCTACTAGTTGTAGCAACGAGTCGATGGAATACCTCACCCTCGAAGATTCCAAAGTGTTTAACGAGAGAGGATTCTCGTGGGTGATGTAGTCGTACTCTTCCCGATCTCAAGATCGCGTAGATGATCCTTCCGGCGCTGCGTTCCGGCAGCGCTCCCGCAGTTGGTCACACGTTCGGTACTCGACGAAGACATTCCTCTCCCTTGTTCCAGCAGGCAGCGGAGGTTGTAGCACTCTCCTCGTGATTCCGGCAGCACGACGGCGTGGTACCGGAAGTAGAGGGGAGATCTCGCAGGGCTTCGCCTTAAGCCGGAGCGAGTATGGTGGACTATGAGAGAGCCCTCGGTGATCTAGGGTTTATACGCACCAAGGAGAGGGGCTAGGCCGGCAGCTAGGGCAAGGGGTTGCCCCAACTCGGCGGCTAGGGTTTAGCCCTAGGCGGCGGCAGCAGGAGGTGGCGGCGCCGATGGCTTGGAGCTAGGGTTTGCGGGGTGCAAGTTGTGTGCTTGGAGGGGCAGCCCTGCCCCTCCTTATATAGGTGGAGGGGGCCGGCCAAGGGGAGGGGAGTCCCTCCCCAACTAGGCTTCCAAGGCCGGCGGTGGAGGGATAGGGACTTCCTCCCCAAGTAGGTTTCCTACTCTCCCTCCACCAAACAAAATAGCCGTTTGACTTTTCAAATTGGCGTTTGACTTTTCAAACTAGGATTTGATTTATCCCTTTATTTTGTTCAGCGATGACACCTAGTACATGATGCAACCATTCCAACTTGTTATGACACATTCATGTACCCTTCCCCTCCAGAGTGCCAGACATTCCGGAACCTTCTAGAACATTCCCGATGAAAACACCGGAACCATTCTCCAACCCCGACACAGAACTTTCCTTATATGAATCTTATTCTCCGGACCATTCCGGATCTCCTCGTGATATCCCGGATCCCATCCGAGACTTCAAACAACATTCGGTCTCTTACTCATCATTAAATAACTACTCAACAACGTCAAATCCTTAAGTGTGTCTCCCTACGGTTCGTGAATTATGCGGACATGATCGAGACACTTCTCCAAACAATAACCAATAGAGGAATCTAGAAACATATGGCTCCCACATATTTCTACGATTACTTTGCGATCGAATGAACCACTTACATACGATACCAATTTCCCTTTGTCTCACGATAGTTTACTTATCCGAGGTTTTGATCGCCGGTATCTCTGCATACCTAGTTCAACCTCGTTACTGATAAGTACTCTTTTCTCGTTCCCGTGATATGTGATCCCTTGTGATCCAGTCACATGCTTGCAAGCTAATTGGATGACATTCCACCGAGAGGGCCCAGAGTATATCTATCCGTCATATGGATGGACAAATCCCACTCTTGATCCATGTGTCTCAACCAATACTTTCTGAACACTCAATGCCACCTTTATAGCCACCCAGTTACGGTGTGGTGTTTGATGTCATCAAAGCATCCTTCCGGTGATGGTGATAAGCATGATCTCATGGTCGAAGGAATTAGGTTACTATGTATCAGAAAGCATATAGCAATTGAACTATCAAAATGACTTTGATCTTTATGCTACGCTTATTTATAGGAGTATGTCCATCATATCATTCTCCTAACGATATGATCTTGTTGTTAATAACAGCTCAATGTTCATGATAGGGAAACCACAATCATTTATTAACCAACAAGCTAGTATTATAAAGAGGCTTTACTAGGGACTCTAATTTAGTTTACAAATCACACAAGTATTAATGTTTCCTTGTTAATACTGTTATAGCATGAATGTAAACATTTATCATAAACACAAAGATATAATAATAACTACATTTATTATTGCCTCTAGGGCATATCTCCAACAGTCTCCCACTTGCACTAGAGTCAACTAATCTAGATTACATGGTAATATACCGAACACCCATGGCAGTTTGGTATTGGTCATGTTTTGCCCTCGGGAGAGGTTTAGTCAACGGATCTGCCACATTCAGATCTGTGTGTACTTTGCAAATCTTTATGTCACCATCTTGGACATGTTTTCGAATTGCGTGGAAACGTAGCTTGATGTTCTTCAGCTTCTTGTGTGACCTTGGTTCTTGCGCATTGGCTATGGCGCCCATGTTATCACAGTAGATAGACATTGGGTCCAGCGCACTTGGAACCACACCGAGCTTTGTAATGAACTCTTTCATCCATATCGCTTCTTGTGAAGCCTCCGAAGCAGCCATGTATTCCGATTCAGTTGAAGATCTCACCACAACGCTTTGCTTTGCACTCCTCCAGCTAACTGCTGCACCATTCAAAGTAAATACGTATCCAGATTGAGATTTAGAATCATCCGGATCGGTGTTCCAACTAGCATCGGTGTAACCATTAACAACGAGTTGTTCATCACCTCCATAAGAAAGAACCATATCCTTATTTCTTCTCAAGTACTTAAGGATGTTTTTGACCGCTGTCCAATGATCCACTCCTGGATCACTTTGATATCTGCTAGTCAAACTAACAGCATATGTAATGTCGGGTCTAGTACATAGCATGGCATACATTAGAGATCCTATGGCTGAGGCATAGGGAGTTTTACTCATCCTTTCTCTATCTTCTGCCGTTGTTGGACTTTGAGTTTTACTCAAGGTCGTATTGGGAAACATGGGCAAGAACCCTTTCTTGCTATCTTCCATTCCAAACCTCTTTAGAACTTTGTCCAAATATGTACTTTGTTACAATGATATTAAACGTCTCGATCTATCTCTATAAATCTTTATGCCCAATATGTAAGCTGCTTCGCCAAGATCTTTCATTGAAAAACTATTATTCAAATATTCCTTGACACTATTAAGAAGGTCTACATCAGTCCCAATCAACAATATGTCATCTACATATAGTATTAAGAATGCTACAGAGCTCCCACTCACTTTCTTGTAAATACAAGCTTCTCCATAAGTTTGTATAAAACCAAAACTTTTGATCACCTTATCAAAACGTTGATTCCAACTTCGGGATGCTTGCTTCAATCCATATATGGACCGTTGAAGTTTGCATACCTTGTTAGCATCTTTAGGATCGACAAAACCTTTGGGTTGCATCATATACAACTCTTCATCAATGTCTCCATTGAGGAACGCTGTTTTGACATCCATCTGCCATATCTCATAATCATAATATGCAGCGATTGCTAACATAATCCTCACAGACTTTAGCTTCGCTACAGGTGAGAAAGTCTCATCGTAGTCAACTCCTTGAATTTGTCGAAACCCTTTTGCGACAAGTCGAGTTTTATAGACAGTAACATTACTATCAGCATCTGTTTTCTTCTTGAAAATCCATTTGTTCTCGACAGCCTTCCGGTCATCCGGTAAGTCCACCAAAGTCCATACTTGGTTTTCGTACATGGATCCAATCTCGGATTTCATGGATTCTTGCCATTTATTGGAATCTGGGCTCATCATCGCTTCCTCATATGTCCCAGGGTCATAGGTGTTGTCCACCAACATGACACTCATAACGGGATCATCCAATCAGGAGTGGTACGAGTTCTCGTTGACCTGCGAGGTTCTGTAGCAACTACAACCGAAGTTTCATGATCATCATCATTAGCTTCCTCTCTTATTGGTGCAGGCACCACAGGAACTTCTTCCATTGTTGTGCTACTCGCAAGTTCGAGAGAAGGTTTGACAACCTCGTTGAGTTCTACTTTCCTTCCAGTCACTTCTTTCGAGAGAAATTCCTTCTCTAGAAAGGATCCATTCTTGGCAACAAAGATTTTGCCTTCGGATCTATGATAGAAGGTATACCCAATAGTTTCCTTTGGGTATCCTTTGAAGACGCATTTTTCCGCTTTGGGTTCAAGCTTGTCGCGGCTGTAACTTCTTTACACAGGCTTCGCAACCCCAAACTTTAAAGAACGACAATTTAGGTTTCTTCCCAAACCATAATTCATACGGTGTCGTTTCAACGGATTTAGATGGTGCCCTATTTAAAGTGAATGCGGCTGTTTCTAATGCATAACCCCAAAATGATAGCGGTAAATCTGTAAGTGACATCATAGAACGAACCATATCTAAGAGAGTTCGATTACGACGTTCGGACACACCATTACGCTGTGGTGTTCCCGGCGGTGTCAATTGTGAAAGTATTCCGCATTTCTTCAAATGCTCGCCAAACTCGTAACTTAGATATTCACCTCCACGATCAGAACGTAGAAATTTAATCTTCTTGTTACGTTGATTCTCAACCTCACTTTGAAATTCCTTAAACTTCTCGAAAGTTTCGGATTTATGTTTCATGAAATAGATATACCCATATCTACTCAAGTCATCCATGAAGGTAAGAACATAACGATAACCACCGCGCGATGCTACACTCATTGGACCACACACATCGGTATGTATGATTTCCAATAAGTCCGTAGCTCGCTCCATCATACCATAAAATGGAGTCTTAGTCATTTTACCCATCAGACATGCTTCACATCTTTCAAGTGATTCGAAATCAAGTGATTCACGAAGTCCATCGGAATGGAGTTTCTTCATACGCTTCACTCCAATGTGACCAAGACGACAGTGCCACATATAGGTCGAGTTATCGCTCAATTTCAAACGTTTAGCCTCAATGTTATTAATATGTGTATTTCCACTATCGAGATTCAATAAGAATAGACCATCTATCAAAGGTGCATGTGCATAAAACATATTACTCATATAAATCGAACAACCATTATTCTCGGACTTAAACAAGTAACCGTCTCGCAATAAACAAGATCCCGATATAATGTTCATGCTCAACGCAGGCACCAAATAACAATTATTTAAGTATAAAACTAATCCTGATGGTAGATGAAGAGGTAGCGTGCCGACCGCGATCACATCAACCTTTGATCCATTTCCCACGCGCATCGTCACCTTGTTCTTCGCTAGCTTCCGTTTATTCTGTAGCACCTGTTTCGAGTTACAGATATGAGCAACCGAACCAGTATCAAATACCCAGGCACTACTACGAGTACTAGTGAGATACACATAATTAACATGTATATTGGATATACCTTTCTTCTTGATGTTGCCGTTCTTCAAATCCGCCAAGTACTTTGGGAAATTCCGCTTCCAGTGACCTTCTCCCTTGCAATAAAAGCACTCAGTATCAGGCTTAGGTCCAGCCTTGGTCTTCTTCGTCAGTGCGGTAACTTTCTTACCACCCTTCTTGAAGTGTCCCTTTTGCTTAGACTTGCCTTTCTTGAATTTGGTGGTCTTATTGACCATCAACACTTGGTGCTCTTTCTTGATCTCCACTTCTGCAGATTTTAACATGGAGAATAGTTCTGGCAACTGATTGTTCATGCTTTGCATATTGTAGTTCATCACAAAGTTCTTGTAACTTGGTGGTAGTGATTGGAGGACATGGTAAATCCCCAAAGCATTAGGAATCACTATACCCAAGCTTTGAAGTTTGTTTGCGTGCCCAGACATCTTAATCACATGCTCACTGATGGAGCTGCCCTCTTCCATCTTGCAGTTAAAGAACTTTTCAGAAGCCTCATAGCTCTCAACTGCCGCGTGAGTCTCAAAAATCAGTTTGAGTTCACGGACAATATCATGTGGGTCTGAATTCTCAAACCTTTTATGAAGCTCCGATTCTAAACCATACAAGATAGCACACTGAACTGTGGAGTACTGAGTCTTCCGAGTGAGGTAAACATTCTTTACTTCATCGGTAGCAGTAGCTGCAGGTGGGTCACCCAGCGGTGCATCCAGCACATAGGTCAAATTACCAGCATTGAGGACAATCCTCAAATTGCGGAACCAATCCGCGAAGTTGCTTCCATTGTTTTTCAACTTTTCTTTCTCTAAGAACGCATTAAAATTGATGGTAGGGGCCGCCATTGATCTACAACATATTTGCAATAGTTTAGACTAAGTTTATGACAAATTGAGTTCTAATTAATAGTTAAATTAATCTAGGTGAACTCCCACTCAAAACAATATCCCTCACATTGTTTTAGTGATCACATGAAGCAAATCCACCACATCAAAACCGATCATCACGAGAGTTGATGTAGCTTCAATGGCGAACAATCGACATGTTCATCATATCTACTATATGATTCATGCTTTACCTTTCGATGATCCGTGTTCCGAGACCATGTCTGTACATGCTAGGCTCGTCAAGATCAAACCTTAGTTTCTGCATGAGCAAATCTGGCTTGCTCACGTTGTATACACTTGCAGAATCTAACACACCCGATCATCACGTGGTGCTTCGAAAAAACAAGCTTTAGCAACGGTGCTCACTAAGGATGAACACTATAGAACTTGAAATTCATGTGCATGAGGGATCATCTTATAATGCTACCGTCGTTAACTAAGCAATACAAGATGCATAAAGGATTAACATCACATGCAAGTCATAATATGTGATATGATATGGCCTTTCTTCTTTGTGCTTCCGATCTACATCTTCAAGCACGAACATGATATCCATCATCACCGGCATTGCATCAAGGTCAATGACGCTGCTCCATGGTTGTCGTCCACCAGCTTCAACTATTACAACTACTTTGAATAGACACGCGGGTCTTAATATAAATTAAAGACAACCATATGGCTCCTGTCGGTTGCCAACTTACAATAAGGAACATTGCATACATCAAATATAATCACAATCATGGCCATATCACATCACAGCACACCCCTGCAAAACAAAGTTAGACGCCTCTAATTTCTTTGCATATTTTACGTGGTTTGGGGCTTTCAATAAGTGTCGATCTAACTTACGAACAAGAACCACAACGTTGATGTTTGAACTATCAAGTTCCTGTTGTAAATTGGATCTATACTATAATGGGAGAGACAGACACCCGCAAAGCCACTTATGCAATACAAGTTGCATGTTGAGCGTGGAGCAAGTCTCATGAACGATGTCATGTAAGGTTAGCTCGGGCCGCTTCATCCCATCATACCGCAAGATGCAAAGTACACAAGAAGAAATTGATAATAAAAGCACCACCGCCCACAATGACCATTGTGTTCTACTCGTGCAACAGATCTACATATAGACACGGCTTTGATACCACTGTAGGGGTTCGTAGCATGGAAAAGAAAAATTTTCTACCGCATACAAACAAACAAGCCAAGATCTATCTACTATATTGTAGCAACGAGTCGATGGAATAACTCACCCTCGAAGATTCCAAAGTGTTTAACGAGAGCGGATTCTCGTGGGTGATGTAGTCGTACTCTTCCCGATCTCAAGATCGCGTAGACGATCCTTTCGGCGCTGCGTTCCGGCAGCGCTTCCGCAGTCGGTCACACGTTCGGTACTCGACGAAGACCTTCCTCTCCCTTGTTCCAGCAGGCGGCGGAGGTTGTAGCACTCTCCTCATGATTCCGGCAGCACGATGGCGTGGTACCGGAAGTAGAGGGGAGATCTCGCAGGGCTTCACCATAAGCCGGAGCGAGTATGGTGGACTATGAGAGAGCCCTCGGTGATCTAGGGTTTAGACGCACCAAGGAGAGGGGCTAGGCCGTCGGCTAGGGCAAGGGGTTGCCCCAACTCGGCGGCTAGGGTTTAGCCCTAGGCGGCGGCGGCAGGAGGTGGCGGCGTCGGCGGCTTGGAGCTAGGGTTTGCGGGGTGCAAGTTGTGCGCTTGGAGGGGCAGCCCTGCCCCTCCTTATATAGGTGGAGGGGGCCGGCCAAGGGGAGGGGAGTCCCTCCCCAACTCGGCTTCCAAGTCCGGCGGTGGAGGGAGAGGGACTTCCTCCCCAAGTAGGTTTCCTACTCTCCCTCCACCAAACAAAATAGCCGTTTGACTTTTCAAATTGGCGTTTGACTTTTCAAACTAGGATTTGATTTATCCCTTTATTTTGTTCGGCGATGACAACTAGTACATGATGCAACCATTCCAACTTGTTATGACACATTCATCTACCCTTCCCCTCCAGAGTGCCGGACATTCCGGAAACTTCTAGAACATTCCCGATGAAAACACCGGAACCATTCTCCAACCCCGAAACAGGACTTTCCTTATATGAATCTTATTCTCCGGACCATTCCGGATCTCCTCGTGATATCCCGGATCCCATCCGAGACTCCGAACAACATTCGCTCTCTTACTCATCATTCCATAACTACTCAACAACGTCAAATCCTTAATTGTGTCTCCCTACGGTTCGTGAATTATGCGGACATGATCGAGACACTTCTCCAAACAATAACCAATAGAGGAATCTGGAAATTCATATGGCTCCCACATATTTCTACGATTACTTTGCGATCGAATGAACCACTTACATACGATACCAATTTCCCTTTGTATCATGATAGTTTACTTATCCGAGGTTTTGATCGTCGGTATCTCTGCATACCTAGTTCAACCTCGTTACTGATAAGTACTCTTTTCTCGTTCCCGTGATATGTGATCCCTTGTGATCCAGTCACATGCTTGCAAGCTAATTGGATGACATTCCACCGAGAGGGCCCAGAGTATATCTATCCGTCATATGGATGGACAAATCCCACTCTTGATCCATGTGTCTCAACCAATACTTTCCGAACACTCAATGCCACCTTTATAGCCACCCAGTTACGGTGTGGTGTTTGATGTCATCAAAGCATCCTTCTGGTGATGGTGATAAGCATGATCTCATGGTCGAAGGAATTAGGTTACTATGTATCAGAAAGCATATAGCAATTGAACTATTAAAATGACTTTGATCTTTATGCTACGCTTATTTATAGGAGTATGTCCATCATATCATTCTCCTAACGATATGATCTTGTTGTTAATAACATCTCAATGTTCATGATAGGGAAACCACAATCATTTATTAACCAACAAGCTAGTATTATAAAGAGGCTTTACTAGGGACTCTAATTTAGTTTACAAATCACACAAGTATTAATGTTTCCTTGTTAATACTGTTATAGCATGAAAGTAAACATTTATCATAAACACAAAGATATAATAATAACTACATTTATTATTGCCTCTAGGGCATATATCCAACAATATATCCATGTTAGTAGCCCCCAAGTGTTCAGTCGAATCGTAGATTCGGCTAGAGACTCTTCAATCTTTCGGGTGCAATTGAGCCTGCTATTTCAAGGGGAAATGTATTAGTTCATAGGGATTGTTGATGTGTGTGCCTGGCTCACCTGACGGATCAGGGCCAGTTAACTGTCATAGGACAAAACAACACGATCTTCATCAAACTCGAATCCCCAGACTCAAATTCGGGAAGATTGCTGGTGTGATTTGACTCAGGCTGTTGTGGTCTTACAGGAGTCGAATCCTAGTGATTTTTAAGTGATGTACCCAATGCGTCCGTCGGGATTTTCATCGTGTATGTTGACATGGAAGTTTACTGGTAGAGCGCAGTCAGGTGCGCTACCAGGCCATCAGATGATATCTATAGGGCTTATCTTTGCGTCGCAGCCACAGCATTCGTTTTATCACCGCGGAGGTGTTTCGGATAGCCAAGGAGGCTGCTTCTCTCTTAGCGTTGGTTTGGGAAAAGTTGCCAAAAAGATTTTGTCGTATTTGACCCAAAGGATCGCAGTCGAAGAATTCATAGGGTGCGCGGCCATCGCTCCCTATAGGAGTAGCCCCCGAGTGTTTGTTCGAGTCGTAGACTCGAGCAGAGACATTAGTTCAGTCATTTTCAATGTAAGTCCAAAGGACACAATTTTTTCGGATGCTCAACCAACGCTCCCTATGTGAGTATCCCCCGAGTCCGTAGTGGAGTCGCTGACTCGACGTAGGACTCGAAGATAATGCTGAAGTGATGTTTCCTTAGTATCTACTCTCCCGAACACTTTTGATATAGTTTCTCCTCTAAACTTGTGTGATTTGGATACAACTAACATGGACTGACGCTGTTTTCAGCAGAATTACCTTGGTGTCTAGTTTTTGTGCAGAAAATCAACTATCAGGAAAAATCCCGGAAAATATGCCAAAAATTATATTTCACCAGAAGACCCACGGAGCCAGAAGACGAGATGGAGAAGGGGCCTGGGGGCCCACACCCCTGCCAGGCGCGGGCCCACCTCTGGTCGCGCCTAGGGGGGTGCAGCCACCCCAGGCACCCCCTTGTCCTCCCTCTGCGCCTATAAGTTGCCTCTCGACCTAAAAACAGGCGGGGTTCGATGTTTTTCCAGAAAGAGTTCCGCTCTGCCGCAACCATCAGAAACCAAGATTCGAATCCAGAAACTCCATTCTGGCACCCTGCCGGGACGGGGAATTTGGAGAGGATCGTCGCCATCATCACCAACGCCTCTCCATCAACCATCGATGTTTCCCTCATCCATGAGTGAGTAATCTCCCGCTGTAGGCTTGGGGATGGTAGGGTTGGATGAGTTCTATCATGTAATCGAATAAGATTGTTAGGGCATAGTGCCTAGTATCTCTATTAGTGCTATTTGACTTGGTTGCAACTTGTTGTGCTTTATGCTTGTCACTAGGGCCCGAGTGCCATGATCTCAGATCTGAACTTATTATTGAATCATTATGATAGTATTTTTTGTGATCTTATCTCCAAGTTGTGTACACATATCATTGTCTGGATCCAAAGGCCCCGAAGTGACAATAATTGGGACAACCGGAGGGGATGCTGTGGTGTGAGGATCACATGTGTTCACGGAGTTATAATGCTTTGCTCTAGTGCTCTATTAAAAGGAGCACCTTAATTGCCAGTAGTTCCCTAGAGGCCCCGCTGCCACGGGCTGGCTGGACACAAGATGTTGTGCAAGTTCTCATTGCGAGCACGTATGACTATATATGGAGCACATGCCTAGGATTGTTTAGTACTTGGATCTTGTTATTATTTATCTGCAATGCCCTAGATCTTGAAGTTACATGTTTAGACTCGTCCATGTAACGCCCGTCCATCCATCCCTATGCCTACCACCCTCGAATCCTACTGTTACCGTTACTGTTACTTTTGCTCATGTTTTGATGTTGCTGTTGTTTTGCTGTTGCTACTATCAAACTGTTGCTACTAATAAACTTCTGTGAGCAAGAAATATTTCCAGGTGCAGCTAAATTGACAACTCAGTTGTTAAGGCTTGCAAGTATTCTTTGGCTCCCCTTGTGTCGAATCAATAAATTGGGTAATACTACCCGCGAAGACTATTGCGATCCCCTATACTTGTGGGTCATCAAGACTATTTTCTGGCGCCGTTGCCGGGGAACATAGCTTTATTTATAAGTTCACTTGGATCTATTATTGTTCATTGCTACTCATTTCATCATGGGGAAGCCTCGTGATGGAAAGTTTACTATTTTACCATCCACTACAAGAAGAGGTACAGTCCTAAACACCTCTGTTGATCTTGATTCACCGTCTGCTATAAGTAAGCTTGTCACACCACCACCACATACTCATGCTACACACATTGCTACTACTGATGAATCTGAGACTGCTTTTGATGCTTATGATGTTACTTCTACTGTGCTTGATGCGAGTGGTTCATTAGGTCCTTTTCTAGATGCTATTATGGCTAGTCTAGGAAATACCAAAACTCCTAGTGAAGACACTGTTAAACCTGCTAGCTCACCTGAGTATAGAGAGAGTTATAATATTAATGATGGTTACATTGAGCTCACTGATGAATTTGTTGAAGAGTGCCGGAACACACATGGTACTAGTGCTATTAAGAGTCTCCTTGCTAGACGTACTATTATGCCTAAACTGTCCTCTGATCCTAAGTTTTCCACCTCTCCCATAGATATTAAACATGAAGATTATGATTTCTCTCTTGATTTATCCTATTTGGGCATTGTTGAGAAAGAACCTTTTTGTGGGACTGAAAATGAGAGTGTTGTGGATCATATGAATGAGCTTTCTACTATGAGTGCTTTGTTCTCTGATGATTTTAAAATGAACAAGTACTTTATTACTAAGATCTTCCCCTTTTCACTAAAAGGAGAAGCTAGGGCTTGGTTTAATAGATTACCTCCTGGTTCCATTGATAGCCCTGATTGCTTGATTGATTCTTTCTTCCAACAATATTTTCCTCCCAGTGCTAGACATGCTGCTTTGCAGAGACTTTTTGATTTTAAACAGGGAGAAGAAGAGAAATTGCATGAGTCATGGACAAGGTTTTGTGCCTTGATTCATGCACATCCTGGATGTCCATTACCTAAGAATGATCTTCTTGATATTTATTATAATGGACTAACTGATGATTCTAGGACCTACCTAGATAGCTTTGCTGATTGTGTTTTCAGGAAAAGAACTCCTACAGATGCTAAAGAATTAATGGCTAAGAAAAAGCAAGAATTATGATGGAATTCAACTGAGCTAAATACACCTAAGACTATTGTTCCTGAACCAGTTACTCCTAAACCAGTTCCAACAATCAACACCGAAGAAGAGGGGAGTTATTGCATTAAATGATGAAGTGATGAAGGAAGCTAAGAAGTGTCTAAAGGAGAAAGGTATTAGAGCTGAAGATGTGAAGAATCTACCTCCTATAGAAGAATTATGTAAGCCAATTCCCCACTCATCTACTATTGAGGTACACTTCTCCAACACTTTGATGAAGGTGATATTCCTTATGGTAAGCCTCCTGATCAATGTTTAGAGGAACTTGAAATTTTTATTGTTAAACAAGGTAATTTTAATAAACAAGTTTAGAATCATTTATTGGAAAACTCTAGATCTATAAATGAGTTGAAAGATGTTGTGGAAAGAACTTCTAATGATATTAAAATGCTTTGTAAACATTTTCAAATGGTTCAAACCCAACTTGATCAACTTGCTAAGGTACAAAAGGATATGCTAGTTAATGCCTTATGGAATTAGAACTAGGAGTGGTATAGCCACTCAAGATCCTTTATATCCTGAAGGACACCCTAAAAGAATTGAGTAGGATTCTCAACAAGGTGAAAGTAGTGGTAGACCTCGTAAGAGAAAAAAACATAATATAGTTGAGGAACCCCTTGAACCTGCTATAGATCCTAATAGTATATTTGTCTCCAATGCTGAAATTGAGAGTGGTAATGATAAAAATGAGTCTCCTGATAAGGAGGAAGGTGGGGAAGAACCTGAGAAGAACACTAAGAACACTAGGTACACAAAGGAAGATTTTATTGCTAATAAACATGGTAAAGAGAGAGAACCTTGGGTGCAGAAACCTATGCCTTTTCCAGGTAAGAAACACAAGTCAAAGGAGGAAGAACACTACAACAAGTTTTGTGAGTGGATGAAACCTTTATTTTTGCAAATTCCTTTGACTAATGCTATTAAATTGCCTCCTTATTCAAAGTATATGAAGGATATTGTCTCTAATAAAAGGAAGATTCCTAATGAGGAGATTTCTACTTTGCTTGCTAATTACTCCTTTGTAATGCCTGGAAAATATTAAAAATTAGAAATTGATTGTTATTTTATTGTATGCATCACCATGACATCATCATGCATGTTTTATTCGTAAAATTATTTTATCAAACTATATTTTGTTTTACTAAATATCCATGTGGTTTTATTAAACCCGTCTCTCGTTCTTATTTTAAAATTAAAATAAATAATATTTCTTGTAGTAAAAGGCTTATATTGTTTTATAAATAAAACTAGGCCCAAAAGCCCGTCTTAAAATTTTGGTCCGAAACTAGCCCCATCTAGTCTACTTTTGACTAGATAAATAATCCATTCCCCTTTCCCTCCTTCCTTATCAAACCCTAGCCCCAAAATCTATCCAAAATTTCCCCTCCTCGATCTAGATCTGAGATAAATATTCCCCTTGCATTCTCTTCACTCTTTGGCCAAACTCCTGTCTGCCCGTGAGAGCGTGTTTATTCCTCATCTGAAACACAAGACGTTGCTTCGATCTACAGTTTTCTGCTTGTCTTCGATCTTTAATTCCACACGCATCCTGCTCAACAATCTTTGTCCAGTTACAGTTTATTTCTTCTCTCCTGTGGTGCATCAGTCAATCAACGTTGCCCTTGATTCCTTTTATTTCTTGACTCTAGTGCATCGCAACTTTGTCTCTTCAACAGCAAACAACAGCAGATCGGCACCACACCCCATGTCCACCTTGCCCCTTCGAACGCACAAGAGGAGTCGGCTGTTGACCTTCTAGGCAGAGCCGTCCATGTCCTTGCTCGCCGCACGCACAGCCTTGTTCGAGTGGGTCAGGTTGCTGCCACCTGCCGAAGTCCAGCCGGGCCGCTTGGATCGACCGCTACACCGCCCACCGTCGGCCTAGGAGCAGGAGCCAAAACTCCCTTTGACTCTTTTCTCTGCCTCGTGTTCAGCGCAAGGGAGAATCCCAGCGCCCCACGTCAGCGTCGACGACGAGCACTGCAGTTCAGCTTCCGTGTGTCGTTTCCTGTGTGAATCTCTTCATTTGTTGTTCAGCTGATATCAGTGTGCGCCATCTACCTATGGCCTATGGCATGTGTTGCTTCTTTGTCCATGGCCATCCCGTCCACCAAGTGTTTGAATAAATTCTTGTAAGAGTGCGACCCCGGTTTTCTTCAATCGGGAGTGTTCAAATCCTTATCATTCCGTGAGTCTTCTATTCTGTTAAGTTTGACACCACTTCGTCATGCCGCATTGCAGCCAGTTGTTCGACATTGCGACCCTTCAACAAGATCAGCTTCCGACTTCAGCCATCTCATCTACTTCTGCCACAGCAACAATAATCCGAACACCGTCTCTCCGATCTGAACCGTGAGACCCCAAACCTACCCTTATTTTTGTATAAATATAATACAACTTGTTACACATTAAATTATTTATGCTTGCATACATATCTTATTGTTTGGGGTATTTAATTGATTCACGTAATAAATAAATATGGAGTCCATATGCGGATTATATTTATATTATCTTGACTCCATTTAAATTTGTGTAGCGAACCGATGCCATGTTTTGTCTTGTTAAGTCAACATTTAAATTGCTGGATAGATAAACAACTAGAACCATATTATTTATTTGTCGGGATTCCAATTCCGCTTAACATTGCTAATTTAGACCGCATATTGCCATGCCATGCATCATATCATAAACATGCCGAATCTTTCGCCCTAGTATTAAATATTGCATCCGTTGCCTCTTCTAGTATTTTGCTTCTTCACCGGATAGGACAATGAGTCGATGCGAGATACGACAAGACTTCGGTTTTCCGACTTTATCTCTCAGGCGAGCATTCTCCCTCTTCTACCTATTCTGCATTTATAGTCTTTACTTCCTTCTTTTGATCTATTGCTATCTTTATTGTCGATGCTATAGTACCGTCCATTTATTTACCTACTTCACTATATTGCCTTGGTTATCCTATTGCCTTGTTTGATTAGCTAGCTTGTCCTTGCGAGTCGTAGGCATGCTTAGTATTGCTCTCATACAGGTGGAACATGATACTCGGATATGGTTGGTGATAAGATAATTAATCTGATGTTGTTGGTTATGGTTTCACCTAATGATAAGGCCCCCGTAGGGACCACCTTTGGGAACTGCTTGAGCCGACCTAGGACCCGTTCGTTCTACGATACCAGTTCTGAGTTGATCGCGCTAACCAAACGTGGGGCCTCTGGGATCCCCCCTCAACTACTGGCGCTATTCGTATATCCATGGGTTACAAAATTGGTTTTCCATTTGGTGCATACGCATAATATGTCCTCGCACATGGGTGAGTTGATATGTCTTCGGACTTGACATTTTGGTGGATTGTCATGGCTTGCATACATAAACTGCGGTACATGGTGGCGGCACCCACGGTGTGTATAAGTTACCCCGCAGGGCCCGATCCACCAGTAGGCGCAAATGCTGTGTCTTCTTTGAGAATCGTCGTACCTCTTGGTTGGTTCTTCACAGTAGGTGATGCCTCTGGATATGCGCACAGTTAAGGGACAGTTCTTGTTGTGAGATTCGGATGGCACGCGTAATATGTTGCCTGATGGGTTGAGCATGCGTTTGGGTACAGTAGTGCACCCCTGCAGGGTAAACCTTTTCGAGAAGCCGTGTGTCCACGGTTATGGACGCCTCAGGAGTACAGTGTCATGATCATAGACAACGTCACTAATGTTTTGCCTCTAATAATATGATTAGTAATTAGCCTTATCAACTAAACACCTGCTTAACTAAAATTGCCACCGCGTGTGTTCCGCAAGGGGACTTCCTCGACTGGTCTTCGAGGGGGAAATCTTCGGATGGGTTATGTTTGGTGTTATATATAGTTATCGTGTAGTGCTCTCTTATCTCGCTCTAATAGCCGAAGTTGTAGCATGTCTCTATAAGTTAGATAGTGCAAGCTTTGCTGCCGCTGAACCCACCATACCTATATAGGCGAGGACCGCCGAATTCTAGTCTCGCCGTGTACTGGCCTCAGTACTGACCGCTCTCTTTCTGTTTTCCTTTGCCCTTTGTCGGCACCCTTTTGGCTTGACAGGTATGTGATTGACGACGTTAGCGAGGTTACCCTTCCGGCTTGGCCTGGGCAGGGTTGGACACCGCTTGGTTATTCTTCAGGACTCTTAGTCCCATTTGGATCTTGTCCGTACTCGGATACTATTTTGCTTTCTTCTTGAGTTGTATCTTTTGTATTCTCGACTCGTTGAGTAGTTGTTGTATATATAAGTTCTTGTGGACTCTGTTGTAAACTACTGTGATGTAACTACTTGTATTCCAATCCCACCCACACGAATGTGTCTGGTGGGCGTCTTTGAATCGCTTCTATGCGGGTTTTGGCGGGAAATGCTGAGATCTGCATAGACCCGATTCGGGGGCATTACATCCTTCAATGGTAAGGTTCCAAAGAAACTTGGTGATCCAGGTATACCAACTATTCCTTGCTCTATTAAGAATAATTATGTTAGAACTGCTTTATGTGATTTGGGAGCTGGAGTTAGTGTTATGCCTTTTTCTCTATACAAGAGACTCCAGCTAGAAAAGTTGATACCAACTAATATATCTTTGCAAATGGTTGATAAGTCAACTACTATTCATGTTGGTATGTGAGGATGTTCCTGTTCAAGTGGCTCATAATTGCTTGGTTATGACTGATTTTGTTGTGCTTGAGATGCCTGAAGATGATAATATGTCTATTATTCTTGGGAGACCTTTTCTTAATACTGCAGGTGTTATCATCAATTGTAATTAAGGAAAAGTAACATTCAATATTAATGTCAAAGAGCACACTATCTATTTCCCCAAGAAGGTTGCTAAAAGCTATTGCCGGAATTCCATTGAAAATATTGAGAGCATCAAGGTTGGAGAAATATATTGTCCCATTCTACAAGAAAATTTTGAAACTATTATGATTGGGACCATTGCTATCAAGTATGAGGTAACATAATCACCTTTTGGAATGCAAATTTTTGTTTCATATAAGATTGTTTTAGTAACAAGACTTGATCAACCTTGTTAACAAAAGGATTTTAATGAACAAAATAATGTTTTCACTATGGTTATACTTGCTTTATTTTACCTTTTCTCCTTCCTAGTCTTTGCCTTTCTTTTGCTAGCTTTGGTTTTGTTTGTTGTTTGCTTGTTAGAGTGTCTTAGAACTTCTGTAGTTTGGTTTTTGGTTTGCTTTTGCTTCTTCTAAAAAAACTGTTTCTGCGGGAAAATCAATTTTCATACCCCGAAAATTGGCCAAAAATAAAGTTTCCGGAAAAATCCCAGAAAATTCAAAATAAAATTTTCCTCGAAAAAAGGGGAAGAGGGACACCTGAAGTGACCCAGGGGGCCACCACACCCATGGTAGGTGCGACCTACCTATGGGTGGCGCCTAGGGGGGTCTGGCCCACCTGGGCCCCTTCAAGGTGCCCCCTCACAGCCATCTTCTTTCTCTCTCCTGAAAAACACCGGAAAGCTTTCTCAAGCTCAAGTTCTTGTTGTTCTTGCTCGCGATTTTTGATATCCTTGCTCAGCCCATCTTTGTTGCTGATTTTTGGAGAGATTGCTCCTTGAAATAAGGTGGTCATGGACAACCACGCATTTGGAGAGATATTTGAGAGTGATGCACCTAGAAGGGCAAGGCTTTCAAGATCATCCACCCATGCTAGGCTCTCATACAACGCGGATCTCATTACCCCGCGATTCGGCGATGAGGGAGATGAAGGGGATGCGCACCCCTTCGCCTTTCCTTGCTAAACCTTCTTACGGGCTGCTGGGATTCTTGATGATTTTATGACCTTGGTTTGGAGGGCTGGACTAACAAGACTTATGCAGGATGAGAGCGTGCAATATGCTATGCTCACTAAAACATTTGTGGAGAGCTCCTTTACTAACAGCATGTTCAGTCCAGATGTTTATTTCAAAGTTTATGGCAGGTCTTACCATATGACATTGAAGAAATTTTGTGAGGCTCTGGGACTTGGTATAGCTGGGTCAGCAAAGAAGATTCCAGCTCAACCCGCTGATTTGTTGGAGCTTTACCACGGGATAACCAATGATGATAACCGTAGAGCTCAACGGGGAAAGATAAGAAACATTCAGCTTCCATCCATCAGGTACTTCACTTACTATCTTTCCACTAGTGTTCTTGGTAGGGAGAACACTAGTAATATTTCCAGCTATCATTTGGCTTTCTTAGTGGCTGCACTCAACAATGATACCAAGTACAATATTGGTTCTCTCATTGCTCGTCGTTTAACTGCTAAGGGACCCATTTATGGGGGAATTATTGCTATGTGTGTTGCTACTGCCTTGGACATTGCTATTGATCCAAATGATACAGTTTTGGCTCCTCGGAGGCTTGATCTTGCTGCCATGAAGGCGCACCACTTTGTCACCACTATCTCTACCCTTGAGAACTTGGTCTATAAAATGATGTTTATTGACGGGGAAGAGAGAGATCCCTCTACCCCAAACCACTTTGTTCAGTATTTCATGGGGACCTTTATCACGCTCCAAGGAGGATATGGATGACAAGATGCACTCTCTTAGCTTCTATGGACGCTATCAGGAGGAAGCGCCCTCTTATGACCCCACTGTACACTACACAGGGGAGTCCCTGATCTTGTACCAGGACGAGGGAGCCTCGTCGTCATACTACGGAGGTGCACCTACTTGGGCACCGTGGGATTGAGCCCCACTTAGGCCAAAAGCCTAAGCTTGGGGGGAGGTATACCGACATCACACTCATCTAATATATCATGTTTGGTTGGTTCTTTGTATATCCATTGTTTCCTTTATTTTTGGTTTTTGTTTCTGCTTTCTCAAAACACAAAAATACCAAAAATATTTTTGTTGTTTCTCTTGGTTTGTTTCTTTGCTTTGGTTTGCCTTAAAGGAAAAATCCAAAAAGATTTTGCTTTGCTTGATCTGTTTTTGCTTTGTTGGCTTGTTTGAAAAATCGAAAACACCAAAAAAAATTGTTGTTCTTCTCTGGTTTTGTGAGTTCTCCGCAGGGTTCAGCCATCCTCAGTGGAGTTTTGTTTCATGTTATTATTCAAGTCACACAAGTGAAGGGCAATAATGAAGATTAAGACAACTTGAGGTGTGGTAAGAGGCTGGTAACAAACTCTATTTGTTTATTTTTGTACATATACTCATCATTGTGAGCATGCTTAGCATGTTCTTGTAAGGTGTATGCTACTGATGGATGCTTAGTAGTTCTTGCTTGTCTATGATTAGCTCTAGCTTGCTAATAGTTTGTAGCATGTCATATGAATGTTTGCTTGCATTGTTTTATTCATATTTTGGTATGATATGGTGGTATCCTCCTCTGAAGTTTCATGTGAATCGACTTGGCACATGCTCATGCATGCATATACTAATCAATAGTCAGTAAGCCTCAATGATTTATTTTGCCTCAGAGTTCTGGTATCACTTTCATGCCATAATTAGTCTTGTTTTGTTGCAAGCATGATTATGACAATTATTTCTCTCTCGTTTGTCACTCCCTCTCAATTGCTAGTATTCACTTGCACTGAGTATTAGCTCTACCCGTGCTTCCAATTCCCCAAAACCAATATCGCCAACTGTGTCCACCATACCTACCAATTAGCATCGTTTGATATTTCAGTGCATATTCTATATGCCTTATTTTCTTCCAAAAAAAATGTTTGTCTGTTTTGATAAAGTTAGTTAGTAAAGCTCTCACGAACTTGATGGCACACTTTATTACTTGCACTTAATAATCCTAAACCATTGTGACTTGTCTATGAAAGTTATATGTTTGCAAATTATATGCTGGGAGTCAGCAGAACCGTGCTGTCACGGGGAACGCTTTCAACACTTTTTGGATATCATATCCAGTTTTTACTTTTCCCTTTTGTTTACGGATGTCGACGATGTGAAATAAAAGGGGAGCTTGTGAGTTCATGGAGTATATACATTGTATTAGAGAAACGCCTGAGCCCCTAGCCTAATCCATGCGTAATCATGGTGGAAACTTGCAGCATCACCATAATGAGCATTCTATGAAGCATCCTCAATAAAAAGCTATGCACATAGTAAATAAAGATTGTTGAGATGCTCATTGTCTGCTTACCTTGTCATTTCGGGATAGCTCCTGTATCATGTGCAAGGGGTACCCCATTGGCAGTTCTCTATGATATGCATGTATTTACAATGACAAGAATTTACAGGTAACGAAAGTTGAGTAGCATGCGGAGCGTGTAACATCCCAGCATTAGAGCTTAGAAATAAGCTGAACCCAGATGTGTGCATTGCATTAATGCATAGAAAATCCGAATAATTTTTGCGCTTTTAAATAAAAAAACTGTCAAAGTGTTTGAAACTTCTCTCAACTTGATGGAATTGATGTGGATCATCAAGTTGACTGCGATAAGTTTCAATATGGCCTTTGCTAAAACCTTATTTTGGGTAAGGGATATTTGATCTAAGGGTAGATCAAATGTAATAAATTTTAAACCCTAATTCATTACTTAATGGATTATATTTGATCCTTAAGTAATCATATCCTAGTATTCATTACACAACTCATGAATACCAAGTTATAAATATAACTTAAGTAATAGGAATGTAACAACTAAATCTTAAATCAACTATTTATACCATGAACATCATGGTAATACCTATCCCCTACTTCTTTAGTGAGATTAAGTAGAAAGGAAAGCAATTCAAGACCATTCACCACATATCCTTCTTTCCATATCAATCCTTATGGAATCCTATCTCAATATCTGTTGTTCATCAATATTGAGTAATCAACTATTGATTCACCAATTCTTAGCTTATGAACTATTGATCTATCAACTCATGTTCTTATCATAACATTCACTTTAAATCCTTTAGAGAAGGAAGTAAGAAGAGGTAAATAGAAATGCTAGACCTCGATAGCATCTATAGGATAATTGATGGAGTTAACTCACTCCTGAATGGATAGAAGGGTTATTTGAAATAAAGATATATGTGGTAACAAAGAGGATTCCCAGGATGAATACTGGAGATAGTTACCAGGAGTAGTCCTATTGGATCAAGTAGGTATAGTCAATGAATTATATCTCTTAATCCAATAGAGCTAAACAGAAGATAATTATAATACAACTGTAATGTTGTATGGATGGAAGCCTTGATTAGCCAACTGGAAACCTAAACCATAAAGGATCAAAGGATTATAATGAGCATGCCTTATTCACCAAGATTGAATGCTTATATCATGTATAAGTGGCATTGGTGGATAAAACATGATTGAAAACCTAGTATAGATATGTTATCCTAGGTTAGCCATGACAAGTCATATTAATATAATGTGAGGTTGGAGTATTAGATACTGGAGTCAAGTAGAGACAAGATAATATGATTAAGATGATGTTAGAGCAACATTGGATTAAAGAAGTAGTATTTTCCTCTTTGGAAATACTAAACACTTGAGGTGAAGTAGGATTTGACACACATATATATATATATATATATATATATAAATTTATTAGAGTAATATTGGAGATGGATGTTTAAGGAAGAGAATCAATGGAAGTAACTATAAAACAATTGTTAGATTGGAGGTTATCAGTAGTAGAGTAGTTGTTGTAACCAAGTATGGATATAAGAAGATTAAAAGGTGGATAAGAATATTCTTGTGAAGTAAAGCTCATCATGTTAACACATGATGATGGATATAGAGAAGTTATATATATAGGAAAGGACTTCCTTAATTAGAAGTCCAGAGTTATGAATTATGGAGGATAGGAATTCTTGGTAAACCCGAAACCCTAAATCTAGAACCAAACATAATATCCACTTTCTATGATTGATCTATCATCTTATTTCTACAATGGCTTATAGGAATATTTTCCTGTAGCAAATCAATTAAGCACATCTTTATCCTTTTTAATTATCATAACCATATGTGTTTAGGAGTATCTTTATCAATTCTTTTCCATAAGACCTTCTAGGAAATAAGTTTCTTTTCTAAAAGATAAAGTCATTCCTGAACACCAACTTAAGGACAGTCTGTCTTAACCAATAATATTTATTCATATAAATAAACGGATGAACAAGAATATTAAAACTCCTAAAACCGATGGTAAACAATTACAATTTAAAACCCTAACTTTTATTTCAATCATATATGCCTAGAAACTATAGTTATCAATTCTCTCTCATAATTCATTTCAAATAATAACTTTCTATTTTAAAGGGTGATATTAATAAAGATCATAAACATAAAGACAATATGTTTAGGCATTAACCCTTATTCACATCAATAAAAGAAATCTGAGAATATTAAATCTTCTAAGAACTTATGGTAAACATTTTCAATTCAAACCTTAACTCATATGTTAGTTGTAATAATATATATATATATATATATATATTGCTATTTCCTAACTTATGAGAATAATATTAACCATATTAATTAATCAAAACTTTAAGTATTAAATAATAATTAAGGATCATTAAATATAAAAGATTCTTTAATATTATAGATCTATAAGGATCAAAACTCATGAATTAATAATAATGCAATCTTTAAATAAGTTTGTGAATACTAGATAAATTAACTTCATATCAATAGACCCTACAAATACTAAACACATTCTAATATTACTGCAATTATCCAGAAAATACATTCTATAAATAAATTCCAATCAAATGTGTAATATTCAAACCTGCAAATAAAATAGAAAACTGAAAAGAAAAAAAGGACTTAGACTAGAAACTGGCCCCAGGCCCATTGTTCCTTCGCCCTATCCGTCGCTCACACGCGCCACACTGCAGCCCACCTGGCCCAGCATCAGCCCGCCAGGAGCTCGTACCCCTTCGGCCTCTATTCTTCGTCGTCTTCCTCGCACCAGCGTCGACCTCCCGATCGAGCAAGCAGCTCGCTGGCGTTCCCATCGTCATCGCACCGCGCCAAGATCCACACCGTTGTTGTATGATGTCTATATGAAGCCCTCCGTCGCACCGGCAAACCCTAGCTTCCTCTTTTCCTCAAAGTCTAATGAATAGTATTAGTCTTCAATATTGATAATATGAAGTCAAAATGATTCAACACATTTTAAATGCAATTTTATTGAATTATAATTCAACCATAAGTGTAGAATATTTCTGAAAAGAATCCTTATCAAATATAAAATCTTCAAGAATAATTTGTAATGAGATAAAACATATTCCTTTACTTCAATTACAAGTTATAAACAAACCAAAACACTATATTGAATCCATAACTAGTTAAGTAATATTACTTTCTTATTTCCAAACCATAACCACTCATTTATAAAAGCATAAATGCTTCTATTCCCTTATAATGTTAGTAAACCACTACTCAAATAAAAGTAATGCCATTATTAAATAACTTTAAGGTAATATTATAAGATGAGCTAATACAATATCATAAGCATTACACTTTCAAACCATCTATGTTTTAAAGTTAACTTTAGTCTACCAGACTTTAAGTTTAATGCTAAAAACTTTATTATATACTTATAGTTAACTTTGGTCTGTTATAATTAAGTTGTAAAGCATTTCAAGTCCAAACTGTTCCAGCAAGCACAAATAACATCCACCACCTCTGATTAGCCACAAAGAATGTTTAAACCTTAATAGAGGAATCTTTTTTACAAAAGTTATTCGTTTTGCCACTTCAGTCAACATATGACAATTAATAATAATCACATTACATTAAGCATTACTTATATACCTAGGATTGTAACACTTAAGTTCCTTCTAAAGGTCATCACTTGCAAGGTAAAACTTGAAGATAAGATAATTCTCATATAAGCAGTCCTTAAGTAGCACATCTCATTAGTGTATCTTATTGTTGTATGCCATTATGTTTACATATTGTTTCACACACACTCACAAGCCTTAATAAGAAACACAGGTATGAAACTTATCTAAAAAGGACAACACATTCTGTAGTAACCATTTCCAGTACCCAAACCCTAGAACAATGTTACCCCCGGGATTCGAGTTTACGAAATTGCATTACATTACTTATGCATAATAGCATCTTGCTTCTTTAAACATTAGTGCTTACCGGACCAATGATGCTGATTTCAGATACTGGATCTTATATTGTCTTGAAGACCGTGAGTGCATAATATTGCAATCACAAAAGGCAAGTTCACACTTGCTCATGTCCTTTGATTATTTTCTGTAAAGTATTTTGCAAATCCAGTGTTGTCATCACCTGCATTTGAAAAAGGTCAGAAAACACTATTTTTGATAATAATGTGAACTATTGGTTACTGATCCAGGGTAATCAGCTAATCTATTAAACCTGGTAGTTGTAATACCAGTACTCAGGAATATATCACCTAGGACTTAACAACCAATGTCACCAGTGATTCTTGCGCCGTATATTACGCGTTGACCATGAGATTTGGAATGGGACGGAGAAGTCAGTTGTATCCTTTTCCTCTTGTATGGAGGCAAGACGACCTTAACGTGACGTTGTGATTCCTTGTGCGGATCCAACATATGGGTGGGCACCCTTACGCCCCACACTTTTGGTGTCTAGATTATCTATGGATGGTGTTTAGTGGATGGACCATTTTATATGGCACTTGCCAGGGCAACACCAGGTCATAGAGTCTTCGAAAACTCATCAGGCTTTTAGCCTGCCCGAAAGGGGGCTTAACGAAGGTGAGCCAGCCCCGAAGGATCGTGCAGACATATGAGGTCGCGGAGAGGGCAGTGATTGGCTTGGATCTTAGGTTGGGCCTCAAACCATGGAAGTTTGAACAGGAACATACTCCCGGCCGTGCAACAAAGCTTAAGATCTCTCATGGGTAAAATGACGCACCTCTGCAGAGTGTAAGAACTGTAACTTGTTACTCCCTGTTCCGGGAAGGAGCTGCGAACGCGGCGGGAAAGGAACTCCATGAAAGTTCTAGCAAACCCGTGAAGGCTGACGGACATAGCTTTTCAGAATAAAAGCAACCTTTGAAGAAATGTTTACAAAAACCTGCATTGCCTGCGACCTATGGTCTGTGGCTGTAGATATAGTGCATCAAACACTCCTTTTCTAGTGAACTTGCTGAGTACGCTCGTACTCAACGTATCTTCTTAACCCTTGCTAGATTCTGAAGCCATTAAGACGACGTCTACATCAAGTTATGCTCTAGGAATCATCATCAAAAGCTAAAGCTCTTCAATGAAGTCAAGAAAGTCAACATATACATCAACTCAAGAGGAGACGAAGTTACTGATTAGATAGGAATATAATCTCTAGCCATAGAACCTATTTCTTTAGTGTATTGAAATAGCAGCAATGCCAGACCAATAGTTCGGATACTAGTCTTATTAGTATGACAGTTTTTCAGTTGTTTATTTCCGATTCTTCTTTGTAAGAAGTTTCTTTCTCTCTCTTTAACCTAGAGTGTTCTCTGGATCTTGTGTAAAGAGTTGAGTTGTAACCTATAGTCATGTATTGGACCTGCTGTGTTTCGGTTGTACCACTCTGAGGGATGTAATACTAGTGAACGGTGTTTCATTGGTGTTATGTCAACAACTATAGTGTACTACATCATGTAGTGGTATGCTGGGTCACCGCAGTTGGAATCAGAGCATATGCTTTGACCTTAGGATTAAAACCCTTTTAGGAAGATCTGTAGGTTGGATAGTGACTATAGGAGCCATCTTACCTAAACCAAATATTCTTATGACTTGTGATGAGTATCCACTTGAGGATAATGTTGTCACTAGATATTCTTAAGTCATTCTTTCTTAGGAGTAATTATTTTATCTTTTCTCAGTATAGTGCTATTTAGTGTCTTCCGAAGGAGACATAACCCACCAAGATACTGTAGGAAAGCTAATTGGTCATAGTAGATCAAGATAAAGTGTAAGACATCATAAGGAAGTAGTCTTAATGTTGATGTAATGAGTATTAATCATGTGGGATTCACTTGAGAATTCTATGTGATGAAGTGAAATCATGCTAATAATCAATGGTAGTACAATGAGAAACTAAGTCATCATGGTGAGATTAACTCCTAAATCATGATGTATAGGTAAAACATAACGAGATCATGGTGAGATTAGCTCTGAAACCATGATGAGAGTGTAAATATGACAAGAAATTAGTAAATTATCCTGAAGTATAAGTATGAAAATACCGTGGTAGAGCTATGATAGAAATCATAGGTGCTAAAAATTCTAATAATCTATGGTTTAAGTTAGCAAATAGAATCTGATTAGTCATTTGGAGTAATCGTGTGAGGATAGTTTACCAATAAAGGAAGGTTGGTTATAGTTAAATCATTCCAAAGGTCAGACTAAAGATTAGTCAAAACCAAATTGAAACCACTTTGCTTAAGATTATCCTGTTGCACTTGAGCAATTTGGGTAAATATTGAGATAAAGAATAGTTTGACTCTATGTTCTAAGTATCACAATGTAAACCAATATGAGGAGGTGTCATATACTGCACAACTAAGCCTGAATTCTAGAGATAATATACTCAACTATTATATTTTGGGCTTAGAATACTGTGTGTTATATGTACCACATTTGGATTTATTTGTTTTTCTTGGATCTTTTTGATTGACTAGATCTGTACATAAAGTTTGACTTGGTGTGCAAATGCATGTTGCAACATCCAGTCACTACTTGATGTTATAGACCTAGATAGAGTAAGGGAATTCGTGTAAGGGAGTGACTATTTTCAAAGACCAAGATGAAGACTTACATGAAGAATGAAGCCAAGTGTAAGGATTATCAACTCAATTTGGAGGATGGATCAATCTTAGATCATTATTAGTCAGCAATAAGAAGTAAGATTAATGTAGGGAATACATGGGCAACAAGAAGTGATGAACTTAAGGTTCAATCAAAATAGGTAATTTTGCTAAGAAGTCAATGGAGTAATTATACAAGTTCATGGAAGTATCATGAATAAATACAAAGAAGTAGCTTTGGAACCAAAATGGTATTCAAGCTCTGACAATTCAGAGAGAATGCCAGAGGTATGTCGAAAACCATAGGGTAATACATACACCCTAGGATGGTCTGCAGCTGGTAAATATCCGCAGCTCGTATTTGAACCACAGTTGGTATCTTGTACGCATCCTGTGATGGTTGACATAGTTAACCAGATCATCTTAATGGTTGCATAAAGAGCATACAACTTGGCCTCAGCTAAGTAATATCTAAAGTAGTATAAACAAGTGACCGTCTTTCGAGACTCTTCGCGAAAATTGAACTATCAAAGCAAAAATGTCCAAATAGTAAGTAAGACTAATAATGCTGAAAGATTCACTTCAGAGATCCACACAAGTGTGGATACACCGTACAATCTTTCATAAAACTCTAACTAGGTAAAGTATAAGCTATACAAAGCCCTACATTCTAGTTATTAAGCCAATGGTTACTATATAGACAATTTAGAGACCATTAGTAAACCCTAAGGGGGAGAGTAAACAATTTGGGGAAGTATTGTTATCTAACTTTTCAAATAAAGGTTGGATAAGAAGGACTAACCTATAACAACAGCAAGCCTTATTTTCATAAGGTTAAAAAATAATCATAAGAAAGGTACTCTCTGAAGTATGTCTGGATGAAAGATCGGAGTTTATTTCAAGGTAGTAGTACTCAAACCTTGAGGTAGTTAATCAATGGAAGTTAAAGAAGTACTTCGGGTGATAAAATATTAATCCTAACAGACTAATTCTAGAAGAAACAACTCTTAAGTGATCCTTAAGAGGTCATAAAGCACATCCAATTGGGCATGTGTAGAGAATAATAAATTTCGATGGGTATGGACTAAATGTGTTCAAACCCAATCTTCGGAAGGACTACCAGTACAACTCATACAATGATAAATCAAATATTAGTCTTTTGACCACACTATTGACTAATAAAGTTTAAAACCTGTTGTAGTGAGACTTCCTAGACCTTACATAATATAGTAGGGAAGTTCGATGATCAAGTAAAGAAGTTGAATTAGGATACCTAATTAGGTTAAGGAACTAAAGAAAAGACCCAGATTGAGGATTTTGTAATAAGGATATATCCCTAAGGGACTAAAGTAAAAATAATTTGGAGTATTGGAGACACCAAGTTAAAGATTGTTGAGCATGATGTGGATTCAAGGAATTTTTTTGGATATGGGATATTACAATTATTCCCATTGAGGTTACCATGGAGTTGAGACCTATCGTAATCAATGCAAGACAATTCATTACTCTGAAACGTGAGAATATGCGAACTTCGAGGACGAAGTTTATTTTAAGGGGGAGAGTCTGTAACATCCCAGCATTAGAGCTTAGAAATAAGCTGAACCCAGATGTGTGCATTGCATTCATGCATAGAAAATCTGAATAATTTTCGCGCTTTTAAATAAAAAAACTGCCAAAGTGTTTGAAGCTTCTCTAAACTTGATGGAATTGAAGTGGATCATCAAGTTGACTGCGATAAGTTTCAATATGACCTTTGCTAAAACCTTATTTTGGGTAAGGGAGATTCGATCTAAGGGTAGATCAAATGTAATAAATGTTAAACCCTAATTCATTACTTAATGGATTATATTTGATCCTTAAGTAATCATATCCCAATATTCATTACACAACTCATGAATACCAAGTTATAAATATAACTTAAGTAATAGGAATGTAACAACTAAATCTTAAATCTCAACTATTTATACCATGAACATCATGGTAATACCTAACCCTACTTCTTTAGTGAGATTAAGTAGGAAGGAAAGCAATTCAAGACCATTCACCACATATCCTTCTTTCCATATCAATCCTTATGGAATCCTATCTCAATATCTATTGTTCATCAATATTGAGTAATCAACTATTGATTCACCAATTCTTAGCTTATGAACTATTGATCTATCAACTCATGTTCTTATCATAACATTCACTTTAAATCCTTTAGAGAAGGAAGTAAGAAGAGGTAAATAGAAATGCTAGACCTCGATAGCATCTATAGGATAATTGATGGAGTTAACTCACTCCTGAATGGATAGAAGGGTTATTTGAAATAAAGATATATGTGGTAACAAAGAGGATTCCCAGGATGAATACTGGAGATAGTTACCAGGAGTAGTCCTATTGGATCAATTAGGTATAGTCAATGAATTATATCTCTTAATCCAATAGAGCTAAACATAAGATAATTATAATACAACTGTAATGTTGTATGGATGGAAGCCTTGATTAGCCAACTGGAAACCTAAACCATAAAGGATCAAAGGATTATAATGATCATGCCTTATTCACCAAGATTGAATGCTTATATCATGTATAAGTGGCATTGGTGGATAAAACATGATTGAAAACCTAGTATAGATATGTTATCCTAGGTTAGCCATGACAAGTCATATTAATATAATGTGAGGTTGGAGTATTAGATACTGGAGTCAAGTAGAGACAAGATAATATGATTAAGATGATGTTAGAGCAACATTGGATTAAAGAAGTAGTATTTTCCTCTTTGGAAATACTAAACACTTGAGGTGAAGTAGGATTTGACACATATATATATAAATTTATTAGAGTAATGTCGGAGATGGATGTTTAAGGAAGAGAATCAATGGAAGTAACTATAAAACAATTGTTAGATTGGAGGTTATCAGTAGTAGAGTAGTTGTTGTAACCCTAACTATAAAACAATTGTTGGATGAACATGAATATTAGAACTCCTAAAACCGATGGTAAACAATTACAATTTAAAACCCTAACTTTTATTTCAATCATATATGCCTAGAAACTATAGTTATCAATTCTCTCTCATAATTCATTTCAAATAATAACTTTCTATTTTAAAGGGTGATATTAATAAAGATCATAAACAGAAAGACAATATGTTTAGCCATTAACCCTTATTCACATCAATAAAAGAAATATGAGAATATTAAATCTTCTAAGAACTTATGGTAAGCATTTTTAATTCAAACCTTAACTCATATGTTAGTTGTAATAATATATATATATTGCTATTTTCTAACTTATGAGAATAATATTAACCATATTAATTACTCAAACTTTAAGTATTAAATAATAATTAAGGATCATTAAATATAAAAGATTCTTTAATATTATAGATCTATAAGGATCAAAACTCATGAATTAATAATAATGCAATCTTTAAATAAGATTATGAATACTAGATAAATTAAATTCATATCAAAAGAGCCTACAAATACTAAACACATTCTAATATTACTGCAATTATCCAGAAAATACATTCTATAAGAAATTCCAATCAAATGTGTAATATTTAAACCTGAAAATAAAACAGAAAACTGAAAAGAAAAAAAAAGGACTTAGACCAGAAACTGGCCCGAGGCCCATCGTTCCTTCGCCCTACCCATCGCTCACACACGCCACACTATAGCCCACCTGGCCCAGCATCAGCCCGCCAGGAGCCCGTACCCCTTCGGCCTCTATTCTTCGTCGTCTTCCTCACGCCAGCGTCGACCTCCCGATCGAGCAACCAGCTCGCTGGCGTTCCCACCATCGTCGCACCACTCCAAGATCCACGCCGCCGTTGTATGTTGTCTATAAGAATCCCTCTGCCGCACCGGTGAACCCTAGCTTCCTCTTTTCCTCGAAAACCTTCTCTGGACGAAACCCTAGATCGGCCAGAGAATTCCGGCGACGCCATTCGGGGTTCCCCCTTTGCTCTCTGGGCAGGCTGCGAGCTCCGCCGTGCCTTCCTCGAGCTCGCTGACAAAGAACGCCAGCCGGTGAGGCCCTAAGCCCCCCAATCGACATCTCCTGCCCGAAGTCCGGCCGTCGCGATTCCCATCGATTCCGGTCATGATTCACTCCGCCGAGCCTTTATTCGCGTTCCTGGTGAGCTTTTGAGTATACTAGCACCCCTCAATTCATCGCTCGCTCGTCGTAGTTACCTACCCGCGTGAGGCAGTGTCGCACCACCGTGCAAGCTCATCGCTGTAAGGTTCGCAACCTTTAATAAGGTAGAGATCCATGTGTTTACAATGCTAGTCCCTGGATCAATAGCTAGCATCCATAGTTAAGATGTAATATCAAGAAACAAAGGTCATAATACAACTTTATAACCAGGAATAAAATAATTTATTACATCTTACATAGCTCATTTGGCTATCACAATACATTGCAGCAGAAATCTATAAAGCATGGAGTCCTTCATCTTCAAAGTGCCACAGGCAAACATGTTGGTTGTAGACTTGTAATCATAATCATTAAACTCCACTAACATCAAACAAACCTGCAACATAATAAGTTGCAGCCACAAGGGTCAATACATTTGAATTGTATTGGCAAGTTTCACTACTATGTAGAAATAAGTGGAACCTATCATTTACATGCATATTTGGCTAAGTAGGGTTTAGGCTCTTTTGCAGAAAGCAATATAGTTTTATCCTATCTTTTGAAAATAGTTTTGATCTTTTGTCAAATCTTTCTGAACTTCTTGGAAAACTCCAAGTGCTTCAAATCCCTTGTTGTCACCATGAAGTTTTACTTTGAGAAATTGGAATGTCGAGATCTTCCATAGCTTCAGGCCTTAGTTGCTCAGTATTGTCCATAACCGGGGACACGTCTAAGTACTTAGAATTTGATCTTCTGCAGAAGTTGTATACTTTACCCACATGACACAATCTCATCTTGATGCCACCAGTGGCTGCTGGATAAGTACACGCCAAGATGGAGGACTGGTAGATTGAGAATGTGAAAAAGTCTTTCCATAGGAGTCCTCCCAATACACAATGCTAGCTTGTCAACCAGGCACCAATGTAGGGTTAAATTTCCCTTACACAATTCTAGTTAACCTGAAGATGCCAATGCATGGGTCTTCCACTATGTAGTCGACTAAGCCAGAGCCCATTTAGCATGTGGTTGTACACGGAAGCCACTGTAAAAGAAACATGTTCAATCTCTAAGTCCCTAGGTGGTTTTCTTCTAGTGCACATACAAAAATAGATGGCCATATAAACATGGTTCCTTTTGTTTCCACCTTGTCAAATCTCGAGTATCCTTGTCCACCCAGGTGGTTCATTGAGTACTTGTTTTATTATATAAAACATATATCTTGCCAACACTTCATATATTCATATCATGAATCCCATCCCAATATATAGCAGGGCTAAGTGTTGTGGGAATGGTCACGGCAGATGCTGCAATCGGCAGCGAGTAGTAGAACGAGGGGCAAGGGCGGCCAGCCATCTGCGGTGCGAGATGAGGGCAAAGACATAGGGTTTTACCCAGGTTCGGCCCCCCGGAGGGTAAAGACCTACTCCTGCTAGATTGTATTATGGAGGTGTTACAATGGGCGAGCTCGGCGGCTAGGCGGCGAGTCGCTTGGGTGTACGAGGGAACGTGTCTCTACTCACCCTATAGGGAGGTTTATATAGGCTCACCTCCCCTAGGGTTTACATATCTCAACTGTAGCATCCCAGTTGTCTAACACCTGTAATGCTACTTGATCTAGTAATAGAAGGGCCACTTCCTACAAATAATTGTTGCATCATCATCATGTCATGTTCATGTCATCATGCAACCTTGCAATTGAGCATCATACAAAAACCCTTGAGTTTTGGTTCTTATCTCATATGCATTGCTAATTGTATTTGCCTCTTGATATGTTGTCAAATGCCCAAGTTGAGTTGGGGGCATATCTTTTATTTGTCTCCACCACCCTTTCTTTCACCACTTTACAATTCCACCACCCCATTAACCATGAGCTTGCAATTATTCTTTCTTTTGGTGTTTGGTCTAGCTCATGAGGGATAGGGTGGGTCCAATGCTACCAATCCTTTTGCTTGGCCCTTACTCCAACTTTGGAGGATGCAAATAAATAAATGCCATGAGATATTGTTTTGTTTTCATAGGATAAGACCTAGCATTTAATGCATTTGCATGGGCCATGCAATACAACCACATCTAGGTCTTTTGGTTTTTATTTGAAATTCTTGGAGTGGGTCCTACTCCCTCTCTCTATCTCCATCCTTTCTTTTGGCTTGATCTATGTTGATCTTGCTTTAACCCTGTCACCACATCCCTCTCTTTTTCTTGTCTTGATCTTGTTAGGGCTTGTCTAGAGCATGCTTGATCTGGTCAAAGAGGACCACTCCATCTAACCTCTCCTACCTCTCTAAGCCTCTCTCCTAATCCATACCCCATCTAACCCTACCCTAGCTACCATGCCACCCCTCTCCTCTCTTCTTCACCTCATCTTAGTCTAGATTCCAAGCCCTCTCTACACTCCGTAGCTATCTCTGTTCTATAACAAAATTGCAGAAACTTCCATAAAAAGGTATTTCTTAAGTTTGATTAAATCTGCAACAGAACAAAACAAATCAAAACAGTTTTTGTTAAAATAAAAAGAGTTAAAGAGAGGAAAAGGAAACCCTTACCTGCAGCCCACCGTCGCAGCCTTCCCCTGTCACGGCCCATCTCCCGGCCCACTTCCCAGCCCGTACCGCTTCGATGCCGTCGCTCGCTCCTGTTCTTCTTCCTGCCTCTGACGCCGTTCGCCCGCTCACCTCGGCAGCAGACGGAAAGCAGCGGAGCGAGCAGGTGGGCGTCGACCTCCGTCAGCCGCGTCATCCACCCGCCCCTTCTTATCCCCAAGCCACGGAGACCCCCTCGAACCCTAGCGTTCCTCTTCCCTCCTCTCCGCCGCCATTCCCTTTTTCCCCTGTCCTCCGTCCTCCCGCGTGCAGCAGCAAGCCGAGCAGTCGCCGCCCCTTCGCCATGGTCGCCGGTGAGCCCCGCTGAAGCCGGGGATCGCTCGTCTTCGTCCGCGCCGCTGTGGGGGTACCTCGAGAGGAGCTGTACGCCCAGGAGCTCTGCTTCCCCTTCTTCCTGACCAAGTACCGGAGCAGCGCAGCCGTCGCCGTCCTCCACTCCGACCTCCCCCGTCCTCGATTCCTCTGGGAATCGGTCCAGGTGAGCACCCTTTTCCTTTTCCCCTCCTCCTCCGCTGCTGTGGTGCACCGTAGCCTCGCCTCGGTCGAGGATCATCACCAGGCCGGCGTCCCCAACCATCGGTAGCCGTTGCTGTCAGCGCGCGCGATAGCTGAACCCTGCCAACGAAGCTGCTCGACAGTTCAGCAACAGCCCGAGCGCACCCCCTGTTCTTCACCTCGCCCCGTCTGCTACAGCCCTCCTTCGCAAAAATCCCCAACATGAAAGTCATAGCCCTACCTTTCCTCTGCGTTTTTAGTTTTTACATCATCTCCAAAATCGCGTTGTATCCTTCGCCATCGTCCTCGAAAGATCCTGAGAAAAAACCCTCTTTTACCTGACGTTGGTTTTCAGTTTTTGCCTCGGGTCGGCCTCTGTTCGTCGTAGTTTCCCGGCGCGTAGAGCCCTCCGTTGGTGACACCCCGAACACAAAGCTTGCAGCCGGTACATCCCTCTTCGTTTTTGGTTTTTATGGTTTAGCGAAATTCGCATCCGTTTGCTCGCCAGGTTCGTTTAATCTTTCGGCCAGCTCGCAGTTTTTCCCTGTTTCAGCGACAGTTTCGTCAGACTAACAAACCCCCCCAGACGCTTTCCTGCGTAGGCCCCTAGGGTTTCTTGTTATCAACCCGCAGACCCCCGGACCCCACCCGACAGCCTCTTGGTTGTTTTGCTCAGAGCCCCTCCCCCTTTTTTGGTTCCCAACCCGCGGTCCCGCTGTGCCGCGTGGCTGCCGCTGCGCAGTGGGCCGGGCCACCTGTGTCCCCACCAGTCAGTGACTGGGGTAGCTCTAGCCCAAGTAAGAAAAACCCACAGCCATTTCTTAACTCAATAAAAATTTCAGTAAATGATTATTATCAGATAAATTCATAACTAATTAAATATTTCGAATTTGAATTCAAACCTTATATGAAAAATGTTTAGTTTTTGAATGTTAATTCAAATCTTTAATCAAATATTTTCAGAATTAATTTAATTAGTCAACCTTTGACTTTGACCCTATTTATTAATTTTTGCTATAAATAAATTTAAATTCATAATTCCAAATAATACAAATAACATATGTTTTTGAATCAGAAAAATGTGAGGAATTCAAATATGCCATTCAAAATATTATTTGGACACTTTAAATTTCAAGTTGAATTAAATTACAACAAAATGCCCCTGGACCTAAATAAATTAATAACTTTTGTTTTAAAACTCCGAATTTGACAAATGATATGTCTAAAATGATCAGCTCGACGAGACCTTTCTGTTTACGCTATCCATGGCTTCAATTGCAGCATGCATCATATAAAAATATAGTGTACAGCAACTATCATGACAATAAAATGTGATCAAGACCCAATAAAAATGTTATTTCTTGTATTCTACACCTCACCCATGCCGTGCTACATTATTGCCATGCAACTTGTGCATCATTCATCATGGCATGATTGTTTGCTTGACGCATTTATTCCTATGCTTGCGCTCTTTATTTATGTTGGCCCTTGTTTGTTTGGTTCTTCTTCGATTAGACGCTGAGCAGGGGATATATCAAGAGAACCAGGAGCACTACCCAGATCCGTCTCTCGCTTCAACTGAGTTGCCAGGCAAGCACTACCACATGCTTGCATACATACAGTACCTATTGCCTCTATCTATTCTTGCATCATTGAGTCCCGATTGCATTAAACTGAATCCCAAGTATTGCATAGCCTTTACTTTTAAACCCCACCAAGCTTGTTCCTCCATCCCATGAGCCATTACTACAGGAGTTGTTTGAGCCATGCGAGTCGTAGAACAGCATGTGTAGGGTTTGTGAGTGTCTGATGGATAACGAGGTACCTAAACAACTTAACCTGAGTAGTAATGGGATAACTAATGAAAGTGGCACCGGTGAGCAATATCTGCTATTTGGTTTTTCCTGCTCACTTGTGTCCCGTAGGACCCCGAGTACTTGATTCCTGTTCCTTGATTATTCGCGCTATCCACATCCGGGAGGCTTATGGGACCCCCCTGAGCCAGAGCTTGATTCATTCTTATTTCTTGGGGCCACAAACTAGTTTGAGGTTTTAATTACTATCCTGTACTTATGCCATGCTACTGCTTTATTTACGATTGTGCGAGGAGCACCTGTACTGTATAGGAATTGTGACCCGTTTTCGCGGTATCGACAAGCCCAGTCACAATTTTGGGTTCCCAGTCGTTTACAGCCGGCCCCACAAACCTTGAGTCCGTCTCGAAGTCAGCTAACTTCGTTGCGGGTCTACTTTAAGGGGTGGCCCCCTGAAATATTTCTGAATCTTGTGATTGCTCTGTCGTGAAGGCCTCGTTGGGTTTTGATTTGGTTTTTCCGAGGTTGATCGAGTGTGTGTTGCTATTTGTGCACCCCTGCAGGGTAAAACTTTCTGAAAGCCGTGTCCGCGGTTATGGACGACTTGGAGCACAGTTTCTCGACCATAGACAAGCATAACTAAAGTACCGCTTTAAATTGACTAAGTAACTGACTAGTAATTAGTGCAACACTCATGGAATGGTTAATAAAATTGCCAACTGATGGTGGTTGTTCGTCCGCTTCCTCGTCGGTAAGCGAGGAGGAGGATGGATTTGTGAAATTACTGTTATAACTGTTGTCTTTAATTCACGGACATCCGTCAATATTTGATTAGGCGGATGGTTAGCGAGTATCTATAGAACTGCTAGGGTTTATCTTTTGCTGCAATTGCGTCACCCCAGGTTGTGTCCCCTTTAGAGGCATTAAGACTTGCTGAGTACCCTTAGGGTCTCACACGATAAATTATTGGTTCAGATGAACAGGTACATTCGCAGGACGGATATTGGGTGGAAGAGGCTGATGATGTGGGCAACGATCGTTCGGTGTAGAGATTCCGGGAACGGGGATCCGTAAGATCTGTGGGCGGGATGTGCTTATTTCTATGGCATCTTATGCCGATTTGCTTCTTATCCGTACTCGGACTTTGTTTTGCCGCTTCCACTTGATACTCTAATGTGTGATGTATGAGGAATTATCCTAAAATATTATATCTATCTAGGTCATTTGAATCTTGCCGTATGGCGTTGCTATATTTTCCTTTCTTTCTAGATGGAATGGCTCTGATGTACTTTTATATGGTGGCTTGCATACATACTCATTTGTGTATGTAGTTGATCCCTTCGCCTGCCGATTACGCCACCCGTACAGGTCCCGATGAATTGGAAGTGGTTGGGACGGCCGAAAGGTCTACCCGTGAGTGGCTTTTGGGGCCCCACCATACTATTTCAACCACTTCCGCTCATCCAGGCTTGTATCTAGGAGCGTAATTCACCGAGGTAGTTACATCAACCGATTCGGTTACAGCTTCAGTAGTCGTTTAACCTAGTCCGACTGGCCCTATCTACTCGCCCGGGCCTCTTACCTTGCTGGGCTTCAATCCACTCGCCGTTCTGCAGGCCCACTCGCCAGCTTACGGGCCAGTAGGAAACGTCCTGCTGGGTATACCCCAGTAGGCATATCCCCATCAGTAGTCCCCGAGGCCGTCGTCGATTAGGAGTAAGTGGCTGCTGGCAGTCGGAGTATACGGCTTCAGAGTAGGCATCCAGTCGAATCGTCGGCGGGCTCCTGTATAAAGGAGGAAATCCGACGAACCAAGTCGCGGTTTCGGCGAGTCAAGTCGGCGAGACGCGGTCATAGTGATTGACTTGGCGAGCCGAGTGGCTGGAGTTGGACCGTCAGGCGCGGTCAAACTAGCCGTTGGGGTAATCCAACGGTAACTTTTGGCGTAATCATCGCGCGGTAACGGCCTCCTGAATTGGCGGGTAACTCCCGCTATATAAGAGGAATGGCAGGCAATCGTAGAGTCAACTGCTCACCACTTCTTCCGAGTGCGCGCATTTTCCTTCCTTCGCTCCGCGATCCAGTCGACCCGAAATCCTCCGATCTCCAACCAACCTCTCGGCCATGGCCCTTTCCACTGAACCATGGGGTAGGTCCAAGTGCACGAGGGCGCAGCTGGCCTCTTTCGAGGAGGCCGGGATCCTGCGAGCCGGCTGTTGGCGTATCCCCGCAGCCGGAGAAACGACCCCAAACCCGCGAGAGAGGGAATTCGTCTGTTTCACCAGTCATCTCGAGCGGGGGCTAGGGTTTCCCACGTCCTTGTTCTTCCGGCGCTTTTGCGCCTACTACGGGATCCAGCCTTCAGATCTGGGTCCCCACAGCATCGAGCAGCTCGCCATCTTCGTGGCGTTCTGCGAATGCTACTTGGGCTGCCGGCCCTACTTTCCCTTGTGGCAAGATCTGTTCCACGGACGGATCAGCCGCGAGAAGGCAGGTGGCCCAATGCTAGCCGCGGGCGGCTTGACGTTCCAGCTCAAGTCCAAAGCCACTTTCTTTGATCTGATGCTACCCGCCAAGGCAGCGAGCGACTGGAAAAAGTCGTGGTTCTACGTGACCGAGGCGACCCCGGAGGGCGAGGCGGCGATCCCGCGGTACTCCGCTAGTCGTTCCGAGCCGCGCCATCTCCAAGTCGGCAAGATCCCCGACGACCAGCGGATGGTCTTTGACGAGATGCTCCAGACCATCCGTGGTCTGAAGAAGAAGGGCCTCCAAACAATAAATTTGTACAATTGTTGGCTTGGGCGGCGGCTCGTTCCACTCGCCCAGCGCGACCACTACATGTACCAATACACGGGCCGGGGGGACTTGACGAAGGCGTGCCTCGACGAGTGGAAGCTGGAAGATTATCTCCCAGCGCTGAAGAAGATTACCCAGGCGGTGTACCTGGATGCGCAGGCTGGGATCGCCCCCAACACCGCGAAGCGTCCGGCTCCAACAGTAATTTCCTTACCTTGTTCGCAGTCGCAGTGTATGCAGTCGCGGTAATTCTGATTCTGTTTTGTATTAATCGCAGCTATTCCAAGTGGTGGAAGGGTGGCTCCCACCTTCGGATGATGAGAGCCCGGGTCCATCCGCCCAGGACATAGGCGAATCGCCACCCGCGAGTCGCAACGAGGACGACGAGGACGAGTCTGAAGAGGAGGTCGCCCCGCTGGTCCGAAAGACCCGCGGGCAACGTCAGCGCGAGATCGAGGCGAGCAGAAGCCTCGAGCGTCATGATGACGACGATGAGCTCCCAGAGACCACCTCGCGCCGTCAAGCCACTCCGTCGAAGAAGAAGATGAAAGAGAGGGAGGCGAGGGCCCCCTCGAAGAAGAAAACGAAGCCGTCGAGGACGGCCTCACCGCCGCACTCGGCGAGCAGCTCCGATGCTCCCAGCCCAGCTGGTGACGGCGCGCCACTAGCGACAACCGCGCTGGACACGGCGACCGTGGAAGTGCCGCTGGCCTCAATGCCCCCGCCATTCGCCCCAGTCTCTGGGCTGGGGGAGGCTCCGGCTGTGGCGACTTCGCCCCGCAAGGAGGCTCCGGCTGTAGAGGCTCCAACTCGCGAGGAAGCTCCCGCCGAGGATGTCCCAGAGGCGCCAGCTGCGGCCTCAACGACGAAGAAGCCGTCCGTGTCTTGGGCATGCGACGTCCTGGAACTGGGGCTCAGTCGCCGACTGGGCCCTGAACTGGAAAAACCGGCCGGCCTTCGTACGGGGCTACGTTTCATCCCAGTCGCCAAGTGAGTGCGCTCACCCCTCCTTATTTTCCATAACTATTTCAATTGTCTTTGTTGATTCGATTAATGCGCAGGACCGGAGTGAAAAGGATGGGCCATCCGACCGTGGCCAAGGTGCCCTCCGCTGCTAGCGAGGAGGATCCTTCCCGCAAGAGGAAGGCGGACGAGGTCCTCGCCTCAGCGGATGGCAGTAAGAAGGCCAAGGGCAACGACGTCGTCACTATCTCTGACGACACGACGGCCGTGCCGGCTGGGCCCACGGTGGAGGCAGCCACGTCTACGAAGGAGGGCGCTTCCTTGCTTGGAACGGCGGAGGCGACCTCCCTTGGAGCGGGTGCCTCTATCGCGACCTTCCCCTGCTTCGTGACCAAGGCGGCCACGGCGAGTGGGGCTGCGCCCTCGAGCCACGCTCATGGGACTACCGATCCTGGAGTCGACCAGCGTCGTGGGCACACGCCAGCGTTACTCGCGTCCGTGGACGCGATACAACTCCATGGCATGCTTGGCGCAGCCATCTAGGTACATCCAGTCCCCGAGGATCAGGTCGGTGCTTTGCAGCGGCTTGATTCTTATAATTTCTCGTCTTTTATTTTCGTATCCAGTCCCCGAGTGCGCACTCGCTGAATTTCAGCGGGTGGGCACTTAGGAATTTCTTGATCGCCAGTCCCCGAGTGCGCACTCGCTGAATTTCAGCGGGTGGGCACTTAGGAATTTCTTGATCGCCAGTCCCCGAGTGCGCACTCGCTGAATTTTTCAGCGGGTGGGCACTTAGGAATTTCTTGATCGCCAGTCCCCGAGTGCGCACTCGCTGAATTTCAGCGGGTGGGTACTTAGGAATTTCGTTTTAACTAACTTTTTCGGTGATGTGCAGGGTCTGCAGCTTGAGTCGGCGGACCGATTGGCCGCGAAACAGCGCGCAGAGAAGGAGCTGGCCATCGTCCAGGAGGCGAACAAAGGGCTTCAGGCTGTTGCTGCGAAGGCGGAGGAAGATCGCAGGGGCTTGTCCCCTCTGGTGAGTTGGTGGCGACAGGATCTGCTCTGGGTGCCGCTGAACAGTGGATCGCCGACCTCGAGCATGAACTGCGGGAGGCGAGAGAAGAAGCGCGCTTGGCGGACGGGCGAGCTAAGGCCGCCATTGCGGCCGCTGAGGAGGATCGCAAGGTGTCGGAAGTCCTTATTGCTGGGCTTCAGGACGACCACACGTCGCTTCAGTGCTTCATCACGGGACTCGCCCGCCCGTTGCTTGGTGAGTGCATCCTCCCTTTCTTATAGTTGTGGATTTTGTGGTGTCCGTCATACTCATCATTGCCTTCTTCTTCGCAGGCCGTATCATTTAGAGCGAAGAAGAGGCGAGCTCGCTCGACGCGAGGCAGTGCGTAAGCATGCTCGTCGACTCGGCGACGCTGTCGGCGACCTGCATCCGCGCCTACCTCCAAGAAATATCGCCCACGGAGGTGATTCCCAGCGACCTCGTTGAGGTGTGGAAGTACTTGGAGAAGGCACCCGCGGTCGTTGAATTCATGACGCGATCGGCGTTTCGGCGTGAAGCATCGACGACCCTGAGCCTTGGACTCGCCCACTTCCCTGAAGATATCGACATCGACGATGTGACGAGTGGATACCCATCGTCAACTGGCGCAGTGGAGCTGTCCGAGGTCCTCAAGTTGCAAGAGCGTGCCGCCACGTACTCGGAACGTGTCTGGGCAATGGGCGATCTCCTTCCGTACCAGGAGACGGTCGTCGCGCCGAACGACCCCGAGCCGCCGCACCGTGACTTCAAGGTTGAGCAACCTTTTCGCGCGGCGATGGCGGGTGAACTGACGACGTATCCGTCAAACCCGTACACGGCGTTCATCCGCAATCGCCGGGATGTTGGCGAGTCGTCATCGAAGCCTGCAGAGTAGGGTAGTTTGCCTTGAAGCGTTAGCAGCAGTTCTGCCGCGCGGGCATATTTTGTAACGTAAAACAATGCGATATGCGATTGAATGAGACGTCGTGTCTATTTTGGTATTTGTTTGTGTGCTTTTGATTGGTGTTGAATGAGTCCCCGAGCGCGTCCCCCCTTTTGTGGGGTTTATCTCGTGTATGATGTATGTGTTGTTGTTATGTGTTTTGATGTTTTAGTTGACTCGCCCGAGCTCGAAGAGCCAGTCGCTAGGCGACTCCCTTGAGTGCTCTATACTTTACCGTTTTCCCATGCGCGAACGAGGTCGGGTGGCCGAGTCCCCGAGCGTGGTACTTGGTAGTTCTAGGCGCGACTCGAGGGTGGTTGAGGACTTAGAGCGTTGGTGTGAGCGCGTCACTCCTGCCTGGCCCGTGGGGTCAGTCGCGTGGCGAGTCCTGGGCATGCTTTCTTACTTGGAGTTTTCCCTGACCGCTCGCGACGAACTGGTCTTCAGTCCCCGAGCGTGGTACTTAGCCGTTCGAGTCGCTATGCCGAGGATGCGGAGGACCAAGGTCGCTGTGAGAAGCGAGGGCAGTTGTCTTGGCTCGTAGAACCAGTCGAGCTAGGCGACTCCAGTGGGGCTCCGGGTTGGTGTTATTCGTGGACGATGCAAGACCTGAAGTGATTCAGTGCTCTTACACCGCACTACTAGCCGTGCCGATCGCTGTACCAAAGGTTGACTTCTGCATTTAGCATAACGCTGTTTTTACGAGTGCGAGTGGCACAAGTCATGGAGAGTAGGCGCAATTTGCGGTAACCGTTTCTTTTATTTCATAGCGACTGGAGAGTACATGTGTGGGGTTCTAGGAGTAGAACTTCCGGAGGAGGTTTACATTCCATGGTCGCTTGACGTCGAGTTCGCCGTCCCCGCGGACGCCGATGAGGTAGTAGGCGTCGTTGCCGAGTACGCGCCCGATAGAGAATGGGCCTTCCCACGGAGGGGAAAGCTTGTGCATGCCCTTCTTGTCCTGGATGAGGCGTAACACCGGGTCGCCTTCCTGGAAGGTGCGAGCTTTCACCCGCCGGCTATGGTAGCGGCGGAGTCCTTGTTGGTAGATGGCGGTGCGTGACCGAGCGAGGTCGCGTGCTTCGTCGAGCTGGTCGACCCCATCCTGGCGGGCCAGCTCGTTTGCAGCCTCCGTATAGTGGACGACTCGCGGCGAGTCGTGTTCGAGGTCGGTGGGCATGACTGCTTCGGCACCGTAGACCATGAAGAAGGGAGTGCATCCCGTCGATCTGTTGACTGAGGTGCGGATCCCCTAGATGAAGGAGGGCAACTCCTCGACCCAGCACCCGGCGGTGCGCTCGAGTGGTACCTGGAGTCGCGGCTTCAGGCCGTGGAGGATGCTTTGGTTGGCCCGTTCCGCCTGGCCGTTGGATTCCGGGTGGGCGACTGACGCGAGGTCGAGCCGGATATGGTGCTCTTCGCAGAATTCGGCCATGGCTCCCTTGGCGAAGTTGGTGTCGTTGTCCGTGATGATGCTGTTGGGGAACCCGTAGCGATATATGAGCTCGCGTAAGAACTTAGTGGCGGTCTTCCCGTCGCATTTCCGGACTGGCTTGGCCTCCACCCACTTCGTGAATTTGTCCACGGCGACTAGCAGGTGGGTGTAGCCAGAGGGGGCCTTCTTGAAGGGGCCTACCATGTCCATGCCCCACACAGCGAATGGCCAGGTGATGGGGATTGTTTTGAGCGCCAAGCTTGGTACGTGCGTCTGGTTGGCGTACTTCTGGAACCCGGCGCATCGCTATACAATGTCGACAGCGTCGGCGTGTGCGGTGGGCCAGTAGAAGCCGTGTCGCATAGCCTTGGCACCAGGGAGCGAGCGGCGGCGTGGTGGCCGCAGTCACCTGAATGAATGTCGTGGAGGATTTTGCGTCCTTCAGCTGGTTGGACGCAGCGTTGGAACACGCCGGTGACGCTGCGCTTGTGGAGCTCGCCGTCGATGATGGTGTAAGACTTGCATCGACGAGCGATCATTCGAGCGTCTGTCTCGTCTGCTGGCAGGGTGCCGGCTTCCAGGTAGGCGATGTAGGGCTTGGTCCCGTCGTCTGGCTCGTTGACGAGTGCGACCAAGGCTGCCTCTGGTTGGAGTGGGACTCCGATGTCGATCTCCCTCGGGGGAGAGACTGATGGCTTGGAGATAATGTCGAGGAAAACGCCGGCGGGTGGTGCGAGTCGAGCCGACCCGATGCGAGAGAGGGCGTCGGCCTCCTCATTTTTCCGCCTGTCGATCCACTCGATAGAATAGCCGGTGAAGTGGCCGCCCAGCTTGTCCACCGCTTGGCGGTACGCCGCCATGGTAGGGGAGACGGCGTCGCAGGTGTCGGCGACTTGCCCCGCGACAAGGTCGGAATCTCCGTAGCAGCGGAGGCGATTGACGTTCATCTCCTTGGCGGCTTGCATGCCATGGAGTAGGGCCTCGTATTCAGCCATGTTGTTGGTGCAGGGCGTGAAGTCGAGGCAGAGGATGTAGCGGAGCTTGTCGCCCTTTGGTGAAGTCAACACTATCCCTGCGCCTGCACCGTCCGTGTTCTTGGAGCCGTCGAAGTGCAGGCTCCAGTAGTGGAGGTACGGCAGCTTCTCTGGCTGCTGGGCTTCCTCCCAGTCGGCGATGAAGTCTGCCAGTGCCTGCGACTTGATCGCCTTTCGTGGCTCGTATTTGATGTTGTGGACGCCGATCTCGACGGCCCACTTGGCGACCAGCCAGGTCGCCTCGCGATTGCGGATGATGTCTTGCAGTGGTGCTGAGGAGACGACCGTGATCGGGTGCTCCTGGAAGTAGTGCGGCAGGCGCCGCTGAGCCCTGAAGACCGCGTATACTAGCTTTTGGTACTGTGGGTACCGCTGGCGCGACTCGGTGAGGACCTCGCTGATATAGTACACCGGCCGCTGAACCGGGCGCTCCTTTCCTTCCTCTGGTCGTTCGACGTCCATCACGGCGCTGACGACGCGCTCGGACGCCGCGACGTAAACCAGCATGGGTTCTTTGTCGGCAGGGGCGGCGAGTAGTGGTGCGACGAGTAGCACCTTTTTGAGGTCGCGGAGCGCGTCGTCCGCCTCCTTGTCCCACTGGAAGGTGGGGTTCTTGCGCATCAGGCGGTATAGGGGCATCGCCTTTTCCCCCAGGCGGGGGATGAAGCGACTGAGAGCCGCTACTCGCCCGGCCAGCTTCTGGACGTTGCGCAGGCACTCGGGTTTGCCGAGCCCGGCGATCGTGTCGATCTTTGTTGGGTTCGCCTCGATCCCTCGTTTGGAGACGACGTACCCCAGTAGTTGTCCGGCGGGTACACCGAAGGTGCACTTGCCTGGGTTGAGCTTTATCTTGTATCTTCGCAGGTTGGCGAAGGTTTCCGCCAGGTCGGCGAGTAGGTCGCATTGGCAAGCGGACTTCACGACCACGTCGTCGATGTAGACGTGGATGTTGCGGCCAATTTGGCTCGCGAGGCATTCTTGCATGCACCGCTGGTAGGTCGCCCCAGCGTTCTTGAGGCCGAAGGTCATGGCGGTGTAGCAGAAGGCTCCGAATGGCGTGATGAACGCCGTCTTCTCCTCGTCTTCGACAGCCATTTTGATCTGGTTATACCCAGAGTAGGCGTCGAGGAAACATAGCGACTCCGAGCCCGCGGTAGAATCGATTATCTGGTCGATCCGCGGGAGGACGAACTGCTCCTTTGGGCAGGCGCTGTTCAGGTTTGTGTAGTCGATACACATTCTCCAGGTACCGTTTTTCTTCTCGACCAGGACTGGGTTTGCCAGCCACTTGGAGTACTTGATTGGCCGGATGAAGCCGGCAGCGAGTAGACGCTGCACTTCCTCGGCGATTGCTCGACGGCGTTCTTCATTGAAGGGCCATAGCGACTGCTTGACGGGTCGCACTTTGGGGTCGGCGTTCAGCTTGTGCTCAGCGAGCTCCCTAGGGACACCGGGCATGTCGGAGGGTTTCCATGCGAAGATGTCCCTGTTCTCACGAAGGAACTCGATGAGCGCGCCTTCCTATGCTGGGCTCATGCCTGTCCCGATTGTCACCGTCTGGCTGGAGTCGCCTGGGGCCAGCTCGACGGTGCGAGTGTGCGTCGTGGCCTCAAAGGTTAAGGTGTTTGCGCCCTCTGAGTTGGGCTTCTTGAGTATTGTGGGGTCGTCATTGTTGACCCCGCTCGCGTACTTGGCAAGCTCATCGGCGAGATTAGTCTCTGCCGCGATGACGGCGTCGGCGAGCTCGGCTCCTTTGGCCTCGCACTCGGCGGCCATGTCGGGGTCGCCGTTGATGGTGATGACGCCGCACGGCCCGGGGAGCTTCATCGCGTTGTACGCGTAGTGGGGCGCTGCCATGAATTTAGCGAACGCCTGGCGCCCCAGGACGCAGTGGTAGGGGCTGTCGAAGGGCACCAGCTCGAAGACGATCCGCTCGGTGCGGAAGTTTGCCGGTGTGCCGAAGGTGACTGGCAGTGTGACCTTGCCGATCGGGTACGCCTTCCGACCGGGGACGATGCCGTGGAACGTGGTGTGGGTCATCTCGATCATCGACTGCGGGAGCCGCAGCCGCCTGAAGGTGTCGAGGTAGAGGATGTTGATGGAGCTACCGCCGTCCATCAGTGTCTTGGGGAGCCAGTAGTCGCCAACCTTGGGCTTGACCACCAAGGCGACTCGTCCTGGGTACTCGATGTGCGGCGAGTGGTCTTGGCGGCTCCAGGTGATGGGCTGCTCCGACCAGTTCAGGAACTGGGGGACGTCTATTTGGGCCACCGCGTTGACGGCGACGGCGCGGGCGATGACCTTCTTCTCGCGCTTCGTGTTGAAGCCTGTGAAGGTGTGGAGCGAGCCGGCTACTTTGCCGAATTTTCTGCCATTTGGCGGGTCATTGTCGGGGTCCTCCCGCGCTTGCCGTGCCTTCTCGATTTCCCTGAGGGTGTGGCAGTCGGCGGTGGTGTGCGTTGCGGGCTTCCCTTCCCTGCTATGGAACGCACATGGTTGGTTAAGGAGGGCCGCGGGGTCGAACCTTGGCTTGTTCTTGTAGTTGCCGCCGTCGCGGCGTTGCCCTCCTTCGCGGCGAAAGCTCTTGGGCTTGCGCTGCGCGTGCCCGGCGTTGGCGATGAAGTCGACTCGCCCGTCGCTGCGGCGCTTGCCAGTGAGGCGAGTGTCGCTGTAGAGTAGGTCGGTTCGGCGTCCGCCGTCGTTGCCGCCTCCGCGGCGTTGACCTCCTGACTCGTCGTCAGTTTCCTGGTTTGGGTCTTCCTCGGCGTACCGTTTGGCGATCTCGAGGAGGTCGGGGATGTTGTCGAGTGTGCGGGAGTGTCGCTTGAGCTTGGCGACTAGGGGATCGTAGAGGCACGAGGTCTTGAAGCAATGGATCGCGGTGTCCGGGTGGATACCGACCGCGTTGTACCAAAGCTCTTGCCACCGTTGGACCCAGTTGCGGGTCGACTCGCGGGGTCCCTGGACGCACCGTTCCAGGTCCTCAATAGTGGTGGCGCGGGTGTAGGAGCACTCGAAGTGCCTGACGAAGGCGTCGCGCATTTCCTCCCAGGAGTCAATACTGTCCTGGGGAGAGTGTTGATCCACAGCCTGCACGTCCCCTCCATCATCAGGGGGAGGTAACGGGCGGCGAGCATGTCAGTGTGACCCGCGATCCCCATTGCCATGAGGTATGTGTCGAGCCAGACGGCGGGGTCGTATGAGGATTCGTACTTTTCTATCTCCTTTGGCGCCTTGAAGTTTGGCGGGTACTTCTCGCCTCGGATCATTGGTCCGAAGCACTTGGGTCCGAGTCGACTGAGCGACCCCATAGGCTCGCCGTCGCGACGATTAGTTAGGGTGTGCCGCAAGTCGTCGGGCTGGCGTGCGCGCCAGCTTTGGTTGTTGATGATGTGGGTGCGGGCGTCGATGGGTTGTCCGTTGGCGGCGACAAGGTTGGTTGCCCACCTGGGGTCGGTGTTGGAGCTGCAGCGACTCTGGCGGCGGGCAGTTGAGGGTGTTTTCCACCGCTGGGCGGCCGCTGGAGGCCGCTCTGCTTCCCGAGGAACGCGAGTATACTCGACCTGCCGAGTCGGCGCCCGCTTTTTGCTGCTCGACGGCCTTTGCGAGCAGGGCCCTGACGTATTTGATCTATAGGGCGCCGTCGCCTGTGGCTGTGATGCTGTCGGCTGCTGCTCGGCCTGCCACGAGGTTGTCCATTGGGGTGGAGAACAGTGGGAGGTCGTTTGCGTCTCGCTCCCGTGAGGAGACTACTATCCGCGGCTGGTCCCTGGGAGGGGTGCGGTTGGGTGGAGGTGGGGCGCCCCTCGCCGTTGATCCTGGCGGGGGCCGGGCGCTTCCTCCTGGTGGCGTGTTCTCGCAGATCGCGCGTTCGGCCACGCGGGCCGGGTCGTTTTCGTCGTCGAAGTTCAAGGCACGCCCTTGAACGGTGGGGTTCAGGCGTGACCTGATCCGCTGCTGTTGGTAGCGCGACAGCTCCTGCGCCGTCACCTGCTCGAGGCGAAATTTCTCGCGCTCGGCTTGCTCCTTGCGCACCGCCTCCGCCAGTTTCAGTCGGAGTTCCTCGACCTCCGTTGCCGTCGCGTTAGGAGGGATTAGGGTGGAGAAAGGATCCTCCGACGGATCGGCGCCAGTGGCCATGTAGGTCGCGGCGTGGCGGCCGGTTCCGTCGCGGAGGTCGGCGGAGTTCGCCGACCCGGAGTCGAATTCGAAGATCCCGAGGATGGAGGGGTCCTCGAAATCTCCCGCGTTGGAGACCTGGGCGATGGAGCCCGCGGACGAGGCCGCGGTGATGGATCCGGCGAGTGACGCCGGGGTCGCCGAGTCGGCGTCGTCGGTGAGGGCCGCATCCTCTGCGGCCGCTGAATTCCCGGCCACGTTGCTGTGGGCCGAGTTGTACTCGGAGGCGAGGCGGTGGATCGTGCGGATCTGGCTCTTGGAGAGCCGATCGCGTGGCGGCGACTCGCGGATGCGAGCCGAGTCTTCCGAGACGATGACGTCGGTGAGGCCAACGAAGAGGCTGATCGTGCCGATAGGCAGGATCACGCTGTGCGTGACGGGTCGCGCCGCTGGGACGTAGCTGCTCAGCAAGATCTGGAGCATCTCGCCGATCGCTATCATGCGGCCGGTGGCGACCGTCTCGTTGATGGGCAGATTGGATCTCGCCGCAGAACACCGGCCAGACCGGCCAGGCCCCACGGTGGGCGCCACTGTCGTGGGAATGGTCACGGCAGATGCTGCAATCGGCAGCGAGTAGTAGAACGAGGGGCAAGGGCGGCCAGCCATCTGCGGTGCGAGATGAGGGCAAAGACACAGGGTTTTACCCAGGTTCGCCCCCCGGAGGGTAAAGACCTACTCCTGCTAGATTGTATTATGGAGGTGTTACAATGGGCGAGCTCGGTGGCTAGGCGGCGAGTCGCTTGGGTGTACGAGGGAACGTGTCTCTACTCACCCTATAGGGAGGTTTATATAGGCTCACCTCCCCTAGGGTTTACATATCTCAACCGATTCAGTTACAGCTTCAGTAGTCGTTTAACCTAGTCCGACTGGGCCTAACTACTCGCCCGGGCCTCCAGCTTCCAGTCGCTCGGTACCTTGCTGGGCTTCAATCCACTAGCCGTTCTGCAGGCCCGCTCGCCATCTTACGGGCCAGTTGGAAATGTCCTGCTGGGTATACCCCAGTAGGCATATCCCCATCACTAAGCATACTACAACTACAATGTTTTCACTAAGAAATATATAAGGGTATCCTATTAGGATTTAGCTTAGCATAAAATATAGTAGTCCTTATCATGCATGTTACAAAAATCCACTAAGTGTAATGAAAATAGTAGGACATGGATGATAGTGTCACTTGCCTTTTTAGTAGAGAATGTTGGTTCACTTCTTGATCTTGCAGATATCACACTCTTCTAATTCCACTACAATTCAATCAAGCAAACACAATTCAACTAGCACTCCAACCAACTTATCACACATAACATAATAGAAACAAGGTCATGCATGCATGCATAAGATAGTTTTATTTGCAAAGTTGGTTTCTACTAGGCTCTAAACATTATAAAGTTCAAAGTGGTAATTTACTAAAGTGGTAAAGCCATTTGTAAAAGGTTTCATCTATAAAACATTTTTAAATCAAATCAATATTTTATGTGGTTGAAAATGCTTTTAGCAAAGCAATATTCTTTAAAGAGTTCACCAAATACATTTTAATTCTCAAAACTTGGTGTTTAGGGTCAGAAGGTTTGAATTAAATCAATTCCCAAAGGTTTCAATCCAAAATCAGTTCTAAACAAAAACAATATTTTTATTTGACTAGAAATGGGCTAATTCAAATATTTATTTCTTATCTTCACAAAATACATTTTTAAATCCATAAGTTGGTTCCTAGGGTCAGTAGGTTCACAACGGACCATTTTGCAAAGATTTCATATTAAAAATATATCTAGAACAATTTTTATATTCAAAATAAGCCTACACAAGTTTCTGCAATTTCAACAAATTTTACAGAAGCAAAACATTAAAAAAAAGTGCATGGTTGCAAAGTACTTGTTCTGCTGATTTCATTGATATAAAATTTGCAAAATTTGGACGTGTAGAACTAAATTTATGAATTTAACAAGTTTGCAAATCAAATAGAACATTTTCTGGTTTTATTCAAACAGACTGGCCACGTGGCGTGATTCTATTGGCCGGTACCGCTTCGTGCGGATCAGCCTCTCTGGACCGCAGGATTTAACTTAAAACGCATGGCTCAGATGGGCACGTACCCCTTTAGTTAAGATCTAATCACAGCCCCTGGATTAAAATCTAAGAGACACAATCGCTTGGTCAAAGACTGGCGGCGCTGCGCGGCGGCGAGCGGCGGAGCACGCTCTGCTCGCGGCGGAGCTGGCGATACAGGAAGCGAGGGAGAGGGGAAAGTGTCTCACCGTGCTCGCGTGGTCGAGGTGAAGCTCGAGGTGGTCGCAGCTGTCCAAGGGGCCCACAGGAACAGCGGTGATTGCTCGCCGGAGTGTGCAGTGGCGTCGGTTGTCTCTGTAGGTTGTCGAGGGCGAGGCTGCAGGTCGTCCTAAGGCAAGATAGGGGCACGGTTAGACGCGGGCGAGTGTGGCGTTCACGTGAGCATGATCGAGAGGGCTCGGGGCAGTCTGGCTTACCAGGGAGACTTCGTCGGAGTAAACACGTCGTCGGTGGTGCTCTGATGTTGACGAAGCCGAGCTTCTAGAGCGTGCGGTAGCGAGCTGGGGCTATGGGCAGATGCGCCTGACGATGGGAAATAAGCTCGTGTGCAGAGGGAGGCGAGGGGCGGCTGGACGGCCCCGGAATGGCTCGGAGACTCTCATCGGAGCAGTGGGGTTTGAGCTCATGATTCGCTCAGCCTGGGGCAGAGAGGGAGAGGCAAGTGAGGGGAAAGGTAGAGGAGACGCAGGCGCTTAAGTATGCGTGGTCGGGGGCGAGAATAACGCAGGCAGTAACTCGCATTCATTGCCGGAGTTAATCGGCAGCAACGGCAGGGGGACGTGGTCGCGGGTTGAAGACGATGTGCTGGTGTGGTGGGGTCCGTCTGATAGTGAGAGAGAAAGGGGGCACGGGGTCCACTTGTCTGTGTCTCTGCGGGTGTGCTTGCGCATAAGAAAACGATTCAATGCGGGGTTTTAGTTGGTCTGCGGGTTGGGCTTGCTGGGCCTGTTTAGCTGGGCTGCTTGTTTTATTTTATTTTATTCTGAAAGCTTTTTCTTTTTCCAATATGAATTTCTGTTTTGATTTTCAACCAAATAATTCAAACAACAAATCAAACCAAATCACCATCAAACTTTGTATTGATTTTAATTCTATTTAACAACATAATCCAAAGTCCAAAACAAAATAATTTTTATTCTTCTTCTTTTTTTTAAGGATCCATTAATAATTAAATAAATAGACCTTAATCATTAATTCAAATAGGATTTAATTTATTTAAAAACTCTATTTGAAATCTAAAATAATATCAAAACCATTTCAGTAGGTTTTATTTGAAAATATAAAACACTTGGAAATCTTATTTAAAATAAAATAACAAGTTTTAGTGTTTATTCAAAATGGAAAAGCCTTTACTTTAATAAAATTGGATATTAATAAATCCTCATTATTTTATTTAAATAAACCCTTTACTCTTTTTATCAAATAGAAATATTTCAAAAGTTTGGCCAAGATTTTATTTGGCTCTATAAAATAATCCTTATTTATAATTCTACCTTTGCTTTTGAAAATCAAATCTTTTTATTAAAAGATCTACAAATAGTGATTCCAACTATTTTAACTTTATTGTTTATTTATCTTTTTAAATCCCTTTAGGATTTTATTTGATCAAAATAGGTTTTGATATTTCCAATTGGAATCAAAAGTTTCTTCTCACCCTAAATTTCATCAAAAAAATTATTTTGTTTATTTATTTTTCACATTTCAAAATTGGAAAATTTTGGGATGTGACAGTCGCTGACCAACCTCCGATGACCAAAACGGAGCAGCGCCGCCACTATATAGTTCCATGCAACGCCGACTTTCTAATGCACACAACCACAGCCGCACACGCGAACGGAATCAATCAATCGGCAATCGATCTTAGAGGATCAATTTCAGATGATGTCAGCATGACATCATGCTGAGGTCATAATCCCTCTTATTGTTTTCTTTATTTGATCTGTAAATGACGTGGCATAGGCCCCACTAGTCAGTGCCTGAGGGTAAGAATCGACCTAGTGAGAAAAACCTTTCACCCCATGCTGACATCAGCATTACATCATAAACTATTTCATTTATTAATTCTACAAATTAAATAAAATGATTCAATCTTATTAAATCAATAACTTTTGTTTTATATTTCAGAAAAATATGTCTAATATATGAAAAATTTCAGAAAAATAAAATCTACAACTTAAAACTATTATTAAATATTATTATGATAATTATTTAAATAAATATTATTTGATAAAGGTTTTATAAGTAATAAAACTTTAATAATTCCTATTTTAAGAATGGTAAATGTTAGAAATATAAATAATATACCACAAATCTTAGAAAAATAAGAAATATAATTTAAAACTATAATCATGCATTATTATTTCATTTAATTAAATATTTATTATTTATTAAGTGTTTATAAAGTATTAAACATTGTAAAAATCATATCTTATTATTTACAAATCATAAAAATAAATGTAATATATCAAAATGATCATGAAAATAATATATACATATTAAAAATATAATATTCCACTTTTGAGTTAAAAAAAAGTTAAACACTTTCATAACTTGAATTTAAACCTATTTCTTTAATGAATAATTCATATAAGGGTAAATAAAAATTGCTAATATTTCTAAAATTATCCAATTAAGTCTAATAAATAGTATTAGTCTTCAATATTGATAATATGAAGTCAAAATGATTCAACACATTTTAAATGCAATTTTATTGAATTATAATTCAACCATATGTGTAGAATATTTCCAAAAAGAATCCTTATCATATATATAATCTTCAAGAATAATTTTTAATGAGATAAAACATATTCCTTTACTTCAACTACAAGTTATGAACAAACCAAAACACTATATTCAATCCATAACTAGTTAAGTAATATTAATTTCTTGTTTCCAAACCATAACCACTCATTTATAAAAGCATAAATGCTTCTATTCCCTTATAATGTTAGTAAACCACTACTCAAATATAAGTAATGCCATTATTAAATAACTTTAAGGTAATACTATAAGATGAGCTAATACAATATCATAAGCATTACACTTTCAAACCATATATGTTTTAAAGTTAACTTTAGTCTACCAGACTTTAAGTTTAATGCTAAAAACTTTATTATATACTTTATAGTTAACTTTGGTCTGTTATAATTAAGTTGTAAAGCATTTCAAGTCCAAACTGTTCCAGCAAGCACAAATAACATCCACCACCTCTGATTAGCCACAAAGAATGTTTAAACCTTAATAGAGGAATCTTTTTTACAAAAGTTATTCGTTTTGCCACTTCAGTCAACATATGACAATTAATAATAATCACATTACATTAAGCTTTACTTATATACCTAGGATTGTAACACTTAAGTTCCTTCTAAAGGTCATCACTTGCAAGGTAAAACTTGAAGATAAGATAATTCTCATATAAGCAGTCCTTAAGTAGCACATCTCATTAGTGTATCTTATTGTTGTATGCCATTATGTTTACATATTGTTTCACACACACTCACAAGCCTTAATAAGAAACACAGGTATGAAACTTATCTAAAAAGGACAACACATTCTATAGTAACCATTTCCAGTACCCAAACCCTAGAACAATGTTACCCCCGGGATTCGAGTTTATGAAATTGCATTACATTACTTATGCATAATAGCATTTTGCTTCTTTAAACATTAGTCCTTACCGGACCAATGATGCTGATTTCAGATACTGGATCTTATATTGTCTTGAAGACCGTGAGTGCATAATATTGCAATCACAAAAGGCAAGTTCACACTTGCTCATGTCCTTTGATTATTTTCTGTAAAGTATTTTGCAAATCCAGTGTTGTCATCACCTGCATTTCAAAAAGGTTAGAAAATACTATTTTTGATAATAATGTGAACTATTGGTTACTGATCCAGGGTGATCAGCTAATCTATTAAACCTGGTAGTTGGAATACCACTACTCAGGAATATATCACCTAGGACTTATGTAACATCTCAGATTTTGTATTAGGATGTTATTAGTGTCATGCATCATCCTTGCATCATTGCATCCTACAATTGAAAATTGCAATAAAAATCCTAACACCTAAACCTATTAAAAAACCTATTAAATATTTCCTTAAGTGAGCACTTTTGTTGTAGTAGTTGACCCTTCAAAAACTATGTAAAAACAGTAAACCATGGTCCTGTGTTGACCACCTTGATTTTATGAAAATTTAGAAACAAATTTCATCAATTTTGGACTTAGTTTGCAAAAGTTGTTTAGGTTTTATTGAAACAGAAATTGAAAAGAGTAAAAAGGAAAAAAAAAGGCCAGCAGCAAACCTAGCTGGGCCGGCTCGCCAGCCCACCCAGCCGCAGCGCCAGCCACCCGCACCCGCGCGGCAGCTAACCACTCGCGCCCGTGCCAGCCCACCTTCCCCCTCCGCCGCTGACAGCCGGGACCCACGACATCATCTCCTACCTCGAGCAGGACTCCTCCTGCAGCACGCCACGGACCGAATCCGGTAGGATTTCGCGGCGGTTGTGAACCCCTCGCCCAAGTATCCACCCCCTTATAAAGCCCGCCACCCTCGGCTCGCCTCGATCGATTTTCCCTTGCGAAAACCCTACCCAAACGAAGACTCGCCACCGCCGCCGTAGGGTTGGACCTCACCGAGACGCTCGGGACTTCCCCTTGCTCCTTCCTTCCTCTAAAGCTTTCCCTCCCTCACCGCTGATTCGCCCCGTGCATTTTTCCCTCTCTCCACTGCTTCAGATCATCGGCAATTCCTCGCCGACGCGTCGCCGGAGACGGGGAGGATCGGCGGGACCTTGCCAACGGTAGGGGAAGCGAGGGGCGCAGACGAAGCCACGAGCGAGACCGCGAGCACCAGACGCACCCCGCTGACCACATCGCCGCCTCGGGGAGCCACCAGAACACAGCCGACCATCTCCACCGACGCCGCCGCCGCTCATCGCCGCCGTCGCCACCACGGTGAGTCACCGCGCCCCCCTCATCCGTCCGATTTGCTACCTACGGCTGAGATTAGAAGTTTGCCGAAGGGGTATCGGCGAATAGCGGAGTGCCACGTGGCCGCGCGCGTCAGCACGCACGCGCCAGCGCTGCTTCACCTAGCTGGAGCCAATCAGGCGCTGACACTTGGCAAAGTTTTTAAGTAAAGTTCAGATCTGTTTGCAGATTTAGAATTCAAACTTGTGAAAATCATATAAAATCGAATATTTGTCCAAATTTAGCTTGTAATATACCGTTGGATTCCTAATTTTATGTAGAATCCAAATCTGTAATAATATCCCAGGGTTGCAGTAATGTTTTAGGTGTAGATTTTTAATCATTAGATTAGAGAGTTTAATCTATAGAAAAATAATTAAAATTCTATTTTAATTGATTCTTGTTGCAATAACTTTGTTTCCACAATACCTACTGATCCAAATCTTTAAGCTTTGCTTAGGATCATTAGATCTAACTTGGGCTAATTAGATGGTTTGAGCTCCTTTAAACCTAGGAATTGTTTTTGTGATTCAATTAGATCTAAATCTTTGGGAAATCAATTCTAGTGACACCCTTACACTATCACAACCCAAACTTGCTACCTTGGTCAATTTAGAAGAACCAACCTTGCATAAAATACCATGTTGCATGCATGCATGATTTTCTTTGTGATATGCTTTGAGCAAGTTGTGATCAGATCTATGTTTGTGATTCGTTAGATTGCTCGGAGTGCGTTAAGGAGTGCTATTGTGTAGAGTGCTGCTCGGATCAAGGCAAGTTACACCACTTGTTCATAACTTTTGTCCCAGTTTTGATTCTATGCATGTGATCTTCAAAATTCTGTAGTATGCATGTGTAGGATGTTCTAGTAGAATTTTCCTTAGTATTATTTTGCAAGTGCGATGATTTTGTAGTATGCCATGAGTAGCTCTATACTTAGGATTTTTCTTCCTAATAGGTTACCCCTGTTTTTGCTAAGTATTGTTTGCTATGCTATATATACAAAGTACCGTTGGGGGGTTCGAAAGACAAACAATTTTTCTAAGTATAAAGGCTCACTAGAGCAAACTTTTCTCCTCAAATCCACTTCAAAATAAAACTAAGTTTTCTTCTGGGCGGAATGGTTGTCGGGTCAACGAGTGAGATTTTGGTGGAGGACGGCCGCCTAGGAAATCAAAGAAGTCTGCCATGTTTCAGAATTCAGAAGCTTATAGTGCAACCACAATACATTATGGGCTCTGTCTTGGCCTAGTACTTAGTGGGAAACCTCACCTGGGTACCAACATTTGGAGGTTCTTGGCACGGTTGAATCCGGAAGGTAGAGGGGCTACTAAGGGAAAGCCAAGGACTTGATCGTGGATTGTGGGTAAAGTGCAGAAACTCTCGAGAGTATTGCAATCTGATCGATCAGCCGTGTTCACGGTAACAGAACAACAATGAGTGTCTGAATGATGGAGCCTCTGAAGGATCTTCCTCTCTCTTTTCTAAAAAACAAAGTTTTGAAACCCCATAGCGTGCGTAATATCGCTAATGGGTGGGAATTTGGGAACTTGGTGTGTAATATCCATGTGACGCTTGGTTCGTAATATCCAAGTGTTTGGTTGTTTGGACACCTGGTGCGTAATATCCTCGTGTGCCACTCGATCTTATTTTATCCAAGCAAAAGTTTACAAAGTAGGACAATCCTCTATTCTTATCTCTACTTAAGAAAACTAGCTTTGAGCAAATGAACTCTATAGCCTATACCAGCTTTGCATGTAGAGATAGTCTTCTCTCTCCTTGGTGTAATTTGCCAATACATTCAAAGTATTGACCCAACTTGTTGGTTGCACGTTTTATGTGCAGAATCCGAAGATTGAAAGGTGCGTAGGGATCGCGGGTCTACACTCAACCAGACTGGGCGTTGATGGACTCATGCTGCTTTTATGTTTCCGCTGTTATTTGAGCTAGCATAATGCTAAGCAATTTTGTAATAAATTCATACTCTGGATTCTCCATGTAATAAAGACTTTGTGTTTTACATGATATTTCATCGACTGTGAGTGCTAGCTATTGATCCAGGGACTAGCATGTTAATCACAGGGACTTAGGATCCTTATCGATCCAAGGTCATTACAACTTAACAACCAATATCGCAAGTGATTCTTGCGCCGTATATTACGTGTTGACCATGAGATTTGGAATGGGATGGAGAAGTCAGTTGTATCATTTTCCTCTCGTATGGAGGCAAGACGACCTTAACGTGGCGTTGTGATTCCATGTGCCGATCCAACATATGGGTGGGCACCCTTACGCCCCACACTTTTGGTGTCTAGATTATCTATGGATGGTGTTTAGTGGATGGACCATTTAATATGGCACTTGCCAGGGCAACACCAGGTCATAGAATCTTCGGGAACTGATCAGGATATTGGATGGTGTTTTCAGCAGAATTACCTTGGTGTCTAGTTTTTTTGCAGAAAATCAACTATCAGGAAAAATCCCGGAAAATATGCCAAAAATTATATTTCACCAGAAGACCCACGAAGCCAGAAGACGAGACAGAGAGGGGCCTAGGGGGCCCACACCCCTGCCAGACGCGGGCCCACCTCTGGCCGCGCCTAGGGGGTGCAGCCACCACAGGCACCCCCCCCCCCCGCGCCTAGGAGATGTTGTGCAAGTTCTCATTGTGAGCACGTATGACTATATATGGAGCACATGCCTAGGATTGTTTAGTACTTGGATGCTTGTTATTATTTATCTGCAATGCCCTAGATCATGAAGTTACATGTTGTCGTGGTGGTGGCACGACAGATGCTATGGGTAGGCTTAAGTTGGGGGCCGAATGGGTGCTTGTGGTCACCGGGGAGGGAGTGCACGGTCGAGCCATGCACGAAGAACAAGATAAACTCTCCACATAGTGATATGATTGATACCCGAGAATTACAAGTGCTCCTTGAGCTGTATGAACTAGTGTTCTGTGCACTAGTTCCCCTACTTGGTCCAACTCTCTTCTACTATAACTATGCCCCCTCTTATATAGACAACGCTAGCTAGCTTATACCCTTTGGGTTCTAGGGTTTACTGTTTGGATCTTGGTCCCTATAATGTGGGCCTGGTTATGGGCTTGTCCTAAGCCCAATGGCCTAGTCCACAAAGCTTGAAAGCTAATGGTCTTCTGGTATGCTGCCTCCTGTTCCTTTTGACGCCATGTTGTAACTTTGTACGTCAGCGTTTGCTTTGGGAGTCACCCGGCTCCTTTCGTGTCACCCGGCGTCGCCCTTCTCTTTTGACCATGCTTTGTCATGGTACCTTCTGAACCTTACTCGGAAAGGTGCCACGTGTCATATCCGACTCGGCCCTTCCTCAGTAGACTCGACTCGTTGGTTCCTGCAAGAATAACAACTTTGTCTTATGTGGGCCGACATAGTCCATATGTCGGCCGCACACGCTTCTCTCTCCCGGTCGTTCTTACCTGGCATGGTTCTTTCTTCACTCGGAGCTTACCCAGCTATGCTATGTTTCAGCCCTCGTGACCCTACCATGGATTATCCCCCCGACATTAGTCCCCGAAGCTGGTGAGGTCTAGCAGTCCAAGCTGTTAGGCGTCTCTAGGTTCCTTTTACGTGACTGTAACTTAAATTTTTGTCCTTATTTGTCGCAATCTTGCACCTTGCCGAGTCTGTGTGACAGTTTTCGGATCCACTCTTTGACTTCTTGGCTCGTTTTTTCCTCGTGCCGAGTTACTTTAGCCAATTCCGGGTCATTTTCGGCGTGTTTCAGTCACTGACAGCTGGTAATCATGATTACTTGCCTCAAATTTTTTTCCAAGCTCTGGCGGCACAGTGACGGCTACGCAGTTATTCCCCGTCACTATGGCAGTCCCATCGGCCTGCTCCCCTTGCCCTTCCTTTCATGACATGGCGCGGGATTTTTCGTGTATCTCTGGCTACGTGGCGCCCGCTAATTGGCCTACCCAGCCGGGTACATGGCCACACGCTGGCCGCACGGCACAGAGAGATCCCACGATTGGGGTTTTTACTGCCCTTAAGTATGGGTGAGGGGGTTACCTCTTCCTCCACGCCCGTTCAGTTTTCCCCAGCTTCTTCTTCTTCCTTGCGCCTGCGAAATTAAACCGTCCCCTTTGCGGTTTCTTCTTCCTTCTGTTCTTGCCTTTCAATTGCTCCTCTTCTCTTTCTGTTCCACCATGGGTCTGTGTTCTTCCAAGCCCCTTCCAACGGCGGAGGATACTGAATCTCCGAGGGTCATGGACGCTCGCGACGGTGCTGATGGTGCGGAGGAGCAAAAGGTTCCCGCCGGCGAGCGCTGCGGTTGGGAAGGCTCGGAGGTCTCCACCGATGAGGTGGAATGGCTCCGCTCCACCACGCGTATTCCGCTGCAAGTGGATTGCCGCCTCCCCGCCGGTGAGATCTCTCCCAAACCCCAACCCAATGAGCGGGTGGTTTTCCTTTCTCACTGTGAGCGCGGTTTCGCTCTTCTAGTGAGCACCTTCTTTTCCTCGTTTCTCTCCACTTTCCATCTGCAAACCCATCACATTCCTGCCAACGCGATTGGCTCTCTTTCTTGTTTTATTTCTGCCTGCTAGACCTACCTCGGGATTTGTCCTACAGTTCTTCTGTGGGCCAAATATTTTAGCTTTAAGGTCCAAGTTGTTCCCCAGCCTTGTGCCCCTCGATCCGAGAAGAGGCCGACCCGGTGCCGTGCTGCTAGTATCACACCCAGGAGAGACTCCATCTTTCCTCGGGTTACCGGTATTGATTCTTGCAAGAAATGGCATAGGACTTTCTTTTATATCAAAAACAGCGGGTCCACCGATAACATCTGGCTCCCCCCCTTTCTCGGACGAGGTCCCAAACAAGAAGTTCTGGCAGCTTGACCTGCGTGACCAAGACGCTGCGGTGAACGAGGCCAACGTGATCTTGGAAAGGTTGTTATCGTTGGATGAGCATTTTCATCTTGCCGAGAGGGGCCTCATGTGCACCTTCATCTCATGTCGGGTAAGCCCCATCCAAGCTAGGAGCCATAAGATGTGCTTCATGAGTGGCTCCCATAATCCCACTCGGTACTCTACTAAGGAGCTCTCCCATGACTCCATTGCTCTCCGACTAAGATCCTTCTTTAAACTGAACTTGGCGGACGATTGGGCTTGGAGCTGTCCCCCGTTTAGCCGGTCAAGCCTGTCCCCTGGGTAAGTTTTCCGAGTCGTTTTCCTTGCCGAGTCAGCTTTAGATTTTTTTCCACTCTTAGTTTGGTTTTCATTACTCATTCTGTTTGCCTTTCGCAGAACCTCGTTCACTAGGTTGATGACAGTAATGTCCCTCCCTGCGGTTATAACGGGGATCGCTCCGACTCCGACAAAGTCGAGTTCGACCTGGAGTGCTTCATGCCCATACCGCATGCTGCCGCTTTGGGTAAGAGTCAATCTCGTAACCCCTTACAAGATTGGTCTAACGATGATGAGGATGATGATTGTACAATTTTGGAGGTACATGCCTTGTGACCTTAGTTTCCCAACTTATCCGAGTAAGTCTGTTATTTACTTATGCAGCTGGCCAGGTACATGACACTCCTCCTCTCGCCGTGGGCGGAGTTGGCAAGATACCCGTCGCCAAGCCGAAGCGACACGGGGCCTCCTCCAGCACTCAGCCGGCTAAGAAGAGCAAGCCCACTCCCGCTGCTCCTTCTGCTACCACTCTGGCTGAGACTCGCCAAGCTGCTAGGTGCCGGGTCACATGCCGAGTCACCCGTGACCCGATCGTCACCGGTAAGCTTTCGTGTTATGCTTACATTATATTTTTCCTTCTCATGCATCACAACTGTTTTCTTATGCTTGTCTTGTTGTTTTTTAGTGTTGCCCCTCTGTTGGCTAACCAGGCTGCTTCCAGCATCGCCTTGCCGCTAAGGCCCGCACCCGCTCCGACTGATTCTACGGTGCAGAAACCCATCCGGGTCGAGGCTCACGCTTCTCAGTGTTAGTCAAACCTGGTGGCGCACCCGGTGAAGGAGGCTCGGCCTAGCAGCCCTGATGCTGATCAGGAACAACTTCCTGATCTTGGTGCCAGTGATTCTGGCGCCACCAGTTCCTTTGGAATCAACCCTCAAGCTGGTGCGAATGAACAACTTCCTGATCTTGGAGCCAGCAAATCTGTTGATCCAAGTCAGCCGTCTCCGCTTTCTTCTCCAAGTCCTCCTGCTCGCTCTCCTATTATGTCAAAGAGCCAGAGCCAGCCTAAGGCTGCTAGTTCGGCTCGCCCCTCATACGGAAAAACCACCACCAAGCAGACAACCTTGGTCTGCGCTCCGGGTTCTGCTCCTCAGATCCGGCCTCAGACGTTGGCAACCATGCTTGCTTCAACAGGCAAAGCGGGCGAGTCTGCGGCTGCCGGGTCAGGTGATGGCTCTAAAGCTGTTTCCCTTCATACTAGTGCCGCTGCGACCCGCGCCAACGTGGGAACTACCCTGAAAATGGGTCAAGTTCTCACTCGGACGCTCAGCGGGAAAAGCCTTGGTTTGGCTGAGCCTTATGCTTTGGCATGGAATGCAGCTGGCGAGCAAGAGGTCAGTACCCGGAGCAGCAAGAAACTGGTGCTGGGCCCCAAGGCCGTCTCTGACATGACCCAGCAGGCCATTTCCCTAATGGCCCGCGCCGATAAAGTGAACGAGGTAAATGATCTTCTTACTCTTTTGTGTTGTTGAGTATTTCATTTATGCATACTACCTAGTCCCCAAGGTTACTGCCGAGTAAGGAACTTACTCAGCCGTAAGCTCTCAATAATCACTTAGTCTTTAAATTTTCACGCCAAGCTTGTATGCTAGAGCTTCGATCCCTAGCCCTCGAGGTTACTGTCGAATGAAGAACTTATTCGGCTGTAAGCTCTTAAGCCCTTTTTATTTCCTTATGCCAAACTCATATGTTAGAGCTTCGATCCCTAGCCCTCGAGGTTACTGCCGGATAAGAAACTTATTCCGTTGTAAGCTCTTAAGCTTTTTTATTTCTTTATGCCAAACTCATATGTTAGAGCTTCGATCCCTAGCCCTCGAGGTTACTGCCGGATAAGAAACTTATTCGGCTATAAGCTCTTAAGCTTTTTTATTTCGTTATGCCAAACACATATGCTAAAGCTTCGATCCCTAGACCTCGAGGTTACTGCCCGATAAGAAACTTATTCGGCTGTAAACTCACATATATGAACCATTCCTTATCTGTCTGGGAGCTTGATTTCTATTTAATCACTTTTCTTTAACTTTGCACAGCTTACGCATAACGAGCGCACCAAGGTGCACCAAGCTCTCGTTCTGGTGCATCGTAAGCTTGAACTTTCTTCTGAGAAGCTGCAGACTGACACCCAAGGCCAAGGTAATGTTCTTACTCGTCCTTTCATTATTCGGTGTATCTTTCTTTAGTTCATTTTCTCAATCTTTCCTTACTCTTTTCTCACAGCCTCTGCTCAGTCCACCATCGAGGCTCTTCACTCGCAGATCAGCGAGGCGGAGAGTAAGTTTCTTGCCTTTCTCGTGCTATTTTTGTGTTCGTACCATTCTCTTGTCTTCTTACCCTGGTAAGTCAAAAATATCTCTGTCGCTGCTGACAAGTAGTTTGTTCCGAATAAGGAGAGAAGCACCAAGCCGAACTCCAGAAGGAGCGAGACAAGGTGACTCGGTTGAAGAAGCTGATGGCCGAGATGGAGCAGAAAAACTTGGCCGAGGTGAAGGGGCTGAAGGAAGAGCTTGCCGATAAGAATGAGCAGCAGGCCGCCAGCACCGAAAAGACCAAGAGGCTGCTCGACGAGGCCGAGTCATCGGTTGAGTCGGCAAACCTGAACCTTGACGCACTTCAAGCCAAGGCCAAAATTTGGCAGAGCAAGCTCGGCGCTGTCAACTCCTTTCTCAGTAGTGAGTTCTTACTCTTTTTGCATTGTACAGGTCGCTCTGGATTTCTTCTATCTACTTTTGTTATTTTGCTAACTTTCTCTTTTGTTTGCAGAGAATTTTCCTAAGGCCAATATGTTTGCCATCCGGGCCATGAATAAAGTGAGGGCCAAATCTGGCGCTCCGGCTGATGGCGAGGTGACCATGGACGAGCATCTCGAAGTGGTGTCAGAACGGGTCAAGACCCTCAAGTCTTGTGGGGTGGACCTTCTCAAGTCGGCTATTCATGTGTTTCGCATGCTATGGCCGGATGAGGATGCACCTGAACTCATCGAGCCACTTGCTGAGAGATTGCTCCATACTGAGGATCGGGTGGATCAGTGGCGTGAGTCGGCCGGCCGAGCTGCAGTGGACATGGTACGAGGACATCAATCTTGATGTTCTTGCTCGCATAAGGGGAGATGGTAAATGGTTGAATGGCCCAGAGCTGATCAAGAAACGCCAGGAGCGAGCTTACGTCTTGATCGAGTACACCATGGTGCACGCTTGGTGTGATGGGCCCAGCTTCCTTGACCTCGGCGGCCCGCTTGTCGAAGTTGCTGATGAAGAGGGTGCCGACAGCGAAGCAACCGAGTCAGATGGTTCCGATGACCCGGCCACTGACGCCCCTGACTCGGCAAATGCTCCAAGCGACGCTCCTAGCTCCAAGGTTTCTCCTCCGAGTCCTGCTGCTCCTTAGGCTAACAAGTACTTGAACTTTTGATTAGATCCCCGGTATGTCGGTTACAGATGTAATGTACATTGCATTTTAAGTTTGATTATACGCCTTTGATAAGGCTTTATGTATTTTCGTTATGTTCTGAGTGTGAATCATTCAAGGACAAGTCCTCGATTCTCATTTTGCCGTTTCACCTTTCCTCGACTTTGGCCCCTATCTACCTTTTTTGGTGTTCGACATTAGAGTCTCAAAGTACTAAGGATATAGTTAGCGGATATGAAACTTGGATTACTTGGCCGAGATTATTCAACACGCAGTATAACACGACCTGCAGTGAGTTAGGCAAAGACATAAAGCCGACTCGCGTTTATCCTTTGTACTTATCCGGTGTTCGTGTTTACCCGTCATACATCCTTTCCTCTTGCATGCCATGAAGCCGTGTTTTCGGACAACGGCATAGTCGAAGAGTTGATTTTTCTGAGTAAACACTACTTGCTCCGAGATAAATTTCGGGTGTCACGCCAGCCGACATAAAATAATTGAGAGGGAAAACTTAAGGGGTAGTCCCCGAGTTAGTTTTTTCGAGTCATATTGTTTTATTATCAACACATAGCCGGCACAAACGTCTGACATATGAGAGTTCGAGTGATACATGCATTGTTCCTCCTAAGTATAGAAGGGACGAAGTAGTGCCACATTCCATGGCCTTTTGGTCTCATCTCTTGACCTATCCGCCTTGTTCTTTTGTGCTTCACGAGCATATATGAGATAATATGAATCACTGTGCAATGCTTTGCTTACAATGAATGGACCTTCCCATGGGTGTGATAATTTATGCATTCCTGATGTGCGTTTCACTAGCCTTAGCACCATATACCCTTCTCGAAAAACACGAGGTTGAACTTTCCGGCCGTGGTAGCATCGGAGATTCTGTTGATATATAGCAGATCTGGATAATGCCAGTTCCCTTGCTTCTTCGAGTAAGTCTACTCCGTCTTCTCGGGCCTCTTTTACCTCGGCTTCCGAGTATTGCCTTATCATTGGCGAGTCATACTCTATGTCGGTAGGCAGAACTGCTTCTACCCCATATACGAGGAAAAATGGTGTATAGCATGTTGACCGATTCGGAGTTGTTCTTAGACTCCATAGTACTGAGGGTAGTTCCTCGATCCAGCAACCAGGTGATCTCTGGAGTGGTTCCATCAAACGGGGTTTTATTCCAGATAGAACTCAGCCATTAGACCGTTTAACTTGTCCATTTTATTCTGGATGAGCGACTGATGATACGTCGAGTCTTATTCGGTTTTTTCCGCAGAAACGAGCAAAAGCTCCTTCGGCAAAGTTCATGCCATTATCTGTGATTACATTGTGTGGATAACCATATCTGAGAATTATGTCCCTGAGGAACGTGACAGCTATTTTGCCATCCAATTTTTTGATTGGTTTCACTTCTATCCACTTGGTGAACTTATCAATCATTACCAATATATGAGGCATGCCTCCCCTTGCTGGCTTGAATGGTCCTACCATATTGTAACACCCTCAGAATCGGCCCTATGCAAGTTTTAGCGCTTCCCGCCAAACCCGCATAGAAACGATTCAAAGGTGCCCACCAGGCACTTTCGTGCGGGTGGAAAACGAAGTAATATCATTACAAAATAGTCCTCGATGGAACCCACAAAACATATATACAGCAGCGACTCAACGAGTCAAGAATACAGATATACAGTACAAAGATCCAAATCACCTTGAAAGCGATACATCGTTCAAATACGAACAAGATGCAAATTGAGCTAAGAGCCCTGAAGAATAACCAATGGCGTCCATAACCCTGCCCAGGCCAAGCCGGAAGGGTAACCCTGCTAACGACGTCGATCTCAAAACCTGCTAAAAACAAAAGGGGTGCCGGCAAAGGGCAATGGAAAAAGAGAGCGGTCAGTACTAAGGCCAGTACACGGCGAGACTAGAATTCGGCGGTCCTCGCCTACATAGGTATGGTGGACTGAGCGGCAGCGCAGCATGCACTAAACAACCTATAGAGACTCGAGATAACTGTCGGCTATCAGAGAGAGATAAGAAAGACCTATTCGGAACCAACCTGATTCTACCACCAAACATACCCATCCTGGTATTTCCCCCTCGAGACCAAACGAGGAAGTCAACCGAGGAACTCACACAGTTGGCAGTTTTATTTATTCAGTTATCGTTGCAGCAATTACTAGTCAGGTATAGATAGTCGTCCTGATATAATAAGCAGTGGGCACTTTTAATTAACCATTCCATTGTAGTTGCAACACTTACTAGTCAGATACAATTAGCATGAGATATCCCAAACCCAGCAGTTGTTGGTACTTTTATTTATCCATTCCGTTGTAGTGGAGCTGATTACTAGTCATATCGGATACAAGTCAAATTATAACAATAAACTTTAGTTATAGTTGTCTATGATCGAGAACTGTGCTCCAAGTCGTCCATAACCGCGGACACGTCTTCTCGAAAAGATTTAACCCTGCAGGGGTGCACCAAAGTTTCCACACGCACCTACACCCTTGTTGTCAGATCAGGTAGGTACAAGATCACAAAACATACACCCAATGGTATGTCGACGGGGTTTCGGACACGATGTTTCCCAGACCAAACCAAGCACATGGGGGCCACCCCACTAAGCTACCCGCAACGAAGTCGGCCGGCTCCGAGACGGACCCAGAGGTTTGTGACAATGGCTGTAAACGACTGGGAACCCGAAAGTGTGACTGGGCTTGTCGATACCGCGAAAACATTCCACGTTGGTTCCAAAACAGTACAGGCGCTCCACGCGCAATCGTAAATAAAGCAGTAAAACATGGCATAAGTACAGGATAGTAATAAAGCCCCAAACTACTTTGTGTCCCCCGGTACAGTACTTTGAAATCAGGTACTAATCGATGGGGGTGCCCACACACCCCACCTGTGGTTAGCGCGCTCGATCTCGGAACAGGTGTCAAGAACTCGGGGTCCTACGGGACACCAGTGAGCGGTTAAAAACCAAATATTGTCTATTACCCACCGGTGCCTCTGCATTTACCTACTTCAATTTTAGTTATTAAACGATAATTAAATCCATGATCATCTCCAACATTAAACATGCGGCACTACTCCAACAACTGTGGTACTTGACGACACGCGACAGCACTTGAGCAAGCGACTACGACGCGCAAGTCCAACTATCTACCAAACAACAGGTAATAGGATGTGTCCAAGGCAATATAAGGCTGCAAGGGATGTCACGGGTACAAAAACTAGAGCATCTCAACACAGATAGCAATAGATCAAAAGGAAGAAATAAAGACTAGAAAGGTAAAATAGGTAGAAAGGGGGAGAATGCTCGCCTGAAAACATTGCTGATGATTCATCCGAAGATCGGGTCGACTCTCGCATCAACTCATCGGCCTAATCCGTGAAGAAGCAAAACACTAAAAGAAACACCGGATGCGCTATTTAATACTACGGCAAAAGATCGGGCATGATGCATGTATGATGTATGGCATGGCAAAGATGTGATGCAATTAGGCAATATTAAACAAAACCGGAGTCCTGACAATTAATTATTAGGTTCATGTTGTTTAGATAGCCCACAATTTAAATGTTGTCTTAACAAGGCAAAATTATATCACCGTTTTGCTACACAAATTTAAATGGGGCCAAAATAAGGCTAGATTCGCCCGCATATGGACCCCATATTTAATTATGAGGTGAATCGGAATAAGGCCCCCAAACCACACAAGATGTATGAAACATGATCAATTTATATGCAACAAGCGACAAGTCGTATATTATAAAAATATAAGTGTCTCGGATAGGGGTCACACATGGGGGATCGACGATCTTGGGTTTCGAGGGGGTCCGGGTTGGGTCTCGCCGGGATCGGTCTTCAGGGTCCGGTGTCGATCTTCGGGTACCGCGGGTTCTCGAAGGGGAAGATCTTGTCGACAGGGTGGCTTCCAGACGATCTTACATAGAACATCTTGTTGTTTGCATCGTTCTCATTTGTGCCCTTCGGGGAGCACCAATAGGAATCCACATCAAGGTTCAGGGAGCCACCGGAAACTAGACCAGAGGCCACACTTGAATAGCTTGGTGCCGCACTGGGGTGCACCTGCTTGCGTTCGACGAGGAAACCAACAAGGAGAGGGCCCTGGGCGACGTTCGACGGCTGCAGACGAGCACGTAGGGCCGGGAACCATGGTGAGGCGGCGACGTGCAGGCCTACGAGGCGATAGACCGGAGGACGGCGGTGCTCCTGGCGCGGGTTGGAGCTCTGGGCGGCGGGTCGGAGAGGAGAGCGGCCGAAGGGGAAGCAGAAAGGCGGCGGCCAGCGCTGACGAGGACCTGCAGGGCCATGGACGCCGCTGCAGAGGGAACCGGCGGGGTGCTGCAAGGCCGCGGGCTTGACGCGGGACGAGCGCGAGGCTGGGAAAGGCTTCCGTGGGCGAGGAAGATGCGTGCGACGGCGGAGCACCGGGAGAAGGGCGTCGGCGAGGCCGGCTCTTCTCGAGGGCGCGGAGACAGGGACACGCTCGGGGAGGAAGAGGAGTGCCGGCGAGGTTGAGGGAGGTGGCCTCCTGGCGGCGGTGCGGACCGGAGCGGTGGCACGGGGAAGAGGCCGATGGGGGCGAGCTCGAGTAGCATGGAGCACCGGCGCCTAGAAGTGAGGATGGCGGTGGCGTGAACGCAGGAGGTCGCGGTCGGGGTGGTGGTGGCCCGAGCGGCGGCGAGGCGGGCGCTTGGTGAAGGACGCCGACGGGGGTCGAGGCGGGCGAAGCCGTCGACGATGCAAGAAGGCGGTGCGGGGCCGGAAGGTGCTTGACGACGACGGAGGAAGGACCGCGCGCAGGGAGGGGTGCTCGGGCGCAGGCGAGGATGGGGGAGAGCGCTGGACGGCAGGGTCGAGGCGGGGCCACGACCGGAGTGAGGGAGGCGGGTTTTCCTGCGGTGGCGGCGGTTGAGGGAGATGGGGCTCGCGGTCCCTGGCGGCGGGCGGTTGGGGAACGAGGGAGGGCTCGCGAGGGGAGGAGGGAGTCGCAGGATGCGGGAGGAGAGATCGGGTGGGACGCGACACGCGGGCGACGTGGGTCCTGGCGGGGTTGGGTGCGTGTGTTGTGTGACGGGCAGGGGCGGTGTGGTTCGGGTGAGTGGGGTCGGGGAGATGGTTCGCGATGGGTTGACCGCGCGGGATGCGGCGCTGCGCACGAGGAGTAGAGGTGGCGGCTGGGAGGTGAGGGACTAGTGGAGGGGTAGCAGTTTAGGGTTAGTGTTGTTAGGGTTTCAAGCTATGGTGGGTTTTTGGGCCAGGTCGGGGTCGTAGGTAGCTGGCTGGGCTTTTTGTCCTGGCCGACTGCCTCCCCCGACAAAATAATTTTTATTTTTATTATATTTAAAGTTCTATTTTATTTTATAGACTTTTGTTCATAAGTTTAGACAAAGCAAATATATTCGAAAGAGACTGAGAGATTGTATTTTGAAATAAAGGGGATCAATATAGAGAACAAGATATGTTTTTGTTTGTGAAATACTTTTATGATAAGGCATGCATAATGATGTTATGATGATGCACAAAGTAGTAACAACGAGCGATTTTCTAGTAGTGGTTTTCTCGGGGTGCTACAATTCGGCACCACTAACAATGGATCTCGCCCTTGAGATCCGCCTCCTGGTATGGGGAAGAAGGCCAACGCTCTGAATCTTCTCGCTTAATGTAGATCTTCGCGACACCACTAACAAACATTATTTCTCCATCTTGAAATCGGCGACACCACCAACGAGCGGTCGTTGACCATGTGCGTTGAGGGAGTACTCCGGATAACAAAAGACTAAAATAGAGGCATCAAAAGATAAGGCCACCTCTAACTTCGACAGAAGGAGAGAAAAGGTGCACTTTAATCCACTTTAATGTACAAGAGCGAATATATTGAGTAGTCGGCATGGGGGCCAATCCATCACGCACCCAAACTATTACTTCGCACATGCAGTAGAAAATCACGCAACCCATTCTCGGAATTAGACTGAAGATCTCGACAAGCGAGGTTCGGAATCAAAGGAGGGATGGAGATTCTCATCAGATCTGATGTAGATGACTTCGTCGTATCGGAAAACATCGGAGGATAGAAAGAAAAAATTTAGTGAATTTTCGGTCCACTGAAAGGTACAACAGATGAAAGATTCATCAGATCGCGTGAAGGTTGGATGTCGAAGCACCGTTACAAGAGGAAGGGAGCGAAACCCTAAAGGTACGACGAAAACCCAACCACGAGAATTCCTGGACTCGAAGAAAGGATAAGAGAGTAGATTCAAAACACGCAGAGGTAAGAGAAGAATAGCATAGGGGTAAGGAGTAAAAGCAGACCTAATCAGATCTAATCCAACCGATTTTTTTTAAATAGTTTTGACACTCTACGACGTCCGTCAGCTAGGTTATCCTACAGGCTGGACCAGTGGGGTATCGTAACTGCTGAGCTCTGATACCACTCTGTAACACCCTCAGAATCGGCCTTATGCAAGTTTTAGCGCTACCCGCCAAACCCGCATAGAAACGATTCAAAGGTGCCCACCAGGCACTTTCGTGCGGGTGGAAAACGAAGTAATATCATTACACAATAGTCCTCGATGGAACCCACAAAACATATATACAGCAGCGACTCAACGAGTCAAGAATACAGATATACAGTACAAAGATCCAAATCACCTTGAAAGCGATACAGCGTTCGAATACGAACAAGATGCAAATTGAGCTAAGAGCCCTGAAGAATAACCAATGGCATCCATAACCCTGCCCAGGCCAAGCCGGAAGGGTAACCCTGCTAACGACGTCGATCTCAAAACCTGCTAAAAACAAAAGGGGTGCTGGCAAAGGGCAAAGGAAAAAGAGAGCGGTCAGTACTGAGGCCAGTACACGGCGAGACTAGAATTCGGCGGTCCTCGCCTACAAAGGTATGGTGGACTGAGCGGCAGCGCAGCATGCACTAAACAACCTATAGAGACTCGAGATAACTGTCGGCTATCAGAGAGAGATAAGAAAGACCTATTCGGAACCAACCTGATTCTACCACCAAACATACCCATCCTGGTATTTCCCCCTCGAGACCAAACGAGGAAGTCAACCGAGGAACTCACACAGTTGGCAGTTTTATTTATTCAGTTATCGTTGCAGCAATTACTAGTCAGGTATAGATAGTCGTCCTGATATAATAAGCAGTGGGCACTTTTAATTAACCATTCCATTGTAGTTGCAACACTTACTAGTCAGATACAATTAGCATGAGATATCCCAAACCCAGCAGTTGTTGGTACTTTTATTTATCCATTCCGTTGTAGTGGAGCTGATTACTAGTCATATCGGATACAAGTCAAATTATAACAATAAACTTTAGTTATAGTTGTCTATGATCGAGAACTGTGCTCCAAGTCGTCCATAACCGCGGACACGTCTTCTCGAAAAGATTTAACCCTGCAGGGGTGCACCAAAGTTTCCACACGCACCTACACCCTTGTTGTCAGATCAGGTAGGTACAAGATCACAAAACATATGTAACACCCTCAGAATCGGCCCTATGCAAGTTTCAGCGAAACTCGCCAAACCCGCATAGAAACGATTCGAAGGTGCCCACCAGGCACTTTCGTGCGGGTGGAAAGCAAAGTAATAACATTACACAACAGTCCTCGATGGGACCCACAGAACAGATATATATACAACAGCGACTCAAAGAGTCAAGAATACAAATATACGGTACAAAGATCCAAATCACCTTGAAAACGATGGGGCGTCCGACTATGGACAAGATGCAAATGGGGCTAAGAGCCCTGAAGAATAACCGATGGCGTCCATAACCCTGCCCAGGCCAAGCCGGAAGGGTAACCCTGCTAACGACGTCGATCTCAAAACCTGCTTAAACAAAAGGGGTGCCGACAAAGGGCAAAGGAAAAAGAGGAGCGTCAGTACTGAGGCCAGTACACGGCGAGGCTAGAATTCGGCGGTCCTCGCCTACATAGGTATGGTGGACTAAGCGGCAGCGGCAGCATGCACTAAACAACCTATAGAGACTCGATACAACTGGCGGTTATCAGAGAGGGGTGAGAAAGACCTATTCGGATCCAACCTGATACTAGCATCAAACAAACCCATCCTGGTGTTTCCCCCTCGAGACCAACGAGGAAGTCAACCGAGGAACGCACTCAGTTGGCAGTTTTACTTATTCAGTTATAGTTGCGGCACTTTACTAGTCAGGTTTAGGTAATCGTCCTGATAAAGTAAGCAGTGGGCACTTTTAGTTAACCATTCCGTTATAGTGGCATCACTTACTAGTCAGATTCAATTAGTATGAGATAACCCAAAACCCAGCAGTTGTTGGTACTATTACTTAGCCATTCCGTTGTAGTGAAGCTGATTACTAGTCAAGTCGGATACAAGTCAATTTATAACAATAAACTTTAGTTATAGTTGTCTATGATCAAGCACTGTGCTCCAAGTAGTCCATAACCGCGGACACGGCTTCTCGAAAAGATTTAACACTGCAGGGGTGCACCAAAGTATCCACACGCACCTCGACCCTTTTTGCCAGATCAGTTAACATACACCCATCAGTATGTCGGCGGGGCCTAAGTCATGACGTTTCCCAGACCCAAAGCAAGCACGGGGGGCCACCCCACTAAGTACACCCGCAACGAAGTCGGCCGGTCTCCGAGACGGACTCAGGGTTTGCGACAATGGCTGTAAACGACAGCAGATCCCCAAACGGGGACTGTCAATACCGCGAAAACATTCCGCTTCCAAAACAGTACAGTGTGCAGTACCTTGCACAATCGTAAATAAAGCAGTAAAACATGGCATAAGTACAGGATAGTAATAAAGCCCCAAACTACTTGTGGCCCCCAGTACAATACTTTGAAATCAGGTACTAAATCGATGGGGGGCCCATATCTCCCCACATGTGGTTAGCGCGCTCGATCTCGGAACAGGTGTCAAGAACTCGGGGTCCTACGGGACACAAGTGGGCGGTCGGAAACCAAATCTTACCTATCACCCACCGATGCCTCTGCTTAATTCAATTTTAGTTGTTAAACAGGATTTAAAGTGAACAATAAGTAAACCATGATCATCTCCAACGTCAACATGCGGCAATCCTCCAACAATTGTGGTACTTGACGACAAGCCAAACACTTGAGCAAGCGACTACGACACGCGGGTCCATCTATCTACCAAACAACAGGTAATAGGATGTGTCCAAGGCTATATATGGCTGCAAGGGATATCACGGGTACGAAACTAGAGCAACGCAACACAGATAGCAATAGATCAACAGGAGGGAAGTAAATACTATAAAAGTAAGATAGGTAGAAAGGGGAAGATGCTCGCCTGAAAACATTGTCGAAGGGTACATCCGAAGATCGGGGCGAAGCTCACATCAACTCAACGGCCTTATCCGCGAAGAAGCAAACACTAGAAGAAACACCGGATGCAATATTTAAGATTACGGCAGAAGATCGGCATGATGCATGCATGATGGATGACATGGCAAAGGTGCGATGCAATTAGGTCATATTAAGCGGAACCGAGGTTCCGACAATTAGTTAGATGGTTCGAGTTGTCTAGTTATCCCGCAATTTAACTGTTGTATTAACATGGCAAAAGATGATACGGGTTCGCTACACAAGTTTAAATGAGGCCAATATAAGGCTAGATTTGCCCGCATATGGGCCCCATATTTAATTATTTGGTGAATCGGCATAAGGCCCCCAAACCACAGATATGCATGCGAGATGAATGATTAAATATGCAACAAGTTGTTATTATGTTATCAAATAGGGTATCGAGGAAAGGGGTCACACATTAGGGTTCTCGACGGTCTTGGGGTTCCGGGGTTCGGGGTCGGTCTCGGGGTCCGACGGTTCGACGGAACGGGCTCGGCGGGAACGTTCTCGGGCCGCGGAGGTAGGTCTTGTCGCATCCGGGAAGCCGAACTTGGTTTGGTGCCGGGGCGCGTTGGATTCGTTCTGGTCGGTACCGTTCTTGTCGTCATGCAGATCTCGTCGGGTCCCACGGGGTCGATCTTGCCGTTGTGAAGGTCTTGTCGGGTCCGTGTCGGTGCACTCGGTGTTCCGGATTGGCGATCATGGTGTTCGAGGGTTTTCGGTGGGATCGGTCTTCAGGGTCCAGGACGAAGATCTTGACAATCCGAGGGGGTTGGGTTTTCCATGTGGCGTTCTTGGCGTCCTTGTTGGAGTTCTCGGGTGTTGGTGGCGAACTTGGAAACGGCGCCCGGGTTCGGGGATTTTTCCGGGTCCATGACGACATCCTCACTGCCCCGTGAGAAGATCCTGTCGTTTCGGCTTCTTCATTCGAGGTCGGCCTTGGTTCGGGCGACGTGGTCTTCCGTTCAACATTGATCCTCAAGTGCCACGGTGACTGCTGCAACCCCAATGTTCATCAGCACTAGCACACCACGGGCGGGAGACGGCTCCAAGACGCGACGTCGTGGCCGCCGATGTGACCAACAGAGGGATGCGACAGCAGGGTTCAGGGCCGGCGTGGTCGCAGAGGGGTGGGCCCGCCGGCGACGGCAGCTCGGCAGGGGCAGAGGCAGCGCCGGCGGACGACGCAGGGCAGCGGGACGGCCGAGGCGACGCGGGGCAGAGGCGGCCGGAAGAGCGGCGACGGCGGCGGGGGTCCGACGGGGAGGTGGCCGACTCGGGATCAGGACGTCGTGGCAGCGCTCGGAGGTGCTCGCGGCGCGGAGGTCGGTCGTCGCGGCGATACTGCACAGGTAGGAACCGGAGGGAGGCGGGGCTCGGTGTGCTAGCACGGCAGAGGCCCTGGCGGCGGGGTGTCGCTGGGGCGCAGGTGGCCGGGGGAACGGGGGTCGCGGCGGAGGCCGAAGAGGGCGGAGGCGACCGGCGGAGGCGAGGCAGGGACGGCGGAGCTCGGAGCCAGGACGGCCGGGCGCGGGTGGGTGGTGGAGGAAGCGCGGCGGATGACGGGGCTGGCGCGAGGCGGAGGGCGCCGGCGGCCAGAGGGAGGTGCGGCGGCGGGGAAGGGGAAGGAGTCGCCGGCGAGGCTGGGGAGGGAGGAGAGACCGCGGAGCAGAGAGGAGGGAGGAGGGGAGCGGCGGCGTCGGGTGAGGGAGGTTGCGGGGAGAGGAACGCGGGGGGGTGGGGCGCGTGGGGAGCGTGGCCAGAGAGGTGGGGCCGGGGAGAGGAGTGGGGTTGAGTGGGTGGGCCGAGAACAGTGGGACCGGGGCGGCAGTGGGTGTGTGTGAGTGTGTCTGGTGTGTGTGTTTGGGTGCGGGTTGGCAGGGTGAGAGAGGGGGGGGAGAGAGGAGTGGCCATGTGGCAGAGGGTGATTGGTGGGGGTTGGGGTGTGCTGACGTGGCGAGAGTTGATTGGAGGGAGTGAGGTGGAGCTAGGGGTGGGTAGGTTTTCTGGGTAGCTGTAGGATTAAGGGCGGACCGATCTGTTTGTACGGGGGTGGTCGTTCGGGTCGATTTGGCCCGTTCGGCTACCCCCACTAAATAATTAATATTTTTAATTAATTTAAAAGCACCTTTTGCAGACCGATAGCGTTCAACAAAAATAATCCGGAGACCGGGCTTGATATTTGAATGGAGGTGGGGCGTTTTAGAAAACAAAACGGCTTTTGCGAAATAGTTTAATGCAAACAATGCATGATGATGACGATGCAATGCACAAATTCAACGCGATTTTCTAGTAGTGGTTTTGCGGGATGCCACAATTCGACACCACTAACAATGGATCTCGCCCTCGAGATCCGCCTCATGGTACCGGAAGGAAGGTTGGCGATCTGCGTCTTCTCGCTTCGTGTAGATCCTCGCGACACCACTAACAAGGGGTCGTTGTCCCTGATCGTCGAGAGAGCACTCCGGATAACCAACGGACGAAGTCAAAGGCAAGGCCACCTCTAACTTCCATGGAAGGAGTAAAATTGCATCGATCCACCATTCAATGTACAGAAGTGAATGATAAGAGTAGTGGTATGGTCGCGACTCCATCCCGCACTCAAAGCATTACTATGTACACGAATAGACAGATTATGCAACCAACTCTCAGGATTCAGACTGAAGATCTCGACAAGCGAGGTTCGGAAACAAAGGAGTGATGCAGACTCTGCATCGGAGCTGGCGTAGATGATGTCGTCGCGTCAGAACACCGGAAGGCACAAACAAGGAACAAAGAATGGTTCCACGGAAGACGGATTCCTCAAGCAGCATGAACACCGGATGGGAGAGCACCGTTATCAAAGAAGGAAGCGAAACCCTGAAGGTACGACGGAACCCAACCACGAGAAATCTTGGACTCGAAGAGGAAGGAGAGAGCAGATTCAAAACACGTCGAGGTAAGAGGAGAACAGCAGAGGGGTAAGGAGTAAAATCAGACCTAATCAGAACTATCCAACCGATTTTCAAAAATAGTTTTGACACTCTACGGCGGCAGTTAGCTAGGGTATCCTACAGGCTGGACTTGTGGGGTATCGCAACTGCTGAGCTCTGATACCACTCTGTAACACCCTCAGAATCGGCCCTATGCAAGTTTTAGCGAAACTCGCCAAACCCGCATAGAAACGATTCGAAGGTGCCCACCAGGCACTTTCGTGCGGGTGGAAAGCAAAGTAATAACATTACACAACAGTCCTCGATGGGACCCACAGAACAGATATATATACAACAGCGACTCAAAGAGTCAAGAATACAAATATACGGTACAAAGATCCAAATCACCTTGAAAACGATGGGGCGTCCGACTACGGACAAGATGCAAATGGGGCTAAGAGCCCTGAAGAATAACCGATGGCGTCCATAACCCTGCCCAGGCCAAGCCGGAAGGGTAACCCTGCTAACGACGTCGATCTCAAAACCTGCTTAAACAAAAGGGGTGCCGACAAAGGGAAAAGGAAAAAGAGGAGCGTCAGTACTGAGGCCAGTACACGGCGAGGCTAGAATTCGGCGGTCCTCGCCTACATAGGTATGGTGGACTTAGCGGCAGCGGCAGCATGCACTAAACAACCTATAGAGACTCGATACAACTGGCGGTTATCAGAGAGGGGTGAGAAAGACCTATTCGGATCCAACCTGATACTAGCATCAAACAAACCCATCCTGGTGTTTCCCCCTCGAGACCAACGAGGAAGTCAACCGAGGAACGCACTCAGTTGGCAGTTTTACTTATTCAGTTATAGTTGCGGCACTTTACAAGTCAGGTTTAGGTAATCGTCCTGATAAAGTAAGCAGTGGGCACTTTTAGTTAACCATTCCGTTATAGTGGCATCACTTAGTAGTCAGATTCAATTAGTATGAGATAACCCAAAACCCAGCAGTTGTTGGTACTTTTACTTAGCCATTCCGTTGTAGTGAAGCTGATTACTAGTCAAGTCGGATACAAGTCAATTTATAACAATAAACTTTAGTTATAGTTGTCTATGATCAAGCACTGTGCTCCAAGTCGTCCATAACCGCGGACACGGCTTCTCGAAAAGATTTAACCCTGCAGGGGTGCACCAAAGTATCCACACGCACCTCGACCCTTTTTGCCAGATCAGTTAACATACACCCATCGGTATGTCGGCGGGGCCTAAGTCATGACGTTTCCCAGACCCAAAGCAAGCACGGGGGGCCACCCCACTAAGTACACCCGCAACAAAGTCGGCCGGTCTCCGAGACGGACTCAGGGTTTGCGACAATGGCTGTAAATGACAGCAGATCCCCAAACGGGGACTGTCGATACCGCGAAAACATTCCGCTTCCAAAACAGTACAGTGTGCAGTACCTCGCACAATCGTAAATAAAGCAGTAAAACATGGCATAAGTACAGGATAGTAATAAAGCCCCAAACTACTTGTGGCCCCCAGTACAATACTTTGAAATCAGGTACTAAATCGATGGGGGGCCCATATCTCCCCACATGTGGTTAGCGCGCTCGATCTCGGAACAGGTGTCAAGAACTCGGGGTCCTACGGGACACAAGTGGGCGGTCGGAAACCAAATCTTACCTATCACCCACCGATGCCTCTGCTTAATTCAATTTTAGTTGTTAAACAGGATTTAAAGTGAACAATAAGTAAACCATGATCATCTCCAACGTCAACATGCGGCAATCCTCCAACAATTGTGGTACTTGACGACAAGCCAAACACTTGAGCAAGCGACTACGACACGCGGGTCCATCTATCTACCAAACAACAGGTAATAGGATGTGTCCAAGGCTATATATGGCTGCAAGGGATATCACGGGTACGAAACTAGAGCAACGCAACACAGATAGCAATAGATCAACAGGAGGGAAGTAAATACTATAAAAGTAAGATAGGTAGAAAGGGGAAGATGCTCGCCTGAAAACATTGTCGAAGGGTTCATCCGAAGATCGGGGCGAAGCTCACATCAACTCAACGGCCTTATCCGCGAAGAAGCAAACACTAAAAGAAACACCGGATGCAATATTTAAGATTACGGCAGAAGATCGGCATGATGCATGCATGATGGATGACATGGCAAAGGTGCGATGCAATTAGGTCATATTAAGCGGAACCGAGGTTCCGACAATTAGTTAGATGGTTCGAGTTGTCTAGTTATCCCGCAATTTAACTGTTGTATTAACATGGCAAAAGATGATACGAGTTCGCTACACAAGTTTAAATGAGGCCAATATAAGGCTAGATTTGCCCGCATATGGGCCCCATATTTAATTATTTGGTGAATCGGCATAAGGCCCCCAAACCACAGATATGCATGCGAGATGAATGATTAAATATGCAACAAGTTGTTATTATGTTATCAAATAGGGTATCGAGGAAAGGGGTCACACATTAGGGTTCTCGACGGTCTTGGGGTTCCGGGGTTCGGGGTTCGGGGTCGGTCTCGGGGTCCGACGGTTCGACGGAACGGGCTCGGCGGGAACGTTCTCGGGCCGCGGAGGTAGGTCTTGTCGCATCCGGGAAGCCGAACTTGGTTTGGTGCCGGGGCGCGTTGGATTCGTTCTGGTAGGTACCGTTCTTGTCGTCATGCAGATCTCGTCGGGTCCCACGGGGTCGATCTTGCCGTTGCGAAGGTCTTGTCGGGTCCGTGTCGGTGCACTCGGTGTTCCGGATTGGCGATCATGGTGTTCGAGGGTTTTCGGTGGGATCGGTCTTCAGGGTCCAGGACGAAGATCTTGACAATCCGAGGGGGGTGGGTTTTCCATGTGGCGTTCTTGGCGTCCTTGTTGGAGTTCTCGGGTGTTGGTGGCGAACTTGGAAACGGCGCCCGGGTTCGGGGATTTTTCCGGGTCCATGACGACATCCTCACTGCCCCGTGAGAAGATCCTGTCGTTGCGGCTTCTTCATTCGAGGTCGGCCTTGGTTCGGGCGACGTGGTCTTCCGTTCAACATTGATCCTCAAGTGCCACGGTGACTGCTGCAACCCCAATGTTCATCAGCACTAGCACACCACGGGCGGGAGACGGCTCCAAGACGCGACGTCGTGGCCGCCGATGTGACCAACAGAGGGATGCGACAGCAGGGTTCAGGGCCGGCGTGGTCGCAGAGGGGTGGGCCCGGCGGCGACGGCAGCTCGGCAGGGGCAGAGGCAGCGCCGGCGGACAACGCAGGGCAGCGGGACGGCCGAGGCGACGCGGGGCAGAGACGGCTGGAAGAGCGGCGACGGCGGCGGGGGTCCGACGGGGAGGTGGCCGACTCGGGATCAGGACGTCGTGGCAGCGCTCGGAGGTGCTCGCGGCGCGGAGGTCGGTCGTCGCGGCGATACTGCACAGGTAGGAACCGGAGGGAGGCGGGGCTCGGTGTGCTAGCACGGCAGAGGCCCTGGCGGCGGGGTGTCGCTGGGGCGCAGGTGGCCGGGGGAACGGGGGTCGCGGCGGAGGCCGAAGAGGGCGGAGGCGACCGGCGGAGGCGAGGCAGGGACGGCGGAGCTCGGAGCCAGGACGGCCGGGCGCGGGTGGGTGGTGGAGGAAGCGCGGCGGATGACGGGGCTGGCGCGAGGCGGAGGGCGCCGGCGGCCAGAGGGAGGTGCGGCGGCGGGGAAGGGGAAGGAGTCGCCGGCGAGGCTGGGGAGGGAGGAGAGACCGCGGAGCAGAGAGGAGGGAGGAGGGGAGCGGCGGCGTCGGGTGAGGGAGGTTGCGGGGAGAGGAACGCGTGGGGGTGGGGCGCGTGGGGAGCGTGGCCAGAGAGGTGGGGCCGGGGAGAGGAGTGGGGTTGAGTGGGTGGGCCGAGAACAGTGGGACCGGGGCGGCAGTGGGTGTGTGTGAGTGTGTCTGGTGTGTGTGTTTGGGTGCGGGTTGGCAGGGTGAGAGAGGGGGGGGAGAGAGGGAGTGGCCATGTGGCAGAGGGTGATTGGTGGGGGTTGGGGTGTGCTGACGTGGCGAGAGTTGATTGGAGGGAGTGAGGTGGAGCTAGGGGTGGGTAGGTTTTCTGGGTAGCTGTAGGATTAAGGGCGGACCGATCTGTTTGTACGGGGGTGGTCGTTCGGGTCGATTTGGCCCGTTCGGCTGCCCCCACTAAATAATTAATATTTTTAATTAATTTAAAAGCACCTTTTGCAGACCGATAGCGTTCAACAAAAATAATCCGGAGACCGGGCTTGATATTTGAATGGAGGTGGGGCGTTTTAGAAAACAAAACGGCTTTTGCGAAATAGTTTAATGCAAACAATGCATGATGATGACGATGCAATGCACAAATTCAACGCGATTTTCTAGTAGTGGTTTTGCGGGATGCCACAATTCAACACCACTAACAATGGATCTCGCCCTCGAGATCCGCCTCATGGTACCGGAAGGAAGGTCGGCGATCTGCGTCTTCTCGCTTCGTGTAGATCCTCGCGACACCACTAACAAGGGGTCGTTGTCCCTGATCGTCGAGAGAGCACTCCGGATAACCAACGGACGAAGTCAAAGGCAAGGCCACCTCTAACTTCCATGGAAGGAGTAAAATTGCATCGATCCACCATTCAATGTACAGAAGTGAATGATAAGAGTAGTGGTATGGTCGCGACTCCATCCCGCACTCAAAGCATTACTATGTACACGAATAGACAGATTATGCAACCAACTCTCAGGATTCAGACTGAAGATCTCGACAAGCGAGGTTCGGAAACAAAGGAGTGATGCAGACTCTGCATCGGAGCTGGCGTAGATGATGTCGTCGCGTCAGAACACCGGAAGGCACAAACAAGGAACAAAGAATGGTTCCACGGAAGACGGATTCCTCAAGCAGCATGAACACCGGATGGGAGAGCACCGTTATCAAAGAAGGAAGCGAAACCCTGAAGGTACGACGGAACCCAACCACGAGAAATCCTGGACTCGAAGAGGAAGGAGAGAGCAGATTCAAAACACGTCGAGGTAAGAGGAGAACAACAGAGGGGTAAGGAGTAAAATCAGACCTAATCAGAACTATCCAACCGATTTTCAAAAATAGTTTTGACACTCTACGGCGGCAGTTAGCTAGGGTATCCTACAGGCTGGACTTGTGGGGTATCGCAACTGCTGAGCTCTGATACCACTCTGTAACACCCTCAGAATCGGCCCTATGCAAGTTTTAGCGAAACTCGCCAAACCCGCATAGAAACGATTCGAAGGTGCCCACCAGGCACTTTCGTGCGGGTGGAAAGCAAAGTAATAACATTACACAACAGTCCTCGATGGGACCCACAGAACAGATATATATACAACAGCGACTCAAAGAGTCAAGAATAAAAATATACGGTACAAAGATCCAAATCACCTTGAAAACGATGGGGCGTCCGACTACGGACAAGATGCAAATGGGGCTAAGAGCCCTGAAGAATAACCGATGGCGTCCATAACCCTGCCCAGGCCAAGCCGGAAGGGTAACCCTGCTAACGACGTCGATCTCAAAACCTGCTTAAACAAAAGGGGTGCCGACAAAGGGAAAAGGAAAAAGAGGAGCGTCAGTACTGAGGCCAGTACACGGCGAGGCTAGAATTCGGCGGTCCTCGCCTACATAGGTATGGTGGACTGAGCGGCAGCGGCAGCATGCACTAAACAACCTATAGAGACTCGATACAACTGGCGGTTATCAGAGAGGGGTGAGAAAGACCTATTCGGATCCAACCTGATACTAGCATCAAACAAACCCATCCTGGTGTTTCCCCCTCGAGACCAACGAGGAAGTCAACCGAGGAACGCACTCAGTTGGCAGTTTTACTTATTCAGTTATAGTTGCGGCACTTTACTAGTCAGGTTTAGGTAATCGTCCTGATAAAGTAAGCAGTGGGCACTTTTAGTTAACCATTCCGTTATAGTGGCATCACTTAGTAGTCAGATTCAATTAGTATGAGATAACCCAAAACCCAGCAGTTGTTGGTACTTTTACTTAGCCATTCCGTTGTAGTGAAGCTGATTACTAGTCAAGTCGGATACAAGTCAATTTATAACAATAAACTTTAGTTATAGTTGTCTATGATCAAGCACTGTGCTCCAAGTCGTCCATAACCGCGGACACGGCTTCTCGAAAAGATTTAACCCTGCAGGGGTGCACCAAAGTATCCACACGCACCTCGACCCTTTTTGCCAGATCAGTTAACATACACCCATCGGTATGTCGGCGGGTCCTAAGTCATGACGTTTCCCAGACCCAAAGCAAGCACGGGGGGCCACCCCACTAAGTACACCCGCAACAAAGTCGGCCGGTCTCCGAGACGGACTCAGGGTTTGCGACAATGGCTGTAAACGACAGCAGATCCCCAAACGGGGACTGTCGATACCGCGAAAACATTCCGCTTCCAAAACAGTACAGTGTGCAGTACCTCGCACAATCGTAAATAAAGCAGTAAAACATGGCATAAGTACAGGATAGTAATAAAGCCCCAAACTACTTGTGGCCCCCAGTACAATACTTTGAAATCAGGTACTAAATCGATGGGGGGCACATATCTCCCCACATGTGGTTAGCGCGCTCGATCTCGGAACAGGTGTCAAGAACTCGGGGTCCTACGGGACACAAGTGGGCGGTCGGAAACCAAATCTTACCTATCACCCACCGATGCCTCTGCTTAATTCAATTTTAGTTGTTAAACAGGATTTAAAGTGAACAATAAGTAAACCATGATCATCTCCAACGTCAACATGCGGCAATCCTCCAACAATTGTGGTACTTGACGACAAGCCAAACACTTGAGCAAGCGACTACGACACGCGGGTCCATCTATCTACCAAACAACAGGTAATAGGATGTGTCCAAGGCTATATATGGCTGCAAGGGATATCACGGGTACGAAACTAGAGCAACGCAACACAGATAGCAATAGATCAACAGGAGGGAAGTAAATACTATAAAAGTAAGATAGGTAGAAAGGGGAAGATGCTCGCCTGAAAACATTGTCGAAGGGTTCATCCGAAGATCGGGGCGAAGCTCACATCAACTCAACGGCCTTATCTGCGAAGAAGCAAACACTAGAAGAAACACCGGATGCAATATTTAAGATTACGGCAGAAGATCGGCATGATGCATGCATGATGGATGACATGGCAAAGGTGCGATGCAATTAGGTCATATTAAGCGGAACCGAGGTTCCGACAATTAGTTAGATGGTTCGAGTTGTCTAGTTATCCCGCAATTTAACTGTTGTATTAACATGGCAAAAGATGATACGGGTTCGCTACACAAGTTTAAATGAGGCCAATATAAGGCTAGATTTGCCCGCATATGGGCCCCATATTTAATTATTTGGTGAATCGGCATAAGGCCCCCAAACCACAGATATGCATGCGAGATGAATGATTAAATATGCAACAAGTTGTTATTATGTTATCAAATAGGGTATCGAGGAAAGGGGTCACACATTAGGGTTCTCGACGGTCTTGGGGTTCCGGGGTTTGGGGTTCGGGGTCGGTCTCGGGGTCTGACGGTTCGACGGAACGGGCTCGGCGGGAACGTTCTCGGGCCACGGAGGTAGGTCTTGTCGCATCCGGGAAGCCGAACTTGGTTTGGTGCCGGGGCGCGTTGGATTCGTTCTGGTCGGTACCGTTCTTGTCGTCATGCAGATCTCGTCGGGTCCCACGGGGTCGATCTTGCCGTTGTGAAGGTCTTGTCGGGTCCGTGTCGGTGCACTCGGTGTTCCGGATTGGTGATCATGGTGTTCGAGGGTTTTCGGTGGGATCGGTCTTCAGGGTCCAGGAAGAAAATCTTGACAATCCGAGGGGGTTGGGTTTTCCATGTGGCGTTCTTGGCGTCCTTGTTGGAGTTCTCGGGTGTTGGTGGCAAACTTGGAAACGGCGCCCGGGTTCGGGGATTTTTCCGGGTCCATGACGACATCCTCACTGCCCCGTGAGAAGATCCTGTCGTTCCGGCTTCTTCATTCGAGGTCGGCCTTGGTTCGGGCGACGTGGTCTTCCGTTCAACATTGATCCTCAAGTGCCACGGTGACTGCTGCAACCCCAATGTTCATCAGCACTAGCACACCACGGGCGGGAGACGGCTCCAAGACGCGACGTCGTGGCCGCCGATGTGACCAACAGAGGGATGCGACAGTAGGGTTCAGGGCCGGCGTGGTCGCAGAGGGGTGGGCCCGGCAGCGACGGCAGCTCGGCAGGGGCAGAGGCAGCGCCGGCGGACGACGCAGGGCAGCAGGACGGCCGAGGCGACGCGGGGCAGAGGCGGCCGGAAGAGCGGCGACGGCGGCGGGGGTCCGACGGGGAGGTGGCCGACTCGGGATCAGGACGTCGTGGCAGCGCTCGGAGGTGCTCGCGGCGCGGAGGTCGGTCGTTGCGGCGATACTGCACAGGTAGGAACCGGAGGGAGGCGGGGCTCGGTGTGCTAGCACGGCAGAGGCCCTGGCGGCGGGGTGTCGCTGGGGCGCAGGTGGCTGGGGGAACAGGGGTCGCGGCGGAGGCCGAAGAGGGCGGAGGCGACCGGCGGAGGCGAGGCAGGGACGGCGGAGCTCGGAGCCAGGACGACCGGGCGCGGGTGGGTGGTGGAGGAAGCGCGGCGGATGACGGGGCTAGCGCGAGGCGGAGGGCGCCGGCGGCCAGAGGGAGGTGCGGCGGCGGGGAAGGGGAAGGAGTCACCGGCGAGGCTGGGGAGGGAGGAGAGACCGCGGAGCAGAGAGGAGGGAGGAGGGGAGCGGTGGCGTCGGGTGAGGGAGGTTGCGGGGAGAGGAACGCGTGGGGGTGGGGCGCGTGGGGAGCGTGGCCAGAGAGGTGGGGCCGGGGAGAGGAGTGGGGTTGAGTGGGTGGGCCGAGAACAGTGGGACCGGGGCGGCAGTGGGTGTGTGTGAGTGTGTCTGGTGTGTGTGTTTGGGTGCGGGTTGGCAGGGTGAGAGAGGGGGGGAGAGAGGGAGTGGCCATGTGGCAGAGGGTGATTGGTGGGGGTTGGGGTGTGCTGACGTGGCGAGAGTTGATTGGAGGGAGTGAGGTGGAGCTAGGGGTGGGTAGGTTTTCTGGGTAGCTGTAGGATTAAGGGCGGACCGATCTGTTTGTACGGGGGTGGTCGTTCGGGTCGATTTGGCCCGTTCGGCTGCCCCCACTAAATAATTAATATTTTTAATTAATTTAAAAGCACCTTTTGCAGACCGATAGCGTTCAACAAAAATAATCCGGAGACCGGGCTTGATATTTGAATGGAGGTGGGGCGTTTTAGAAAACAAAACGGCTTTTGCGAAATAGTTTAATGCAAACAATGCATGATGATGACGATGCAATGCACAAATTCAACGCGATTTTCTAGTAGTGGTTTTGCGGGATGCCACAACATACACCCAGTGGTATGTCGACGGGGTTTCGGACACGATGTTTCCCAGACCAAACCAAGCACATGGGGGCCACCCCACTAAGCTACCCGCAACGAAGTCGGCCGGCTCCGAGACGGACCCAGAGGTTTGTGACAATGGCTGTAAACGACTGGGAACCCGAAAGTGTGACTGGGCTTGTCGATACCGCGAAAAAATTCCACGTTGGTTCCAAAACAGTACAGGCGCTCCACGCGCAATCGTAAATAAAGCAGTAAAACATGGCATAAGTACAGGATAGTAATAAAGCCCCAAACTACTTTGTGGCCCCCGGTACAGTACTTTGAAATCAGGTACTAATCGATGGGGGTGCCCACACACCCCACCTGTGGTTAGCGCGCTCGATCTCGGAACAGGTGTCAAGAACTCGGGGTCCTACGGGACACCAGTGAGCGGTTAAAAACCAAATATTGTCTATTACCCACCGGTGCCTCTGCATTTACCTACTTCAATTTTAGTTATTAAACGATAATTAAATCCATGATCATCTCCAACATTAAACATGCGGCACTACTCCAACAACTGTGGTACTTTACGACACGCGACAGCACTTGAGCAAGCGACTACGACGCGCAAGTCCAACTATCTACCAAACAACAGGTAATAGGATGTGTCCAAGGCAATATAAGGCTGCAAGGGATGTCACGGGTAAAAAAACTAGAGCATCGCAACACAGATAGCAATAGATCAAAAGGAAGAAATAAAGACTAGAAAGGTAAAATAGGTAGAAAGGGGGAGAATGCTCGCCTGAAAACATTGCTGATGATTCATCCGAAGATCGGGTCGACTCTCGCATCAACTCATCGGCCTAATTCGTGAAGAAGCAAAACACTAAAAGAAACACCGGATGCGCTATTTAATACTACGGCAAAAGATCGGTGTGGCATCCCGCAAAACCACTACTAGAAAATCGTGTTGTTTTTGTGCATTGCATCATCATGACCGCATGCTCATGTCATCATGCCGCATTGCATTTGAGCATCGTCATCATCTTGCATTGGCTTGCATAAAACTATTGGCGGAAAAACCGATTCTTGTTTTCTAAACGCCCCGTCTTTGTTTCAAACGCAAAACCCGGGTCTCCGGATTATTTTGTTTTGTTTGCTATCGGTTTGCAAAAGTCTGTTTGAAACAAATAAAATTATTAAATTATTTTGTGGGGGCAGTCGAACGGGCCGATTCGACCCGAACGACCACCCCCAGAACAAAATCGGTCCAGCTTAGACCCCACCCCAAATCTTTTCTTACCCCAACCTAATCTACCCACCCCCAGCCACATCACTCCCTCCAATCGGCTCTCGCCACGTCACCCTGCCCTTCCCCCTAACCTATCCCAGGCCGCCACCTAATCCTACCCCTTTCCCCACCTCTCTCTCTCTCCCCACAGTCCCCACACACAACAGCACACACGCGTGCCCCGCTGCCACACCCGATCCCCCACTCGCCCGGGCCCACCCCCACCGACGCGCCCCCGCTCGCCCTCCTCTCCCCGCGTCTTCCTCCTCCCTCTCTCTCCCAGCCCCGGCGACCACCGCCCTCCCCGCTTCCTTCCCCCCCCCTCGGCCTCTCCGGCCACCGCCACCGGCCCGTAGTCTCCTCCTCCTCCGGCGCCGCGCTCGCCGCCCTCCTTCCTCTCCCCTCCACCCTCGCCGCGCCCCGCCCGAGCTCGCCCCGCTCCTTCTCCTCCTCCCAGGCACGTGCCGCCGCCGTCCACCCCCTCGCCTCTGCAGCGCCCCCGCCAAGGCCGCCGCCGCCCCGCGTTCGCCCGGCCCCCGTCCCGAGCCGCCTCGCGCCGGCCGCCGCATCCCGCCCCGCCTCACCTCTCTCTCGCGCCAACTCCGGCCCCACCCCGAGTTGTACCTCTCCGCCGCCGGAAACCCTCCTTCGCCGCCGTGCTCCGTCGTCCGGCCGCCGGCCTCGTCCGTCTCCGCGCCCTCTGCCGCGTTCGGTCGCTCGCCGGACTACCACCTCTCCGGCCCCAGCCTCCCCCGTCCCCGAGCAGGCCCCGGCCGCCGCCTCTACTTCGACCGCCGACCCTGGCCGCGCTGCCCTCGGCGTCCAGCCGCCGGCCTCCCGACCGCTCTGCTCAAGCACCGCGCGGCCGCGTCGGGTCAACGTCCTCCCCTTGTCGCCCCTGCGCCTTCGCCTATGTCGCTGCAGCGAGCCCGGACACCAAGCCCTGGCCGTGGCCGCACCACCGTCGGCCGCCCCAGTACCCGGCCCCAATCACCTTGGTCTATCCCGAATGTTTTTGGAGCATCTGCCTGTGCCTATCTCGTTGATGTGCTGGTTGTTGAACCGTTCCGCGAAGATGTGGCGGCGGGTGCTCCACTGATGCCGACCCAAGTGCGTCCCCGTCAAACCAAGAGGGATCCGGCATGTGTCCATCACGGGCGACAAGATCTTCGACACGACACCCGAAGACGGCGAAGTCCACCCCCCCCCCCCCCCCCCCAAGATCTTCTCCTCGGACCCCGGTGACCCCATGATCTTCGCCACAGAACGACAAGCACTTCACCCCGAACGCCAAGACCGTCGACATGGAACCAAAGGGCGCCGAGTACTTCACCCCGGACCTGAAGACCGCGGCGATGACAAGATCGGCACCGACCCAGAAGAATCCGATGCGCCCCGACACCGACCCAAGTCCTGCTTCCCGGATGCGGCAAGATCGACCGCTTGGACCCAAGTTCTCCATCTTGAACCGAACCCTGCCATTTCCGTCGAACCCTGAACCCCGAGGCCGAACCCCGAACCACGGAACCAAGTTCGCCGAACCCCAAAGTGTGACCCTTTTCTCGAGCCCTATTTTATAAATGTAATAACAACTTGTTGCATATTAATTGTCATACTTGCATGCATATTTGTGTGGTTTGGGGGCCTTATGCCGATTCACTGCATAATTAAATATGGGGCCCATATGCGGACAAATCTAGCCTTATATTGGCCTCATTTAAATTTGTGTAGCGAACCGGTAACTTATCTTGCCTTGTTAAAACAACATTTAAATTGCGGGGGTTTCTAAACAACTTGAACCATTTAACTAAATATCGGGACCCTGGTTCCGTTTAATACTGTCTAATTGCATCGCACCTTGCCATTCCATACATCATACATGCATCATGCCCGATCTTTTGCCGTAGTATTAAATATTGCATCCAGTGTTTATTCTAGTGTTTTCCTTCTTCGCGGATAAGGCCGTTGAGTTGATGCGAGTGTCGACCCGATCTTCGGTTGAACCTTCGGCAATGTTTTCAGGCGAGCATCTCCCCCTTTCTACCTATCTTACTTTTATAGTATTTATTCCCTCCTGTTGATCTATTGCTATCTGTGTTGCGATGCTCTAGTTTTCGTACCCGTGATATCCCTTGCAGCCTTATATTGCCATGGCCACCTCCTATTACCTGTTGTTTGGTGGATAGTTGGACTTGCACGTCGTAGTCGCTTGCTCAAGTGTTGTTGCGTGTCGCCAAGTACCACAGTTGTTGGAGCCTTGCCACATGTCTGATATTGGAGATGATCATGGCTTTACTTATCGTTCACTTTAATTCCTGTTTAACAACTAAAATTGAAGTAAGTAAGCAGAGGCATCGGTGGGTGATAGATAATATTTGGTTTCCGACCGCCCACTTGTGTCCCGTAGGACCCCGAGTACTTGGTACTTGTTCCTTGATTTATCGCGCTATCCACATCCGGGAGGATTATGGGACCCCCCTGAGCCAGAGCTTGATTCATTCTTATTTCTTGGGGCCACAAACTAGTCTGAGGTTTTATTTACGATCATGTACTTATGCCATGCTTTACTGCTTTATTTACGATTGTGCGAGGAGCACACTGTACTGTTTAGGTAAGCGGAGTGTTTTCGCGGTATCGACAAGCCCAGTTTTGGGTTCCCAGTCGTTTACAGCCATTGTCGCAAACCTTGAGTCCGTCTCGGAGTCAGCTAGCTTCGTTGCGGGTCTACTCAATGGGGTGGCCCCCTGAAATAATTCTGAATCCTGTGATTGCTTTGTCGTGAAGGCCTCGTTGGGTTTTGATTTGGTTTTTCCGAGGTTGATCGAGTGTGTGTTGCTATTTGTGCACCCCGGCCGGGTAAAACTTTCTGAAAGCCGTGTCCGCGGTTATGGACGACTTGGAGCACAGTATCTCGATCATAGACAACTATAACTAAAGTAGTGCTATAAATTTGACTATATAATGACTAGTAAACAGCTTCACTATAATGGAATGGCTAAATAAAACTGCCAACAATTGCTTGCTTGGCTTGTCGTTTGCGACCATTGTACCTGACTAGTAAATATTGCAACTACAACGGAATGGCTAAATAAAAGTACCAACAACTGCTGGGTTTTTGGGTTATCTCATGCTATTTGTATCTGATTAGTAAGTATTGCAACTATAACGGAATGTTTAACTAAAAGTGTCCACTGCTTAATTTATCAGGATGACTATCTATACCTGACTAGTAATTGTTGCAACGATAACTGAATAAATAAAACTGCCAACGGTGTGAGTTCCTCGGTTGAATTCCTCGTTTGGTCTCGAGGGGGAAACACCAGGATGGGTTTGACTGATGGTAGAAACAGGCCATTTCCGAATAGGTCTTTCTTACCCCTCTCTGATTGCCGCCAGTTGTATCGAGTCTCTATAGGGTGTTCAGTGAATGCTGTCACTGCCGCTTCAGTCCACCATACCTATGTAGGCGAGGACCGCCGAATTCTAGCCTCGCCGTGTACTGGCCTCAGTACTAACGCTCCTCTTTTTCCTTTGCCCTTTGTCGGCACCCCTTTTGTTTAAGCAGGTTTTGAGATCGACGTCGTTAGCAGGGTTACCCTTCCGGCTTGGCCTGGGCTGGGTTATGGACGCCATTGGTTATCCTTCAGGGCTCTTAGCCCCATTTGCATCTTGTCCGTAGCTGGACACTATATCGTTTTCAAGGTGATTTGGATCTTTGTATATTATATCTATATTCTTGACTCTTTGAGTCGCGGTTGTATATATCTGTTCTGTGGGTCCCATCGAGGACTGTTGTGTAATGTTATTACTTCGTTTTCCACCCGCACGAAAGTGCCGGGTGGGCACCTTTGAATCGTTTCTATGCGGGTTTGGCGGGAATCGCTGAAACTTGCATAGGTCCGATTCTGAGGGTGTTACAGAGTGGTATCAGAGCTCAGCAGTTGCGATACCCCACAAGTCCAGCCTGTAGGATAACCTAGCTAACGGCCGAAGTAGAGTGTAAAAACTATTTTTGCAAAATCGGTTGGATAGTTCTGATTAGGTCTGATTTTACTCCTTACCCCTCTGCTGATCTCCTCTTACCTCTACGCGTTTTGAATCCGCTCTCTCCTCTCTCTTCGAGTCCAGGATTTCTCGTGGTTGGGTTCCGTCGTACCTTCAGGGTTTCGCTTCCCCTTTGATAACGGTGTTCTACCATCAGGTGTACAAGCTGTCTGAGGAATCCGTCTACTGTGGTACCATTCTTTGTTCCTTGTTTGTGCCTTCCGGTGTTTTTCGACACGACGACATCATCTGCAATCCGATCCGATGCAGATTCTGCATCACTCCTTTGTTCCGACCCTCGATTGTCGAGATCTTCAGTCTAATTCCGAGGGTCGGTTACATAATCCGCTTATTCATGTGCAGAATAATGGTTTGAGTGCGGGATGGAGTAGCTACCATACCACTACTCTTATCATTCGTTATTGTACATTGAATTGGTGAATTAATGCGATTCAACTCATTCCATGGAAGTTAGAAGTGGCCTTTATCTGTTGATACCTCTGCCTCCGTCCTTTGTTTCTCCGGAGTGTTCTCTCAATGGACGTGATCCCCGACCATTGTTGGTGGTGTCGCCAATTTCAAGATGAAGAAGGAACCCTCGTTAGTGGTGTCGCGACGATCTACACGAAGCAAGAAGACGCAGATCTCCGACCTTCCTTTCGGTACCATGAGGCGGATCTCGAGGGCGAGATCCATTGTTAGTGGTGTCGAATTGTGGCATCCCGCAAAACCACTACTAGAAAATCGCGTTGTTTTTGTGCATTGCATCATCATGACCGCATGCTCATGTCATCATGCCGCATTGCATTTGAGCATCGTCATCATCTTGCATTGGCTTGCATAAAACTATTGGCGGAAAACCCGGTTCTTGTTTTCTAAACGCCCCGTCTTCGTTTCAAACGCAAAACCCGGGTCTCCGGATTATTTTGTTTTGTTTGCTATTGGTTTGCAAAAGTCTGTTTGAAACAAATAAAATTATTAAATTATTTTGTGGGGGCAGTCGAACGGGCCGATTCGACCCGAACGACCACCCCCAGAACAAAATCGGTCCAGCTTAGACCCCACCCCAAATCTTTTCTTACCCCAACCTAATCTACCCACCCCCAGCCACATCACTCCCTCCAATCGGCTCTCGCCACGTCACCCTGCCCTTCCCCCTAACCTATCCCAGGCCGCCACCTAATCCTACCCCTTTCCCCACCTCTCTCTCTCTCCCCACAGCCCCCACACACAACAGCACACACGCGTGCCCCGCTGCCACACCCGATCCCCCACTCGCCCGGGCCCACCCCCACCGACGCGCCCCCGCTCGCCCTCCTCTCCCCGCGTCTTCCTCCTCCCTCTCTCTCCCAGCCCCGGCGACCACCGCCCTCCCCGCTTCCTCCCCCCTCCTCGGCCTCTCCGGCCACCGCCACCGTCCCGTAGTCTCCTCCTCCTCCGGCGCCGCGCTCGCCGCCCTCCTTCCTCTCCCCTCCACCCTCGCCGCGCCCCGCCCGAGCTCGCCCCGCTCCTTCTCCTCCTCCCAGGCGCGTGCCGCCGCCGTCCACCCCCTCGCCTCTGCAGCGCCCCCGCCAAGGCCGCCGCCGCCCCGCGTTCGCCCGGCCCCCGTCCCGAGCCGCCTCGCGCCGGCCGCCGCATCCCTCCCCGCCTCACCTCTCTCTCGCGCCAGCTCTGGCCCCACCCCGAGCTGTACCTCTCCGCCGCCGGAAACCCTCCTTCGCCGCCGTGCTCCGTCGTCCGGCCGCCGGCCTCGTCCGTCTCCGCGCCCTCTGCCGCGTTCGGTCGCTCGCCGGACTACCACCTCTCCGGCCCCAGCCTCCCCCGTCCCCGAGCAGGCCCCGGCCGCCGCCTCTGCTTCGACCGCCGACCCTGGCCGCGCTGCCCTCGGCGTCCAGCCGCCGGCCTCCCGACCGCTCTGCTCAGGCACCGCGCGGCCGCGTCGGGTCAACGTCCTCCCCTTGTCGCCCCTGCGCCTTCGCCTATGTCGCTGCAGCGAGCCCGGACACCAAGCCCTGGCCGTGGCCGCACCACCGTCGGCCGCCCCAGTACCCGGCCCCAATCACCTTGGTCTATCCCGAACGTTTTTGGAGCATCTGCCTGTGCCTATCTCGTTGATGTGCTGGTTGTTGAACCGTTCCGCGAAGATGTGGCGGCGGGTGCTCCACTGATGCCGACCCAAGTGCGTCCCCGTCAAACCAAGAGGGATCCGGCATGTGTCCATCACGGGCGACAAGATCTTCGACACGACACCCGAAGACGGCGAAGTCCACCCCCTCCCCCCCCCAAGATCTTCTCCTCGGACCCCGGTGACCCCATGATCTTCGCCGCAGAACGACAAGCACTTCACCCCGAACGCCAATACCGTCGACATGGAACCAAAGGGCGCCGAGTACTTCACCCCGGACCTGAAGACCGCGGCGACGACAAGATCGGCACCGACCCGGAAGAATTCGATGCGCCCCGACACCGACCCAAGTCCTGCTTCCCGGATGCGGCAAGATCGACCGCTTGGACCCAAGTTCTCCATCTTGAACCGAACCCTGCCATTTCCGTCGAACCCTGAACCCCGAGGCCGAACCCCGAACCACGGAACCAAGTTCGCCGAACCCCAAAGTGTGACCCTTTTCTCGAGCCCTATTTTATAAATGTAATAACAACTTGTTGCATATTAATTGTCATACTCGCATGCATATTTGTGTGGTTTGGGGGCCTTATGCCGATTCACTGCATAATTAAATATGGGGCCCATATGCGGACAAATCTAGCCTTATATTGGCCTCATTTAAATTTGTGTAGCGAACCGGTAACTTATCTTGCCTTGTTAAAACAACATTTAAATTGCGGGAGTTTCTAAACAACTTGAACCATTTAACTAAATATCGGGACCCCGGTTCCGTTTAATACTGTCTAATTGCATCGCACCTTGCCATGCCATACATCATACATGCATCATGCCCGATCTTTTGCCGTAGTATTAAATATTGCATCTGGTGTTTATTCTAGTGTTTTGCTTGTGTTATCGCCATATTTTGGCCAAAGGGGGAGTTGGGCCGTGATCAAGATGGGCTTAGAAGATACGTATATGCAACGTGTTGTTGAATTGGCCTCGTGCGTTGATTTGGGCTAAATTGCCCGTGTATCTTATATTGTAATAGATTCCGTTTAGATTTAGGTAAGAGATAGAGTTGTAGAGTTATTCCAAAGACAGAAAGTCTCCGGACTATAAATATGTACCTAAGGTTATCGAGAAAAGGAGGACAATCACGTTCACAACAAACACAATCTCGGCGCATCGCCACCCCTTGTTTCTAGGGTTTTTCTCGGGTAAGTGCCATGCTGCCTAGATCGCACCTTGCGATCTAGGCAGTATCTACTTATGTGTTATCTGGTGTTACTCGTACTGAAGCCTTGTTGATGGCGAGTAATACTATTATCATAGATTTGTGTAGGCTAGCATCGGTGCCTCTTTGTTATGATTGTTTAGTTATGCTGCCTCTAGTTATCTCGCCGCCTTTGCACCTTTTCCCGGGTGCAAGGGTGGCATCTTGCTTGATCTTTATTTAAATCGATTTGATTTGTTATAGTTGTGCCTTGTTCTCCAAGGTTTAGTTTGATATCTACATGATCAGGCCTTGCAAACGGGTTGAACGATCCAGTAATATGTAAGATATGGTTTGCTAATCCAAGAGGAGTTGTTCCGGGAATTGACTTTACGTCGGTTTTTAGGCCTTCTCTAGGGTTAGTTTTCCATCATCTTTCGTATCTACCAGGCTCAATTACGTGTAGGATGTTCCAGTCATGTAGTGAAAACGTTAAACTGTCGTAGATCGATTTGATTTGTATTGATGAAGCAAAACCCCATGTTATCGTAGATCTAATGCAGAACCATGGGTTAATCGGCTCTAAGAGCCGATTTACAGGGAAACCTGGGAGCCGGTCACGGATCGAATTTTACGTATACTTGTTTACCATGCAGGAAACCAATCGAAGCAATCCTTCACCTTCCTGACCAGGTATAGGTCAGGTGGCACGCCCTCGAACCAAGCCAGGACGTGTGCCGGAGTTTTGCGGGCCGTTGCCCGAGGGACCAGGGCCCACCAGCAGTTCTGGGAGCCTCCCGGCTCTTCGTGTTGCCCGTCGCTGCTCGCCGGTGGGTTTTGGTAGGCAACACATTCTGGCACGCCCGGTGGGACGTTTAACAACGTCTACATCAACATCCGACGCTGCGATGGACAACAGACCGGTCACGTACGATGAGCTGCCTGAGGAGCACAAGGCGAAGTATGATGACGTCAAAGCTCTCTTCGAAGCCGATCTCATCGGCTCTTTTGAGAGGAATCGTAAGCATGGCATCAGGTGGAAAGGGTTCTCACCCGAGGGTGCTCTTGATGAGGTGGATCTGTCTGTTCCTTCAGAGGAGCGCACCAGAGCTCTGCGCCAGGAAGTCAACTACATGGTGGCTCATTCTCTTCACCGCCATTCTGAGAGCTTGGTAAACGCTTTCGAGCGGATCACAGTTCGCGTAGTTCAGGAGATCATGAAACATCAGTACTCTCCGTCGGGGCCTACTCTGGGGACTCACCAGGGAGAAAGACCGCTCTAGGCCAGGCCACCGCTGCCATTCACACTTGCAGCTCCGGAGCCACCAGGGGCACCGGCGTACGTCGTCTACAAGGTCGGATACGACCCTGGCGATTGCCAATTCCTGTGTGAACCACCTAAAGAAATCCCACATGGATACGTGTGCACCTACGTGCCAGACTGCAACAGCTTGACGCGCACGAACCAGATTGCAACGGCAGGGATTGCTGGGGCAGGAGTTTCTGGAGCAGGGGCTTCGGGAGCAGGTGTTTCTGGAGCAGGAATCTCTGGGATGGACGCCGACAAACAGGCGTGGCTAGCCAAGTATGCCACTGGAACGAGTCATGAGAATCTAGCCCCTGCAGCCCAAACAACGGAACAAATCCGTACCATCTTGAGAGACCAGTTCGGCTTCGTGCCGAAGAGAAGGACAATCGGCTATTCAAAGCCGTACCCCAACGAGTTTGACCTGATCCTGCTGCCACCCAAGTATTGGCTCCCTGAGTTCTCGAGATTTAGCGGGTCAGAAGGGTCGAGCTCGATCGAGCACGTGAGCCGATACCTGGCACAGTTAGGCATGATATCAGCATCAAATCAGTTGCGCGTAAGGTTCTTTGCGCAATCTTTGACAGGACCAGCTTTTGGGTGGTACACCTCGCTGCCACCTGATTCGATCCAGACCTGGAAGCAACTGGAAGAGCAGTTCCACATTCAGTACCATTCAGAAGCTACCGAGGCTGGCATTGCAGACCTGGCAGAGGTGCGGCAAAAGCGGGGAGAAACGGTAGCCGAGTACATCCAGCGCTTCAGGACTGTCAAGAACCGATGTTACTCAGCTTGGTTAACTGAGAAGGAAGCAGTCGCGCTGGCAGCGTTGGGTCTCGCAGCACCCATCAAAGATCTGGCTTTCCAAGTAGAGTACAACTCGTTGGCGCTCATGGCCCAGAAGCTGACGATGTATGAGCAGCGCCACCCTGAGTTGTACCAGGACAAGTTCAAACGTCCGATAGGCCTGGTCGATACAGAAGAAGAAGACCCCATGCAAGACCAGGAGGTGGCCGTGGCTGAATGGGCTCGGGGGGCAGATCCCGTATCCTGCAAATGGGTGAAACAGCAAGGGCCTGCAAAAGGGTTCGACTTCGATGTGAGCAAAGCTGAGCAAATATTCGATTTACTGCTGAAAGAAAAGCAGCTGAAGTTACCCGAAGGCCACAAAATCCCTACGGCTCAAGAGATGAACGGAAGACCATACTGCAAGTGGCATCACTCGTTCACCCACACCACCAATGACTACAAAGAGCTACGTCGCCAGATCCAAACGGCGATAGAGCAGGGCCGTCTCATCCTGGGGCAATTCGCCATGAAAGTAGACACCAACCCGTTCCCCGGCGTCAACATGGTAGAACACAGCCACTCCACGAGGCGCCAGTTGGATTTCTCGTTCGATGTCAACATGGCAGCACCAGGGTACCACCATGGCACGTACAGGGAGGAAGGCGGCCGCTCTCGTGGCAGAGTAAGAGAGGAGGCTGGTCCACGCGACCGGCCCAGCTACGACGACAGGCGGTACTTAACTGAGGAACAAGTGAAAAGTGTGCGATATCAGAAACCACATTCCACGCATCTCCTTAACAAGTATGAGCGTCAGTATGACCAACGTCGTCGGCGCGACGGAGAAGATGAAGGATATGAGCACCTCGCTAGGGGACCGTCAAAAGAAAAGGAAGGCGCAGACAAACATTGGGATTGTCCGTTCTTCAAGTATTGCTGGGATGCGGGAATGAGCCGATTGCCTACGATCGATAACTGCCCGGAATGCGGACAGCAGAAGGAGGACACGGAGCCAGTGTCAGTGTTTAAGCGCCTAGGGCCTCTCCCACCTCAGAGCCGACGCAGGGAGTCGTCTCGAGCACTAGGTCTCAAGGAGCCAATGGATGACAAAGAGAAAGACAGGTATCACCGTCCAAGGTGGTGTCCCGACGGACTCAGACACACCCAAAAGCGTAGAGTGCAGCGGCTGCGTAACTTGGAAGAAGCCGAAGCGCAGTATCTCCACGCTCTAAAGAAAGCACGGCCCGATCTGGCCGTTAAGATTAGGCAGACCTTGGAAACGGAAGATCACCCGAAAAGGAAAGGGTGGCGCCCCAAACCGGTAAAAGCCGATGCAAAGACATCGGCTGGCACAAACATGGTATTCATACTTCCGTCAGAGTTCTGCGCGCCAAGAACCAACGAGCTACCAGTGGCACAGTTCGACTGCGGCCCACGGCCAGTTATCTTTGAGAAGCCACGTGAGAAGGGTTACAAACATCTGAAAGCCCTGTACCTACGAGGTTACATCAATGGGCAACCTGTCAGCAAGATGTTAGTGGACACCGGAGCGGCAGTCAACATAATGCCATACTCCATGCTACGGCGTTTGGGACGCTCCACTGCAGATCTGATCAAAACCAACGTCACTTTAAGCGACTTCAACGGCCAGACTTCAGAAACGCAAGGTGTACTGAACGTGGATCTGACCGTGGGCAGAAAAACCATCCCTACGTCATTCTTCGTCGTGGACAGCAAAAGCACCTACGCTGTCTTGTTAGGGAGAGATTGGATTCATGCTAACTGCTGCATCCCATCCACGATGCACCAGTGCCTAATACAGTGGGATGGGGATGAGATGGAGGTCATTCATGCAGACGATTCTGTCGAGGTCTCCATTGCTGGCATGAACGTCTGGGAAGCAGAAGACCAAGAGCCGATCTCTGGAATCAGTCTAGACGGTTGTGAACGCATTGAGGCTACAAAAAACGGGGTGAGGCTGGTCTTATCCACCGGCCTGACAGAGTAGCAAAGTCCACGATGGTACGTGGTACGGCCGATCCCTGCGATCGGCCACAAAAAACAAAAAGCAGCAATCTTACGACGAGCAGATCATGCAGTCGTAGCAGGGAGATTCCCAGCCATTGTAAAACCATAAGGTGTAAACCGTCCTTGACTAATGCAATCAAAAAGGGGGCCGATTCAGGCAATCGGCCCAAATTATTTTTGTTAACCTCACCTACTGTTTGCCCTGTGCTTAGCGTCGATTTGACAGGTGACGGAAAGCTAGGGTATGGATTTACATCTGCTGATGAACTAGAAGAAATCGACATTGGTCCTGGGGATAAGCCACGACCAACATTTATCAGCAAAAAGTTAGATCCGAGTCTGCGGGGTCCGATGATAGCCCTGTTGAAAAAATATCCAGACTGCTTCGCCTGGGACTATACAGAGATGCCTGGGTTAGACAGGAGCATCATTGAGCATCGACTCCCGCTTAAAAAAGGATTTCGGCCATTCCAGCAGCGGGCACGACAGATGAAGGCCGAAATTCTGGAAGAAGTCAAGAAGGAGGTCGAGAAAATGTTGACAGCCAATTTAATCAGGCCATGCAGGTATGCTGAGTGGATTTCTAGTATCGTACCTGTAGAAAAAAAGGATGGTCGTTGGCGTGTCGCCATAGATTTTCGGGACCTCACTAGAGCTACCCCAAAGGATGAGTATCCAATGCCGGTGGCAGAAACGTTAATCAACGCAGCGGCTGGCCATAAGATCTTGAGCTTCATGGATGGCAATGCCGGTTACAACCAAATTTTTATGGCTCCAGAAGACATACACAAGACTGCGTTCAGAGTACCAGGCTCGGTGGGGTTGTTTGAATACGTTGTCATGACGTTTGGACTGAAGAATGCCGGTGCCACGTACCAAAGAGCCATGAACTACATTTTCCATGATCTGATCGGCAAGCTGGTGGAAATTTATATCGATGACGTAGTGGTCAAGTCTGCCTCAGTAGAAGGACACTTGGGCGATCTACAGCGCGTCCTGGACCGAACAAGAAAATTCGGCCTACGGATGAATCCAAAGAAGTGTGCCTTCGGTGTAACGGCCGGTCAGTTCTTGGGTTTCTTGGTCCATGAACGCGGGATTGAGATCGGCCTGAAAAGTCAAGAGGCCGTGCGAACAATGAAGCCACCTACCACGAAGAAAGAGCTACAGTCTCTCATCGGCAAGATCAACTTCGTCAGAAGATTCATCTCCAATCTGTCAGGAAAGATAGAGCCGTTCATGGGACTGGTGAAAATTAAATCTGACGAGGAGTTCCGCTGGGGAACAGAACAACAACGAGCCTTCGACGAAATCAAAGAATATTTAACGAAGCCGCCAGTTTTAGTTCCACCCCAGCCGGACAGGCCATTCTACATTTACTTGTCAGTAGCGGACACGTCCATCGCCTCAGTGGTGGTGCAAGTTTATGATGGGTTGGTACCCTGAGATCGACAAGTTGTGCCTCTGCCTGTTTTTCACCTGCACCAAGCTGCGCCACATTTTGCTATCAGCAGAGATTGTCATCATCTGCAAATCAGACATCATAAAGCACATGCTATCGGCTCCTATGTTGAAAGTCCGACTGGGCAAATGGATGTTTGCATTATCGGAGTTTGACATCCGGTATCAACCCGCGAAAGCAGTTAAGGGGTAGGCATTGGCCGACCTTATCGCTGAAAGGATCAACACCAATATAGCAGCACTGTCTATACGAGCGTGGGCTATGTTCTTCGACGGATCGGTTTGTGACGATGGGTGCGGCATCGGCATGCTACTCGTGTCACCCCGGGGGGCAACATTTTCCTTCTCTATCAGGTTATCTGCCCCTCGCACCAACAATGTCGCTGAGTATGAGGCGATACGCAAGGGAATGGAGTTGCTCATCGAAGCTAGAGCGGAAGCAGTGGAAATTTTTGGAGACTCCAAGCTGGTGATTTCTCAACTCACGGAGGAATACAAGTGTGAGAGCGAGTCGCTCTTCCCATTATGGATGCAATGCCGTGAGCTGATGGCACAGTTCCGATACATAAACTTCACCTGGATCCCGCGATCGCAGAATACCGAGGCAAATGATCTTGCACAAATGGCTTCAGGCTACAAGGACGTGGCAGAGGGAGCCGATGTTCAGGTGCAATTCCTGGACGCAGACGACTGGAGAGCCGATATCTTCAATTACTTGAAGGATTCGGCTCGGGGGGCACCTAAACGGATAAGATACAAGGCCATGAAGTATGTGCTCATTGGGGACGACATGTTTTACAGGACTCTAGAGGGGTTATTGCTCAAATGTCTGGGAACAGCCGAGGCCAATCGGCTCCTACACGAGGTACACGAAGGCGCCTGTGGAACTCACCAATCGGCTCACAAGATGAAGTGGTTGATCAGGCGATCAGGGTTTTATTGGCCTACCATGCTCGAGGACTGTTTTAAGTACTACAAAGGGTGTCAAGCATGTCAGAGATTTGGAAAAATTCAGATGGTACCCGCGTCAGCAATGAACCCCATCATCAAGCCTTGGCCATTCCGAGGTTGGGGCATGGATATGATCGGCAAGATCAATCCTCCGTCAAGCAAAGGCCACATGTGGATTTTGGCCATCACGGATTATTTCACCAAGTGGGTGGAAGCCGTCCCTATGAAGTCAGTAAGTTCAAAGGATGTTGTCGATTTTGTGAAAGAACACGTCATTCATAGGTTTGGGATTCCCCAGACTATCACGACCGATGGAGGTTCGGTCTTCACTTCTCACGAGTTCAGAAAGTTCTGTGAGGACACAGGGATTAAGCTGATTCGATCATCTCCGTACTATGCTCAAGCAAATGGGCAAGATGAAGCGTCCAACCAGAGCCTTATCAAGCTGATCAAGAGGAAAATCGATGAGCACCCTAGGCGTTGGCACGAGGTTTTGTCAGAGGCTTTATGGGCTTACCGCATGTCATGTCATGGAGCGATAAAAACCTCGCCGTACCATCTGGTCTATGGACAAGAAGCCGTATTGCCCTGGGAAATTACGGCTGGGTCGAGACGTGTCACTTTTCAGAACGATCTAACGACTGAAGAATATGCAGCCCTGATGAGTGACAGCGTTGAAGATTTGACTGAGCTTAGGCTGTGGTCGCTTGAGAAAATCAAAGAGAACAAGGCCAAAGTAGCTCGTGCATACAACAAGAAGGTGAGACCTAAGGAGTTCCACGTTGGCGATCTGGTATGGGAAGCGGTGTTGCCATTAGGGACTAAGGATGCAGCATATGGTAAATGGTCTCCAAATTGGCACGGGCCATACAGGGTCGATCAAGTTTTAAGAGGGAACGCGTACATGCTGGAGGAGCTGGATGGCGTGAAATTCCCAGTGGCTGTCAACGGTCAGCATCTCAAGAAATATTTCCCAAGCATGTGGGATGATGGACAGTGAGATATGAGAGCCGATACACGAAATCAGCCAATAAAAAAGTGAAATTATTATTATATATTTCCCAAGCACGTGGGATGATGGACAGTGAGATATGGGGGCCGATACATGAAATCGGCCAATAGAAGTATACAGCCGATGCACAGTCATCGACTTTAGAGGTTCAAAACTGTTACAAGCAGATGCCAGTTTACATAAACGAGCTACTGAAGAAATGCCTCGAAGGCTTGGAGGGCGTCAGCACGGACACGGTCCACCTCGGCGATCTCGGCTTCGTCATCTTCATCCTTGCCCGTCACTAACTGCTTGTTCAGGGCACGTATTTCTGCCAGATCGGTCTTCAGTTCAGCTTTGAGGCTCTCTGCTTCATCTTGGGAGCGGGCGATGGAGGCTTCCTTGTCACGAATGAGCTGTTTTGTCGCCCGGACCTTTTCTTCAAGATCTTCCAGCTCCTTTTTCAAAGATGCGAGCTCGGCGGTACTGACAGAGGTGTCAGTTTTGGCATCAAGGGACGCCTTTTTCTCATTGAGCTGCTGACATATGTCGGCAATATTCGCCTTCAGCGGGAGTTGGGCACGGCGCAGGTTGATCCTTTCACGAGCTAGCTTCACCCTTGACCCATAGAAGGACAGAGTTACGACGGGCCAAAGCTTCACCTGCAATGCTACTGGGAGTTGGTCCTTGATTTTGGCAAGAACGCCCTTCACCTCTTCAGAACCCTCGATCAACTCCTCGATTGGGGAAGACAGTAAGGCTCTAAGTCGTTGGAATTGAGGTAGAACAGCCCTAGCTTGTGGTTCATCGGTGGCGACAGAGGGAGTTGGATCGATCGAGTCAGGATCAAATGTCAGCAAGCCTGAAATGTCACAACCCTGGCAGCCCGAAAAGGCGTCAGTATGCGTCCAACGGGAAAGAATAAGCCGAAAGAAGTTAACATACCTCTCCTAAGACCGAGGGGATAGCAGAAGACGAGGCGATCAGCTTGTGTGTGGGTGCTGGAGGCGTTGCCAAAGTGGTAGCCGTTTCATCTGCATTTTCGGGGATTGCCAGGTCTGGTTTGGCTAAAGGCGTCGGCGCGGCCCCGGCCTTCCCACTAGAAGCATCAGTTGTCTGCATGAAAGGTGATTAACCGATGTAAATGATGATGAATCGGCAGACAAAAGGAAGTAAGGGGCAAGAGCATAAAGGATGATGATTTTCGAAACCTCGTGGCTCGATGAAGAAGCTTGTGGTCCTTTACAAGCTCTCTTGGGACCCACAGCTGGCCCGGCCTCGACTGGTGCTCGGGGGGCAGCAGGTTCAGGAACCGACCTTTTCCTGGGAGCCGATGGTGGCACATCTGGCTGGCTCGGGGTGATGGTCCTCTCAGAATCCGTTGGGCTCGATTCTCCCTCATTGGGTTGTGTGTCCTCGTGGGAAGTATCTTCGATGGAAGCCTGCAAAATAAGGAAAGCTGTTAGACACGAGCACGTCTGCAAGAATGAAAGAATGAGAAGAATCGACCAAGACATGGATCAGCCTACATGCGAGCTTTCTGGAGAAGGGCTCCGGTGTCTCAAGGTCTTCCTGGCAGCTACATTCCTCGTCATCGTTCTTGTCTTAGTTGGAACTCGAGGGGCAGCTGATGTTGAAGTTCCTTGCTTCTTAGAAGCCGATTGAGGTGTTATCGGCTGTTTCTGCATCATGACCTTTTTCAAAGGCGGCGAGTTTTTGCAGAAAAGAACCACAGGAGCTGGCGGAAAGAACTCAAAGGGGGAGACATCACTGTGTGTAGGTTCAGGGCCATCTTGTTGCTGCAAAGGGAGAAATTGGGTTAGTAGAAGAGTCATTTATGAGCTGCATTAAGAAAATTTACAAGTAGTGGTACCTGTTCCACAGGGATATCATAATCGGCATCAAGTTGTTTCAGCAACGGTCCCAGAGCTTTCCTGAAAGCGTGGGTTTTCCACATCGACCACCAGTCCTCGAAGCCATCAGTTGATGAAGCGAAGGTGAGGTCATTTGGAATAGGGATGGTCATAGCATCAAAGAAGGAGTAACACCTCTGACTGGTGAGAGGATCAGGCAGGTCGGCTCTGCACTCCGTAAGATGATGGAGAAAGAGATGGGGAGGTACTTGTCCAAGGCCAAATTGCCGGGCCACTATGACCGGCTGGTAGAATTCATACCCAGGCTTGATGATTCTGTTGGATGTACTCATACCAACTGGAAGGAAACAGGGACGGATCACAATGGAAAAGAGTTGCCGAGTGCTGGTGTCATCGGCAAAGTTATCTAGCCTGAAGGAGAGTGGATTTTCGAAATGTTCAGATTCTTCCATGTAAGGGAAGAAGGTAGGATTGTCCAGGACTTGAAAGAAAGTGCTGAACCACTTGGCTGCTTCCTGAGGGGATAGTTTGCTGCCTGGCAGCCTGTACAAAGCTTGGCCATAACTAGTGCATCGGATCTGCTTCCCTTTGACATCGGGAAAGGTACAACTCGCCAAAAGGGGGAAGTTTGGGATGTGGTTCTGAAAGTACAGCTGAGCCCATAGCTGAATGAACCACCAAGGACCACCTGTTTTGACTGCTATGCCCGAGAACAGCTTGACAGACATCAACTGGAGATATCGATAGACCTCTCAAAGGAACAGTTTGCCGATGCCAAGTTGAGTACCTTTGGCCAGTTCGTGGGCTAGGGAGAGATAGTTCTTGGTTGGAGCAAGGGAAGGGCCACAGAATATGAAATGCTCCAGCCAGAAGTTGAGAAAGGCTGTATGTTCTTTCTCTGAGACAGGGCCCTTTGTTTTCATATGGCGTTGGAGGTAGGCACCCCAGTTCGTGCAGTCTGTTTTAGAAGACAGTTTGTAGGGGACTTTGGTCAGTTTAAAAGCAGAGGGGCTGGGTGATGTGACATCCAGGCCAGTGATCATCACCACGTCTAACAGGGTTGGTGACATAGGGCCATGACCGAACATAAAGCAGTTCAGAGCGTCAGACCAGAAGTAGCCGATGGTTTTCAGAAGGTTCTCATGTTTCTCAAGAGGAGACAATGATAAATGCAAGGCATCGGCTATTCCTGTGGTTTCCCATTGGGATTGGTAAGCTCTAGCTACTCTACTGAACCAAGAGACCCAGTGTTCAGGGGGATTAGGCCAGGCTCGCAGACAGTCGGCCCAAGAGTTCAGATCTAGGTCTTGGCTTACGAAGGGGATTCTATTTGCTTCGCAAGAAATCAGATGAGCAGGGCTAGATTCTGTGCGAGGGCCAAGACAGAGAGAGTTTGGGAGAGAAGGATGCGGCAGCAGAATGTCTGAAACCTAGAAAATTTAATGGTGGAATAAGGCATTAATTCAGGTGTTCGCCATTAAGTCTAGCATCGTGTTCAGACTGCGAGGAGTAGGCGTACCTTCAGACCGGAGACCTCTGGGTTGGTGTTGGACGATTCCGCCATCTAGTTCGCCGGCGGAGATGGATCTATGCAGTTGGGGATCGAGGGTTCTTGTCGCTGTGAGCTCGATCTGGTCAGTGGGAGATTGAAGATCTAGGTCGCCCTTTTTGAAGAACGTCGCAGGTTACCGTTTGAAACTGGAAAGCAGCCGCTTAGGTTTGCCTAAATATGCGACCAAGTTTTGACCTTGTCAACGTTTTTGGAAAAGCCGATGTCCATCGGCTCTTTGAGCTTTGACTTAGTTAACGGAATGAGTGCAGTGTGGTAAAAGCCGATACAGCGTTATCGGCTTCTGGAGCATCGACCTATTTTGGCTATCGGCAAAATTGGGACGAAAAAAGCAATCTTCGAGAAACAGATTTTCATTCATTCATTCAAAAGCTGATTGCTTACAAAAGGCTGATTGATTACAAAAGGGAGCTTGCTACTACTACTACTACTACTGGTTCCTAATCTAGAGGCCGAGGTCGTCGTCGCTGTCGTCGCCGCCGTCCTGTTCGCTGTCCTCAGCACTGCTGCCGGCGTCGTCTTCGCTGCTGCTGATCCAGATGCCCGCGGGGGCCTCCTCGTCCTCGTCATCGTCTTCGGTGTCCTCGCTGGACCCGGCGCGGAAGTACTTCACCGGCGGGTACTCCTCGGAGGAGGTGTCCTCCTCTTCCTCCTCCTCGTCGGAGGAGTCGACGCCGTCCCAGGACATGGCGTCGTCGGTGCTGTCCGCCTCCAGTTCCCCATCGGCGAGGAACTGCAGGTCCTCCTCGCCGTCAGTCAAGGACGTGTCGTCCTCCGACCAAGCGGCGAAGTCCCAATCCCTCTCGTCCCACCATTGTGTGGCGAGAGTGTTGTACGCCGCCATCGGCGGGTGTTCTGGCGTCGGCTCTCGGTCGCTCATTGAGTTGGAGGCTTGGGAGGACAGGCCAGATGAAGCGGAGGAGGCCATGGCGGAGAAAGAGGGTTTTTTCGGCGGAGGAGGAAGAAGGGTTTTTTGTGGCTACTGGAGGAAGATGGGGACTGCAAACTGCTTAGGTGAATTTAAATAAGGGGAATAGTATGAAGCGGTTCAATGCTATAGCGGTTTCCCAGAATGCACTGCCGAAGTTGTCAAATCATGCGCTGCGGGGAAGTGGAGAAGACAAGGCATCATGATGAGGGGGTGGCGTGACGATCCTGTTCTGCAACGCATTCTGTCAACGCGCAACCCGATACAAAAAAAGGGGGGACAGGAGAAGGAAAAAAACAGAGTGGTTTTGGAATTATTATTGCCAAAACCAGGGGGGCATGTGTTATCGCCATATTTTGGCCAAAGGGGGAGTTGGGCCGTGATCAAGATGGGCTTAGAAGATACGTATATGCAACGTGTTGTTGAATCGGCCTCGTGCGTTGATTTGGGCTAAATTGCCCGTGTATCTTATATTGTAATAGATTCCGTTTAGATTTAGGTAAGAGATAGAGTTGTAGAGTTATTCCAAAGACAGAAAGTCTCCGGACTATAAATATGTACCTAAGGTTATCGAGAAAAGGAGGACAATCACGTTCACAACAAACACAATCTCGGCGCATCGCCACCCCTTGTTTCTAGGGTTTTTCTCGGGTAAGTGCCATGCTGCCTAGATCGCACCTTGCGATCTAGGCAGTATCTACTTATGCGTTATTTGGTGTTACTCGTACTGAAGCCTTGTTGATGGCGAGTAATACTATTATCATAGATTTGTGTAGGCTAGCATCGGTACCTCTTTGTTATGATTGTTTAGTTATGCTGCCTCTAGTTATCTCGCCGCCTTTGCACCTTTTCCCGGGTGCAAGGGTGGCATCTTGCTTGATCTTTATTTAAATCGATTTGATTTGTTATAGTTGTGCCTTGTTCTCCAAGGTTTAGTTTGATATCTACATGATCAGGCCTTGCAAACGGGTTGAACGATCCAGTACTATGTAAGATATGGTTTGCTAATCCAAGAGGAGTTGTTCCGGGAATTGACTTTACGTCGGTTTTTAGGCCTTCTCTAGGGTTAGTTTTCCATCATCTTTCGTATCTACCAGGCTCAATTACGTGTAGGATGTTCCAGTCATGTAGTGAAAACGTTAAACTGTCGTAGATCGATTTGATTTGTATTGATGAAGCAAAACCCCATGTTATCGTAGATCTAATGCAGAACCATGGGTTAATCGGCTCTACGAGCCGATTTACAGGGAAACCTGGGAGCCGGTCACGGCTCGAATTTTACGTATACTTGTTTACCATGCAGGAAACCAATCGAAGCAATCCTTCACCTTCCTGACCAGGTATAGGTCAGGTGGCACGCCCTCGAACCAAGCCAGGACGTGTGCCGGAGTTTTGCGGGCCGTTGCCCGAGGGACCAGGGCCCACCAGCAGTTCTGGGAGCCTCCCGGCTCTTCGTGTTGCCCGTCGCTGCTCGCCGGTGGGTTTTGGTAGGCAACAGCTTCTTCGCGGATAAGGCCGTTGAGTTGATGCGAGTGTCGACCCGATCTTCGGTTGAACCTTCGGCAATGTTTTCAGGCGAGCATCTCCCCCTTTCTACCTATCTTACTTTTATAGTATTTATTCCCTCCTATTGATCTATTGCTATCTGTGTTGCGATGCTCTAGTTTTCGTACCCGTGATATCCCTTGCAGCCTTATATTGCCATGGCCACCTCCTATTACCTATTATTTGGTGGATAGTTGGACTTGCGCGTCGTAGTCGCTTGCTCAAGTGCTGTTGCGTGTCGCCAAGTACCACAGTTGTTGGAGCCTTGCCGCATGTCTGATATTGGAGATGATCATGGCTTTACTTATCGTTCACTTTAATTCCTGTTTAACAACTAAAATTGAAGTAAGTAAGCAGAGGCATCGGTGGGTGATAGATAATATTTGGTTTCCGACCGCCCACTTGTGTCCCGTAGGACCCCGAGTACTTGGTACCTGTTCCTTGATTTATCGCGCTATCCACATCCGGGAGGATTATGGGACCCCCCTGAGCCAGAGCTTGATTCATTCTTATTTCTTGGGGCCACAAACTAGTCTGAGGTTTTATTTACGATCATGTACTTATGCCATGCTTTACTGCTTTATTTACGATTGTGCGAGGAGCACACTGTACTGTTTAGGTAAGCGGAGTGTTTTCGCGGTATCGACAAGCCCAGTTTTGGGTTCCCAGTCGTTTACAGCCATTGTCGCAAACCTTGAGTCCGTCTCGGAGTCAGCTAGCTTCGCTGAGGGTCTACTCAATGGGGTGGCCCCCTGAAATAATTCTGAATCCTGTGATTGCTTTGTCGTGAAGGCCTCGTTGGGTTTTGAGTTGGTTTTTCCGAGGTTGATCGAGTGTGTGTTGCTATTTGTGCACCCCGGCCGGGTAAAACTTTCTGAAAGCCGTGTCCGCGGTTATGGACGACTTGGAGCACAGTATCTCGATCATAGACAACTATAACTAAAGTAGTGCTATAAATTTGACTATATAATGACTAGTAAACAGCTTCACTATAATGGAATGGCTAAATAAAACTGCCAACAATTGCTTGCTTGGCTTGTCGTTTGCGACCATTGTACCTGACTAGTAAATATTGCAACTACAACGGAATGGCTAAATAAAAGTACCAACAACTGCTGGGTTTTTGGGTTATCTCATGCTATTTGTATCTGATTAGTAAGTATTGCAACTATAACGGAATGTTTAACTAAAAGTGTTCACTGCTTAATTTATCAGGATGACTATCTATACCTGACTAGTAATTGTTGCAACGATAACTGAATAAATAAAACTGCCAACGGTGTGAGTTCCTCGGTTGACTTCCTCGTTCGGTCTCGAGGGGGAAACACCAGGATGGGTTTGACTGATGGTAGAAACAGGCCGTTTCCGAATAGGTCTTTCTTACCCCTCTCTGATTGCCGCTAGTTGTATCGAGTCTCTATAGGGTGTTCAGTGCATGCTGCCGCTGCCGCTTCAGTCCACCATACCTATGTAGGCGAGGACCGCCGAATTCTAGCCTCGCCGTGTACTGGCCTTAGTACTGACGCTCCTCTTTTTCCTTTGCCCTTTGTCGGCACCCCTTTTGTTTAAGCAGGTTTTGAGATCGACGTCGTTAGCAGGGTTACCCTTTCGGCTTGGCCTGGGCAGGGTTATGGACGCCATTGGTTATTCTTCAGGGCTCTTAGCCCCATTTGCATCTTGTCCGTAGCTGGACGCTATATCGTTTTCAAGGTGATTTGGATCTTTGTATAGTATATCTGTATTCTTGACTCTTTGAGTCGCGGTTGTATATATCTGTTCTGTGGGTCCCATCGAGGACTGTTGTGTAATGTTATTACTTCGTTTTCCACCCGCACGAAAGTGCCTGGTGGGCACCTTTGAATCGTTTCTATGCGGGTTTGGCGGGAATCGCTGAAACTTGCATAGGTCTGATTCTGAGGGTGTTACAATCGGGCATGATGCATGTATGATGTATGGCATGGCAAAGATGTGATGCAATTAGGCAATATTAAACGAAACCGGAGTCCCGACAATTAATTATTAGGTTCATGTTGTTTAGATAGCCCACAATTTAAATGTTGTCTTAACAAGGCAAAATTATATCACCGGTTCGCTACACAAATTTAAATGGGGCCAAAATAAGGCTAGATTCGCCCGCATATGGACCCCATATTTAATTATGAGGTGAATCAGAATAAGGCCCCCAAACCACACAAGATGTATGCAACATGATCAATTTATATGCAACAAGCGACAAGTCGTATATTATAAAAATATAAGTGTCTCGGATAGGGGTCACACATGGGGGATCGACGATCTTGGGTTTCGAGGGGGTCCGGGTTAGGTATCGCCGGGATCGGTCTTCAGGGTCCGGTGTCGATCTTCGGGTACCGCAGGTTCTCGAAGGGGAAGATCTTGTCGACAGGGTGGCTTCCAGACGATCTTACATAGAACATCTTGTTGTTTGCACCGTTCTCATTTGTGCCCTTCGGGGAGCACCAACAGGAATCCACATCAAGGTTCAGGGAGCCACCGGAAACTAGACCAGAGGCCACACTTGAATAGCTTGGTGCCGCACTGGGGTGCACCTGCTTGCGTTCGACGAGGAAACCAACAAGGAGAGGGCCCTGGGCGACGTTCGACGGCTGTAGACGAGCACGTAGGGCCGGGAACCATGGTGAGGCGGTGACATGCAGGCCTACGAGGCGATAGACCGGCGGACGGCGGTGCTCCTGGCGCGGGTAGGAGCTCTGGGCGGCGGGTCGGAGAGGAGGGCGGCCGAAGGGGAAGCAGAAAGGTGGCGGCCAGCGCTGACGAGGACCTGCAGGGCCATGGACGCCGCTGCAGAGGGAACCGGCGGGGTGCTGCAAGGCCGCGGGCTTGACGCAGGACGAGCGCGAGGCCGGGGAAGGCTTCCGTGGGCGAGGAAGATGCGTGCGACGGCGGAGCACCGGGAGAAGGGCGTCGGCGAGGCCGGCTCCGCTCGAGGGTGCGGAGACAGGGACACGCTCGGGGAGGAAGAGGAGTGCCGGCGAGGTTGAGGGAGGTGGCCTCCTAGCGGCGGTGTGGACCGGAGCGGTGGCACGGGGAAGAGGCAGATGGGGGCGAGCTCGAGGAGCATGGAGCACCGACGCCTAGCAGTGAGGATGGCGGTGGCATGAACGCAGGAGGTCGCGGTCGGGGTGGTGGTGGCCCGAGCGGCGGCGAGGCGGGCGCTTGGTGAAGGACGCCGGCGGGGGTCGAGGCGGGCGAAGCCGTCGATGATGCAAGAAGGCGGCGCAGGGCCGGAAGGTGCTTGACGACGACGGAGGAAGGACCACACGCAGGGAGGGGTGCTCGGGCGCAGGCGAGGATGGGGGAGAGCGCTGGACGGCAGGGTCGAGGCGGGGCCACGACCGGAGTGAGGGAGGCGGGTTTTCCTGCGGTGGCGGCGGTTGAGGGAGATGGGGCTCGCGGTCCCTGACGGCGGGCGGTTGGGGAACGAGGGAGGGCTCGCGAGGGGAGGAGGGAGTCGCAGGATGCGGGAGGAGAGATGGGGTGGGACGCGACACGCGGGCGACGTGGGTCCTGGCGGGGTTGGGTGCGTGTGTTGCGTGACGGGCAGGGGCTGTGTGGTTTGGGTGAGTGGGGCCGGGGAGATGGTTCGCGATGGGTTGACCGCGCGGGATGCGGCGCTGCGCACGAGGAGTAGAGGTGGCGGCTGGGAGGTGAGGGACTAGTGGAGGGGTAGCAGTTTAGGGTTAGTGTTGTTAGGGTTTCAAGCTAGGGTGGGTTTTTGGGCCAGGTCAGGGTCGTAGGTAGCTGGCTGGGCTCTTTGTCCTGGCCGGCTGCCTCCCCCGACAAAATAATTTTTATTTTTATTATATTTAAAGTTCTATTTTATTTGATAGACTTTTGTTCATAAGTTTAGACAAAGCAAATATATTCGAAAGAGACTGAGAGATTGTATTTTGAAATAAAGAAGGGGATCAATATAGAGAACAAGATATGTTTTTGTTTGTGAAATACTTTTATGATAAGGCATGCATAATGATGTTATGATGATGCACAAAGTAGTAACAACGAGCGATTTTCTAGTAGTGGTTTTCTCGGGGTGCTACACATATCCAGGCACCATACCTCAAATGGCCAAGTGGTTGGTATAGTCTTTAATTCAGACGCTGGTAAATGTGACTTGGATGCATAGTGTTGACAACCACTGCATTTTCTGACTAACTCTTGTGATTGTGCCAATGCGCTTGGCCAATAAAATCCATGTCGGAATGCCTTGGCCACCAATACTCTTGATGACGCATGGTTCCCGCATTCCCCTTGATGAATATCCAACAAAATCTCCTGGCCTTTCTCTGAGCTGATACAATGTTGCAGTACACTCGTCACACTTCTCTTGTATAGTTCCTTGTTGATTACGGTGTATGCTTTTTCTCTCCTTGCTGTTTGTCTTGCCAATATCTCTTCATCCGGCAAAGTTCATCTTTCAAGTAGTTGAATATTGGTTGTGCCCATGTTGGTATCGGTGGCTCCGGATCTGCTTCAGCATCAATTTCCATTGGATCTGCCAACAAATGTTCTGCCGACATGACCTGATGAGTCCCCGAGTGTGATTCGGCAACCCCTGAGGTGAGCGGGCCAGTCCTCGAGTTACTCGAAACTGCCCCTGAGTCAATATCCATTGGCACGACATCTGATTCTTGTGTTGTCGGGATGAATATCGATTCGGACTCTGGTGATGGCTTGATCGACGGTTTCCTAAGGTGCTCTAAGGCTACTCCTGGTGGTATTGCTTGCCGAGATGAACCTAGTTTCGACAGTACATCTGCTGCTTCATTCTCTGCTCTTGGGAGGTGGTGGAATTCACACCCGTCAAAGTACCCCAAAATTTGTTGCACATGGAAACGATATAATGCCATGTTTGCGTCCAACGCGTCCCAATTTCAAGACACTTGCTGAATCACCAAATTCGAATCACCAAAGCACATGATCCTCTTGATGCCAATTTCTTTGGCCACTATGATGCCGTGGAAAAGTGCTTCATACTCGGCAACGTTATTGGAAGCAGCAAAATGAATTTGTAGCACACACTTGAGTTGATCACTCTTTGCTGATGTGAGCACTATCCCGAGGCCCAGACCCATTTTCGTCTTGGACCCGTCAAAATGCATTTTCTAGTATTTCGGGTCTGGCAGTGGTGGTTCGTACTGCATTTCCATCTAGTCTACAAAGAAATCTGCAACAGCTTGAGATTTAATTGCATCTCGCCTATCATATTGTGGAGTATATGGTGCTAGCTCTATGGCCCATTTTGCGACTCGGCCGCTAGCATCTTTGCTGCCCAATATATCTGAGATAGGTGCCTCGCATATTACCCGGATTGGGTGTTCTTGAAAGTAATGTTTCAGCTTCTTTGCTGCCATATATACCCCGTATGTCATCTTCTGATAATGCAGGTAATTCTGTTTTGAGACAGAGAGCACTTCACTCAAGTAATAAACTGGTCTTTGGACTGATTTGCCCTCTTGTTCGCGTTCAACCGCTATTACTGCACTTACAACTCTGTTGGTTGCGGCGACATAGAGCAACATTGGCTCTTTGGATAGTGGTGATGCTAATATTGGTGTTGTTGCCAACATTTTCTTTAATTCATGGAAAGTGCTATCAGCTTGCTGTGTCCATGTGAATTTGTCTGATTTCTTCATAAGTTGATATAGTGGTAGGGCTTTTTCACCTAGCCGACTAACAAACCTACTCAACGAGGCCAGGCATCCAGTAAACTTCTGGACATCGTTGAGGGTTTTTGGCAATTCCATTCTTTCGGTGGCCCTGATTTTTGTCGGGTTAGCTTCGATCCCTCGGCTGGATACTAGGAATCCGAGTAACTTGCTAGCCGGGACACCAAATGTGCATTTTTCTGGGTTAAGCTTCATCTGGAATCTTCTCAAGTTTGCGAATGTTTGACGCAAGTCCTCAATTAGAGTATGACTTTGCTTGGTTTTTATTACCGCGTCATCGATGTATACTTGAACGGTTTTTGTCCAATTGATCTTGCAAACATTTTTGCATGCATCTTTGATATGTTGCACCTGCATTTCTCAACCCAAACGGCATGGTAAGATAGCAATAAGCCCCATACGGGGTGATAAAAGCCGTCTTTATTTGATCACTCGGATTCAGTGGTATCTGATGGAATCCAGAATACGCATCCACAAATGACAACAACTCACACCCAGCAGTAGAATCTATAACCTGATCAATCCGTGGTAGGGGAAATGGATCTTTTAGACACGCCTTATTCAAGTTCGTGTAATCAATACACATGCGCCATACCACTACCACGTTCGGGTCATCTTTTTTCTTCTCGACCAAAACTGGATTTGACAACCAATCCGGGTGCAATACTTCCATGATGAATCCAGCAGCTAAGAGTCTGGCAATCTCAGCAGCTATTACTTTCCTCCTATCTTCGGCGAAGCGGCGGAGGGGTTGCTTCACCGGCTTTGCATCTGGTCTTACATGAAGAGAGTGCTCAGCCAGCTCCCTCGGAACTCCTTGCAGATCCTGTGTGGACCACGCAAAGATATCCCGATTCTCACGGAGGAAGCTGGTGAGCTCGCTTTCCTATTTGTCGGTGAGGCCAGCTCCAATGATAACTGTACGCTCTGGGAAAGTCTCGTCCACCTGTATCTTCTTGGTTTCTTTGGTAGCTTGAAATGACACAATGCCATGCGGGTTGGTGAGTGCCAGCATGGACATTTGTGCTGCTTTGGCCAATGCTGCCACTTCCAACATTTGATGCTTTTCTTGTGCTATGACAAGTGACTCGGCCAGTGAAGATCCGGCTGAGGCACAAGCAATGGATCTTTTGTAATCCCCTTCAACTATAATCATGCCACATGGGCCTGGCAGCTTCATCTCCAAGTATGCAATGTGGGGAGTAGCCATAAACTTTGCCATAGCCGGCCTGTCGAGTAAGGCATGATAGGAGCTGACCAAATCAACCACCTCGAACTCTATGGCTTCAGTGTGACAATTCTCTCTGTTGCCGAATAAGACGTCGACCCAGATCTTGCCAATTGGCTCGCAGGACACTCCCGGCACAATACCGTGAAAAGTGGTCTTAGTCGGCTCCAGCATGCTCATAGTAATGCCTAACTTGAGCATAGTATCCTTGTACATGATGTTGATGCTACTGCCATCGTCGATCAATACTTTTGAAAACTTGACATTGATATCTGGGCCCATGAATGTTGGATCCAAAACTTGGGCATATCCTCCTGGGGTTGGCATGATCTTGGGGTGATCCTTTATGCTCCAAGTTATCTCTTGCTCAGACCAATGCATGTACTTGGGAATTGCCGGCATTGTGGCATTCACTTCCATCATCCGTCGTTGCTGACTCTTTTTGTCATTCGGCTCTGTGATGAAGACGACATAGCTTTGGTGATGTTCTATGTACTCATTTCTAGTTCCGTGGCTGACATGAGCGTCGTCACCTCTTGGATTATGCACCTAGTGCACAGTTTCTCTTCTTTCTTGATTGTGATACCTCGGCTGCATGTTGTCGTATCTTTTATCTGTTCCCACAGCTTGAGCATTTCCTCCTGTAAGTGGTGGAGGGGGAGGTGGTGGAAGATGCTTATTCGGCAAATCCACTCTATTTCCTTTCTGAAACCAAGTGCATTGCCTTGTTGTGTGATTGGCTGGCTTACTCGGACTAGGCGTGTGAAACTTACACGGCTGGTCCAGCATCATCTCATAGGTATACTTCTGTCGGTCCTGGTATTGCTTCCTTTGCTCATATGGCTTTTTGCCATCATTCTTTGGAAACCACTGTTGTTGTCCACTTGTCCTTTGGCGTTGGCTACTACCAGCATCTGGATGGTCTTGAATCACGGCCGCAACCTGAGTCGATCCATATCTGTAATCTGGCCTTTCGTCTCTTCTCTTGCTTCTGTATTTGGATCTTTCCTGGCGCCTTTGCGACCCGGCAGCATCATAGATCTGAGTCTCAGTCATCCCGTCTACCGATATGAGCAGCGGCTGAGTCGGATCTCCTAACGCATATGAATCAGCAATCCTTATTGTTTCTGCCAAACTTGCCGGCATATCCCTCTGTAACCTTTGCCACAGCACACTTCTGTGTCTGTAACCTTGGGTGAACCAAGCGATTGCCTGTGACTCTATTACCCCTTCACAAGAGTTGCGCATTGTGCACCATCTTGTGAGGAATTCCCTATTTGTTTCATTCGGTCTTTGCTTGCACATCGCCAGTTGTTGTGGGCAATTCGGCCTCTTGTAAGTGCTCGTGAAATTGCTCACAAAGGCGTCTTGAAAATCGATCCAGTTGTTAATGATTCCGGGTGGCAAATTTTTCAGCCATACCCGAGCTGGTCCTTCCAGCATTTGCGGTACATACCGTACTGCCCATCTCAAATTTCCCTGTGCGATCTTCACAGCAGTTCCATAATCTATGAGCCAGTCTTCTGGCTTTGTGCTTCCATCATATGTTTTTGTTCCTCTGGCCAGCTGGAAATTTGGTACAGGTGGCTCCTTCATGATCCTTGGGCCAAAACATGGTGGACTCTGGGGACCTTGCGATTCGATCAGTTTTGCCATCTTTATTCGGTCAAGCTTCAACCTCGCATCATCCGTCTAAAGATTCCTCCCTCCGAGTCTAACTTCCATCGCTTGATACGCGTGATCCGGCAATTCATACCCGTCGTTCACCATTGCCGAGTAAACATCATTGTACTTATTAGCGTTTGGGTCAGCAGGCTATTGAGCTGCCTTTCCCGCCCTTTACTGTCTTCTTTCGGGTTAAGCTGGTGCAGTGTTTGGCGCTGGATTACCTCCTCATGCCGAGTGAGTTCCACGCCTAGGTTGAGGCGCAAAAATTTTCCCTGCATTATGGTTTCTTTGCCCTGTTTCCCTTTCTCGGCCTGCATTTTCTTGGTTTTCATTTCCTTGGGCATTATTGCTTCTCGTTCCTTGTGCATGCGTCGGGTTTCCCTGAGCCATTGCAGGGTCATAGGCAATCATCTGCTTGTTTCTTCCTGAATCGACACTTTTTTCCTTTCTCGGCCTTGGCGCCGCTCCAGGTGAGCATGTCGTGTGCCCTGCCGATCTTGCCGGAACAGGAGTCGCCGAGTGAACCAGCTATGACCTCCCTGCTATACCCGGATTTGCTCTATAATACACTTCATTCAGCATGCTATCTGCTCTCACTAGTTCATTGACCCGTTCTTGTTGTCTTTTCTTTGCTTCTCCCTCCAAATGGGGTAATTCTGCCATTGCTGCTTCTGCCGCTCGCAGATTAGCTGTTGTTGTATTATATGTTGGCCTCATAGCTGTTTCGTTGCTGGTTTCTGGCGTTATTTTTGACGTCTCATCTGCCAACTCTTCATTGAGGTTTCTTCCTCTTAATATCGTCGCATCAAGCCAGGTCTTCGCGCCCTTGACTCGATTTGCCGAGTTGAGCTCTCGGATCGTGATATCCACATCTTGCTGTAACTGCGCTAATTCTTTGGCTTTCTCCAGAACTTTTATCCTGGCTTCCTCCAACTAGGCTTGCACACGTGCCGGGTCAGTCGCCTGCGGTACTGGTTCTGCCAACTTTTCTATCGCTTCATGCAGCTCCTTAGCCCTTTTACTCCTAGCTATGTTTTATGGTTTTTCCAGAGGTGCCTTTGCTGTTCTTGTAGCCCTTGGTGTTTCCTCATGATTTCCTCCCTCAACATTCTCATTCACTACCGGAACTATCGAAGGAGCTGCTGGGTTAGGGGATGTCATCATTACCTCCACGGAGACGAGTTGGTGAAGCTTTCCAGTAATTGGAACTGCTGGCGGATCCGGCGCCTAGACGACGCGCTCTGGATATGCGCGCTCCACGCGTCCAGCGACGTAGACCTGGTGCTCGCCGAACTTGATGAAGCGACCGCCCCTAGGGAACGGCTTGGTCCCGAAGCAGCCCGCGTTGTCGCTGACGAAGTTGAGCGCTCCAAACCTCTGGATGAGGCTGGAGTAGACGCGCTCGCCGGGCTTGGCGATTATGTTGCTCGTCTGGATGAAGACTCCATCAAGCACCTGCTTCTACTCCATGGTGGGCGCCAACTGTCGCGGTGGTGGCACGACAGATGCCATGGGTAGGCTTAAGTTGGGGGCCGAATGGGTTCTTGTGGTCACCGGGGAGGGAGTGCACGGTCGAGCCATGCACGAAGAACAAGATGAACTCTTCACACTTAGGGATTTGATTGATACCCGAGAATTACAAGTGCTCCTTGAGCTGTATGAACTAGTGTTCTGTGCACTAGTTCCCCTACTTGGTCCAACTCTCTTCTACTATAACTATGCCCCCTCTTATATAGGCAGCGCTAGCTAGCTTATACCCTTTGGGTTCCAGGGTTTACTGTTTGGATCTTGGTCCCTATAATGTGGGCCGGGTCATGGGCTTGCCCTAAGCCCAATGGCCCAGTCCACAAAGCTTGACAGCTAATGGTCTTCTGGTACGTTGCCTCATGTTCCTTTTGGCGTCATGCTGTAACTTTGTACGTTAGCATTTTCTTTGGGCGTCACCCGGCGTCGCCCTTCTCTTTTGACCATGCTTTGACATGGTCCCTTCTGAACCTTACTCGGAAAGGTGCCACGCATCCTATCTGACTCGGCCCTTCCTCGGTAGACTCGGCTCATTGGTTCCTGCAAGAATAACAACTTTGTCTTATGCGGGCCGACATAGTTCATATGTCGGCCGCACACGCTTCTCTCTCCCAGCCGTTCTTACCCGGCCTGGTTCTTTCTTCACTCGGAGCTTACCCAGCTATGCTATGTTTCATCCCTCGTGACCCTACCGGGGGTTATCCCCCCGACACATGTTTAGACTCGTCCATGCAATGCCCATCCATCCATCCCTATGCCTACCGCACTCGAATCCTACTGTTACTGTTACTATTACTTTTGCTCCTGTTTTGATGCTGCTGTTGCTTTGTTGTTGCTATTGATAAACTTCTATGATCAAGAACTATTTCCAGGTGCAGCTAAATTGACAACTCAGTTGTTAAGGCTTGCAAGTATTCTTTGGCTCCCCTTGTGTCGAATCAATAAATTGGGTAATACTACCCGCGAAGACTGTTGCGATCCCCTATACTTGTGGGTCATCATCGAACAGCGGGCTAATGTAATGCTCTAGAACAATTAGGTCCTGTAAATAAAACAAGATGATATAAAATTTATGTTTATTCGAGTGGGCTTGTAATGCCCTCTGTAAAGTTTTATATGTATTGGCAAGTGGTGCTTTATAATGTGCATGTCCCTTTCGTTAGCCTGACGTGGTCAGCTACTCGGGTTATATGCGTTGTTTTCAGTCGACGAAGTCATGAGGTGAGGCATAGCCCCCAAGCGTATTTAGCGAGAAGTAATGTAAGGATAAAAAAAGATATTTGGGCCAAGGAACTTAGCTTTTATTCATAACAACGAGGAGGTACATTGTTTGACTGAGTAACCTTGGCCGAATAGCCTTATTTAAAGTAAAGGGCAACTAGGGGTAGAAGCGTTGTAGTCGTGCAACATTCCAGGGGTTGGAGTATTCGACTCCTGCTACGACGTCCATGAGGTGGTAGGCGCCACCTGGGATGACTTCGGTGACGATGTAGGGTCCTTCCTAGGGTGACTCGAGCTTCTTGTGCCCTTCTTGCTTGAGTCGCAGGACGAGGTCTCATTCGATGAAGGACCTTCGGCGCAGCCGGCGGCTGTGGTAGTTGCAGAGGCTCTGCTAATAGACCGCTGAGCGAGTCACGGCGATGTCGCGTGCTTCGTCGAGTGTGTCGACGGCGTCTTCGAGTACATCCGATGATTTGGCTTCTCTATAAGCGATGACCCGTGGGGCCTTGTGGCGTACCTCGGTAGGTAGCACAACTTCGGCTCCGTGCACCATGAAGAAGGGCGTGTAGCCGGTTGAGGTGTTTGGCATTGTATGCATGCTCCAGAGGACGGAGGGTAGCTCATCTGCCTGGGCTCTTGCAAGCCTTTCGAGTGGGCAAAGTAGGCGCTTCTTGATGTCGTTGCCTATGAGGCCGTTGGCCTTTTTGACCTGTCCGTTGGTCTACGAGTGCGCCACGGAGGAGTATGATATGTTGATGCCGAGGTTCCCGCAAAATTCTCGAAATTCCTTTGAGATGAAGTTCGAGTCGTTGTCTGTTATGATGCTATGAGGCACGCCGAACCTATAGACAATGGACTCGAAAAATTTGACAGCAGTTTTGCCGCTCTGGTTGGTGACGGGCATGGCTTTGATCCACTTGGTGAATTTGTCGACTACGACCAGGAGGAAGACGTGACCTCCTGGCGAGGACTTTGGCAGTTTGCCAATCATGTCGATGCCCCACTGGGCGAAGGGTCAGGCCATCGGTATGGGCCTTAGCTCGGATCCTGGCGCGTGTGACTTGTCCGTGTACCTCTGACAGGCGTTGCACCTCTGGACGATGTCCTTGGTGTCGTTCATTGCCGTTGGCCAGTAGAACCCAGCTCGTAGAGCTTTGGCGACTAGGGCGTGGCTGCCTGCATGATGGCCGCAGATACCCTCATGGATGTCTTGGAGGATGATTTTGCCGTCACCGATGGTGACGCATCATTGGACCACACCCAAAATGTTGCGCTTATACAGCTCGCCATTGATGATGGTAAAGGCTTTGGACCAGCGAGATATGCTTCGGGCATCTGTCGGGTCATCGGGTTGTTGATTGTTTATGAGGTACCAAAGGTACGGTTGCGTCCACATCTCTTCAACCACCATGACCTGCATTAGGCTGACCAGCTCGGCCTCTGTGTCCAGCTTTTTGGGTCCTACCTGGCCTTCGGGTAGCGTAGCCCTCGAGTGCTCTGCTTCTTCGGCTGACCCTTTTGGGAATTTTCTCTTGATAGAGGGTACACAGATTTGTTCGAGGAACACACCTGGTGGCACCCATGCGCAGGTGGAGCCAATGTTGGCGAGCATGTTAGCTTCTTCATTGCTTTCCCTTCCGACGTGTCGAAGCTCGCAGCCGTCAAATTCTCCTTCGAGTGAGTTGTAAAGTGTGCGGTATGTGATCATGTTGGCGCAATGGGCGTTGCACTCGTTCATCGTATGCTGCACGACGAGGTTCGAGTCGCCATAGATTACTAGGTGTGTTGCGCCGCACACCTTGGCCATCCTCATGCCATGGATGAGGGCCTCGTATTCGGCCTCGTTGTTAGAGGCGCGAAATTTCATCCGAAGGACGTACTTCATCTTGTCGCCTTGAGGGGACGTCAGTATGACGCCAGCCCCAGCTCTGGCCTCGCGCTTGGAGCCGTCGAAGTGCATCGTCCAAGACTGCGATATACGGAGTATCCGGCAGCTGAAGCTCCATCCAGTGGACGAGGAAGTCAGGGAGGACCTGAGACTTGATGGCGGTGTGCTGCTCGTATATTATGTCCAGAGGGGACAATTCGATGCCCCATAAGGCTACACGCCCCGTGGCTTCGGGGTTGTTCAGGATGTTTGACAGCGGGGCGTCGTTGACGACCATAATTTGATGCTCCTACAAGTAGTGGCTCAGCCGACGAGCCTTCATGAATACGCCATAGGCGACCTTCTAGTAGTGAGGGTACATATGCTTTGTTGGGGTCAGTACCTCGCTGAGGTAGTAGATTGGGCGTTGGACTCGTGGGTCTTGCCATCTTCGGGTCGCTCGACCACGAGTACGGTGCTTACCACCTGATGTGTAGCTGCGATGTATAGCAGCAGAGGCTCCCGTTCCTTCAGCGTGACCAGGAGAGGTGAGGTGGAGATCAGCCGCTTGAGGTCCTCGAATGCGTCGTCTGCTTCGGGTGTCCATTCGAACTTGTCCGTCTTGCGCAGTAGTTGGTAAAAGGGTAGGGCCTTCTCGCCCATTCGGCTGATGAATCTTCTCAGCGCCACAATCCGCCCAGCTAGCTGCTGGACGCCCTTGAGGTTCTTCGGCTTCTCCATGGCCAGTATGGCCCTGATTTTCTTCGGATTTGCCTCGATCCCCCGTTGGGAGATGAAGTAGCCGAGTAGTTGTCCAGACGGGACGCCGAAGGCGCACTTGTCTGGGTTTAGCTTGATCTTGTAGCGATCAAGGTTATCGAATGTCTCGTAGAGATCGCCGATTAGCGTCTTGGCCTCACCGGTCTTAATTACTATGTCATTGACATAGACTTGTATGTTGCAACCGATCTGGTTTTTCAGGCACGCCTGCATGCACCTCTGGTATGTGGCACCTGCGTTCTTTATCCCGAAGGGCATGGTGTTGTAGCAGAACACTCTGAAAGGCGTGATGAACACCGTTTTCTCCTGATCTTCGACCTTCAGCCGAATCTGGTTGTAGCCTGAGTAGGCATCAAGGAAGGAGAGTTTCTCGCATCCTGCAATCGAATTGATGATTTGATCGATCCGCGTTAGAGGAAAGTGGTCCTTGGGGCAGTGCTTGTTGAGCGATGTGAAGTCCACACACATCCGCAGGATGTCCGTGTCCTTTTTGGGAACCAACACGGTGTTGGCCAGCCACTCGCTCTCCTTGATTTCCCTGATGAAGTTGGCATCGAGCAGTCTGTTGACTTCAATTCCAACGGCTTCGGCTCTTGGTTTGGACAGTCGTCGGATCGACTGCTTGACTGGCTTCGCATCCGGAAACACATTGAGTGCATGCTCGGCGAATTCCCTGGGAACTCCTAGCATGTCTGCGGGACACCAGGTAAAAATTTCCCAGCGCTCATGGAGGAATTCGACGAGCGCACTTTCCTATGCGGGACTGAGGTCGTTGGCCATCAACACCGTCTTGGAGGCGTCCGTCAGGTGGACCTGCACCTTCTTCGTGTTGACCGTGGAGTCGAACGACATATTGGGTGCGTTTAGTCTGGTGACTAGAGGTGCCCCGTTGTCTGTCACCTCTCTGAGCCTCGTGAGCTCCTCCTGCATGCCGAATGATTGGGAGATTCTGTTGAAGTCTCTGTCACAGTGGTCAGACCTGGTGAAGCTTCCTTGGATGGTGATGACGCCCCTAGGTCCTGGCATCTTCAGTAGCAGGTACGCGTAGTGCGGTACTGCCAAGAATCTTGCGAATGCCACGCGGCCGAGGATGGCGTGGTACTGTGATGGCCAGTCCACCACTTCAAACCTAGCCGCTCGCGCCTAAAGTTTTCGGGCTGGCAGAAGATGACGTCGATCCATATCTTACCCAGGGGGTATATGCCCTTCCCTGGGACAATGCCGTGGAAAGTCGTGTCTGACTGCTCCAGGCTGCACAGCGAGATCCGCATTGCTGCGAGTGTGCTGGCAAATATCATGTTGATGTCGGTTCCACCGTCCATGAAGACACGGCTCGTCTCTAATCCCCCGATCCGAGCCTCGACCACCAGGGCAGCATGACCTGAGCGGGGGATCTAGCGTGGGTGATCTGAACGATCAAACGTGATGCAAGACTCCGAGCCGCTGAGGTACTCAGGTATGGCTGGTCGAGAGGTCACGGCCAGGCTGACTTGGCGAGTGATCTTCTTCTGCACCCTGTTGGTTGGGCGCCCCTTCTAGATCATCAGGGACCCTTTTGGTGGTGGGTACCCTCCTGGACCGTTATTTGGTGCTGGTGCGACCGGCGTCCGCGATGGTCCGACGGGTGGTGGTGGAGGAGCTACGTGGGCAATGGTACCTGGTGCGGGTGCGGACCCGAAACCAGGGTTTACGGTCCATCGCCACATTTGGGTGAAGACCTCGCTAAGCTTTTGGAATTCTCGGCAGTCCTTGAGCATGTGGTTGGCCTTCTTATTACCATCTTGCTCTTCGATGTAGAAGTGGATGGTGCAGGGGCCGGACAGCTTGTCGTATACCGAAGGCTCGTCATCGCGCTTGCGATGTTCCCATGCTTGCGTGGGTCATCCGCCGTCACGGTAGTTGTTATCGCGGTATCCACTGTTGCGGTTGTCGTCATTGCGTCGATCGGCGTATCTAGCCACAACCATGTCGACTCCGTCGCAGTCGTCGTAGACGCGCGATCTTCTCTTGTTGCGGCGTTCGCGCCTGTGTCCGTAGTCGTCTTCATCATCCGAATGTGCTCGGTTGACGGAATCCTTGCCATCTACCCATCGGTTGGCGATGTCCATGAGGTGGTCGAGTGTCTTGGGCTTGACGCGTCCGAGCTCCTCCTTGAAATCTGGGCGCCTAGAACCGTCCTTGAAGGAGTCGATTGCCCTTTCTTAGGAGATGTGCACGGCGGAGTTCTTGATGTGGGACCAGCGGAATATGTACGAGCGGATGGACTCGTTGGTTCGTTGGGTGCAGGCCCGCAGCTCCTCGTTGGATGCTGGCCTCTTGCTGGTGCCCTTGAAATTGCGGATGAAGCTGTACGCCAGCTCTTCCCAGCTTCGGATGGATCCAGAGGATAGGCTGCTGAGCCAGACCCTGGCCGCGTCTATCAGCTGCAGTTGAAGGTATTGTAAGGCGGTGTTTTTGTTTCCGCCGTGGAGCTTGACCGACGACAGGTGATCATCGAGCCAAGCTTTTGACTCCTGCATGCCATCGAACTTCGGGTTGTCCGACGGGAGCTTGAATTTTTTTTTGGCATCCGCATTCACCGAATGGATCTGCTGAAGCACCTGGCTCCGCACAGCTCTCCGTCGTCCTCCTCTTCGGACTCAGTTGAGCACGGGCGTTTAGAACGTGCTTTGTCGATCTTGCGTTGGGTGAGCTCGTTGCAAGCGTTGTAGTTGCTGCTGCGTCACCGTGGGCTCTTGCGGTGCCGGGGCAGGTCATGCTCGTCCTCGTCGGATGAGGGTGTAGGGTTTCGAGTGAACTTGACCGCAGCTTTTTTCTTCGACTCCATAGGAGTTTCGTCGTGGAGCGCAGCTCCAACGAGTCTGAGGCCTGCTAGTGCGGACTTATGCATTGCGCTCTTCAGGTCGCCCGCCGGAGGCGGATGGGAGATATGTAGTGGCCGCCATGATCGCAGCCTGTAGCGTTTTCGGCATGACGTTGTCGTGTGAGTCCATCGTCATGAAGGACGTGTTGAGGGCCCTGGTGACCTCGCATCGCGCGTCGGGGTCCATGCGCTCCGTGCGGGAGCGGTACTTGTTGGCGTTTTTGCCATGCAAAGTGGAGCCGTCAGCGGCAGAGAGCGCAGCTTGCCGCGCACTGGATTTCGTAGCTGCCTTCTTATGCTTGTCAAGCTCCTCCATCAGCTTCACCTGTCGGTTGTGCTCATCGATCAGGAGGAGGTGGTAGGCCATCAATAGATCTCGTGAGGCATTCACAGGTAGGATTATGTTGCCTGCCACAGCCTCGCGTGCTTGGCACTAGCCTACCTCGTTGAGGTTGATCTGGTTGTAGGCGTGAGCGTCGCCTTTGTTGGCCCTATTAGGCGGATCTCCCCCGTTTCCTCTGTTCCCAGTTTGCAGGTTGGGAGGGGGGATTGGGCGTTTGCTGCGCACTCGAATCCAGTGGCGGGTCTGTTTCCCTGTTGATGACGACGACGCATAGGTAGTCTCGGAGTGGGTTGATGCCGCCACAGCTTTCGAATCCGGAACTATAGGTTCCTTCATCCGAAGGGGGCCGCATAGATCTGAGTTGCAGTTGCTGCTGTCATCTGGGTCGTTTGTCAGCGTCGACGTGTGCAACACGCCGATGGGTGGGACCCATGAAGAGGGCCTAATGGATGGTGTTGGCACCCGTTCTGGGAGGCGGAGGGTGCCGGCCTTCCCCACCTGGAAGCAGAAGCTCCCGAACAGCATCTTGAGTCTGTCGCTGACGGACTCGAAATCTTTCAGGGTGGCCGGCGAGTAGGCGGTGAAGTCGAAGACGCCAAAGAGGAGATGACTCTCCATTGATGAGTTGTAGATCGCTCCAAATGGAACCATCACGAATGCATGATCAATGTCCCCATTTCCCACAGATGGGGCCAATTGACGAGGTTCAATCTCATCAATTCCCATTGTTACGGACTTGGGTTTTGGAAAATATGGGGATGCTGGAAGTCGCGGAACGGTTAACAGAAAAGCAACACAGGGACACAAGATTTACCCAGGTTCAGGCCCCCGGAGGGAAAACCCTACTCCTGCTTGTCTGCTCTTGATTACGGCGAAACCGAAAGTTATAGGGGTGCGTAGATGCAATCTGGCTTGAGGTGTGTATGCGGTGAGTTGAGAGATCATTCTCGTCGTACACTCCTGGCCTTTATATAGATAGGCAGGTCCCGGGTTAGGTCAAGTCGGTTACAAATTAGGGTTGTAACCTTTGAAATTCTATCTAATCTAAACTTTTCCTCCAAGGAGTCGAATACGCCACGTTCTTGGGCCACCCGAAGTCTTCATGGGTTGCGTGTCCTTACGTGGGCCTTCCTTGGTCTGGACCAGGTATACCAATGCCATGTACCCGTGGGGTATATCCATGTCACAAAGATAATAATCAATAAAGATCAGTGAGCTTGTCTCACAAATCTTCAAAGAAGAACTAAAAAGTTCTAAGCAAAAATCAGAAGAAAACTAAAGCTAAACGCAGTGCTAGCAAAAGTGAACACTCACAGAACAATAAGAGTGAAAACTAGAGTGTTCTAGGCAATGAAAATGGGGTGTGTCTCTCTGCAAAAGAAGTGTGTTGGGATCCAACCAACTTATTGCAGCAAAGAAAGCAAAAGAAAACTAAACACAAAAACAATGACGCTCCAAGAACAACACAATAGTGCATGAAGCAATAAAAATAAAGTGTCTAGAAAGAAGACCTGAGATTTTTATTGATGAAGAAGGGGATGCCTTGGGCATCCCTATGCTTTGACGCTTGTACCTCTTGAATATTTCTTGGGGTGACATGGGTGGCATCCCCAAGCTTGAGATTTTTTCCATTCTTCATCTCATCACATCGTTCTTTCCCTACACTTGAAAATTTCCTTCATACAAAACTTCGCACGATCTTCATTAGCTATATTAGTGTATTCAAGATAATAAGCCTTTGGGTTTAGTTTCAACACAAGTAAAACTTTCATTAGAACACAAGCTACTATAGCAATTTCTTTTAAAAATCTCAAGTGATCAAAGAGAACTCAAAAAGAACCCGATAAGAGGCAAATGTAAATAATGGCAGAAATCTGTCAAAACAGACCAGCAGGTAAAAACTAATTTTTTGAAAGACCTTCTATTTATCAAATAGAAAAGTGTTGAACTAATGAAAGTTATATAACAAACTGGGTCATATGCTCAGAAAATTACAGCTCAATCCGACGAAGAACGATTTTTTACGATTTTTTACACTGAAGCACAAAAATCTGTTTCGATACAGCAACTTCCCCAAATCTTACTTATCTCTCATTAGAGGTTATTCTTGGCATAAAAACCACACAAAAAGGATAAGAAGAGGTTATTACAGAAGTAATAACTTCCAAGACTCAACAAAAGAAAAACCTACTGAAATTTAGGTTATCTCCCAATAGTCCTTTTCTTTAACGCATTTAAGTTAGGCATGATAATTTTGATGATGCTCACATATCAAATATGAATTGAAGTAAAAGAGAGTATCAAGAAGCAAATTCAAAACGCATTGAAGACTAACCCACTTCCTATGCATAGGAATCTTGTACGCAAATAAATTCACAAAAAACAAAGTGACAAGCATAGGAAGGCAAAATAAGTGCAACTTCAAAATTTTCAACATAAAGAGGGGAAACTTAATATTATTGTGATGCATAAAACCATGTTTCCCTCTCTCATAATAATTTTCAATAGCATCATGAATAAAATTAACAATATAACTATCACATAAAACATTCTTATCATGAGCCACATGCATATAATAATTATTACTCTCTACATAAGCATAGTCATTCTTATTAATTATAGTGGGAGAAAATTCAACAAAGTAGCTATCATTGTTATTCTCATCACCATAATCATTAAATATAGGAGGTATATTGTAATCATAGTTAATTTTCTCCTCAATAGTAGGTGGACTGAAAATATCATATTCATCATTATAATCATCATATGTTGGAGGTATAGTATCGTCATAGCAAATTTTCTCCTCAATGGTAGGTGGACCAAAAATATCATATTCATCATTGCAATCATCATATATTGGAGGTTTAGTATCATCATAGAAAATTTTCTCCTCTAAAGCTGGGAACTAAAAATATCATTTTCATAAAAACTAGTTTCCCCAAGCTTAGACATTTCCATAGTTTTAGCAACAATGGTGTTCAAAAAAAATTTAATTTCCTCTTCAAACACTTCATGTCCTAACTCAGGAAAAATGCTATAAAGCTCTCAATTTTTGTTGTTGTTTTCCATTAAGCCTAACTAGTGAAAACAAGAAACAAAAGGATATAATTGCAGAATCTAAAGGAAATAACTTCGAGCACTCGGACACCAGCAACAGCACTAGAAGATATCTTAGTAGCCAGAAGATGTGAGTACCTTTTACCTTACCTCCGCGGTAACGGTGCTAGAAAAGAGCTTGATAGGGAGGAAGAGACTAAAGGCCCAATAGTCCCCGGCAATGGCGCCAAAAAAGAGCTTGATGTCTACGCACGCTTCTATTCTTGTAGACAGTGTTAGGCCTCCAAGTGTAGAGGTTTATAGAACAACAACAGGTTTCCCTTAAGTTGATCACCCAAGGTTTATCGAACTCAGGGAGGAAGTGGTCAAAGGTATCCCTCTCATGCAACCCTGCAATTAAGATACAAGAAGTCCCTTGTGTCCCCAATACACCCAATACACTTGTCAGGTGTATAGGTGCACTAGTTCGGCAAAGAGATAGTGAAATACAAGTAATGTGGATGATTATAAATGGTAATTGCAATATTAAATAAAGATGACAGCAAGCAAACATGTAATAGGTCTAGTTGTAAACAATGTTTCAATGCTTAGAAACAAGGCCTATGGATCATACTTTCACTAGTGGACACTCTCATATAAATATCTTCTCTTAATGATTCTACTCTGAACTACTCTCTGGTTGGATAACTCCAATCCATGGTAGGGCTACAAAAGCACACCTTAAAGTTCGTATTCCCCTAACCCCACACTGTCACCTTGAGCGCTAGATGGTTCCAACAAACACCACAATTTCATAGAGACATCCAACTCAAAATATAACTTATGATAAGTATTTTTGTAATCTTTAGCCTAAGTGTCACACGGTGTGCACACTATCAACTTCACACACGTGGGGATAACCGGAGATTACAGTTAAAGCACTTGAGTAGCAGAGTAGATCTACTTGATTACAAAGCTCGTAACCATAATAAGATCACGCATAGAGAGATATGAACACATAGCTGCCGGTAGAGCCCTTAGCCTCGAGGGAGAACTACTCCCTCCTTATAATGGGAGTCAGCAACGGCGATGGAGATGGCGGTGGAGTCGATGGAGATGGCTCCGGGGGCAATTCCCGTCCCGGCAGGGTGCCGGAACAGAGACTTCTGTCCCCAAATCTCCTCTTCGGTGGAGGCGACGCTATGGAACTTTTTGTGGAGATCTGATCCGCGCAGGGTTTAAGTCTCGGGGAGATGTATATATAGGTGAAAGGTCAAGGTTGGTGGAGCCTCGAGGGGCCCACGCCACCTGGTGGCGCGCCCCCTGGCTGCACCACCACATGGTGTGGCCGCCTCGTGGCGGATCTTCGTCTCTCCTTTGGACTCCGTGTCATGTCGGGAAAAATATTGAATTTGACTTTTGTTCGGTCCAATTCCAAGAATATTTATTTACTAGCTTTTATGAAACTAAAAATAGCAGAAAACAGGCAACTGGCATTGCGGCATCTTGTTAATAGGTTAGTTCTAGAAAATGTATAAAAATACCTCAAAGTGTAGACAAAACATAGCAAAGTTGATACTAAACAAGCATGAAACATCAAAAATTATAGATACGTTTGCAACATATCAATACCATGTATAAATACTCAAGCAATGGAAGAGCGAGGCATGCTATTGCAGCCAGTGTTTCATCAATCTACGACATGTATAATTATCATAACCAGAAATAATTTTTTCTTCCCTAAAATTGCATAGCAGGGATGGAATACCTAATTATGAATTATAATCAATATACACATGCTCTATTCAAAATATGCATCAGGTCCGTTTCAAGAAATGCATCAGAACAATCTCTCGAGAAATGCATTTCTAATATACAAAACTTGCATTATTTATAACCAAGTAAATTGATACAAATCTATCAGGTGAGCTACATCATTGGACCAAGCTTGAAGAGAACAATACGCTTGAGCTTGTAGAGAATCTTATCCCCTGGGCGTCGTTGTCGCCCTCCGAGAGGGGATCTGGCAACGCCTCCTTCCGCTCGCCACCATCTGGCTCCATCCGTAGACCGCTCATGCTCCGGAACACCGCACTCCACGTGCTCCACCGGGAGTCAACGCCACCCGGCTCCGTCCGCTGACCGCTCATGCTCCACCCCACCGCACTCCTAGTCCACTAGGCATCAAAGCCGCCCTCCTTCGGGAGGGCTCCTTCAGCGCCTTCTTCTGCCCAAAATCGCAGCCAGCGTCTGGCTCCGTCAGCTCACCCCCCGCGCAGCCGCCCTGTTGTAGGTCCTCGCCCCGCCCAAGACCACTATAGTGAGATAAGAACAAACAACAACTCATTTCCAATATTTAGCACACAAACCAGTTGCTGTTGTAGTGCACGTACGCCAAGCATTGACAATTTGACGATTCTCTCGCGATGGAGACGATGTGAGGCGGTGGGGCGAGAGACGACATGTGCTTCCTCTCCCGGCGAGGGCGACGTCACGAGGTGTCGGTGCGAGCAGCGGCTTGAGCTTCTTCCCGATCATGGCGAAGCGACATGCTCGGCAAAGTATAGAGCTAGATCTCCACTGATATCCTGCAATAAAACCACAAAAATTAGCAGTTTCATGCCTCATAAGCATATAATCAAACAGTTGACCTGCAACAGATATATCTATATAAAAACATACATACACACGGAGGGAGAGCATCTCGTGAGAAATTAGAGACGAATGTTGTAGGACTACTACCGTGAGATAAGAACAAACAACAACTCATTTCCAATATTTAGCACATAAACCGGTTGCTACTGTAGCGCATGTACGCGAAGCATCGACAATTTGATGCTTCTCCCGCGATGGAGATAATGCGAGGCGGTGGGGCGAGAGACGGCATGTGCTTCCTCTCCTGGAGAGGGCGACGCCACGAGGTGTCGGTGCAAGCGGTGGCTTGAGCTTCTTCCCGATCATGGTGAAGCGACAAGCTCGACCAGGACGTGCTCTCCGTTCTCTCCTCTTCCTGGGGTAATAAGCTGTGGAGTACAACGGCGACTAGGAGAGAGGAACGGGATCATGGGAGGGAGGAGTGTGAGAGTCGTGGGGGGCCTGGGAGTGACGGCTAGGGCTGGGAGTTTTGTATAGAGCCGTGAAAATCAACGTATGGTCGAGATTCGTTTAGAGCAAAATTTAATGGCCAGTAATTTCTGATTAACCTGGATGCTTCCAAATTATATCTTTAGAGAAAAAATTTAATAGTGATTTTTTATTAACCTGGATGCTTCGCGAGGGTGTGCCAATTATCTATATCTACATCTACATCTACACTAATATTAAAAGACTCGGATGGTCAAATCCAAACAATCTTGACCGTCCAACCAACATATCCAATAGCCCAGATCGCTCCCGTCTTTAGCGGTACAACATTGTTCGCTCGAACATCCCGCTGTCGAAACCCCACCCGCACGTCCCAGATCTGAAACTGCAATTGTAAATTGCCCCGCATGTGCACGGAAGCGGGTTCTGGATGCCTCTCTCTACCGATGACGCAGCCACCACCACATATTCCTCTTCTCCGACGAAGCGTCCCTCCTACCCGACGATGCCCGCTCTCTAGAGTCTGGGCCGTCCCAAGACCTCATCGTCCCCTGCTACCGCGTCGTCCCGCCTCCCTACAGTCAGAGATCACAGAGGTCGTCCAGTCCCTGCTTCAAAATCGCTGCCATCCCATGCTACCCCTTCGGCTCCCGCCCGCCCTCCCGCTTGCCAGCGACCACGCACCTGGCAGCCGTCGGCCATTCGGTCTCTGCACCTCAACATCGTTGGGATGCATCCTGCTCGACGACAGGGTCTCGGCAACGTTGGTTGCCTGGTTGCCCATCCTCAACTCTCCATGTGAGTGTCCCACTTCACTCTCTTCTAAATCTGTCTTTAATCGGGAACAAACCTTGCTGCTATTTTGCTTTATCTGGATTGTTCATCTATTTAATCACGGTTAGTTATTTGAGTTGTCTAATCATGAAGAAACTTTGGGTACTCTTGTCATTGTAATTGCACAATATGTCCATCTATTTCATCAGGATGAAACTTGGGTATTGTTCTCGCTCTAATTTGCACAATCATTTTCTTCTGAATTGTTTGTGTACACTGTCACATAGTGCATTTTTGTGAATTACTGTGCAGTCTCTGTCATTTTATTTAGTTGGTACGGATAGAGGTAAATGTTTTGTTACTAGATAGTCTTGTCCTGACTGGATGTACAACCCAAAAACTTTGTAGCAGCCCAACCTTCCTGATCATTCTTGCCGAATCTACGAACTTGGTAGCATGGCTATATTAACAACTCTATCAACTCATTGTATGAATTATTTAGCATAACATCAATCCTATTGTGTCATCTCACCACGTACCAAAGAAAACCTGTTGTATCTCTCTTTAATTGCGGAGTTGAATTGTCCAACACGAGCATGCTTGCAGCATGACTAACTGATATGAATTGTTGCTTTGATTATTTTCCATGTTTTTAGTGTGTTCAGATATCGAACAAATATTCAAAAATAAGTTTTGTGCATCACACAAAATTGGGGTTTCAGTGTCCAAGTGTCCCTGTGGAACGAATATTTTCTTCGGTCAAATGTCGCTTGTTAGTTCAGTCGAGACATAGTTCTGAGTTTTTCTGAGGAAAAGACAATGCTTCGCTAAAAGTTCTGCCATATACTTTGCAACTGTGCTGCCTATAGTGTGCTAAATAGGCTATGATATTTTGTGATCAAACTACTCTCTGCAGGACCATTTCCTTTTAAACAAAATGTGGTGTTGCACATTGCCTAGTTTTGTACCTTAACTGTCTTTACTTACATAGATAATACATACATATTTTATCGATAGATCTTGTACCAACTCAGTCCACGAATCCACCTCTCATTTAAGTCATTTTTGCAACAATAGAGTTAATTTTATTTGGTTTAATCCCTGCTCTAGATCTTGATGGGGCATATATAAGGACACACTTCATTGTTGGCCTGACCAGTAACAACCTACAAAAATGAGTGAGTAATGGTACTGATTTTGATTTTACATGAATTTTTTAGAGAACTGGAATAATACTGTTGTTAGGTGGATATGTAAGGATGCTTGCATTTCTCATTCCAAAGGCCCTGACGAAGCATGCAACGGAGGATATGACCCCAAGAATATTTTGCGAGTGGCATATTTGACAATCTAAGTTGGAACGGCTACCTTAAATTCTTGATTTTGGATTTTTACTTGGTTCATTGGCAAAGCACGATAGAGGCTCTGCAAAATCTTAAGGAGGTATTTCTATTTATCTATATCCCAACTTTGACCATTTTATTCTACTGGAAATTGTTTTAGGAGCACATTCTTATACATCTCTTATTTACTATGAAAATGATGCTTACATTTGTGGTTAACTCATTTATCTCCCTCAAATGAAAAGTAAAATGCTAGAAAAATGTTAGTTTGCCAATTACGCAGACATAAATGGATATTCTAACATGGCACCTGAAAAAACATGTGGGCCTCCATGTATGGTTTTGGTAATTAATGATAATCTTTATGGACTAATGTGTGTATTAAGTTGCACTTGTAGGATTTATCCATTGGCATTGCTTGGAGCATGTGTTGGCTTCAAGATAGATGAAGTGAGAAGAACATGTGTTGTGCAAGCTCAAAATGCGCCATCTATAGAAGATCTCATGTTTGATGCTTGCCATCCTTGGTGATCATGGATCGATGATGAGGAATCAAGAAAGACGTTCCATCTTGAGAAGGTCAAGTTCGTCTACATCGAGCTCAAGTGGAATGCTCAAGGCGAAGGTATACTCTTGATAGGTTTTCCCTTTTGCCGGTCTCATGTTGTGTGTGGGAGACTAAGTTTAGGATAGATAACCGTACTATCAAGAGGGCTCTCGAATGAGTAACTCGATCACATCGTTCGGAGAGAGCTCAAACATTTGTTGGAGATGTGCCCAAGAGGCAATAATAAAGTGGTTATTATCATATCTTCGTACTTATGATAAATGTTTACATACCATGCTATAATTGTATTAACCGGAAACATTAATACTTGTGTGGTTTGTAAACATAAAAAAGTCCCTAGTAAAGCCTCTTGTTAAATTAGCTTGTTGGTTAATATATGATCATGGTTTCCTGATCATGAACATTGAAATGTTATTAACAATAAGGTCATATCATTAGGATAATGATGTGATGGACATTCTCCTATAGTTAAGCGTAGCATAAGATCAAGTCATTCAAATAGTTCACTTGCTATAAGCTTCCCGATACATAGTAACCTAATTCCTTCGACCATGAGATCATGCTAATCACCATCACCGGAAGGATGCTTTGATAACATCAAACACCACACCGTAACTGGGTGGCTATAAAGGTGGCATTGAGTGTTCGGAAAGTATGTGTTGAGGCACATGGATCAAGAGTGGGATTTGTCCATCCATATGACAGATAGATATATTCTGGACCCTCTCGGTGGAATGTCATCCAATTAGCTTGCAAGCATGTGAATGGCTCACAAGGGATCACATATCATGGGAACGAGAAAAAGAATACTTATCGGTAACGAGGTTGAACTAGGTATGCAGAGATACTAACGATCAGACCTTGGATAAGTAAAATATCGCGAGATAGGGAAATTGGTTCCGTATGTAAATGGTTCATTCGATCGCAAAGTAATCGTAGAAATATGTGGGAGCCATATGAATTTCCAGATTCCTCTATTGGTTATTGATCGGAGAAGAGTCTCGATCATGTCTTCATAATTCACGAACCGTAGGGAGACACACTTAAGGATTCAATGTTGTTTAGTAGATATGGAATGTGAGTAAAGAGACTGAATGTTGTTCGGAGTCTCGGATGGGATCCGGGATATCACGGGGATATCCGGAATGGTCCGGAGAATAAGATTCATATAAGAAAAGTCCAATTTCGGAGTTCGGGAATGATTCCGGTGTTTTCACCGGAATGTTCTAGAAGGGTCTAGAAGGTTCACCGATCTGGAAGGGGAAGGGTACATGGATGTGTCATGACAAAGTGTAACGGTTGCATAATGTCTTAGGTCACTTGGCTGGACACTTGGAAGAGAGAAATCAAACTCTAATTTGAAAGTCAAAACGACAGTTTGAAAAAGTCAAATCCTAACATGGTTTCCGAGTTAGGGAGGGTTTCTGAGTTAGGGAGGGTTTCTGAGTTAGGGAGGGTTTCCACCTGGGTTGGGAACACCCTTGGACGCCCCCACCTATATAAGGAGGGGTGGGGGCGCATCCCAAGGGATCCTCCTTGCCCTAGGCGCCCAAGAAACCCTAGGTTGGTCGCCCCCCCCTCTCTAGTTGCGACCAATCTAGATCTCCTCTAAACCGCTACCGACTAGCTAAACTCTAGTTGCTAGCTACCTCTAAACCTCGGCCCTCTAAACCCTAGATCGCCTGGGCTCCCTCTACTCCACCATACTCGCTCCGGCTTAGGCGAAGCCCTGCGGGATCTCCCCTCTACTTCTGACACCACGCCGTCATGCTGCCGGAATCCCGAGGAGAGAGCTACAACCTTCGCTGCCTGCTGGAACAAGGGAGAGGAAGGTCTTCATCGAGTACCATACGTGTGACCGACTGCGGGAGCGCTGCCGGAACGCGGCGCCGGAAGGATCGCCTACGCGATCTTGAGATCGGCAAGTGAAAGACTACATCACCCACGAGAATATGCTCTCGTTAATAGCTTTGGATTTTCAAGGGTTAGTACTCTATCGACTCGTTGCTACAATCTAGTAGATAGATCTTGGCTTATGTGTGTTCATGCGATAGAATTTTTTTGTTTTCCATGCCATGAACCCCTACAACCTTTGCATACTTGCATCATCATATTTGGTTGTTATTTGGTCTTATCCATGTGAGGATATAGAGCTTGTGGTAATCTCCATAACAAGCTTGTGGCATCCCGCAAAACCACTACTAGAAAATCGCGTTGAATTTGTGCATTGCATCGTCATCATCATGCATTGTTTGCCAAAACTATTTTCGCAAAGCCCGTTTTGTTTTCCAGACGTCCCATCTCTATTCAAATGCCAAACACCGGGTCTCCAGAATAATTTTGTTTTGTTGCTATCGGGTTGCAAACGGCCCAATTAAATTAAATAAAGTTTTATTATTTTTAGTGGGGGCAGTCGAACGGGCCAACCCGACCCGAACGACCACCCCCGTATTAATCAGATCGGTCCAAACCAGTCCCGCCCCTAAATCCTACAGCTACCAGTTAGTCTACCCTCTCTCCCCCTCCACATCACTCCCTCCAATCAAGTCTCGCCACATCAGCATACCCTCTCCCTCATCCAACCAAAATCTGCCACCTAGTCTAACTCACCCCACCCCCTCTCTCTCCTCTCCTCCCTCTCCCTCTAAACCCACACAGCAAACACACCCGCGCGCCCCCCCACTCTCCCTGACCCGCCTGGCCCACTCGCCCACGTGGCCCCTGGCCCAGCCGGCCACCCGCGCCCTACCCCCGCGCGCGCGCCCTGCCCACCTGCACGCGTCCCAAGCCGCAGCCTCCCGCCCCGCTGACCCGGTCGCTTGCCCAACCCCGACCCCGCCCTGACCCCACCTACCGCGCGGCCCACCCCCACCACGCTCCTCTCTCTCCCCACGTTCCTCTCGCACCGCACCCCTCCGCTCTCCTCGCTCAACCGCCGTCGCTCACCGGCCTCTCCCCTCCCTCCGTCGGCCCCAGCGCCCTCGCCGCTCCTCCCCTCGCAGAACGCGCCGCCCGCGCCGCCCTCGCCCCACCTCAAGCTCGCCAAGCCGCCCCGCGCTCAGGTCCGGCCGCCCCGCAGCGACCCCCGACCTCCGCCGTCGCCCTCTCCAGCTCGCATCGCCGCCCACCGGAGCCTCCGCCACTCACCGTCCCGCCCGGCCGCTCCCTCCTCTCCACCGCCTTGCGCGCCGCCGCGCCTCGCGGGACCTTCCGCTCGCGCTCCGCCCCGAGCCCGAGACCGCCGGCGCGCCCCGCTCCCTCCGGCGCCTGCGCCTCCTCGCGGGCCTGCTCCGCCGCTCCCCTGCAGGCCCCGTGCTGCGCCGTCGCCCCGCTCGGCCTCCCTCTGCCGCGCCGCAGCGGGCCGGCCCCCACACCAACCCGGCCGTCCCTAGCGGCCTCGTCGGCCGCATTTGCACGCTCTTCCCCGCGGTTCCTCGGCCTCGTCCCGAGACGCCGCTACCGCCGGCCCTCCTCTCCGGCAGCTCACCTTCCGTCCGCGGGCCCACCCCACCGTCCACCGTCGCTGTGAGCGCTGTCTGGCTTCGTGCTCTATGATGTGGCCCCTGATGGATGTGTCCAGGTTCAGCTGCAAGTCCTTTTGCAACATCTAAGGCGGGCACTCCTGTGTCGTTCTCGACCAAATAAGATGGCAAGTTCTACCTCTCGGTTCGCCTGCACGGACCCGAAGACCGATCCCTCGGAACGCCAAGACCCCGAACCCGAGTTCTGCGACGCGACGACAAGATCCCCTACATGGGAGCCGGAGAACCCGTAACCGAAGACCCAGATGCGACAAGAACGGCACCGACCCAGGGCGAATTCGCTGTTCCGACGCCGAACCACGACCTTCCGCCCGGAACGCCAAGATCTTCGTAACGACGAGACCGACAACATGAACCGAAGACACGGATGCGCAAGATCTACCCCGGAATCCGAGAACGCTTCCGCCGAACCCCGAATCCCAGATCCGTCGAACCCTGAGACCAACCCCGAACCCCGGAACCCCAAGATCGTCGAGCCCCCTCTAATGTGTGACCCTTTTCCTCGAACCCTATTTTTATAATAACAACTTGATTACATATTGAATTGTCATTCTCTCATGCATATCATCGGTTTGGGGGCATTATGCCGATTCACCTAATAATTAAATATGGGGCCCATATGCGGGCAAATTTGGTCTCATATTGGCCTCATTTAAATTTGTGTAGCGAACCGGTACCATCTCTTGCCATGTTAAAACAACATTTAAAATTGCGGGGTTTTCTAAACAACTTGAACCATTTAATTAATTGTCGGGACCCCGGTTCCACTTAATATGACCTAATTGCATCGCATCTCTGCCATGTCATTCATCATACATGCATCATGCCGATCTTCTGCCGTTGTATTAAATAGTGCATCCGGTGTTTCTTCTAGTGTTTTGCTTCTTCGCGGATAAGGCCGTTGAGTTGATGTGAGCTTCGCCCCGATCTTCGGATAAACCCTTCGACAATGTTTTCAGGCGAGCATCTTCCCCTTTCTACCTATCTTACTTTTATAGTATTTACTTCCTCCTGTTGATCTATTGCTATCTGTGTTGCGATGCTTTAGTTTCCGTTCCTGTGATATACCGTGCAGCCCTATATTGCCTTGGACACATCCTATTACCTGTTGTTTGGTAGCTAGTTGGACCTGCGCGTCGTAGTCGCTTGCTCAAGTGCTGTTGCGTGTTGTCAAGTGCTACAGTTGTTGATGTATTGCCGTATGTTGTTGATGGAGATGATCCTAGTTTTACTTATCGTCACTTTAATTTCTGTTTAACAACTAAAATTGAATAAGCAGAGGCATCGGTGGGTGATAGATAATATTTGGTTTTCCGAACGCCCACTTGTGTCCCGTAAGACCCCGAGTACTTGATTCCTGTTCCTTGATTTTTCGCGCTATCCACATCCGGGAGGTATATGGGACCCCCCTCAGCCAGAGCTTGATTCCGTCTTATTTCTTGGGGCCACAAACTAGTTTGAGGTTTTATTACTATCCTGTACTTATGCCATGCTTTACTGCTTTATTTACGATTGTGCGAGGTACTGCACACTGTACTGTTTTGGAAGCGGAATGTTTACGCGGTATCGACAAGCCCAGCCACACTTTCGGGTTCCCAGTCGTTTACAGCCATTGTCGCAGACCTTGAGGCCGTCTCGGAGCTTGCTTACTCCGTTGCGGATTCTACTTAAGGGGTGGCCCCCTGAAATATTTCTGAATCTTGTGATTGCTTTGTCGTGAAAGCCTCGTTGGGTTTTGATTTGGTTTTTCCGAGGTTGATCGAGTGTGTGTTGCTATTGGTGCACCCCGGCCGGGTAAAACTTTCTGAAAGCCGTGTCCGCGGATATGGACGACTTGGAGCACAGTTTCTCGATCATAGACAAGCATAACTAAAGTTTACTGCTATAAACTTGACTTATAATGACTAGTAATCAGCTTCACTATAATGGAATGACTAATTAATACTGCCCACAATTGCTTGTTTGGTTGTCGCTTGCGACAATTGTATCTGACTAGTAAGTATTGCAACTACAACGGAATGACTGAGTAAAAGTACCAACAACTGCTGGGTTTTGGGTTTATCTCATGCTATCTGTACCTGATTAGTAATTGTTGCAACTATCACGGAATGGTTAATTAAAAGGGCCCACTGCTTACTTTATCAGGACGACTATCTATACCTGACTAGTAATTGCTGCAACGATAACCAAATAAATAAAACCGCCAACTGTGTGAGTTCCTCGGTTGACTTCCTCGTTTGGTCTCGAGGGGGAAACACCAGGATGGGTTTGTTTGGTGTTAGCTTCAGGTTGGATCCGGATAGGTCATTCTCACCCCTCTCTGTTTGACGCCAGTTGTATCGAGTCTCTATAGGTTGTTTAGTGCATGCTGCCGCTGCCGCTCAGTCCACCATACCTATGTAGGCGAGGACCGCCGAATTCTAGCCTCGCCGTGTACTGGCCTCAGTACTGACGCTCCTTCTTTTTCCTTTGCCCTTTGTCGGCACCCCTTTTGTTTAAACAGGTTTTGAGATCGACGTCGTTAGCAGGGTTACCCTTCCGGCTTGGCCTGGGCAGGGTTATGGACGCCATTGGTTATTCTTCAGGGCTCTTAGCCCCATTTGCTTCTTGTCCGTAGTCGGACGCTCTACCGTTTTCAAGGTGATTTGGATCTTGTATATTATATCTGTATTCTTGGCTCCTTGAGTCGCTGCTATATATATCTGTTCTGTGGGTCCCATCGAGGACTGTTGTGTAATGTTATTACTTCGTTTTCCACCCGCACGAAAGTGCCTGGTGGGCACCTTTGAATCGTTCCTATGCGGGTTTGGCGAACTTTGCTCAAACTTGCATAGGTCCGATTCTGAGGGTGTTACAGAGTGGTATCAGAGCTCAGCAGTTGCGATACCCCACAAGTCCAGCCTGTAGGATAACCTAGCTAACGGCCGAAGTAGAAGTGTCAAAACTATTTTTGAAAAATCGGTTGGATAGTTCTGATTAGGTCTGATTTTACTCCTTACCCCTCTGCTGTTCTCCTCTTACCTCTGCGTGTTTTAAATCCGCTCTCTTCTCTCTCTTCGAGTCCAGGATTTCTCGTGGTTGGGTTTCCGTCGTACCTTCAGGGTTTCTCTTTCTCCCTTTTTGTAACGGAGGTGCTACGATCATCAATCTGCAACTTGTCTGTTGTACCCTTCATCCGGTCTTTTGTTCTTGAGATCTTTATCTATGTGTGTTCCTTGCTGGATATCAGAGTCGTTGAAAAACATCTGAGAAGGACGAGCTTTGGTGAAGTTGGAGTCGACCTTGAGCATGTGTTGTTCATGCCAATGGAACCATCGTGGAACCTAATCATTGTGTCTTTCATACGATTTCTGCTGGCGATACTCCCTTGTTTCCGAACCTCGCTTGTCGAGATCTTCAGTCTAATTCCGAGAGTTGGATGCTTAACCCGCTTATTCGTGTGCAGAGTAATGGTTTGAGTGTGGGATGGAGTAGCTACCCTACCACTGCTCTTATCATTCGCTCTTGTACGTCGAATCAGTGGATCCAGCAATTTTACTCCGTCCACGGAAGTTAGGGGTGGCTTTATCTGCGATACCTCTACCTTCGACCTTTTGTTCCCGGAGTGTTCTCTCGACGATCAGGAGCAACGACCCTTTGTTGGTGGTGTCGCTGTTTTCCAGATGAAGAAGGAACCCTCGTTAGTGGTGTCGCGAGGATCTACACGAAGCGAGAAGATGCAGATCGCTGACCTTCCTTCCGGTACCATGAGGCGGATCTCGAGGGCGAGATCCATTGTTAGTGGTGTCGAATTGTGGCATCCCGCAAAACCACTACTAGAAAATCGCGTTGAATTTGTGCATTGCATCGTCATCATCATGCATTGTTTGCCAAAACTATTTTCGCAAAGCCCGTTTTGTTTTCCAGACGCCCCATCTCTATTCAAATGCCAAACACCGGGTCTCCAGAATAATTTTGTTTTGTTGCTATCGGGTTGCAAACGGCCCAATTAAATTAAATAAAGTTTTATTATTTTTAGTGGGGGCAGTCGAACGGGCCAACCCGACCCGAACGACCACCCCCGTATTAATCAGATCGGTCCAAACCAGTCCCGCCCCTAAATCCTACAGCTACCAGTTAGTCTACCCTCTCTCCCCCTCCACATCACTCCCTCCAATCAAGTCTCGCCACATCAGCATACCCTCTCCCTCATCCAACCAAAATCTGCCACCTAGTCTAACTCACCCCACCCCCTCTCTCTCCTCTCCTCCCTCTCCCTCTAAACCCACACAGCAAACACACCCGCGCGCCCCCCCACTCTCCCTGACCCGCCTGGCCCACTCGCCCACGTGGCCCCTGGCCCAGCCGGCCACCCGCGCCCTACCCCCGCGCGCGCGCCCTGCCCACCTGCACGCGTCCCAAGCCGCAGCCTCCCGCCCCGCTGACCCGGTCGCTTGCCCAACCCCGACCCCGCCCTGACCCCACCTACCGCGCGGCCCACCCCCACCACGCTCCTCTCTCTCCCCACGTTCCTCTCGCACCGCACCCCTCCGCTCTCCTCGCTCAACCGCCGTCGCTCACCGGCCTCTCCCCTCCCTCCGTCGGCCCCAGCGCCCTCGCCGCTCCTCCCCTCGCAGAACGCGCCGCCCGCGCCGCCCTCGCCCCACCTCAAGCTCGCCAAGCCGCCCCGCGCTCAGGTCCGGCCGCCCCGCAGCGACCCCCGACCTCCGCCGTCGCCCTCTCCAGCTCGCATCGCCGCCCACCGGAGCCTCCGCCACTCACCGTCCCGCCCGGCCGCTCCCTCCTCTCCACCGCCTTGCGCGCCGCCGCGCCTCGCGGGACCTTCCGCTCGCGCTCCGCCCCGAGCCCGAGACCGCCGGCGCGCCCCGCTCCCTCCGGCGCCTGCGCCTCCTCGCGGGCCTGCTCCGCCGCTCCCCTGCAGGCCCCGTGCTGCGCCGTCGCCCCGCTCGGCCTCCCTCTGCCGCGCCGCAGCGGGCCGGCCCCCACACCAACCCGGCCGTCCCTAGCGGCCTCGTCGGCCGCATTTGCACGCTCTTCCCCGCGGTTCCTCGGCCTCGTCCCGAGACGCCGCTACCGCCGGCCCTCCTCTCCGGCAGCTCACCTTCCGTCCGCGGGCCCACCCCACCGTCCACCGTCGCTGTGAGCGCTGTCTGGCTTCGTGCTCTATGATGTGGCCCCTGATGGATGTGTCCAGGTTCAGCTGCAAGTCCTTTTGCAACATCTAAGGCGGGCACTCCTGTGTCGTTCTCGACCAAATAAGATGGCAAGTTCTACCTCTCGGTTCGCCTGCACGGACCCGAAGACCGATCCCTCGGAACGCCAAGACCCCGAACCCGAGTTCTGCGACGCGACGACAAGATCCCCTACATGGGAGCCGGAGAACCCGTAACCGAAGACCCAGATGCGACAAGAACGGCACCGACCCAGGGCGAATTCGCTGTTCCGACGCCGAACCACGACCTTCCGCCCGGAACGCCAAGATCTTCGTAACGACGAGACCGACAACATGAACCGAAGACACGGATGCGCAAGATCTACCCCGGAATCCGAGAACGCTTCCGCCGAACCCCGAATCCCAGATCCGTCGAACCCTGAGACCAACCCCGAACCCCGGAACCCCAAGATCGTCGAGCCCCCTCTAATGTGTGACCCTTTTCCTCGAACCCTATTTTTATAATAACAACTTGATTACATATTGAATTGTCATTCTCTCATGCATATCATCGGTTTGGGGGCATTATGCCGATTCACCTAATAATTAAATATGGGGCCCATATGCGGGCAAATTTGGTCTCATATTGGCCTCATTTAAATTTGTGTAGCGAACCGGTACCATCTCTTGCCATGTTAAAACAACATTTAAAATTGCGGGGTTTTCTAAACAACTTGAACCATTTAATTAATTGTCGGGACCCCGGTTCCACTTAATATGACCTAATTGCATCGCATCTCTGCCATGTCATTCATCATACATGCATCATGCCGATCTTCTGCCGTTGTATTAAATAGTGCATCCGGTGTTTCTTCTAGTGTTTTGCTTCTTCGCGGATAAGGCCGTTGAGTTGATGTGAGCTTCGCCCCGATCTTCGGATAAACCCTTCGACAATGTTTTCAGGCGAGCATCTTCCCCTTTCTACCTATCTTACTTTTATAGTATTTACTTCCTCCTGTTGATCTATTGCTATCTGTGTTGCGATGCTTTAGTTTCCGTTCCTGTGATATACCGTGCAGCCCTATATTGCCTTGGACACATCCTATTACCTGTTGTTTGGTAGCTAGTTGGACCTGCGCGTCGTAGTCGCTTGCTCAAGTGCTGTTGCGTGTTGTCAAGTGCTACAGTTGTTGATGTATTGCCGTATGTTGTTGATGGAGATGATCCTAGTTTTACTTATCGTCACTTTAATTTCTGTTTAACAACTAAAATTGAATAAGCAGAGGCATCGGTGGGTGATAGATAATATTTGGTTTTCCGAACGCCCACTTGTGTCCCGTAAGACCCCGAGTACTTGATTCCTGTTCCTTGATTTTTCGCGCTATCCACATCCGGGAGGTATATGGGACCCCCCTCAGCCAGAGCTTGATTCCGTCTTATTTCTTGGGGCCACAAACTAGTTTGAGGTTTTATTACTATCCTGTACTTATGCCATGCTTTACTGCTTTATTTACGATTGTGCGAGGTACTGCACACTGTACTGTTTTGGAAGCGGAATGTTTACGCGGTATCGACAAGCCCAGCCACACTTTCGGGTTCCCAGTCGTTTACAGCCATTGTCGCAGACCTTGAGGCCGTCTCGGAGCTTGCTTACTCCGTTGCGGATTCTACTTAAGGGGTGGCCCCCTGAAATATTTCTGAATCTTGTGATTGCTTTGTCGTGAAAGCCTCGTTGGGTTTTGATTTGGTTTTTCCGAGGTTGATCGAGTGTGTGTTGCTATTGGTGCACCCCGGCCGGGTAAAACTTTCTGAAAGCCGTGTCCGCGGATATGGACGACTTGGAGCACAGTTTCTCGATCATAGACAAGCATAACTAAAGTTTACTGCTATAAACTTGACTTATAATGACTAGTAATCAGCTTCACTATAATGGAATGACTAATTAATACTGCCCACAATTGCTTGTTTGGTTGTCGCTTGCGACAATTGTATCTGACTAGTAAGTATTGCAACTACAACGGAATGACTGAGTAAAAGTACCAACAACTGCTGGGTTTTGGGTTTATCTCATGCTATCTGTACCTGATTAGTAATTGTTGCAACTATCACGGAATGGTTAATTAAAAGGGCCCACTGCTTACTTTATCAGGACGACTATCTATACCTGACTAGTAATTGCTGCAACGATAACCAAATAAATAAAACCGCCAACTGTGTGAGTTCCTCGGTTGACTTCCTCGTTTGGTCTCGAGGGGGAAACACCAGGATGGGTTTGTTTGGTGTTAGCTTCAGGTTGGATCCGGATAGGTCATTCTCACCCCTCTCTGTTTGACGCCAGTTGTATCGAGTCTCTATAGGTTGTTTAGTGCATGCTGCCGCTGCCGCTCAGTCCACCATACCTATGTAGGCGAGGACCGCCGAATTCTAGCCTCGCCGTGTACTGGCCTCAGTACTGACGCTCCTTCTTTTTCCTTTGCCCTTTGTCGGCACCCCTTTTGTTTAAACAGGTTTTGAGATCGACGTCGTTAGCAGGGTTACCCTTCCGGCTTGGCCTGGGCAGGGTTATGGACGCCATTGGTTATTCTTCAGGGCTCTTAGCCCCATTTGCTTCTTGTCCGTAGTCGGACGCTCTACCGTTTTCAAGGTGATTTGGATCTTGTATATTATATCTGTATTCTTGGCTCCTTGAGTCGCTGCTATATATATCTGTTCTGTGGGTCCCATCGAGGACTGTTGTGTAATGTTATTACTTCGTTTTCCACCCGCACGAAAGTGCCTGGTGGGCACCTTTGAATCGTTCCTATGCGGGTTTGGCGAACTTTGCTCAAACTTGCATAGGTCCGATTCTGAGGGTGTTACAAAGCTCTTGATCATCAAAATCGGATCTTCTGTTTATATCTTGTTGCGATTTTGATCTTGGCGGCTTTCCGGTTTCTCACCAAGTGAGGTATCTCACATTATTATACTTGATACATTCTCACTTGGTGATAACCAATATTTTCATGTTCTCCTATTTCCAATGCAATTGGAATCGGGTCGATCAGAGTTACCAATCAAAAGTTATAGCCGTTTGAATATCTGCGTATTTGGTTTGGAAAAGAAAAAGAAAAATTATCTGCTCTTTGGGTCGAGCAGTAGTACCGCCCAGGCGGGATGGTACTACCGCCTGCCCCTGGGCGGACCCCAATTTCCCTCTGCCTCGCCAGGTACCCAATACCGATACTACCGTCCGGCCCGGTACTACCGCCCGGGTGGGCCGGTAGTACCGGCCCATATCCAGGTCGCATTGCTCCAGCCCCAGCCAGCTACTCCCAGCTTGTTGCGCCCGCGTTGATGAAGGGTTTCGCAGCATAGTAAATCAAAAAAATTCTACGGATGCGAACGGGAAATCCAAGATCTAATCTAGGAGATGCAAACAACGAGGGGGATTAGATGAGATCTTCATACCCTTGAAGATTCGCACAGCGGAACGTTCGTCAAAACGTGGGTGATGTAGACGTACTCGCTTCTCCTCCTTGCGATCCGATCCGATCTAACACCGCAAGTGGCGATGCCTCCGAGAGATGCACACGTGAAGCACCTCGACGTCTCCTCCTTCCTCGGTCCAGCAAGTATGGTGGAGAGATGGATTGGATCTACAACGCGACGGCGCGGTGCAAGTGGTGGAGAGTTTCTGCAGCAGGGCTTCGCCTACGTGCAGTCGGGAGGGGGAGAGAGAGGAGGGCAGCAGGGCGGCTAGGGTTGTGGAGGAGGTGTGGGGGGAGGGTGTGCCCCAGCCCTCTATATATAGAGGGGTGGGCACCAGCCCTAGCCCCTCCCCTAAGCCCTAGGTCGGCGACCAAGGAGGGAGGAGTGGGGGGCAAGTTCCCCCTTCTAGAAGCTTTCCTAGGGTTTGCCCTAGATCTGGCCGGCTGGGCCCTATGGGGCCTTGTACCCCTGTCCCAATGCAGCCAGGGCACTCCCTCATAGGCCCATGACCCCTCCCAGCAGGTGGGTCCACGTTGGTACCCCTCCGGAAGGTTCTAGAAGCTTCCGGTACAATACCGATTAACCCGAAACAATTCCGAACTCCAAAAACTGCATTGCCTTATATGAATCTTATTCTCCGGACCATTCCGGAACCTCTCGTGATGTCCCGGATCCCATCCGAGACTCCGAACAAAAACTCATAAACCAATTATCCAATCTATCCTAGTGTCAAGACACGTTAAGTGTGTGACCCTTCGAGTTCGAGAACATGCAGACATGATCATATATCAATAATCAACAGCGGGGTCTGGAAACCCATATTGACTCCCACACATTCATTGATGATCATATCAGATGAACCACGATGCCAGGATTCAATCAATCCCATATATATATTCCCTTCGTCTCGCGATATTTTACTTGCCCGAGATTTGATCGTCGGTACCGTCATACCTAGTTCAATCTCGTTCACAACAAGTACTTTACTCGTTCCGTAATCCGATATCACTTTGTGATTAACTCCTTAACCACATGCTTTCAAGCGGCGTTGATATCGATTACCGAGTGGGCCCGAAGTATATCTCTCCGACTTGGGAGGGACAGATCCCATCTCGATACATACAACCCAACAGGCACTTTCTGATCACCTGAGAGACACCTTTATGATCACCCTCTCATAGGATGACGTTTGATGACCTCAAAGCTTTCTTCCGATACCAGGGAGTTGTATTATCTCATGGTCTAAGGAATACAATATTTGACATGAGAAAAGCTTCGCAAAGATGAACACGATGACACGATCTAATTGCTCCGCTTAGTTTGGGTATGTCCATCATATCATTCTCCCAATGATATGATCTCATTATTAATCGACAACCCATGTCTATGGTTAGGAAACATTAACCATCATTAATCAATGAGCTAGTCCATAGAGGCATACTAGGGACACGGTGTTGTTCACAAACCACACAAGTATTAAAGTTTCCGCTTAATACAATTCTAGCATGGAATATAAACTTTATCATGAACAAGAATTATAATAATAACATCTTTATTATTGCCTCTAGGGCATAATTCCAACAGTCTCCCACTTGCACTAGAGTCAATAATCTAGTTTACATTTGGCAACAGTCTCACACCCATGGCACTAAGGTGCTGATCATGTTTTGCACGTGGAAGAGGTTTAGTCAATGGATCTGCGACATTCAGATCTGTATGTACTTTGCTAATCTTCAGATCTCCATCTGCTATATAATCTCGGATTATATGAAACTTGCGGTTGATATGCTTGGTCTTTGGATGATATCTTGGTTCCTTAGCGAGTGCTATGGCGCCAGTGTTGTCACACAATATCTCCAGTGGGTCGAATGCACTTGGAACCATGCCAAGCTCAGTGATGAAGTTCCTGATCCAAACTCCTTCACTTGACGCTTCTACAGCAGCCATGTATTCCGCTTCTACTGTAGATCCCGCGATCACGCTTTGCTTGCAGCTTCTCCAGCTCACAGCTCCTCCATTCAAAATATAAACGTATCCTGTCTGAGATTTAGAATCATCCTTGTCGGTGTCGAAACTAGCATCGACGTAACCTTTTACGATGAGCTGTTCATCACCTCCATAGACTAAGAACATTTCTTTAGTCCTATTTAGGTACTTTAGGATGTTCTTCACGGCTGTCCAGTGTTCCACTCCTGGATCACTTTGATATCTGCTCGTTAAACTAAGAGCATTGGACACATCCGGTCTAGTACACAGCATGGCATACATGATAGAACCTATGGCCGAGGCATAAGGCACTTTGCTCATAGATTCTCTATCATTTACCGTAGCTGGACACTGAGCCATGCTCAATATCTTACCTGACAACATAGGGACTGAACCTTTCTTCGCCTTATCCATTCTGAACCTTTTCAGAACTTTGTCTAGGTATGTACTCTGGCTTAAAGCTATCAGGCGTCTTTGTCTATCTCTATAGATTTTGATGCCCAATATATAAGAAGCTTCACCTAGGTCTTTCATTGAAAAACACTTGTTCAAATAACTCTTCACATCGTTAAGCATGTTAATGTCATTTCCAATAATCAATATGTCATCCACATATAGTACCAGAAATGTCACCGAGCTCCCACTCACTTTCTTGTAGATACAAGCTTCGTAGCAATTTGGAACAAATCCAAAGCTCTTGATCACTTGATCAAAACGAAGGTTCCAACTCCGAGATGCTTGCTTCAGTCCATAAATGGAACGCTGAAGTTTGCATACTTTATCAGCATCCTTATGATCGACATAACCTTCGGGTTGCATCATATACAACTCTTCATCAATGTTGCCATTGAGGAACGCAGTCTTGACATCCATCTGCCATATTTCATAATCATGAAACGCGGCAATTGCTAATAAAATCCGAATGGACTTAAACATCGCTACGGGAGAGAAAGTCTCATCGTAGTCAACACCTTGAACTTGTCAAAAACCTTTCGCGACAAGCCGTGATTTATAGACGGTAACATTACCATCCGCGTCCGTTTTCTTCTTGAAGATCCATTTGCACTCAACGGCCTTTCGGTCGCTAGGAGGGTCCACCAAAGTCCATACTTGGTTTTCGCTCATGGATCCCAATTCGGATTTCATGGCTTCTAGCCATTTCTTAGAGTCTGGGCTCATCATCGCTTCCTCATAGTTCGTAGGTTCACTGTCTTCTACCAACAAGACATTCAAGACAGGGTTGCCGTACCACTCAGGAGGGGCACGCGACCTTGTCGACCTGCGACGTTCAGTAGCAGCATCGTCCGAAGCTTCATGATCCTTGTCATTAGCTTCCTCTATTGTTGGTGCAGGCGGCACTGGAACAATTTCAGGTGCTGCGCTACTCTCCAACTCAAGAGAAGGTTCAACAACCTCGTCTAGCTCTACTTTCCTCCCACTCACTTCTTTCGAGAGAAACTCCTTCTCAAGAAAGGAACCGTTCTTTTGTGACAAACACTTTGCCTTCGGTTCTGTGATAGAAGATATACCCAATAGTTTCCTTAGGGTATCCTATGAAGACACATTTCTCCGCTTTGGGTTCGAGCTTGTCCGGCATCAACTTCTTGACGTAAGCTTCGCATCCCCAAACTTTAAGAAACGACAACTTAGGTTTAGCACCAAATCACAGTTCATACGGTGTCGTCTCAACGGATTTAGATGGTGCCCTATTTAAAGTGAATGCAGCGGTTTCTAATGCATAACCCCAAAATGATAACGACAAATCAGTAAGAGACATCATTGATCGGACCATATCTAATAGGGTTCGGTTCCGACGTTCAGACACACCATTGCGCTGTGGTGTTCCGGGTGGCGTGAGTTGCGAAACGATTCCGCTTGCTTTAAGATGCATGAGAAAATCATAACTCAAATATTCACCTCCACGATCAGATCATAGAAACTTAATCTTTCTGTTACGATGGTTCTCCACTTCATTCTGAAATTCTTTGAACTTTTCAAATGTTTCAGATTTATGTTTCATTAAATAGATATACCCATATCTACTCAAGTCATCGGTAAAAGTGAGAAAATAGCGATATCCACCGCGCGTCGAAACACTCATCGGTCCTCATACATCGGTATGTATGATTCCCAACAAGTCCGTTGCTCGCTCCATCATTCCGGAGAATGGGGTTTTGATCATCTTGCCCATGAGGCATGGTTCGCATGTGTCAAATGATTCAAAATCAAGAGACTCCAAAAGTCCATCAGAATGGAGTTTCTTCATGCGCTTTTCACCAATATGACCTAGACGACAGTCCCACAAATAAGTAGTATTATCACTATCTACTTTGCATCTCTTAGCCTCAATGTTATGGATGTGTGTTTCATCCCTTTCGAGATTCAGAAGAAATAAACCATTCACAACAGGTGCATGACCATAAAAGATGTTACTCATATAAATAGAACAACCATTATTCTCCGATTTAAATGAATAACCGTCTTGCAATAAACACAATCCAGAAATAATGTTCATGCTCAACGCAGGCACATAATAACACTTATTAAGGTTTAAAACTAACCCCGAAGGTAAAACTAAGGAGAGCGTGCCGACGGCCATCACATCAACTCTTGATCTGTTGCCAACACGCATCGTCACCTCATCCCTCGCAAGCCGCCGTCTATTCCGTAGCTCCTGTTTCGAGTTACAAATATTAGCAACTGAACCAGTATCAAATACCCAGGCACTACAACGAGGGCTAGTAAGGAAAACATCAATAACATGTATATCAAATATACCTTTGATGGTGCCAGCCTTCTTGTCCGCTAAGTACTTCGGACAGTTGCGCTTCCAGTGACCCTTGTCCTTGCAATAGAAGCACTCAGTGTCCGGCTTGGGTCCAGACTTGAGCTTCTTCTCAGCAGGGGCAACGCGCTTGCCGCCGCCTTTCTTGAAGGGCTTCTTTGCACCCTTACCTTTCTTGAAGGTGGGGGGCTTGTTGACCATCAACACATGATTATCCTTTTTGATGTCCACCTCCGCAGCCTTCAGCTTTTGCGAAGAACTCGGTGATCGTATCAGTGGATCCAATCTGATTGTGAGTCACTACAAAACTTTTGTAGCTGGGAGGGAGTGATTGTAGAACCCTGTCAATCTTGAGCTCCTCTGGAATCTTGCAGTCCAGTTGCTCAAGGCGTTGAGTGTAGCCCGACATTTTTATGGCGTGCTCACTAACGGAACTCCCTTCCTCCATCTTGCAGTTAAAGAATTTCTCAGAGATCTCATGTAACACCCTCAGAATCGGACCTATGCAAGTTTGAGCAAAATTCGCCAAACCCGCATAGAAACGATTCAAAGGTGCCCACCAGGCACTTTCGTGCGGGTGGAAAACGAAGTAATAACATTACACAACAGTCCTCGATGGGACCCACAGAACAGATATATATATATATAACAGCGACTCCAGGAGTCAAGAATACAGATATAATATATAAAGATCCGAATCACATTGAAACGATAGAGCATCCAGCTACGGACAAGATGCAAATGGGGCTAAGAGCCCTGAAGAATAACCAATGGCGTCCATAACCCTGCCCAGGCCAAGCCGGAAGGGTAACCCTGCTAACGACGTCGATCTCAAAACCTGCTTAAACAAAAGGGGTGCCGACAAAGGGCAAAGGAAAAAGAGGAGCGTCAGTACTGAGGCCAGTACACGGCGAGGCTAGAATTCGGCGGTCCTCGCCTACATAGGTATGGTGGACTGAAGCGGCAGCGGCAGCATGCACTAATCAACCTATAGAGACTCGGTACAACTGGCGACTATCAGAGAGGGGTGAGAAAGACCTATTCGGAACCAACCTGATACTACAATCAAACAAACCCATCCTGGTGTTTCCCCCTCGAAACCAAACGAGGAAGTCAACCGAGGAACTCACACAGTTGGCAGTTTTATTTATTCAGTAATCGTTGCAGCAATTACTAGTCAGGTATAGATAATCGTCCTGATAAAATAAGCAGTGGGCCGTTTTAGTTAACCATTCTGTTGTAGTGGCAACAATTACTAATCAGATACAGATAGCATGAGATAAACCCCAAAACCCAGCAGTTGTTGGTACTTTTATTTAGCCATTCCGTTGTAGTTGCCATACTTACTAGTCAGGTACAATGGTCGCAAGCGTCACCTAAACAAGCAATTGTGGGCAGTATTATTTAGCCATTCCATTATAGTGAAGCTGATTACTAGTCATTATAAAGTCAAATTTATAGCAATAAACTTTAGTTATGCTTGTCTATGGTCGAGATACTGTGCTCCAAGTCGTCCATAACCGCGGACACGGCTTTCAGAAAGTTTTAACCCGGCCGGGGTGCACAAATAGCAACACACACACGATCAACCTCGGAAAAACCAAATCAAAACCCAACGAGGTCTTCACGACAGAGCAATCACAAGATTCAGAAATATTTCAGGGGGCCACCCCTTTGAGTAGATCCCGCAACGGAGTAAGCAAGCTCCGAGACGGACTCAAGGTTGCGCCAATGGCTGTAAGCGACTGGGAACCCGAAAGTGTGGCTGGGCTTGTCGATACCGCGTAATCACTCCGCATACCTAAACAGTACAGTGTGCTCCTCGCACAATCGTAAATAAAGCAGTAAAACATGGCATAAGTACAGGATCGTAAATAAAACCTCAAACTAGTTGTGGCCCCAAGAAATAAGACGGAATCAAGCTCTGGCTAAGGGGGGCCCATACTCCCCATATGTGGATAGCGCGATAAATCAAGGAACAGGTATCAAGTACTCGGGGTCCTACGGGACACAAGTGGGCGTTCGGAAACCAAATGTTATCTTTCACCCACCGATGCCTCTGCTTAATTCAATTTTAGTTGTTAAACAAGAATTAAAGTGAACAATAAGTAAAACTATGATCATCTCCAACATCAACATGCGGCAATACATCAACAACTGTGGCACTTGACGACACGCAACAGCACTTGAGCAAGCGACTACGACGCGCAAGTCCAACTATCTACCAAACAATAGGTAATAGGATGTGTCCGAGGCAATATAGGGCTGCAAGGGATATCACGGGTACGGAAAACTAGAGCATCGCAACACAGATAACAATAGATCAACAGGAGGGAAGTAAATACTATAAAAGTAAGATAGGTAGAAAGGGGAAGATGCTCGCCTGAAAACATTGCCGAAAGGTTCATCCGAAGATCGGGTCGACTCTCGCATCAACTCAACGGCCTTATCCGAGAAGAAGCAAAACACTAGAAGAAACACCGGATGCGCTATTTAATACTACGGCAAAAGATCGGGCATGATGCATGTATGATGTATGGCATGGCAAGATGCGATGCAATTAGGTCATATTAAGTGGAACCGGGGTCCCGACAATTAATAAGACGGTTCATGTTGTTTAGCTACCCCGCAATTTTAATGTTGCATTATCAAGACAAAAGATAGTACCGGTTCGCTACACAAGTTTAAATGAGGCCGATATGAGACTAGATTTGCCCGCATATGGGCCCCATATTTAATTATGAGGTGAATCGGCATAAGGCCCCCCAAACCACAGATATGCATGCGAGATGGCAATTAAATATGCAACAATTCATATAGTTGACCATTTATAAAATAGGGTTCTCGGAAAAGGGGTTCACACATTAGGGGTCTCGACGATCTTGGGGTTCCGGGGGTTCCGGGTTGGTCTCAGGGTCCATGGTTCGACGGGACGGTCTCGGCGGTATCGTTCTCGGATAACTGAGGTCGATCTTGTCGCATCCGTGGTCTTCGGTTCATGTCGACGGTCGTGGCGTTCGGGATGAAGTACTTGCCGCATCGGGGAAGCACTTGTCGTTTCCGTGTCGGCGACCTTGGCGCTCAGGGGGGGAAGTTCTCGGTGTCCGTGAGGTAGACCTTGGCGTGCCGAGGGTTCGGTGGCGGAGATCCTGACGGTTCCGGGGAAGAACTTGACGTTATACGGGTCCTCTGTCGACGGTTTTTAGGCGTCCGAGAGGTGGACCTTGTGGGTTCAACTTGAAGTCCTTGGGGTGATCCTCGTATCACTTATGGCGTTGGTCGATCTTGGCGAAAGTTGCATCACGAACTTCGGAACGGCCACGAGGTCATCTTATTCTTGGTTCGGCCTTCCTGTTGCCACCACCTACGGGAACACCACCAGCCAACTTGTGCCTTCTCCATCTGCGCAGGAACCCACACAACACGTTGTTGTAGTCCTCCTGATGGACAGAAACAGAAGGCGCAGAACATGAGGGCGCGGCCTTGGCACCAGCAGCAGCCAGCGATGGCATCCACGGCAGCGGACCGAGGCGGTTGTGGTGGAGATCGGCTCGAGCGTCGCGCAGGGTAGGAGGGGCGTCAGGCTCCTGCAGGGGCGTGCTGTGGCCAGCGCTGAGCGGAAGGACGGGGACGTGCAGGTCGGGCCGAGGAGGAGGCTGCCGGGCCGGGGCGGATGACGTGGGCTCGCCGGCGGCGTCGGGTCGCGCGCGGCGGCGCCAGGGAAGGGACGCGGCGGAGCTCGGGCGGCGGAGGCAGAGGCCGGCGGCGTCGCGGTCGGGGGTACTGGCGAGCGCGGTGGCGGACGCGGGCGAGGACGGGCGCAGGCGCGGCGGCGCGCGGGCTGGGGAGGGGGCCGACGGGCGGAGGCGAGCGGAGGACGAGGTGGGAGGCGCGTGGTCGCCGGAGCGGGGGAGGTCGCCGGCGAGCTGGGCCGGAGGAGGGGACGCGCGGACGCCGGCGGGGCGCGCGGACGCGGGCTTGGGGCGATGGGGAGGAAGACGCGGCCGCTGCGGGGCGCGGGAGGCGGGCTGCGCCGGCGGGGTGAGGGGCAGGGGTCAGGCCACGCGGGGCGGACGGGTGGCTCGCGAGCGCAACGGAGGGTCCTGGCGGCGGAGCGAGGCTGGCCGGCGACGGGGGCGGGCGCGCGGCAGAGGGCGGCGCAGGCGAGGCGGGAACGGGCGGTCGCAGCGGGGAACGGAGGTGGGAAGGCAGCGTCGGGGCGGAACCCGGGGCGACGGTGGAGGCGCGGAGGGCGGGACGGCCGGAGGGCAGACGGGCTCGCTGCCGGCAGCGAGGGGAACCGGAGGCGGAAGGGAGAAGCAGGCGCGGCGGCGGTGGTCGCTGGAGCGTGGGCGGCGGGGTGCGGTTGCGTGCGGGGGAGGAGGAAGAAGGGAGAGGCTGGGAGGAGGCAGCGGGGTGGCCCAGAGCGTGGGACCCGCGGGGAGGTGGGGATCGGGTGTGGCCGGGCGCGCGCGTGTGTGGTGTTGTGTGCGTGGTGTGCTGGCAGGGGAGTTGTGTGGTGGGGGAAGTGGGGTGAGAGAGAGGAGAGGAGAGAGAGAGGGTAGGATTAGGTGGCAGTGTTTGATAGGCTAGGGGGAGGGGAGAGGGTGAGGTGGCATTTCGGGATTGGTCCGGGTGATGTGGAGGCTGGGTTGGGTAGATAGATGGGTAGGTTTAGGATTTGGAAGGGCGGGTGTAGTTGGACCGTTTTAATTTCTGGGGCGGTCGTTCGGGTCAATCGGCCCGTTCGACTGCCCCGCTAAAATAATAATTATTTTTGTTTATTTCAAACAAGGCTTCTGCAAACCGATACCGGGCAAAACAAAATATTCCGGCGACCCGGATTTTTGGCGTTTGAATAAAGACGAGGCGTTTGGAAACAAATCGGGCTTTGCAAAATAGTTTTAAGCAAACAATGCATGATGATGACGATGCAATGCACAAATTCAACGCGATTTTCTAGTAGTGGTTTTTTGCGGGATGCCACATCTCATATCTCTCAGAACGGGCCTGAGTCTGAAACATGGTTTTCAGCTCCTCAAGAATCTCAAAGGGCCCGGGATAGTCTTCAAAGCGATTTTGAAGGTCCGATTCCATAGCAAACAACATGGTGCTCTTAATCACACCATAATCATCTTTGCGCGACTGATAGACAGCTTTCTCATCAGCCGGCGCATCTACTGCAGGGGCATCACCTAGCGCATTCTCAAGGACATAGTCCTTTTGACCGCCAGAGAGAATGATTCTCAGATTGCGGAACCAGTTGGTGAAGTTAGACCCATTGTTTTTAAGCTTTTCCTTCTCAGCAAAAACGTTGAAGTTGAAGTTGGACTTAGCCATTTGATCTACAATGTTTGCAAGTACAAATTAGACTATGTTCATGATAACTAGTTCAACTTTTAATCAAATTACTAGATGAACTCCCACTAAATTCAACATCCCTCAAGTTGTTTAGTGAACACGATCCAAATTCACCACACCTAATCCGATCTTCACGAGAAGAGATGTGGTTTCAATGGTGGACATCGAAGTGTCGATCATATCATTCATATGACTCATGCTTAACCTTTCGGTTCATGTGTTCTGAGGCCATGTCTGTACATGCTAGGCTCGTCAAGTCAAACCCAAGTATTTCCGCGTGTACAAAACTGGCTTGCACCCGTTGTATGTGAACGTAGAGTCTATAGCACCCGATCATCACGTGATGCTTGGACATGACGAACTTTCTCAATACATGGGGAGAACACAGTTTTATCTTGATCTTTAAGTGAGGAATCATCTTATAATGCTACCGTCACGATCTAAGCATAATAAGATACATAAAAGGATAAACATCACATGCATATAACTTTATGTGACATGGTATAGCCAATCTTCGCGCAATGATCTTCATCTTGTGCGTGCCAGCATGATCTCCATCACTCCACCATGATTGCCTCCACCACGAATAGCAACTACAACTATTGTTAACTACTTAGCGATGAAGTGAAACTATTACATGGCGTATAAGAAGTTGACACACAGGTCATACACAATTATAAAGACAACCATATGGCTCCTACCGGTTGTGTACTCATCGACATGCAAGTCGTGAAACATTACAAAACATGACATTGCATACAACATACACATCACATCTTGGGCCATACCATATCATAGAAAACACTCCCTGCAAAAACAAGTTAGACGCCTCTACTTTGTTGTTGCATGTTTTACATGGCTTATGGAAGTAGCAAGCTAAGAACGATTCTTACCTACGGAAAACCACAACGGTGATATTATGGTTGCCAAACTCCGGTGTAAGTCCCATGACAACTATAGTGAGAGAAACTGGCATCCACCAGCCGCATGTGTGGAACAAGCCACACGTCAAGTGCGGAGCCGGTCTCGCGAACGACGTCGCGTAAAGTTGGCCTGGACCGCTTCAATCTCACTATCCCGCGTCATAAGAAGAACACAAACAAGAGGCTTGCAACAGAAAACATCAACGCCCGCAACAACCATGTTGCGTTCTACTCGTGAAACACATCTACGCATAGATCTATCTCTGATACCACTGAAGGGTTTCGCAGCATAGTAAATCAAAAAAAATCTACGGATGCGAACGGGAAAGCCAAGATCTAATCTAGGAGATGCAAACAACGAGGGGGATTAGATGAGATCTTCATACCCTTGAAGATTCGCACAGCGGAACGTTCGTCGGAACGTGGGTGATGTAGTCGTACTCGCTTCTCCTCCTCGCGATCCGATCCGATCTAACACCGCAAGTGGCGATGCCTCTGAGAGATGCACACGTGCGGCACCTCGACGTCTCCTCCTTCCTCGGTCCAGCAAGTATGGTGGAGAGACGGATTGGATCTACAACGCGACGGCGCGGTGCAAGTGGTGGAGAGTTTCTGCAGCAGGGCTTCGCCTACGTGCAGTCGGGAGGGAGAGAGAGAGGAGGGCAGCAGGGCGGCTAGGGTTGTGGAGGAGGTGTGGGGGGAGGGTGCGCCCCAGCCCTCTATATATAGAGGGGTGGGCGCCAGCCCTAGCCCCTCCCCCAAGCCCTAGGCCGGCGACCAAGGAGGGAGGAGTGGGGGGCAAGTTCCCCCTTCTAGAAGCTTTCCTAGGGTTTGCCCTAGATCTGGCCGGCTGGGCCCTATGGGGCCTTGTGCCTCTGGCCCAATGAGGCCAGGGCACTCCCTCATAGGCCCATGCCCCCTCCCAGCAGGTGGGGCCATGTTGGTCCCCCTCCGGAAGGTTCTAGAAGCTTCCGGTACAATACTGATTAACCCGAAACAATTCCGAACTCCAAAAACTGCATTGCCCTATATGAATCTTATTCTCCGGACCATTCCGGAACCTCTCGTGATGTCCCGGATCCCATCCGATACTCCAAACAAAAACTCATAAACCAATTATCCAATCTATCCTAGCGTCAAGACACGTTAAGTGTGTGACCCTTCGGGTTCGAGAACATGCAGACATGATCTTATATCAATAATCAACAGCGGGGTCTGGAAACTCATATTGACTCCCACACATTCATCGATGATCATATCAGATGAACCACGATGCCAGGATTCAATCAATCCCATATATATATTCCCTTCGTCTCGCGATATTTTACTTGCCCGAGATTTGATCGTCGGTACCGTCATACTTAGTTCAATCTCGTTCACAGCAAGTACTTTACTCGTTCCGTAATCCGATATCACTTTGTGATTAACTCCTTAACCACATGCTTGCAAGCGGTGTTGATATCGATTACCGAGTGGGCCCGAAGTATATCTCTCCGACTTGGGAGGGACAAATCCCATCTTGATACATACAACCCAACAGGCACTTTCCGATCACCTGAGTGACACCTTTATGATCACCCTCTCATAGGATGACGTTTTATGACCTCAAATCTTTCTTCCGATACCAGGGAGTTGTACTATCTCATGGTCTAAGGAATACAATATTTGACATAAGAAAAGCTTCGCAAAGATGAACACGATGACACGATCTAATTGCTCCGCTTAGTTTGGGTCTGTCCATCATATCATTCTCCCAATGATATGATCTCATTATTAATCGACAACCCATGTCTATGGTTAGGAAACCTTAACCATCATTAATCAATGAGCTAGTCCATAGAGGCATACTAGGTACACGGTGTTGTTCACAATCCACACAAGTATTAAAGTTTCCGCTTAATACAATTCTAGCATGGAATATAAACTTTATCATGAACAAGAATTATAATAATAACATCTTTATTATTGCCTCTAGGGCATAATTCCAACAGTTGACCCACTGCCGCTCGCTCCCGCTCGCGCATCGCGCGCTGGCTTGCTTGCGTTTGGCTCGCGCGCGCATGCCCCACCCAATTTCCGCCGCTCGCCGCGTTGAATCTTGCGTGTGCAACCGCTGGCCCCGCGTGCTGCCGTTCGCTCCCACGCTATCGCGTGCTCTACTGTTGAAATGGATCGTATGGGCACCTAGAGGGGGGGTGAATAGGTGCTAACCAATTTTTAATACTTTTTCAGTTTTAGGCTTGACACAAAGTAAATTCTCTAGATATGCAACTACGAGAATTTCCCTATATGTAACCCTAACTACTAAGCACGTAAAAGAGGAGCGAGGAAACCGTAGTGGAGCACGCGGAGACACAGGGATTTGTTTTACCGCAGTTCCTTCCTTGTTAAGGGAAGTACATCTGCGTTGGAGGGGTGGGCGGTTCTAAGACCACCACGCCACAATAGGCCTCACCCTATTCTCCGATGGATCTCGCCACGAGAGGCCTGATCCACCTTCTCCACTATTGGATCCCTTCGAGGCGGGAACCGGTGCCTTTTACAACACTATCGGGGCACACACCCACAACCGAATTGGGGGCTCCCGGGATGACAACAAGCTGTCACAAAAACAAGGTTTATCAATATAAACAAAAACGAGGATCTAGATCTTTGCAAGAAATACTAGATCGGAGGTTCTCCAAGTGAATGGAGAGGAGATGAAGCGCTTGATTGCTAATGATGAAGATCGAGTTCTCCTCCTTCGATTCCCCAAGGGATGGGGCCTTTGGGTGGATCTAGGTGGAGCACTCTTGTATGAAGTTTTGAGATCTGATCTGTTCTTTTTCGAGATGAATCAAGAGTTCTGGCAGGAGGGGGATTGCTGGCTTAAATACCCCCTCCCCAGATCTGTCCGTTGCACAACTTTGGGGGCGGATTATCCGCCCCCTGGGAAAACTCCGCCCCAAGGGCGGATTCTCCGGGGGAAACTCCGCCCCCTCTCTGGGGCTTGCGCCTTGGTGAAGCTTGGTGAAGTTCTTGGGGGGCGGATAATCCGGCCCCCCTGAGGGGCGGATTATCCGGCCAGTCCGGAAAGTCCGGCCAAAACTCCGCCCCCTCTCTGGGGCTCGCGCCTTGGCGATGAGCAGGAGGGGCGGATTATCCGGCCCCCCTGAGGGGCGGATTATCCGGCGGGGCCGGAGAATCCGGCCAACATTCCGCCCCCCTTCTGGGGCTTGCGCTTCCTTGGGCAGAGGGAGGGGCGGATTATCCGCCCCTGGTGGGGCCGGATTATCCGCCCCCAAAGGCAGAGTTCTGAGCCGCAACACTTCAACACACATTAAATGATCCTTGGTATTGTTATCTAACACACAAAACACTAGGGATTAAGAAATGTTCTTTCAATCCCCCCCTTTTTGGTGTTAGATGAGAATACTAGGATTTGCAAAGAAACCGGCAAGTGCCACCTTAGATAATGAAAGACGCTCCCCCTAGATGTGTGCATATTTAAGATTTGCATTTGAATACAAATACACACACTAGGTAGAACACTACTTTAAGGTTTGGGAAAAAAATCATACCACCGGAATATATAGCCAAGACATACATAGATAATCCCATGAATCCATATGTCATCAACTATGCTCCATAATTCCAGAATTCCATGGGGTCCATGATAGATAAATCCAGAAATCCATGAATACCAAACATAGTACCAAACTGTGGAGTACTACATAGTCTTACATAAACAAACACAAATAGCAAATGATTTCACGCTAGAAAAGGCACAAGCAAGCAAATAAAACCGACTAAAAGAGAAAAGCTTGTGCCCGACCCTTGCAAATCCAGAAAAGCTTGTGCCCGACCCTTGCAAATCCACGAGACCTAATAGAACTACTTCTCCCCCTTTGGCATCGAAACGCCAAAAAGGAAGAAGAGCGATGCTAACACCCCTAAGCAACAAACTGAGATGGTACTACACACCCAAATTTGCAAGAATCAAATCAACCAAAAGCCAAATTTGAGTGTGTTTTCCATAAGAACAAAAGGTATGCAAGAAAATCCAACGAGACCCATGAAAAACCAACTCTTCTCGAGGAAGAGGGCGGTGGCCGAAGCCACCATGTTGGAGCGCATGGCATGACACCGCGAAGATGTATCTTGAGTTCAAAACCAATGCTCATCGATGACCCAAATATCACAAAATGATATTAAGGGAAATGATTTTACTTGCTTTCGGCATTATGGGGGGAGGGTTGGCCCAATCAATTAGGACCACACTCCCCATATGTCTATGCCCGCATCTAAACCAAATACATGAATAAGAGCAAGTGAGTGTGCAAGAATAGTCAAGCCAATCTCCTTGAATCTATGATATTTAGCTCATTCCGCAAATAACAAAATCTTGCTTCATCGAGGGGCTTCGTGAAAATATCAGCAAGTTGGTTCTTCGTGCTCACAAAGGAAAGAGCAATATCTCCACGAGCAACATGATCCCGAATAAAGTGGTTGCGAATCTCTATATGTTTTGTTCTCGTATGCTGCACAGGATTGTAAGCAATTTTGATAGCACTTTCATTGTCGCATAAAAGAGGCACTTTGTCACAATTGACACCATATTCCTTTAAAGTTTGCCTCATCCATAACAACTGAGTACAAGCACTTGTAGCAGCAACATATTCAGCTTCGGCGGTTGAGAGTGAAATACAATTCTGTTTCTTTGATGACCAACACACTAGAGACCTGCCCAAGAATTGGCATGCACCAGAGGTTGATTTCCTATCATCTTTGTCACCAGCCCAATCTGAATCGGTGTAACCACACAGAGAGAAACTTGAACCCTTGGGATACCATAACCCAAAATTTGGGGAATGAACCAAATATCGGAAGATTCGCTTGACCGCCACTAAGTGGCTTTCTTTAGGAGCGGCTTGGTACCTTGCACACACTCGTACACTTAACACGATATCGGGCCTAGATGCGCAGAGGTAAAGGAGAGAGCCGATCATGGATCGGTATACCTTTTGATCCACATCTTTACCCTTGGGATTGAGCTCAAGATGACACTTTGTTTGCATTGGGGTAGCAACGCCATTGAGATCCGTCATCTTGAACCTTTTGAGTATGTCTTGGATGTACTTAGATTGATTAATAAAGGTTCCCTCTCTAAGTTGTTTTATTTCAAATCCAAGAAAAAACCGTAGCTCACCCATCATGGACATCTCAAACCTGTCAGTCATAACTTTGAAAATTCATCGTTAAAAGCTTGGTTAGTAGAGCCAAAAATAATGTCATCTACATAAAGTTGGCATACAAAAAGCTCCCCATTGACCTTCTTAGTAAAAAGAGTGGGATCGATTTGCCCAACTTCGAATCCACGGTCTAGCAAAAGCTCTTTAAGGTGCTCATACCACGCACGTGGGGCTTGTTTAAGGCCATAGAGCGCCTTATCGAGTTTGTAGACATGGTTCGGAAACTTGGGGTCCTCAAACCCCGGGGGCTGCTTGACGTATACTAACTCATGTAGAGGACCATTAAGGAAAGCACTCTTAACATCCATTTGTTGTAATTTAAAATTATGATGGGCTACATATGCAAGAAGGATACGGATGGACTCAAGGCAAGCTACAGGAGTGTAGGTCTCGCCAAAATCAATTCCTTCTACTTGAGAGAATCCTTGAGCCACGAGTCGTGCTTTATTCCTCACAACAATGCCATTTTCATCCTGTTTGTTCTTCAAGATCCACTTGGTGCCGATAACATTGCGGCAATCCTTTGGCTTTTCTACGAGCTTCCAAACTTTGTTGCATTCGAAGTTGTTTAATTCTTCATGCATTGCAATAACCCAATCGGGGTCTTCAAGAGCATCAAAAACCTTCTTTGGTTCAACCATGGAAATGTGAGCTTGATGATCACAGAAGCTAGCAAGCTCTCTTCGAGTGGATACCCTTCGTCGTAGATCACCAACTACCTTGTCAAGAGTGTGACCTCTTAGTTCAAGGTTGCGATCAGCACGAGCCTTGCGACGAGCCTCAATATCCTTATTGTTTCTCGGAGGAGTGCATACAATTGTTGTATCCTTGTCTTGATTACTGCATTGCCCTTGATCTTGGTCACCAGTACTGCCAGAAGGTTGTTGCTGAACATTTTCTTCAGGCCCGGATAATCTGCCCCTTGGAGGGGCCGGACTATCCGGCCTGGGAGGTGAAGTACCAGAACCATCTTCCTGAGAAAGTCTGACTAGCGTTGGAGACCCAGGGCCGGATAATCCGCCCTCGGGGGCCGGAGAATCCGGCCTGGGAGCTTCAGAGTTGTTGACTTCTCCCTCGGATCCTCTGGAATGAGTTGGAGTGCCAGGGGCGGATTGTCCGCCCCTTGGAGGGGGCGGATAGTCCGGCCTGGGACTACCAGCTTGTCCAGGGGATAGAAGATCTTCAGCAGATTGTGGTGTTGGTGCAGGATTGTCTCCATCAGTAGGAGCTTGTTGATCTTGTGTAGATGAGGGCTCCACATGTGTGGAGCATTGTCCTTCCCGATCCGCCACAAGGGGTTCCTCAATGGGGCGGAAAAATCCCACGCCCATTCTTCTTATGGCATCTTGGGGTATTTCAACATCTGCATCACAAACATCAACTTGCCCTACAAAGGAGCCGTTATTTTCATTGAACTCCACACTACAAGATTCTACAACAATCCCAGTGAGCTTGTTGTAGACTCTATAAGTGTGGGATTCGGCACCGTAACCAACAAATATACCTTCTAAAGCCTTAGATTCAAATTTTGACAAACAGACACCTTTAATAAGAAAGAAACACTTACACCCGAATACCCTGAAGTATGAGATGTTGGGTTTGTTGCCGGTAAGTATTTCATATGGGGTCTTGTCCAAGATCTTCCGAAGGTAAAGCCGGTTTGATGAGTGACAAGCAGTGGATATGGCTTCAGCCCAAAAATTATAAGGAGACTTAAATTCAGCTAGCATAGATCTTGCCATATCCATCAAAGTCCGGTTCTTCCTATCGGCTACACCATTTTGTTGAGGGGTGTACGCAGCGGAAAATTGGTGTCTAATCCCCTCTTCGCTAAGAAACTCGTTTAAAGTGTAGTTCTTGAATTCTGTGCCGTTGTCACTTCTAATTGCCAAGATAGGAACATTGTGTTGACGTTGAACTTCATTGGCAAAGTCGATGACAGTTTGTTGAGTCTCACTTTTCAGCTTGAAGAAATATACCCATGTATATCTTGAGTAATCATCGACGATGACTAAGCAATATTTCTTCCCACCAAGACTTGCATGAGAAGGAGGTCCAAATAAATCCACATGGAGTAATTCCAAGATCCTCTTCGATGACACAATAGTCTTCCTCTTGTGGGGAGAATCATGCATTTTTCCTTCAACACAGGCCCTGCAAACACGATCTTTGGCAAAAGAGACATTGTCTTTTAGTCCAAGAATGTGGCCACCCTTTTGGAGACTTTGCAAAGTTCTCATGTTGACATGGGCTAAACGGCGATGCCATAGCCAGCCCACGTCGGCCTTTCCGAATAAACACATCGGACCCGAAGTGGTTTTCCCCGAGAAGTCCACCACATACAGGTCATTTTCGACGTATCCAACGAAAGCGACCTTTAGAGACTTGCTCCATAAGAGTACCACCAAATCATCATCGATAAAAACAGCAAAACCCATCTTGCCAAGGGCACGAACAGAAAGAATATTGTAGCCAAGGGTCTCAACAAGCATGACGTCCACGAGGGAGATATCGTGGGAAACCACAACCTTTCCAAGACCTAATACCTGAGATTTAGACTTATCACCATAGGAGACTGTGATATTATCAAGATTTGGACGCATCTCCGTGATGATCTCCTTGCTTCCGGTCATATGACTAGTGCAGCCACTATCCAACACCCATTTCGACCCACCGGAAGCATAGCCCTGCAAGAAAATTACTTCTTGGTTTTAGGTACCCATTTTTCAATGGGTCCTTTCATGTTAGTAACAAGGGTCTTTGGGACCCAAATAGACCAAACAATATATTCATCAAAAGGACCAACATAATAAGCATAAACATCGCCATAATCATCACAAAAGAGTTCATAATTCGGATTGTGAGACCCTACAAAACCAATATTATTAGTCTTGTCTTTTGTGACAACCTTCTCAGCAGTGCTTGTCTTTAATTGCACATTCTTGGTCTTGTTCTTCTTGGTTTTCTTCTTCTTGGACTTGGCGACATACCCAAGTCCCTCTTTACCATGATTTGGCCTTTGCTTGTCAAGGACTTCATCAAGCACACCTTTGTCCTTTGTAGTGATGTCCTTGATCACTCCTTTTTCCACATTAGCATTTTTCTTGTTACTATATGTTGAGTTGGATGAGCTAGGAGTATCATATTCGGCCAATCGACTTTGAAGCTGATCATGTGACTCATTGAGGATAGAGAACTCGTTTTTCAACGCCTTGTGAGCATTGTCAAGTTTCTCCAATTCCTCGGAGAGTCTATCATGAGCAGCCCCAAAGTCAATCCTTTCCTTCTTTAACTTCTTTGCCTTGGTGACCGCATTGTCACGTTCCTTAACGAGTTTAGTCACAATTTCTTCATGTGACTCTTCCATAGACTCAAGCCTCTCTTCAAGAGAGACCCGAGCTTCTTCTTCTTCTTCAAGAGCATTTTTTAGGGATGCAATTTCCATTGCATCCTCCCTTTCAATTCTGCCCTTTTCTTCGAGGAGTGCTTCGTTTTGGGCCAACTGATCCATAAGAGCCTCAAAACGAACTTTGTGCTCACCTTGCAGGTTAGTATAGAAATAATCCAAGGCAATAATCTCTTCTTTAACCTTAAGACTAGCAGGATCATCCATGTCTATCATAGCCTTGGGAAAGGAAGAGTTAGAAGAAGTTACCTCGGAGCTTCTTGCCATGAGACAAGTGGGATTCTTGTTGATGATGTTTTCGTTTGGAGAGTCGAAGAGTGATGTTGATGTAGATGTGGTGGCTATAGCAGCCACCTCTTGAGATCTATCGTCCTCGTCCTCATCTTCACTCCCCGATGAATATTCTTCTTGAGCTACTAGAACAATCTTTGGTTGCTTCTTGAAAGGAGCATTTTTCTTTACAAACTGTTTCTTACGTGGAGATTTTGATTTGTCCTTGAAAATGAGTCTTCCTCCATTATCCTCTCTACTTTGATATGGACACTCAGCTACGAAGTGCAGCCGGTCACCACAATTAAAGCATGTTCTCAGCTTGGGACCATTTTGTTTTCTTCCATAGGCTCCACTTTTGCGATCTAGTTCAGCTTTAGCCTTGGCTGGATCTTTCCAAAAGTTTCTTGCATAAAGAGCCAAGTATTGTCCGTGGATCCTTTTTATATCTTCGGGACAGTCCAGGCCTTCTACCGCATATTCATCATGATCAATCACACTAGTCTTCAAAGCCATGTTGACCCCCTTTTGCATCCCCATAGCTCAAGCACGAGCATCTTCGGCATTCTTGGCAGCCACTTTGAATGCGGCCATTTCTTGCATTACCTCATTGGATGACATGAGGTGATAATTATGCCTACCTTGGAGACTTTTCAAATCTGTGGGCTCAAATGGCATAAGAGCACTGACATACTTGCGCTTGATCCAAGCATCATCAACATGAGCTGCGCCGTGGTTTCTGAAGGTTGTAGCTATTGCCTTGAGCCTCCTATACATGTCCTCGTGGTCTTTTCCATCCAGCATATAAAATCCTTCAGCTTCATTGCTCAGGGCATCATATCTATTCCTTCTCATACTTTCATTTCCGATGAAGAGCTCGGTAAGAGCATCCCAAGCTTCTTTAGCTGTGCTAAGATGCTGAATGTGTGGCATGTCTTTATCACCCACACCAAGCTGTATCATGTGTAGAGCTGTAGCATTGAGTTGGCTATCGACCACTTCTCTCCTTGTGAGATTGTTAGGATTTCCAACGTGAAGACCATTTTCGATGATCTTCCACAACTCTATGGAGGAACTGCACACATGAGATTTCATCAAAAATTGCCATTGAGAGAAAGTAGAAGCTGAAAGTTTGGGTGGATCACCCCTATTATGTATGTGTGGGTGAGGAATAGGCGGATCAGGGGAATACACATGAGAAACCTCATTGTATCCATCCTTACCGCTATCCTTTTTCGAGGAGGAGCTATTACTAGTATCATCACCTACCACTTCGTTATCTTTGGAAACAGTTTTACCCGTTTCCTTGGATTGCGGAGTGGTATCCTCAGAGTTAGATGGAGGTGATGCTGCGGATGTGGAGAGACGCATTATCAATTGACGCATCTCTTCCATCTTAGCCTCCATTGAACTCACCAAGGTTGTGTTCCAACGTCTTGAGATCGTTCATGGTGACTGTCTCCGGAGCATCACTCCCATCTCCCTTGGAACCCATACTTCTCTTAGGCGGTTAAGCCCGAAATAAGAGCCGAGGCTCTGATACCAATTGAAATGGATCGTATGGGCACCTAGAGGGGGGGTGAATAGGTGCTAACCAATTTTTAATACTTTTTCAGTTTTAGGCTTGACACAAAGTAAATTCTCTAGATATGCAACTACGAGAATTTCCCTATATGTAACCCTAACTACTAAGCACGTAAAAGAGGAGCGAGAAACCGTAGTGGAGCACGCGGAGACACAGGGATTTGTTTTACCGCAGTTACTTCCTTGTTAAGGGAAGTACATCTGCGTTGGAGGGGTGGGCGGTTCTAAGACCACCATGCCACAATAGGCCTCACCCTATTCTCCGATGGATCTCGCCACGAGAGGCCTGACCCACCTTCTCCACTATTGGATCCCTTCGAGGCGGGAACCGGTGCCTTTTACAACACTATCGGGGCACACACCCACAACCGAATTGGGGGCTCCCGGAATGACAACAAGCTGTCACAAAAACAAGGTTTATCAATATAAACAAAAACGAGGATCTAGATCTTTGCAAGAAATACTAGATCGGAGGTTCTCCAAGTGAATGGAGAGGAGATGAAGCGCTTGATTGCTGATGATGAAGATCGAGTTCTCCTCCTTCGATTCCCCAAGGGATGGGGCCTTTGGGTGGATCTAGGTGGAGCACTCTTGTATGAAGTTTTGAGATCTGATCTGTTCTTTTTCGAGATGAATCAAGAGTTCTGGCAGGAGGGGGATTGCTGGCTTAAATACCCCCTCCCCAGATCTGGCCGTTGCACAACTTTGGGGGCGGATTATCCGCCCCCCACTTGGGGCGGATTATCCGCCCCCTGGGAAAACTCCGCCCCAAGGGCGGATTCTCCGAGAGAAACTCCGCCCCCTCTCTGGGGCTTGCGCCTTGGTGAAGCTTGGTGAAGTTCTTGGGGGGCGGATAATCCGGCCCCCCTGAGGGGTAGATTATCCGGCCAGTCCGGAAAGTCCGGCCAAAACTCCGCCCCCTCTCTAGGGCTCGCGCCTTGGCGATGAGCAGGAGGGGCGGATTATCCGCCCCCCCCTGAGGGGCGGATTATCCGGCCAACATTCCGCCCCCCCTTCTGGGGCTTGCGCTTCCTTGGGCAGAGGGAGGGGCGGATTATCCGCCCCTGGTGGGGCCGGATTATCCGCCCCCAAAGGCAGAGTTTTGAGCTGCAACACTTCAACACACATTAAATGATCCTTGGTATTGTTATCTAACACACAAAACACTAGGGATTAAGAAATGTTCTTTCAACTGTCCCCCGCGCGAGGCTCGCATCGGTCGCACGCCAGGCCCCACTCGCGCGTTGGCCCCGCTTTGCCTGCTGCCTTGCGTTGACCCCGCGTCCCACGCGCGCGCTGATGCCGCTCGCCTGCTAGACCCACCTCGCGCGCGTCTGCTGCACCGCTGCTACTCCCGCCCAGCGCGCGTTGCTGTGGCCCCGCACTGGCCCCGGTCCCCTTGATTCCCTGCTGCCTCGCTCGCTCGCTGTGTACGTGACCGTTTGAGTCCGGTAGTACCAGACCGATCCGGTACTACCGGTCAGTCCAGGAGAAACCCCCAACAGGCAGAATCTGCCCGTTCCTTTAAATAACTTTGCCCTTCATCTTTTAGGGCTGCTTCTTCCTCCTCCTTTTGTCTAAGATTTTCCCCATTTGCCTTACTCTTTGAGCTTGATTTCTACACACCCCTCCATTGATTCTTGCATATATTTGAGGGGTAGTTGGAGGTGATCTAAATCCATGTTTTGACCTAACCGATTCATCTCTTTGTGAGTGTATCTTTGGGGATCTAGATTTGGGGGGATTTTGTGTCCCTCTTTGATTCCTCCTCTCTTGTTCCCCCAATATCTTTAGTAGCTTTGTTAGAACTTGAGAGTGAGGGATTGGAGCACCTTTGTGGTGTTCTTGCCATTTGCATTCGGTGCATCGGTTTGAGTTCTCCTCGGAGGATTTGGTTCGTGTTATTTGTTGAAGCTTGTCCCTCTTGGGTTCTTGGAACCCTATAAGGTTTTGTAGCCTTGGTGGCGTTTGTTGGGAGCCTCCAATTAAGTTGTGGAGAAGTGCCCCAACCTTGTGAGAGGTTTCGATTGCCACCGACAAGTGCACTGATAGTGGAAGTGTGGATCGATCCCGTTGGGGTGAGATTCACCGAAGAATAAGGGAGACCTTTTGTGGCGTTGGTGGTTTGATACCAGCCCCTCTCCAAACGAGACGTACTCCATGTTGGGAGGAACTCGGTAAAAAATCGTCGTTCCCGCGTGCCTCGGTTATCTCTATACCCGAGCACTTTACTTATGCACTTTCATTGTGATAGCCTTCGTGCTTGAAGTAATCTATATCTTGCTATCACATTGTTGCTTGTATTGCTTAGCATAAGTTATTGGTGCACATAGGTGAACCCTAGTTCCCCTAGATTGTGCTTGACAAAGTAAATGCTAGTTTAATTCCGCCTTTGTCGAGCCACTCTCGGAAAAGTTTTAATCGCCTATTCATCCCCCTCTAGGCGACATCCGTATCCTTTCAACACCGTTGTTTTGAGTGTGCCCATTTGAGTTTCAAATATCATGAGAAAGGGTGTCCCAACTACCAATAGCTTTATGTAGAAAAGCTCAAGCTCCTCCATTTTTCATGATCCCAGCCATATCGAGCCACCATCGACATCCTACACCAGACAGACGCATTCCCCACCCTCCCGTTGGTTCAGCATTATCCGTGATTAAGCAATTACCAACACTAGGTAGTGGGGCTTACCCAATGAAAAAAGTGTTCTAACCCAACTTAATTTTAATGTAAGAAAGGAAGTGGTAGAATTCCATTTTTTCGTTAGATGTGCACTGTGAATCTGTAGGCTGTTGGTGAACGTTGGCCTTCAAAGTTTCTTTTAGTTGTTTTATGTATAATATTTTTTATGAAATCATCTTTTCATTGATGATTGATATCTAATTATTATCTATTCTGATCTGAACTCATTAGAAATTTGGTTTATGATGTTTAGGCATGTCGCATATTTGGATCAATTGATCTTTGTTTCGATTTTGCTTATTCATGGAAGCATCCGACCTTAATTTCATGTTCGTCGCCATCTAAAGGGATTACATAACCTTGTAAATTAGCCACTTATCCTTCTAAATGGATTTTATGCTACATGTTGGGGTCATGTATGTCTTATTCCGTTTTGTTAATCTTGTCGTGGCTTGTCATGTAGCATCATTTGAGGACCAAATCTAGCATTATGGGCCAGCTAACAAAGTTATCATGCATGCACATTAAATGTCCAGTGAAGCAAATGATGGTTGTCATCCGTGCTATGTGGCACCACCAACTTCACTTATAGACCAGGATGTTTCCCAATGGCCCCCGGCGGTGTAGCAGCTCATGGAGGATCTTCTTTCTGGAGACACTGTAAAGATACATCTACATAATTACTAAGTGTATTACTGCATGCCTTGTATCTCTCATGAATACTAATGTTTTGCATTATATTAGAAAATAGAATAATTTTCTTGTATTGTATGAAAACAGTTAAGCAATGCAGTTGTCCTACTGATTTGAAAAATTATCCATTTACAACTTTACCAAGGTTGCCCTAAATTTAGGGGCAGCTCATATTATCCGTAACACATATTGTTATATTTTCATCTCATGTGAGCATTATATAATGTTATGTTATATTTTCATCTAATATGGGCATTGTTATAAAACGTGTACATGCACGTGCTGTTTACTAGTATCTTTAGATTCCCCTCCTTACTTCCCCACACCGGGTCCACCTACACCGCCTTTCCTACCCTTGCGCGCATCCATACACCGCCTTCACGAGTCCACGCGCCGCCCGGCTCACGATAAGCCGCCCGGCGCACGATACGTCTATAAATAGATCCCTACCCCCTCCCCCGTCTACTCTTTCTCAGACGCACCCTCTCCTGATCCCCTTTCCCCTCTCCTTCTCGCGGAGGAGGCGAGGCCCGCTCGGATCGATCCCGTTGGAGATCGATTTTAGCCGCCCAAAAAGTTAAACAGAGCCCCCGGCTGGGAGTGGCCCAACGACTGTTGCTCAGGCGCGGCGGCGCGCTCGCGGTGGGCGCCGGGGGCGGCCCGATCTGAAACCCAAACCCTAGGCGGCGGCGGCGCCGTGGGGGCGAGATGGACGCGAGGTTCCCGTACTCGCCGGCCGAGGTGGCCAAGGTGCAGTGCGTGCAGTTCGGCATCCTCAGCCCGGATGAAATCGTAATACCTCGCCTCCCCCCACCGCCGCCTCTGTTTGGTTTCTCTTCTCTGTGCGTGGAGTTGGAACTCCGAGCGGGTTTGAGTGGGCTGGCTAGTTCGGAACTCTGGATCGATAGATGAACTGTCATGGTGTGGTGGTTTGTTTAGCTAGAATTTGTGTTGTCTGGGTAGCCAACTTGCCGGGGACAGTTGGAAGTTTGAAACTGATACCATTGTAAAGAGTTTTCACTCATCAATGAACCTATTGCTGATTGTATGTTTGGTTGAGTCGGTGCTTTGCTAACTTAGGAAATAGTGTGGTCACAAGCAAATAGACTATTTGTACATAAGAATTCAAGCAGAGCATACTTGGTTGTAACTTGTGCGAGGTCAATGGTTCTGATTGAGTAAAAGCTGTACTCCCTGTATGCATTTAAGAATTCTACCACGACATGGGATACAATTTTGAAGTGAGATAGTTCAACTTGCAGTTGTATCGCACATAAAAAAGTGTTGGACGATGTAATGGAAGTTCTAATGCTCTTCATTGCTGAGATGTATTTGGATAATTTTGAGCTTAGCTGTTCTGGTGTAGTGATTACCTGTTTGCACAGTTCTGTGTATTATTTCAGATGATTTTACAGTATGCTTTTGATAGGGTCATGTTTGGTAGACCTTTGAACTGAAGGTACACACAGCTGGATCTGGTCTTGTACTAAACTTGTAGAGTACATCTAAATGATGTCGTTAATAACAAGTTGGGGTTTATATGGTTTAATAGGTTGACTTGGTTCAACTGATAGTAATAATGGTGGCTGGAGGGCCTCATTAACTGCTCGATATGGAGCAACTAAAGAAAAGTGTAACATTTTAGGATCAAATTTGACAGACTTTTGTGTTCCTTTGCTTTTCTGCAGAGACAAATGTCAGTGGTGGTGATAGAACATGCAGAGACTATGGAGAGAGGGAAGGCGAAACCTGGTGGTTTGAGTGACCCTCGTTTGGGTACTATTGACCGGAAGATCAAGTGTGATACATGTATGGCTGGGATGGCCGAGTGTCCAGGCCATTTTGGTCACCTTGAGCTCGCAAAGCCAATGTTCCACATTGGGTTCATCAAGACTGTACTCTCCATAATGCGCTGTGTGTGCTTCAACTGTTCCAAGATCCTGGCGGATGAGGTACATGCCTCTTAAAATGTGTGTTCATTTTACCAGGTTGTTTGTGCCAGACAAACTAAAGTGGATCATAACAATCTTAGTTCTCACCATTCACCATGTTTAGGTTTGTCCAATGTTTGCATCTATTCTCACTCACATGTTAAATTCAAACTTCAAAGAGTATATTGGGCTAGGTGTGAAGAACCAATCGATGTAATTGCTTTATTTTCTATGATAGAATCTGCAATTGGTTTGCAGCGTGTGTTGCTTCTTTATAATCTAATAATAGCTTTGTATAATCTTGAAGAGCTTTGCCATTTTCTCGAAACTGCCAATTTGGTCCTACTTATATGTGTACACTAAAGCATCTAGCACACTACGACATAGGCTTACACAGTTCGTGCTATATTTTTATTTTGCATCGATGATATATCCCCCTTAGCAATGATTCTCTTGGGTAACGCAATCAGAACCATGGACCTAATTACAAACTAGCTTTAGAGCTTCTCATGAACTCTGAAAATGTTGTTCTTGCATGCTAGCTAGTACACTTTATCATAGTGAGAACCATTTATGGTAGTGTGCCTTGATCTTGGCATGTTATTTATCAACAATATCTTGCAGGAGGACACAAAGTTCAAGCAGGCTCTGAAAATCAGGAACCCAAAAAACAGATTAAGACGAATATATGATGCTTGCAAGAGCAAAAAGACTTGCGCTGGGGGTGATGAGCTTGAGGCCCAGGATCAGCAAGACACTGATGAGCCAGTAAAGAAAAGAGGTGGTTGTGGTGCTCAGCAGCCAAATATCACAGTTGATGGTATGAAGATGGTTGCAGAGTTCAAAGCAACAAAGAAGAAAAACGATGATCAAGATCAACTCCCTGAACCAGTGGAGCGAAAGCAAATTCTCTCTGCCGAGAGGGTATTTACATTATCTTTACTCACTTTAGTAGTTTCTAAGAATATTCATCTAATGATATGGTTTGCATCATGCTTTGTTTGTGCAGGTCCTTAATGTCCTTAAGCGTATCAGTGACGAGGACTGTCTTTTATTGGGCCTGAGCCCTAAATATGCTCGACCTGACTGGATGATACTGCAAGTACTTCCGATTCCTCCACCACCTGTGAGACCATCTGTCATGATGGATACTTCCTCCAGAAGTGAGGTTAGCCCAGTACTACTTAAATTGTTACAAATCCGATGGTCGGTTCTTAGGGCACCCTTTCACTCACTGTACATCTTTCTGTTTCTACAGGATGATTTGACTCATCAATTAGCGATGATAATTCGACATAATGAAAATTTGAGAAGGCAAGAGAGAAATGGAGCACCAGCTCATATTATAACAGAGTTTGCTCAGTTGTTACAGTTTCACATTGCAACATACTTTGACAATGATCTTCCTGGACAACCAAGGGTGAGTAGCCTGTAAGTGCACTTTCCATATTAATCACCAATGGATCAGTTGTCCTGATCATCTTCTGTTGAAATATTTCAGGCAACTCAGCGCTCTGGAAGGCCTATTAAATCAATTTGCAGCAGACTGAAAGCAAAAGAAGGTCGGATTAGAGGAAACTTGATGGGGAAGCGTGTTGATTTCTCAGCTCGTACCGTCATTACACCAGATCCGAATATCAACATTGATCAATTGGGGGTGCCATGGAGTATTGCTTTGAATCTGACGTACCCAGAAACTGTAACTCCATATAACATTGAGAGGTAACTAATTTTCTGTTACTAAGACATATTATGTTATCACACTGATTCTTTTATTGATATTTGATAAGTTATGTCTAAATCTGATCATATCAGGTTGAAAGAATTAGTAGAATATGGGCCTCACCCTCCCCCTGGGAAGACAGGTGCCAAGTACATTATCAGGGAAGATGGTCAGAGGCTGGATCTTCGTTATGTGAAGAAAAGTAGTGATCAGCATTTGGAGCTGGGCTACAAGGTTAATGCCAACATTGGGCGGCAGCTATTGTTTTAATGGCTACATCACAAAAAATGTCTTCTGCTCTAGCTCACCCATTTTTTACTTGATGTCTCAGGTGGAAAGGCACCTCAATGATGGAGATTTTGTTCTTTTCAATCGGCAACCCAGTCTTCACAAAATGTCTATCATGGGGCATCGCATTAAAATTATGCCGTACTCAACTTTCCGTCTAAACTTGTCTGTCACATCACCATACAATGCAGATTTTGATGGGGATGAAATGAATATGCATGTTCCTCAGTCATTTGAGACCAGGGCTGAAGTTCTAGAGTTGATGATGGTGCCAAAATGTATTGTGTCACCTCAAGCGAATAGACCTGTTATGGGAATTGTCCAGGACACACTTCTTGGGTGTCGGAAAATCACCAAAAGGGATACTCTTATTGAGAAGGTTAACAATACTCTCCTTAAAACATCTTCAATAGTAGTCTGTTTTGTTTTGTAGCTCAATGTTAAATGTTCTGAAATTTCTCCCAGGATGTATTTATGAACATTTTAATGTGGTGGGAAGATTTTGATGGGAAGGTCCCTGCCCCTGCCATTTTGAAACCAAGGCCAATTTGGACTGGCAAACAAGTTTTCAACTTGATCATCCCCAAGCTAATCAATTTGATAAGATTTTCAGCCTGGCATTCTGAATCAGAAAGCGGATTTATTACTCCTGGTGATACCATGGTCCGGATAGAGAAGGGAGAGCTTCTGTCTGGTACACTTTGCAAAAAAACTCTGGGGACGGGAACTGGAAGTCTTATTCATGTTATTTGGTAAGTTTGTTGTAAAAGTTGCCTTGCATTTTTTAGTAGATTGTTCTGCTAAATAATTTTGGTTTAAATGTTTGCAGGGAAGAGGTAGGGCCAGATGCTGCACGGAAGTTCTTGGGTCACACACAGTGGCTTGTCAACTATTGGCTCCTGCAAAATGGTTTCAGTATTGGAATTGGGGATACAATTGCAGATGCAAGTACCATGGAAAAAATTAATGAGACGATCTCAAAAGCTAAGAATGATGTGAAGGAGCTTATTAAACAAGCCCAAGAAAAAAATTTGGAACCTGAGCCAGGACGCACAATGATGGAATCATTTGAAAATAGAGTAAATCAGGTACTGCTGAATTTCCTTGTTTGGTTCTTTCATCTAGGAAGGAGTAAGCCATCAGTATTTTTGGTTGACCTTTTGACATCCTTTTTCCATGCTAGGTTCTTAACAAGGCTCGTGATGATGCTGGGAGTAGTGCTCAGAAGAGTTTGTCTGAGAGTAACAATTTGAAAGCTATGGTCACTGCAGGCTCAAAAGGCAGTTTCATTAATATTTCACAAATGACGGCTTGTGTCGGACAACAAAATGTTGAGGGCAAGCGGATCCCATTCGGTTTTGTTGATCGTACATTGCCCCACTTCACAAAAGATGACTACGGCCCTGAAAGTCGTGGATTTGTGGAGAACTCTTACCTTCGAGGTCTGACACCGCAGGAATTTTTCTTCCACGCTATGGGTGGTAGAGAAGGTCTGATTGACACTGCCGTGAAAACATCTGAAACAGGATATATTCAGAGGCGGCTTGTGAAGGCTATGGAGGACATTATGGTCAAATATGATGGTACTGTTAGGAACTCATTAGGGGATGTCATTCAGTTCTTGTATGGAGAAGATGGCATGGATGCTGTGTGGATTGAATCACAGAAATTGGACTCCCTGAAGATGAAAAAGACTGAGTTTGATAATGTATATCGGTATGAACTGGATGATGAGAACTGGAGGCCTACTTACATGCTGCCTGAACATGTTGATGACTTGAAGACCATTCGTGAATTCAGAAATGTGTTTGAGGCAGAGGTTCAGAAATTAGAAGCTGACCGATTACAGCTTGGGACTGAGATTACCACAACTGGGGACAACACATGGCCTATGCCTGTGAACCTTAAGCGGCTGATCTGGAATGCTCAAAAGACATTCAAGATTGATTTAAGGAGACCTTCTGACATGCACCCGATGGAAATTGTTGAAGCAATAGATAAGCTGCAAGAAAGACTTAAGGTTGTCCCTGGTGATGATGCAATGAGCATTGAAGCTCAGAAGAATGCTACCTTGTTCTTCAATATCCTTCTTCGTAGCACATTTGCTAGCAAGAGGGTCTTGAAAGAATACAGGCTTACAAAGGAATCTTTTGAATGGGTCATTGGTGAGATCGAATCGAGATTCCTTCAGTCTTTGGTAGCTCCTGGGGAAATGATTGGATGTGTGGCTGCACAGTCCATTGGAGAACCAGCAACTCAGATGACGCTGAATACTTTCCATTATGCTGGTGTCAGTGCAAAGAATGTTACCCTTGGTGTTCCCAGGTTGAGAGAGATCATTAACGTCGCTAAGAAGATTAAGACTCCATCACTGTCTGTTTTCCTAAAGCCTGAGGTGGGCAAGAAGAAAGAATTGGCTAAGAATGTCCAATGTGCCTTGGAGTACACTACACTACGTAGTGTGACCCATGCCACCGAGATATGGTATGATCCTGATCCTTTAGGAACCATCATTGAAGAGGATGTGGAATTTGTCAGATCATATTATGAAATGCCTGATGAGGATATTGACCCGGATAAGATCTCTCCTTGGCTGCTGCGTATTGAACTGAACCGTGAGATGATGGTTGATAAGAAGTTGAGCATGGCTGATATTGCAGAGAAGATCAATCATGAGTTTGATGATGACTTGTCATGCATATTCAATGATGATAACGCAGATAAGCTCATCCTTCGTGTCCGTATAACAAATGATGAAGCTCCGAAGGGAGAAATACAGGATGAATCTGCTGAGGATGACGTCTTCCTCAAGAAGATTGAGGGTAACATGTTGACCGAGATGGCCCTTCGAGGCATTCCAGACATTAACAAGGTCTTCATCAAATATGGGAAGGTCAATAAATTTGACGAAAATGAGGGTTTCAAACCCGATAATGAGTGGATGCTTGATACAGAAGGTGTCAACCTCTTGGCCGTGATGTGTCATGAGGATGTTGATGCTACGAGGACAACAAGTAATCATTTAATTGAAGTTATTGAGGTTCTTGGGATTGAGGCTGTGCGCAGATCTCTCTTGGATGAGCTTAGGGTGGTCATATCTTTTGATGGATCTTATGTGAACTACAGGCATCTGGCCATTCTCTGTGATACGATGACATACAGAGGTCACCTCATGGCCATTACTAGGCATGGTATAAACCGTAATGACACAGGGCCTCTAATGAGATGTTCCTTTGAAGAAACTGTGGATATCTTGCTTGATGCTTCTGTATATGCCGAATCTGACTACCTGAGAGGTGTCACTGAGAACATTATGGTTGGCCAGCTTGCTCCTATTGGTACAGGAGGCTGTGGATTGTATCTGAATGACAAGATGCTGCAGCAGGCCATTGAGCTTCAACTCCCGAGCTATGTTGAAGGTGGTTTTGACTATGGCACGACACCAGGGCGTTCACCCATCTCCGGGACACCTTACCTTGATGGAGGAATGATGTCGCCAATGCTGAGTCCGAATTTCAGGGCTTCCCCAATTACAGATGCTCAGTTCTCTCCATATGTTGGTGGCATGGCATTCTCGCCTATTCCGTCAAACTACAGCCCATCCTCTGGGGGTGGTTACAGCCCATCTTCTCCAGTGTTCAGCCCAGGGCCAGGACAAGGTTACAGCCCCACTTCTCCATCATACAGCCCTGCATCACCCAGCTACAGTCCCACCTCTCCATCATATACGCCAGGCTCTCCTTCCTACAGTCCTACTAGCCCGTCATATTCCCCGACCAGTCCATCATACTCACCAACATCTCCCAGCTACAGCCCTACATCTCCCAGCTACAGCCCTACATCTCCCAGCTACAGCCCCACATCGCCGAGCTACAGTCCCACTTCACCGAGCTACAGTCCTACATCGCCAGTTTATAGCCCGACCTCTCCTGCATACAGCCCGACCTCTCCTGCATACAGCCCGACGTCACCATCTTACAGCCCGACGTCGCCATCATATAGCCCGACGTCGCCATCATATAGCCCCACATCTCCGTCATACAGCCCCACATCACCGTCATACAGCCCTACCTCTCCCTCATACAGCCCTACCTCTCCCTCATATAGCCCTACATCTCCCTCATACAGCCCAACATCCCCTGCATACAGCCCTACGTCGCCTGGCTACAGCCCGACGTCTCCCAGCTACAGCCCAACTTCGCCGAACTACAGTCCAACTTCACCGAGCTACAATCCTTCTTCGGCCAAATACAGCCCTTCACATGCTTACTCTCCAAGCAGCCCAAGGATGATGAGCCCTTATAGTCAGACTTCTCCAAACTACAGGTATTGATAGATCTTTGCAGGCGCTTTTGACATGCCTTTGGCAGAACGATAGCCTTTCCTCTGATATTTCTGTTCTATGCTTATTTTGCTTACATCTCTGTTTCCTCAGCCCAACCTCACCGACGTACTCGCCCACCTCACCGTCGTATGCACAACCAAGCCCGTCATACAGCCCAACCAGGTGAGCCCATCGCTCTTCACCATCCATGTGTTCTACCTTCAAAATGACCAGGATGCTTGTTGACGTACATGGGGTTTCCTAACACATTGTCTGAGTTTTGCAGCCCGCACACTACCTCTGGAGGGCCTAGCCCAGATTACAGCCCAACTTCACCAAATTACAGGTAACGTGTCAGGTTTTTATCATATGCCCATGGTGAAAGTGTACCCGATCTGCTCTTGTGACAATTGCAAATTTGACCCTGCAGCCCCAGCGCAAGCTACTCCCCCACTGCCCCGGGCTACTCCCCATCATCCACCGGGCCGCAAACTACTGACAAGGACGACGAGACTGCTCCTTGAAAGCCGCTGACCCGAGAAGATGGTGTCAGGCTGATGCAGAACCGTGTTACACTACCTATTCTTGTTTTCTAGTGTCTCTGGAACTGGCTCTGTTTTTCCTGCGCTGCTAATAAGCAGCTCTAGAGTTATGTACGATACGATACGATCAAACCCCATAGGGAGTGAACTGCTGTTTGAATGGCGCGCCTGTTGGTGGCTGCCATAGCTGGTCTGTTATACTAATCAAGCCTATGGGAGTGAACTGCTGTTTGAATGGCGCGCCTGTTGGTGGCTGCCGTAGCTGGTCTGTTATACTAATCAAGCCTTTGATGATGTGATCTCGATCGGATTGTTATACTAATAATTGTTGTGTCTTTTCACTAGAACTCGACGTTTCTACATGAGCTTGTTTGGTAGATGGATCTTAATTTCTACAAGATCTTCTGTACTGTTTTCGAACTGAAATATGTAACGATTTTGCTGTGACGTGTACAAGAGGAACATGGCCGTGCCGCATGTATGGCTGAAGATGAGCAGGCAGCTATCTTGGTTAGGGTGTCAAGTGGGATCCCGTCTAAATCCCACTTCTAGTTCTACATCTTTTTTTTTGAGCTCCCTACGTGTCTTCTTTCATTTCTGCCTAATCATTGGTGTCTCGTGAAGGATAAGATCTCTCCTTCTCGAAGCCGCCGCCTACCAGGTTGTCTTCCCCGCTTGAGTCCCCCTCTTCCTAGCCCCATGCCAGAGAAAACTCGGCCGCCATCGGACTGGTGCTCTCGCCCAACCACGTCCTTTGCCGTCTATTCCATCTCTCTGCTTGTGGCCCTTCCTAGGTGAGCACACGCCTCCCATCGCGCCGTAGCAGCCGGCCAAAGATGGCCGAAATCGAGGGCATGCTGCAGGGTCAGATGGCGGGGGGATTGACGACGACACGGTGAAGGTGGGCGCCAATGTCCACCTGCGCCCTCCATCACCGGGGGAGGCGTGCGGTGAGGACCCGGGGGGAGCAGCCACGGCCTCAAATCGACGGCGATGGCGCAAGGATTTGAGGGGGCGGGTGACGGGAGGCCGAGCTCGCCGATAGTTCTTTCCTCCTCCTTGGATGTTTCCTCCGGTGCTGCTGCAGCGTGGCCGCTGTCAAGGCCAGCGTAGGAGGCGGCACGGGCCGTCGACACACGCCTCTAGGAGGGCTTCTTCCAGGACGCTGGTGTCGCAAGTAGACCACACGATCTCTTGCAGGAGGCCGCCGTATTCCCTGCAAAGCCGCTGGTGGCAGAATGCATACAATTGACCCAAGTTTGAAAGGATTTCACAAATTAAACTTGTGCCGAAACTATTTTACTCCACTAACCCTTTTGTGTAGCGTCTACCGGGAAGGCTTCACACTACATGGTGTAGCGTCTATGTCAAAGGCGCTACACCCCTTGCCAGCATGGCACGCGGGACCCGGAGGCCGCTTCGGTAGCGCCTCGGCGTAAGACGTTACAATACGAAGTGTATCGTCTAAAAGATAGGCGCTACACTAATGTTTATATAGTGTGTGCATGTATACTAGACATAAGATTCTTGTAGCCTAGATGGTTGAGCTCTTTGGTTTTCAATAGGAGGTCCAGTGTTTAAAGTCCTAAATCCTCTTATTTATTTTTAAATTTTTCTGGGCTTTATTTTTATGGAATTTTTTCTCTAAGTCCATAACCGAGTCTCGGACAAGATATTGTAAAGTATAGCATCCGATTTCTCAGCATGTGGAAAAAGGTGCCCGATGGTGTGCACCAGAACATTCAGAATACCCCCATCAAAAATAAAAAAACTTTCAGAATAATCCATTCCACTACTCCAACCACTTGGACATTAAAGGAAAAAGAGCGAAGTGACAATACTAAACCCAAAAAATATTCATGGATGAAAGCATGTAGTAATGACCCCTAAAAGGTCTACATGTGGGCTCATGATATAAATCGTGCAAGTTTCAAAAGATTTCTTGGTTACAACGTAGCTCTACATATGGTGGAGAACATGTCCTGCACCAAAGCAAAAAAAATTAACGATTAATTAATAAACTCAAATTACTGGCGTAAGATACAGCCGGTGAATGTTCAAGTAAGTTTAACAGTTTAAATAGGGGACATATGACTTGAACCCAGGATCTGATGTTGAAAACCAGAGAGCTCAACCATCTAGGCTAAGAGAATCTTCCGTTTGATATAGATGCACACCATATATAAATATTGTAATGTCTACCGAACCGGCCTCAGGCTCCCGTGTGCCATGCTGGCAAGAGGTGTAGCGCCTTTGATATAGGCGCTACACCATATAGTGTGAAGTCTTTCCGTTAGGCGCTATACAAAAAGGTCAGTGAAGTAAAATAGTTTCGGCACAAGTTTAGTTTGTAAAATCCTTTTAAACTTGGGTCAATTGTATGCATTCTGCTGCCGCTGGTACGCATCGGCTCTTCCCCGCTGAACTTTATAATTATGTCTTTCAGAAGAGGCCACATCTTGGTAAGTTGGTCATATCGTCTTCAATTCGGGTTGCTTCTTCGTTCTGCAGGAAAATCATGTACTCCTAATTATGGTAGATGTGAGAACAAAACTGTAACCTATAATTTTAGATATACATAAACTCATGATGTTACTAGACAAGAGTTTCGGAGATAGAAACCTTCAAAGCTCATTGTTTGCAGTTGGATTGAATAGTGCAATCCCTTTCATCTCAATATTTTCTATAAAATATTGGTTCTTTCTCTAGATTTCATTGCCCGCTTCCTCATTTTTGCCACTTAGTTTTCTGATCTGTACTAAGGAATTTCATTTGTGCGTAGGTCAGAGGAGGGACAACATGCAGGCTCCATTGATCAAGAATGTATCGCCGAAATCTTATTGATGCAAAATCCTTTCACGCATTGCCTGTGTATGTTAAAATAGAGGTCAACAAACAGGACACAGTATATATGAGTGAGGCTTCATCGTTGTAGATCAGGAGGTAATCTTCTAAAATTTCCGGCTAAGGAAACTGTTCCTATTTTTCCTTTCATAAATATACTGTATTTCTTCATCTTATTATTACTTCCTCGATGTACAATGTTCTATTTTCAGTGTTATGAGCATCTAAGTGTCTGCTATTTATCTAGCCGTATTTCTGTTTTCAAGTTATACATACTTGAATCATAGATCCTCTTAAATTACAGTTTATTCTCATAGAAATATCTTTACAAAATAATTACCACAACATACACAATGCTTCAAACTTTGCTTCTCCTTCAGTTGAAATCTATTCGGTCATAGATACCATCAGAAAATGATCATTGTACTTACTATTTCACTAGCATTGCAGCTATTTTCAAATACATGTCATCTAAATATCCCATTGAATACATGTTTGGAATATAGTATTCCACTATTTTCTCCAGCTAAGTCAAGTTGTTGCTGTAAAAATAATAGGAAACCGTTATTTATGCTGTTTTATTTTTCTATCGGTTGGCTATCTCAAGGAAAACACAATCACCTTGATAATGGTTTTATGATGAACCATCCATACTTTTAGAAACAAAGCCTAATGTCATATCTTTCAAGGATCTCTTCCTAGAGGTCTGGAAGATACAGAAAAATGAATTGAGCTGGATCCTCCTTCTCTGATATGTGTGCAAGCGAGGGTTCAAGCCCTGATGCAGAGTTATGATGTCAGTGTTTTGAAATGTAAGAGGTCGTTTGGCATCCATGTATTCATTTCATTTAGTAGAAATAAAATGAATACATGGATTCATTTCATTTATATTATGATTCCAAAAACACCCATATGTTTGGTTGCCATCGAAATTTGGAAATGACAGGTCTAAGATAGGAATTGAGTTTACACATAGGGATATTGGATGGATTTGCCAAATGAAATGACAGCCCAATTCCGTGCCAACCAAACAGCATAGGGATGGAATTGCAAAATGAATTCCAGGATTCTAGGCCCAAATGATGGATACCAAACGACATCTAAGTGTACTTCTATTTGTTCTTTCATTTTTTTATCTGCATTCATTGGCTCTTTCTTTTTAAAGATTTGTTCTGGTTGTTGTTATCCTAAGGTTCATGTCGAGGCCCTTGAGAACGTAGCAAGTCCTGAGACCGAAAATGTGTTACACGATGCCTTCTGGGAAAACATTGATGTTGTTGTTGTTGTCAATGTCCTTCACAATGTGACGGCAGGCATATCGCAGACCGTGCGGGATTCTGAGGCTGCGCCTTCACTTTTTACAGTTAGCATTGTTAAAGTGTATACGTGGATTGCACTAGCCCTTTCCATCAGTTCAGACTTTTGGTTGCGTTGGCTAGTGCATGAAGCTTGACATGGTATCAGAGCCAGGTTTCGAGTTCGAGTCTTGGCTTTCGCAATTTATTCCAAAATTGTTGTTGACCCCTCTGTGTCCACGTATAGGCTTCTTGAGTCATACGTGAGTTTCGCGCGCCGTCGCTCTCTTCCGGTTACATGTGCTGACTTCTCCCCGTCACACGTGAGAGGGGGTGTTGAAGTGTATAAGTGGATTGCACTAGCCCTTTCCATCAGGCCGACGTAGATGAACTCGGCGAAGGGCGGCCATAGCCGCATGAAGAGGCCGCGAAAGTCGGTGTAGAGCGGCAAACCAATGGAGACGGAGTCGGCAAATAGGGAGTCGGCGGACGAGCACCAAGTAACGAGGGAGGACATGAGTGCAAGACGGGAGCAGCGAAAGCGACATCATCGGAGCAGGAAACCATGCCAGAAGGCTTTTTTTTTTTACAACTGATCAGGATCAAAATCTGGCGAAATTCGGCCTGACCAAAGCAAATCCGGCGAAATTAAGCAAAGAGCCAGCGAGATCCGTCCTGGCCGGACCTATTTCGGGCGTCCGGCAGCCGATCGGAGCAAGTCGTGGTGGGGGCCCCAGGGACTGGCGGCCGGGCAGAACGAGGACGAGGCGGGGCGGAACGAGGCCAATAGTGGAGCAGGCTCCCGAGGCTGATCGAGCGAGGACGAGGCCAGAGAAGGGTCTCTGGTGGCCGGCCAGACCGATTTTGGTCAGATCAAGGCCGGACGGGGCCGATCTGGCCCGATCAAAGCCGACGGGGCGGGGGACGGGGCCCGATCTCGGCAGACCCGATCGAAGCCGACGGTGAGGGGGACGGAGCCGGCGACGAGCTGCGGCGGCGGTCCGAGAAAAATTAGCACGGAAGTTGCGAGCGTCCGAGAGAAATCCTAACCTGGGGCTCTGATACCATGTCCAGGCTTCATGCACTAGCCAACGCAACCAAAATTCCGAACTGATGGAAAGAGCTAGTGCAATCCACTTATACACTTCAACATGTCAAACTTCATGCACTAGCCAACGCAACCAAAAGTCCGAACTGATGGAAAGGGCTAGTGCAATCTACTTATACACTTCAACCCCCCCCCTCACGTGTGACGGGGAGAAGTCAGCATGTGCAACCGAAAGAGAGCGACAACGCGCAAAACTCACGTATGACTCAAGAGGCCTATATGTGGACATAGAGGGGTCAACAACAATTTTAGAATAAATTACGAAAGCCATGACTCGAACTCGAGACCTTAGGCTCTGATACCATGTTAGACGAAGAGAAACTTGTATTATCTGGGGGCCAAAGGCCACAATATATAGTACAGGTACATGTGCAAATATGCAGAAAGCCCCCTAACATATAGGGAAAACTATAATATACAAATATATACATCTAACAAGCATGTCTGTCAAACAGCTCTGATTTTAAGCATAGTATTTTTATCTCATGTATCCCTTGAGTAGCATGGTGTTACCACACCGACTTTGACTGAGAGCATGTATTGCAAAGTAAAAGTTGTTGAAAAATTTCTGAATATTTGATTGGAATAGCTGTATAGAGTATGTTCATCATTGAAATACCTAAGAACTATCTACCTAAAATCTATCAGCATGCCCAAAGCTAATTTTGACTGCACATATTTTGGATCAGCCTCGGGTGAATATGTGCGGCAATTTCTTTTCCTGAATGACTCATGTACAGTTACAGTTTCTTACCTCATTATAGAACTATATCCCCGCCAGCAGTGAACGCTTTGTAACTGTGAGTATAAACAATTTTCATGTAGCAACAAGTGAAAAGATTATAGTGCACAGGTTGTTCATGGAAAAAAACGGAATGGTCTACCTGATTTGGTGATTTAGTTTTGGTCTTTCTAGATTAGTATGTTTTACACTTCAGCTTTTCTAATTTAGTAGGCTAGGTCTTGAAAACCCATCAATACTATCCCGTTTGATTGAAAATTTTGCATGGATTGCAAATACGTATGGCGCCTCAACTAATCAATTATTGTGTGAACTTCTATTTTCCCTTTTGCTGTGTTAGATTTTGTGCATCGCCGAAGGAGCATAACACTACCATATTCAGAGCTGTATGTTCACTGGTTTTGATATATAATTTTCCAATCTTCACAAACCCGTATCTATTTTTTGAAGCAAAATAGATAGAAGATTGTGGCCAGGTATCATTCCGCCTCTTGCTTCCTGAAACTCCATCTATACTTTTGTTACTTATATATATTATAGAAAAATACATAGAAGCATGTGCTCAGGTATTATTCCGCCTCTTGCTTTCTGAAACTCCATCTATACCGTATATACTTTTAATTCAGGTTTCTTAACATCTATAGTACTTATGGGAAAATATTCTATTGGTGCCAGCTTTCTTTGTCACTTCATGTATGTATCATTCGAATGCATCTACAAATTTGCACAAATTCACGCTCGACATTGGTACTGTAACTATTGATAATTTCAAGTTTTCTGTAGCTCTAAAATCTAATATTCTGTGGTTTGTGATGTGGACAGTTGGTGGTGCGAGTAAGTTGGCCTTTCAAGTGAGCCTGCGACGGCTATTTCTATGGTTGTCGGTCTGACACACATTGTCACCTTGCCATTGGTATGTCATTTGAGGATATATTTTTCCTCTATATAATCCAAATAAGCGAGGAACGGCTTACTTCAAATGGCTATATTAGATCTTGATAGCCAACAGACCAGAACTAACTATTGCGGAGAAATGCACATTGATATGTATTTATCTCCAACATCAGCCACAACAGCGAGCCCCCGACACAAGTGGCCAAATACCACGGTCCGACACAAGTGGCCAAATACCACGGTCATCTACCAGTAGACGCAGCCATGGAGACACCAATCTGGAGGACGAAGCAAACACCGACGTTCTATACATCGCCGGAGCAATCCTCGCCCTCGCAGTGCCGTGGGAGATCAAGAACAAGAACTGAAGAAGCTGAAGGGTAGGAATGGGTTAGAATCAGCAGCCCCTTTTGTGTAAACTGATCCAGTCTGGATAGCTCTGCTCATCAGCAGTATTATAGTTTAGAGTAAGCAACACTGCTTCTGTGTTCAAGCTATAATTTATCATGAATCATTTGTGTATATATCCATCAATGACTTTGTAATCTTTATACTGTCTATTGTCTTGCGTCTACTAAAAACTGGAACATTGTCTCTACAGGCGCGGCGTGTTGCCGCGCAACATTCCCTAGTAGCATCATGATGTTGAAGTAAAGCTGATTGTATGGAATTTATACTATTAATAAGCTTTTGAGACCAAAATGGTCAAGTTCAGGCAAACTGAACTATGCTCTGGTGGTTAGTTCCATGTGGTGGAACCTGCCCACCCAGGTTCAAGTCCTAGATGTGGCATGGACGTTTGCATTTCATAGGGGTGACTCTGCCCCAGTTCCATACATAATTAACAGGTGAAATAAGCATGACAGAAATCCGTTAGCATTCTGAAGAATCCTCTCAAAAACAACTTCTCATAACCGTTCTTTGCTGTATTGACAAAAGAATCAGGTACCCTATGAAATCTCATGGAGTAGTATAAAATATCCACCAAAATATATAGCCAAACACATGACAATAGCACATCCGGTTCAAAGAACACAGGCAGGCACTGCCAAATCCTGAACATGATGTGTATTCACATTCCGCTGATCCAGCTTCTCCACCTTAATTTTCTTCAGCGCAGCAGTACGCATGCATCGACTAAAGATAGATCATGAACATCAGAACAAAATCTTAACTGGTTCTCACAATGGACGAGAAAGCCTAGCAGTTACAAAGTAGTGGCGAAGTTGCTTGTCTTGGTCTACGGCTTGACGTTTTCTGCCCCTGTGCATCGACCTAAACATGTGGTGAACGAGCTGATAACGTGACACGACGGTGGTCCACGTGCTACTAATTCACCTTACTACTAATTCAACGGTACCTGCGAGTCTCATTTTGTCATTCGACTTTTCTCATCCGACTCACTCTGAGTTCCGACGACAGCCTTAGCTGCCTCCGGTTCAAATTGTTGGAACACCCTGCCAGCTGGCCGGTCCCGAGGCTGCTCCATATCCGAGAAAGAAGATTAGAGTCGAAGGCACACAGATTACACAAGAAAATGGCACAAGGAATAAAGGAAAACTTTATTGATTTTTCTCTTGGTAAACTCCCGTACAGTGGTTGCTCCTCTATTTATAGACTAAGGGGATAGGATACCCAGGCCTCTACCGGCCCAGTTTCCCAACACTCTCCCTGGGTATCTTATCTGTATAACCATGGCTTAAAACTCCGAAAAACCCAGTGGGAAAAATATGGAGAAATGCACACGATATACTTCTTGCTATGTTGCACGAATTGCCTCATTAAAAACCTCATGTGAGAAACTTCATAAAAACTCACTAAGGGAAAAAGAGTACAATTCACTTAACTATAAAGTTAAGCACTCAATCATCGGGATCAAGATTTCAGCGATGAGTTTGTGAAGATTCTCCCCCTGAACCTTGCATCTCCCTAAGTCTCATCATGCCGATCCCACAGACACACCTCTCGAAAGAAGATGCTGGCAATGATTTAGTGAACAAATCAGCGAGATTTTCACACGACTTAGTATGCAAGACTTTCACTTCGTTCATCTTTTGCAGTTCATGTGCATAGAAGAACTTGGGGTTTATATGCTTTGTGAGATTACTCTTCACGTAACCCGTATGGAATTGTGCAACACAAGCGGTATTATCTTCATAGATAATTGTTGGGGTTTGTACGGTGTTCAGTCCACATGACATCTGGATGTGGCTGACTACTCGTCGAAGCCATACACATTCTCGTGATGCTTCATATAATGCTATGATTTCCGAGTGGTTCGTCGAAGTTGACATAAGAGTTTGCTTAGACGATTTTCAGGAAATCGCTGTTCCACCACAAAGGAAAACATATCCAGTCTGTGACGTGGATGTGTGCGGGTCCGAAAGGTACCCAGCATCTGCATAGCCTACAACAGATAGGTCTTGGTTCTTTTGGTAAAACAAGCCAAGGTCCTTTGTCCCTTGTATGTACCTAAAGATGTCCTTAACGCCTTTCCAATGCCTCTTGGTAGGCTCAGAACTATACCTTGCAAGCAAATTGACGGTGAATGCAATATCCGGCCGTGTACAATTTGCGAGGTACATAAGTGCGCCAACTGCACTTAAGTAGGGGAATTCCGGTCCCAGAATCCCCCCCTCTTCTTTAGGCCTGAACGGGTCCTTGTCTTGCTGCAAAGATCTTCCGACCATCGGGGTCTTAGAAGGATATGCCTTTTCAAACCCAAATCGTTCCAACATCTTCTGGGTGTAGGCCGACTGGTGAACTAGAATCCCAGCAGGGGAATGCTCAAGTTGCAGACCCAGGAAGAACTTGGTTTTGCCTAAGTCTTTCATCTCGAATTCCGACATCAGGTAGGAACTCGCTTCCTCAATATCGTCAGGTGTACCGATTATATTCAAATCGTCCACGTACACCGAGATAATACAGAAACCATCCTGGGATCTCCGTATAAAAACACATGGGCAATCTTCATTGCTCGCGTAGCCCTTCTGATGAAGGAAATCGCTTAAACGATTATACCACATCCTACCTGACTGTTTTAGTCCATACAATGACTTCTTAAGCTGAACACTGTATAAGCTCTTGTTTGCTCTATCCTGGTTCGGGACAGGGATACCTTCTGGTACTTTCATGTATATGTCCGAATCCAAGTTACCATATAGGTAAGCGGTGACAACATCCATTAGTTTCATTTTTAAGTCCATGTTTACTGCCATTGAGATCAAGTATCTAAAGGTAATACCATCCATGACCGGGGAGTAAGTTTCCTCAAAGTCGACACCTGGTCGCTGAGTGAAACCTTGAGCAACGAGCCTTGCTTTGTACCTTACTACTTCATTATTCTCGTTTCTCTTTCGAACAAAAACCCACTTATGGCCAACGGGGCGAATGTGGGAAGGAGTTAGACAAACAGGTCCAAATACCTCTCTTTTGTTTAACGATAATAATTCAGCAGTAATTGCCTTCTGCCAATCTTTCCAGTCGGATCTTTTCTTGCAATCAGCGAGCGTGTTAGGCTCAGGGTCAAGATCTATGATTGAAGCAATTTTCTTGGCAAAATTAACATCGACATTTGCCATGGCTCGGTTGTATGACTCGCCCGAATTAACATAGTTAATGGCCATTTCGTCATGGAGTGCATCAGGCACATCCTCTTGCTCCACCGGATTTCCCAATCCAGGAGCTAGGTCCTTTAGCTTTCCCGCTCCGATGTGTGCACACACAACTTTGCTGGGTATTTCCGATATAGGAAAGTTCAAGTCCGGAATTTCGTGCACTGAAATATCCGTACTTGTGCCAGGTCTCAACTGGCTCCCCTCAACAGGGGCAGACTGTAATAAATCTCTCTTATTCTTTTTCTTCGGGCGTCACCGGGTACTTGGGATTTGAGAAACTGGAATCCATGTCCTGTTAGGCCTTGGAGCAGGAGCGGGTATACCATCATTTTTCTTTGGTATTTCAACCCTTTCCGGTGCATTGCGTGCATGCACATGCGACTTTGTCACAGTCTTTAAATCACTAAAATGATCGGGCAGTTGATTCGCTAGGGAGTGCAAATCTAGTATCTTTTGTACTTCTCTATTAGTCTCAACAGTGCGCGGGTCATGAGCGTGGATCCCCGTGGCTTTCCACGTGATTTCTCGACTTTTGTCATCCAGGGGTTGATTACCTCCCCCCAAAGTCGGAAAAAGATCCTCGTCAAAAATGCAGTCAGCAAAACGGGCCGTGTGACAGTCACCTGTCAAGGGGTCCAAGAACCTGATTATGGACACAGTCTCATAACCAACGTATATCCCTGACTTACGGAGCGGTCTCATTGCTGATCGCTGGGGTGGTGGTATAGGTACATATATCTGGCAGCCGAACCTACGAAGGTGGGAAATTTTCGGTGCCGACCCTTGCGCAAGTTGGATAGGAGAGTGGATGTTGTAGGCCGATGGTCGAAAGTTGATGAGATTAGCGGCGTGTAACACCGCGTGTCCCCAACAGGTAGTTGGTAAATTACAACCCTGAAAGAGTGGTCTGACAATGAATTTAATCCTTTTAATCAATGCCTCCGCAAGTCCATTTTGAGTGTGGACATGCGGTACAGAGTGCTCAAGTTTGATTCCAGTTGCCATGCAATAATCATCGAATTCCTTTGAAGTAAATTCTCCAGCATTGTCCATTCGAATAGACTTTAAACGATAATCAGGGAATTTATTCCTTATTTGTATGATCTGAGAGATCAACTTTGCAAAAGCATGGTTCCTTGTTGACAACAGGCAAACATTGGACCATTTAGAGGAAGCATCGATGAGCACCATGAAGTACCGAAACGGCCCTGAGAGGGGCTGAATTGGACCACATATATCCCCTTGAATATGTTCCAAGAACGCGGGGAGTTCATCTTTCACCTTTAGGGGGGATGGTCTAATGATCAATTTCCCCGTAGCGCATGCGGAGCACACGAAATCATCGGGATTCGGGAAATTTTTCACATTAACATTATGACCATTCGAGTTGTTAATTATATTTCTCATCATCCTAAGACCGGGGTGGCCTAACCTATCATGCCAAAGGCAGAATAGTTCGGAGCTTCTAAAGATAGTCTTAAGGGTAGTGTAAATAGGTGATGCTACTATCTTAGTGTAGTACAACCCAGTAGCTAATGAAGGGAGTCTTTCGACAACATGTTTACCATTTTTGTCGCGCTTGGTAATGAGTAGGAACTCCTTTCCATTCTCATCATCATCGGTTTTTACATGGAAACCATTGGCGTGGATGTCTCTAAAACTCAAGAGAGTACGAGTCGACTCCGGATACAACAATGCCTCTTCAATGATCAGAGTTGTTCCATTTGGGAGTATGATAGTTGCTCTTTCGGAGCCAAGTACATTCGGACCGCAGCCGGCGATCGTCATTATGTTACCGGGGTTTTTGGTAATGGACTCAAAATACTTTGTTTCTCTCAAGATGGTATTTGTGGTGCCGCTATCAGCAAGACACATTTCCTCCATTTGGGCGCCACACGCGTTCTAAAATATAGTGCCTAATTAATATAATGGAGCAAGGAAGATGCTACATCAAGTAAGTAAAACACATAAACATTTCAAAACATCACACAACCAAATAATGGAATAAATGAATGAAATAAATGTCATCCAATCGCCGAAATAAAAATAAATCTTATGCTCTCATAGAGCTTATAACCATATCGAAAAATTGTATCTGATTATTTGCAGAAAAGAAATCATCACAACAAAAGGAGCTCAGGTGGATTCTGCAAAGAAACCATCAATCTCAGCCTGTATCTCAAGATCGTTGAGCTTCTCTTCGTTGGCTATCATCGAGGCAGCAGAGATGTCTAGCTGAGGCGGGGGGGGGGGGGGGGGGGTGCACAACGTGCTCAACCTCCACGGGCACAGCGGCGTTCGTGGGAACCGCCGAAGGTGCTGCCACTTGTGCTACATCCTGCGCCACTACGGGCGCGACGTTCTGCACAGGCGCCGCGCCGGGCGCCAGTGGTGCCTCAACCTGGACAAGGTGCGTCTCGCACGCCTTCTTGTTGGCCTTGAACGCGTCCACGACGTGCTTAGGGGCCAAACACTGCCTGGATAAGTGAGTCTTGGAGCCACAGCGGAAGCAGTCCTTGTCAACACCCGAATTTTTAATCCCAGATGCCTGTTATGCCATACATCGCGATCCCAAGATTACCATTTTTGCGAGACATAACAGAATTGGATACCACAGTACATCATCCATTATAAACCGTACATAAGTTCTTACACAAATAGGGATCTCATGATCCAGTTCTTAATACAACTTCAAGCAGCGGAATACGTAATAATAACGGTAGCGTATGTGAAGCTCCATCTTCGGGGTCACAGACAATGCTGACGATGGGAGATGATCCTAGTTGTCGTAACCTTCCTGGGGTCCATCCTCCAGGTACTCCTCTTCATAGTCTGGCCACGGGAATAGCCAGGGACAAAGCCATGAGTACTCTTTAAGTACTCGCAAACTAATACTAACAAGTAAAAGGGTTTTTTGATAATAGGACACTAGGCTCTAGGGTTGTTTTGCAAAAGTCAGATTTATCTCTACTAAGTTTAGAAGCAATGAATGCTAGTTGAAGTTTTATAACACCTAAGTGGGAACTTGTATCTCATGCCACAACTCTGTTGTGGTCAAGTCAAAGTCTCAGTTCATTTCACAAGTCATTTTGAAAAGTCTGACGGGGGAACAGTATGACCACTCCAACTGTCCATAACCGCGGACGCGACTATTCGAATAGTTTAACACTCTGCAGAGATTGTACACTTTCACCACAATATTCGATACATCCGTAAGGAACAAATCCTGAATTCACCATACTCAGTATGCGGATAATCAATACTAACCTTTCAATTACACGCCCTAGTATAAGCACCTCTCCTGTGAGTTTGGCCTCCCAACCATGACCAACTGTCATCATGGGTACTGCACATGTGGACAATCTTCACAAGGTAGCCTCAGCTCAGACCTTGGCCGCGCGGGAACTAATACTAAAGTATATAAGTTTCCAGTCAAGCCCTACCCAATCTTCGGGTATTGTGGTTGTACGATAAAATTGGAATGATATCGCATCCAGACAACCATCAGTTTTATAAAGGGCTAAGGCTCATGCCTCATCATTTTCATCACCAAAATCATCAAGTGTTCGGAAACACATGTCCAAAACATTTCAATAGAATGATCCATCATTTCAAGGTTTTCATAACCATTTTTCCACCAAGTATTCCCATCTAAAGTTGATCAAGTTTTATGCTTAGCACTAGCATCTACAAGTGGGGGTAAGCACTAATGAGGGGTGGTAAACAGGTGGAGTTTAACTAAGTTCAATCTCATGCCTTAGGATGACATCAAGATTATCTAGCTTAGGCCAAATTTTATGCTCTTTATGCAACCTTCAAGTATCCTTCTAGTATCTAACATTTATTCTAGTAAACTCTAAGTAAGAGCTTTGATAAAGAAATAAAGTAATAAAGCTTGTAAGTAAAACTAGGATTGGTTTATCAAGTGGATATGATCACATATGCTTAAGGCATATAGTGGGCATAGTAACAAGTAGTGGTTTGTTGCATCAGTAGAGTATCTTGCAAGTGTTAGCTTGCACATTCACTAGTAGTATTAGGCTTGCATAATTAGAGTATCCTGCAAGTGTTAGCTTGCCTTGTGCAGAGCAGTGGTTGAAGTTCTCCTCGGCTTCTTCTTCGTAGTATCCTCCTTCCTCCTCATATCTTTGGTCGGTACTAGCGTCTATAAATAAATACGATGTACACAATCACCAAACAATACTTAACTACTTGTAATCATCACACAAAAGGGTCCTATAGATGATCTAGCATCATCACTAACATTACAAGATTAAAGTTTGGTTTAATTCCTTTTATTTTTAAAAAAGTAATTTCTACTCATTGAAAAACTACTTAAGATTTAATATTCTCCAAACCAAACATGGGATCATGTTGACACATGTCATCACCACATATTTTAGTTCATGGGAATGTGATTTAAAGTGGTGTCACAATTTAATAAGGTTTTACCCTTTTATTTTAATTACATAAAGTGACTAGAAATGCCTATGGGGCATTCTTTTATTACTTGAACATTATTTCTGTAAGTAAAGCTATATATTTTTATATATTCCGAAAGGTATGGTTAAATGTGATTTTTGAGAGTTGGAATCAACTCAAAAGCTATTATGGTTTAAATTTGAAAAATGTTTGAATGCAGAAAAGCTTCTGCCTTGTTATTTTTACTATGGATGATCTATAGATCCAAATGACTTGAATCCAACGGGCTTGGATTCAGCACTTCCAGACCTTTCTAACAAAATTGGTTTCATTCAATTTGGTGCACTGAATCGACCTGGGTTGATTTTTGAAACTGGGTACAGAAGTGTGTTTGAAATAAAATGGAAAAGGTTTAATTCAAATAACTGGGCTGCGCGGGAAACGATACTGGGCCGGCCTGCTAAGCGCAGCGCTTCCGCGGGCTGTTTAAGTGGCTGTACCCACGCGTCAGTGAGATAGGGGGGTGCGAAGCGGTACGGGGCAACATGGTGCGTTCGATCTGGTTCTAATCCAACGGCTGAGAGTCATCGTCGACGTTGGGAAACGCCGGCTAGACAGAAACCTAGCGCGGCCAGTAGGGGTCGTTGGGGGCTCACCGGGGTTCAGGCGAGGGTCGGCGAGGCGGGCGAACGATGGAGTCGACGACGGCGAACTCAGGGGTGGTCGCGGCAGCTCCTGGGGTGGACGAAATCGATGGCGCCCTTCTCCTCTAGAGGCAGCCTGCTCCGGCGCAATTCCGGCGATGCGCTGCTCGCCTTGCTCCGGGACTGAGGTGGGATGGTTCTGGGTGAGAGAGGAGTGGAATGGTTTGAAGAATTCGAGCGGGGAAGGCCTCTATTTATAGTCGCGACGGTGAGACCGTACGGCATGGGCAGGCGACGGTGGCGACACAGCTATGGGCTGCTAGAGGCATGACCGGTGGTGGCGATCGCTTGGTGGTCTCCTGGCGATGCTCTACGGCTTTAATGCGCTTGTAGGGGCGGTGCGGTTTGGTCTGGAACACGCGACGCTCTGCACGGCAGAGGCGGCGTCTTCGACGGCAAGCGGTGGCTGTGAGGCATGGGGCGGCGAACGGGGATGTCTGGCGGTCTCCTGGGTCGGTGGTGATCGTGTATGCACGCGGCGAGGGCGGCGCGCGGTCTGTGGGCTTCGGTCGAGCGTGGCTCTCTGGCGCATGCTCGGCATGGTTGACGGAGGCACGGACGCGGCGTTCCTGGGTGCTCTGGTCGGTGTCTTCGAGGCAGGGCTGGTCGAGAGGGGGCGGTGAGGCATGGGTGATCTTCCAGACAAGGTTGGCACGACTAGTGCTGCTCCTAGCTTGCTGTCTACACTGGGGTGGCAAGGGTGCACTCGGATGTTCACCATTGATGGCATTGCCAAGCTCACAGTGGTGCTAGTGCTTGGTTTAATTAGCTAGATGATCTACTGAGGTTGCTGTGAGCTAGAGAGGGAACAAGTTAGGCAAGAATCACTGCTCACAATAGTGTTTCGATTTTGTTTGATTTGTGTCTGCAATGTGTTTAATGAAATGGCCGCAAGAATTCAAGTTTTGAAATTTGAAAAGATTTTTGGTGGGTGTGCTAGGTTGGTGCTGGTGAGTCTGCAGATGCTTGGGTTTTGAAAGTTGAGCTTGTTTGAGTGGTTTTTGAAAAAGTGGGATCTTCTCATATGATAAAGATTCAATTTTGAATTGTCATTTAAACTATGCATTTGAAAGTTTCTAGATGATCACAAAGTAGGACTTGATACTTTGTTATGAGTACAATCAAGGGGTGCAAAGATCCAGAAAAGTTTCTGTTAGGTTCTGAAAGTTTGAGACAGCCAAAGTAGGCATGGGAGTTAAATTGGTCAAAATGACCATTCACTCATTTAGCTTTGTTTTGATTTATTTGTCTTTGGGAAAAGTTTGGGAAATGTTTAGATGATGTTTATTTCACCTAAGAAACATTTTACAAGCAAAGAAACACACAAACAAGGTGGTTCAAAAGAATTCAAAATGAATTGTATACTCACATGCATGCCTCCATAATTTTATTTAGAAAAGTTTTTGTTAACCCTAATTTTGATGATTCAAGTTTAGTATTTTTGGGATGTTACAGTCCTGGAGCCTCGCCTCCCCCTTGCCCGCCTTGCGTTGCTTGGCCGGGTTGGAGGAGTTGGGGCCCTTCTTGCCCTTCTTGCCTCGCTTCTTGTGGATGGGCTTGCACACCTTGTAGGCACCGGCATTAGCCTCATGACTTGGGCCCCCCGCGAAGGGTTGCGCAGAGAAGTTCTTTTTCAGAACATTATCCTGCGCCTCGGCCACCTGGAGAGCATCAATAAGCGCTGCATATTCCGTGAATCCTTCATGGCGAAAGTTTCACGAGAACTGGATGTTGTCCGGATGGAATGTGGAGAGAGTTTTATCTATCTTCTGCTGATCGGTGGTACTGGTCCCACACAGCTGAAGAATGGTACAAATCCGGTGCAACCTGGAGTTGTACTCTCCCACTGTCTTGAAGTCCGCAAACCTCAGACGAATCCAATCTGCCTCCGCCTGTGGCTGAATGGTGTACTTCAGCCTAGAGAACCGCTTGTTGAGGGCGGTCCAAAGGGCAGAAACACTCCGTTCTTCCATGTACTCGTTCTTGAGCGTCTCACACATGTGATGGCGGAGGAAGTGCAGGGCTTTGGCGTTGTCCGCCGGAATGGTTTTGCTGGGGCCGTCGGGGTCCCCGCAATCAACGCATCCTTGATGCATCGGCCCTCAAGGACGATCTCAACGTCCGAGGCCCAAGTCAGGTAGTTAAGCCCATCCTGGGTCAACTCCGGGAACTCGCGGCTGACGATTCCTGCCATCTGCAATTTATGCAAAGTGAGTAATATTACAGCAGGTAATCGGTTGCATAAATGCGATAATCGATACAATAAATCAAATATGACGGCGTTCCAAAATTTTAAAAAAGGGTACATGCTGACTATGTAATTTGAAGAATTAGAAGTATAAAGGACATTTAATTACAACAGAAAACATAGTATAAAAACATGTACAAAGAAATGATATGATAGGCGTGTGTTACACATGCATAACGGTCCGTAAAATAAATTTCCAAGACTATTTTTAACGGTAGGCCGAAAAAGGAGAGAAAAAATGGACAGAAGTTGGGCCAGCGGCCCAGCAACCCCGCGTGTGCAGGGCGTCCTCGCCCCCCCTTTTTTTCGGTGGCAGCAGGCCGACTGGGCCGTTCATGGGCCGGCCCACCCCGCACTGTCCCGACCCGACATGCGGGAGAACGGGGCTAAGGAATTAGCCCCCGAACAGGGTGGGGTGAGGCGGCTCGCCGGCGGCATGGGGGGAGGGGGGTCGTGGCAGGCGGCGCGGCCAGCAGGCAGCTCACGTGGCGGCGAGCAGAGCCAGCGGATGCGGCGCGCGGCCAGCAGGGCCAAGCGGCGACGGCGACGCAGGCGCGGCGGTGCGGCGGAGGCGTGCGGCGCGCGGCCAGCAGGGCCTAGTGGCGACGGCGAGCACGCGGCGATGCAGGCGCGGCTGCGGCGCAGCCTGCAGCAGCGCAGCGCCTGGCGCGGCACGGAGCAGCGCAGGCGCGGCGGCGGCCCGGCCAACGGCGCGGCGTCTGCCAGCACGCGGCGCGACCAGCGGCGGCGACGGCCAGCGGCGGCAGCTGCCAGCACACGGCGGCTGCCAGCGCGCGGCGGCTCCCAGCCAGCAGCCAGCGGGGCTGCTTCGGCTCTGCCCCAGTTATGGCGTTTTGCATGCAGTAACAAAAAAAAATACGGTCAAAACGGTACATCTATCCGATCTACTAATTTAAAACAGCCAAGATCAGTCCAATCTACTAAACGAAAATTAGATCGGCACAACAGGTGCACTGGTACAGTCAACAAGTTTCTGATCCGGAAATGATTAAATCGACATTGGACGGCGACAGCAGGTCAGCTCGACTCCCGGGAAGAAAAATCCATACCCCAGATGGGATCTGATCTAAGATCTGAACGCAAATCTTAAAAAAAAATCGAGAGACGAATCCATTTTTGCGGTCAGATTTGGGTTATCTTCAACGAAAGCCTGTTTGATGCAGACTCGACGGTGGCTCGACGGAGAGACACGTGCTGATAACGTGTTGGAACACCCCCTGCGGGCTGGCCGGTCCCGAGGCTGCTCCACACCCGAGGAAGAAGACTAGAGTCGAAGGCACACAAATTACACAAGAAAATGGCACAGGGAACAAAGGGAAACTTTATTGATCTTTCTCTCGGTAAACTTCCGTACAGTGATTGCTCCTCTATTTATAGACTAAAAGGATAGGATACCCACATGGACCAACCCTAGTCTGATAGAGGCCACGCACCGAGTAGGTCTCTATCGGTCCAGTTTTCCAACACAAATCAAGGTAGACGGACCATAGCCTTAGACCATCTCGTTTTGGAGGCTGTTTTTTAGCTCGTTTTGGAGGCTGTTCTTTTAGTAAACAGCAAAACGGTTAACGCCCCTCCACCAAAAATATATCACCAACCGCTCCCGTCCACGTTCGACGAGTACACCACCAAGTCCACCTCCGACGACACCACTGCTGCTGCCTTCCAATCTCGATTCCGGCGAGGTGGTTTGATCCCTCGCGACAATCTACAATTACGGGCGAGAACATATGATTCCATACATCTATTATTAATTTTCAAGCCATAAATTATTGATTCTTTTAGCCGTTATTGTTGGAGCTCTAGCAGCAGCTACTTCCAAGTAGTGTTAGGTGCCTGCCGTTGGCCACATGCATAAATTAATCCCGCATGCATCCATCAAGTAATCAACCAGCCACATACGTGTACATCCACTAATCGAAACTGTTCCGCCGCATGCAGCAGCAGCTCGCCGGCCGGCCGCATGCACACGCGCACGCAGGGCCGGGAAGGGGCGGGAGCCGGGTATGGGGCGTGCGCCAGGGATCTGCACGCCAGCGAGGAAGACGATTCTGTGAAGATGATAGAATTTTCGAAATATTTTGTTTTACGGTCTAAATATACGGAATCTGTTCCGCCGAGACATAAATTTTACTACCACAAACTATTTTTGCGGTATATGTTTGAGATACTCTTAGTTGCCTCTAATTCTAGGCAAAAAAGACGTTGAAAAAATAAAGTCAGAGTCTGTTAGAGATGCTCTTAGCTACCTCCAGTTCAAATCAAGGCGGAAGGACGATAGCCTTTGTTGCCTCTAATTCTAGGCAAAAACGCAGCCCAACCTGTATAGCCATCAAAAAAATAAAGTCAGAGTCTGTTAGAGATGCTCTTAGCTACCTCCAGTTCATGCAACTTAGCCATTTTGTAGCTTGCATTTCCAGCTACCAAGTTTCTTCTCAAAATGCTTTTGAACTCTCCTAGTCCCCTCATTCAAAAGATTGCAACCAAAAAACTCCAGATTCATCCAAATTTGAACAAATCCGCGACATTTATTTTGTTATGGAGGAAGTAGAAGATTCAACTCTTAAAAGTTGTTACCCCGATCTCCTTAGCTCTTAGAGATTCGACAATGTAAACTCCTCGCTGTCATCATAGGCTTTAGTTTCCACACTTTCATCTTTAAAAATAAATCGCAATACCCACTATGGCGCAAAACCCTTTCTGGGAGCAATGGCCATCTAACTTGTTTGAGTATGCCATATAGCACTATGAACTATTCAGCCGGAACTTTCATTTTGAAATTAAATTGGCTCTCTTGCCCCTCCTCAGAAAAAGGGAACAATTGCAGAATGTCTACGAGTATTAGAAGACGAGATAGAACAACATGTGTTTTCATTGTATTGAGTCTGTGTCATATATATAGAGAGTTACAATCGTGGATCGAGAGAGTGGGCAGAGGCGTGTGCAGACGCGTGTCGTTCCTAACTGTCCTAGTTAGAGAATAGGAGAGGTGGATACAGGACCAAACAGATACAATGTTCAACACCCCCCCCCCCCCGCGTAGTCGAAGACTGGTATGAAACTCCTAGAACACAGTGGAAGGCAGCCCCTTGGTGAAGATGTCGGCGTACTACGAGCTGGTGGGGACGTGAAGAGCTCGAGCTTCGCCAAGCGCAACCTGATCATGCACAAAATGAAGATCAATCTCGATGGGCTTTGTGCATTGGTGCTGAACCGGGTTGGTAGACATGTAGGTGTCACTGATGTTGTCGCAATACATGATGGTGGCCCGCGATATAGGATGGTGCAGCTCGACGAGGAGTTGACGAAGCCAGACATACTCTGCGACACAGTTGGCGACGGCACGGTACTCCGCTTCGGCGCTGGACCGAGACACATCGTTCTGCCGCTTGGAGGACTAGGACACCGGGTTGTCACCGAGATACACACAGAAGCCCGAGGTGGACTTGCGTATATCGGGACAACCGACCCAATCCGCGAATAAGCGATCAACTCAGATGAGGAGCCGCGACGAAGCTGGAGGCCTTATGTAACATCCCAGCATTTAGGAACCAACGAAGGGTAGATTTAGGAATTTGTGATATTGCATGCATTCATCTGTGAAAATGTGGGTAAATTTTTCGCTAAATAAAAACCTAAAGTGATCAAAGTTTCTTTCATGCTTTGAGATTAGGTATAGTCTTGAAGGGTGATTGTAATAGACTTTGATATGATCTTTGTGGATTAAAGTGTTTTGGGAAATGAAATTTGAATTTTAAACTTGAGTATTTGAATTATAATTCAAAAGGATTAAGAATTAGGTTTGAGTGATTTGATTTAATCAAGAGTTAACAATTAATGACCCAAACTTTGAATGAAATAAATGAACCAATAGAATGAATATTTATTCCAAAACTTTATTCAATAAATGAGTTACAAAATGTAACTTATTAGGAATATTTACAATAGTAAATAAAACAAAAGAATAATCTTTATATATTGAATAATAGTACAATTTTTATTACAAAAGAATAAAATAAAAAGTATAAAAGAATAAATTAAAGATTACAATTGAATCAGAGAAATATTACAAGTGACTATTCTATAAAGAAAAAGAAAAAAACCTAAACTAAAGTCTTGATCTCCAAGTCTGGTACCTGCAAAATAAACAGAAACTAAAAAAAAGAAAGAAAGTTAAGGATTAGAATTATTTTACTCTCAGATTCGACAGTGAAGTGCACTGTTCAAAGATCACCATTGAGTAATCTTTTAAAGGGGCAAGAAAGAATATATCTTTCAAAATTTCAAGCCATAAGCCAATAAACAGCAAGGAGGGGCAAGTTTCACCAGCCAAGTAAAATGTAACTAGATAAAGGTAACCTCATAACCAGAGCATATCCACAAGGTGTGTAGCAGGCACACATGCAGCACACACACCAAACTGCATGGTGTGTGCTGTCAGCACCACAGCAATAGCTCCACACACACAAAACTATCAACACAACCGTGGGAAGCATCCCCACACCATTTTCTTATTCTTACACACCAAGCCCAGCAGCTAAACCAAATCAAAGCCAAGCAAGATCACACCAATCACAACCTTGATCATCTCACCAAGATGGTGACATAAGGAGGGGGTAGATCAGGTGGATAGTAAGGACAAGATCAAGCCACCAGGACCAGGAGGTGGAGAGCTAGATCAAGGACAAGTCCAAGAACTGGAAGTACCAGGAGGAGCACCAGATCAAGCTAGCCACAAGATCTACCACTTGCAACCCCAACATCAAATGAGTGTAGTGAGTAAAATAGACCATCGCATGATCTATCTGTCTAAGATTAGACAAGCATTTATGATTTGTCTCATACTCAAATTCTCAGGAAACACCCAAGTGAGGTGAATCCATCACTAAAATTTTAAACACCAAAAGCAATCAGAAAACTATAAAGATCCAACTAAGATCTCAGGACAACATCATTGATCCTAGATGTCAAGCTATATTTAAATTTTAGGAATAAATATAACCAAGATTTGAACTTCTAGGCACACCTCTTAAATAGGAGTAGCACCTTAGAATTTCATCTTATGGACCCATATATTTTATCAAGCTTACAATCATTTTTCCATCTTTGACTCAAGAATCAGTAGCTGGTATCACTACCAGAACCAATCCATGAGAAATAACAAGATAAAGGCTTAATCCCTAAACCTCAGACCAACATCATGGGTACTAGGGATGCAAGGAAAGAGAATTCCACTTATCTATAATGCCAAGCTAATTTTAAGCTTGAACAAAACCAAATCAAGTAATAGAATCTAATCTTGTGTGCCATACAAGGATGGTGTCACAAGAACAGTTCTAAACTAAGTAGGTTGAACATTCAACTTTCATAGTTACACTCACATCTAACTATAAAATCATTTTCCTCACATCACATGAATCATAATCAGGAAAATCCATATACATATCTTCACTGTAAGAGACCATTTGATCTCAAGCTATATATGAATTCTTAAGCCAACAATACTAATACAGTGACTTCATCACACAACACTCACTATCACTAACCAAGTAATGACAGTGGTGAGCTATTAAACCACTAGATTTCCCAAGTATTGCATCTAGAGCAACCTTACCATCTGAACCATATCAAAATTAATCCATAGAATCATCTGGTACACCACTAGCATCACCACAGCTAATCATAAGCAGCAAGACATAGCTAACAACCACTTATCATGCTTAGGGACCATCAAAACTTGATCCAACTCATCAGATATCTAATCCACAGAGGGGTATGAACCCTAAGAAGAATAAACCATCTTAATGAGGACAGGACACTAACCAAGAATGGTCACTATCAACACATAGCATAGGATGACCTAGCACATTGAGCACGAGGGGAAGAGGAACAACTTACCTATGGTCCTCGCTGAAGAGTAGAAGAGGAAGCAGAGGAGGCCGACGAACACGGCAACATGGGGAGCACCCCCAAGGGGGCGCTGCGACCCACACCACGCCGATGCGGCGACCATAGCCACGCCTGGGGGCGAGGAGCATCACCACGGCACACGACAACATCAGCGGCGTCAGCACCAACGCTACCCCAAACCCTAGGGTTCGGAACGGAATCGATCTGGCCACAGGAGGGCTCCAGGTCCAAATCGAATTGGACAGAAGGGTGAAGCAGGGTTGGCAACCACCCTATGCACCACGGCAGCGGCCAGGAAGGTCCACGGCTACACGAATCGCCGGCGGTAGCATCGCTGACCACGGGATCGGTGGAGGAGAAGAAGAGAGGTGGGGTCGAGGGAGAGACAGAGGGTGAGTTGGGCTGGTTGGGCCAAGACCCCTTTGGGGTGTTGTTTTGAATTTGCCCTACTAGGCCACAAGGGCCCAATAAACCCAAACAGTCAGCCCAAATCACTTAAGTCCTGTTTTAATAAATGGAAAAAGACCAAAATGCCCCCGAACTTAAATAAATTCTAGAAAATAAAATAAAAATCAAAAAATTATAAATAAAATATTTTTGGATTCACAATAATCCAGACTATCCAAATAATTTAAGAGATAAAATTTTAGACATATAATTTTTATTAAGAATTTTGAAATATAAATATTCCTTATGGAATTTTACAAAATTATTGAAAGTTGATAAAAATAAATAAAAATCACTTTCATTATAAATTAATATTATAGTATTTTAGAAAAATACTAAACAAATATTTAATAACAATTTTTGGATTTAAAATGATAATTCTTAAAGTAATAAGTTAATTAATAAAATTCAAATAAAAGGAAATAAAATAAAAGAATACAATATTCAATAAATATTAAAAATTAATATTTATAAATTCTTTATTATGAAAAAGAATTTTTATAATTTAAATAATGGGGGACAATACACATAAAACTAAATGATGCATTACATTACTTTGCAAAATCATTTTTCTTCTTTAAATATTGTCCTTACGGGGCAATAATGATGTTTTTGTAGACATAGAAGCTCAAAGTCCAGTGCAAGCATGAGACTTCACTACCTTGCAATCACAAGGCAAGTTCATCACTTGCTCATATCCTTTGAAGAGTCTTTATCAAAGTATTTGCGAATTGTGTGTTATCATCTATATTATAGAAAAAGAAAACAATATTTTATCAAGATACTAAATCTTAGATATCATCCTAAGTGATGATATGATGGAGCAATAGAACTTAGGGTTCTAATTGCAATAATGATGAATAATTAGGGATTAATAACCCATGACATCAGTGATTCTAGCGCCGTATATTACGCGTTAACCATGAGATTTGGAATGGGACGGAGAAGTCAGCTGTATCCTTTTCTTCTTATATGGAGGCAAGACGACCTTAACGTGACGTTGTGATTCCTTGTGCAGATCCAACATATGGGTGGGAACCCTTATGCCCCACACTTTTGGTGTCTAGATTATCTATGAATGGTGTTTAGGGATATAGTCCATGTAAATGGTACTATTCCGGGCATCACTTGGTCATAGAGTCTCCGGGAACTCATCAGGGTTTTAGCCTGCCCGAAAGGGGGCTTAACGAAGGTGAGCCATCCCCGAAGGATCGTGCAGACATATGAGGTCACAGAGAGGGCAGTGATTGGCTTGGACCAACTACTGGGCCCCACATCATGGAATTGTGGACGGAAAAGTACGCCCGGTTGTGCAACAAGGAGTTGATCTCTCATGGGAAAAGTAACGCAGCTCTGCAGAGTGTAAGAATTGTAACTTGTTACTCCCTGTTCTGGGAAGGAGCTATGAACGCGGCAGGAAAGGAACTCCATGAAAGTTCTGGTCAACCTGTGAGGGCTGATGGTCATATATTTTCATAATAAAATCAACCTTTGAAGAAAGATTTATGAAAATTGCATAGTGCCAAAGACTGATAGTCCGAGGTGGTAGATAGAGCATCAAACTTCCTACCTTGCATATAATGAATTTGCTGGGTAACGCTGTTACTCATCCTTTCCTTTGAATCCTTGCTTAGACTCTGAGAATCCCGAAGATACTCCAATGTATGCATCTGAGAGTCAAGAGGAGGTATTCTATGAAAATTCCAACCTGTATGGAGCCGTAGAAGGAGAGGACTACGACATATTCTACGGAGGTGAGTCCCAAGAGTCCGAATAATTACTATAGTTCTAGTAGCCACTTGAGCCGCATGAACAATATATAACAATAAGTTGTTGATCTCAATTTGGAGTTTAAGTTTTAAATTTGAAACTTCCTCTGAAACACTTATATTTTGGTTTGTAAGTTGAATCTTTTGGAAGTCTTGAACTTCCGATATTGTAATAATAATAATGTGTGTATGTTTGTAATATGGACCCGCAATGTTTCTGTTGTACCACTCTTAGGGATGTGATATTTACGGAACGGTGTTCTGTGGATGTCATGTCAACGACTATAGTATACTACACATGTAGTGGTATGTTCGATCACCGTACGTTAGTGAGTAGTGCCGCGGACGTACATCAGAACCTCTTGACCTGCTGTAGATGGGAATCGCGCGGGACATGCATGAACAGGCACACCTGCTTAACCACGTGAGATAGGTCAGGCCGGGTAAGCGCGAGGTACTGGAGACCTCTGTCTATGCTGCGGTAGTGGGATGGATCGGAGACAGGGCAGCCATCGTTGCACGAGAGTTTGTATTTTGTGTCAGGTGGGGTGGATATGGGGTGGCAGTTCAACATGTTAGCACGGTCAAGGATCTCGAGGGCGTACCGCTCTTGGGAGAGGAAGAGACCGTGGGAGGTACGGTGGACGTTTACACCCAAGAAGTGATGGATGTCACCCAAATCTGTCATGGCAAACTCTCGATGGACGACCTCAATCACATGGTGAAGAGTGGGAGTGGAACTCGCGGTGAGTATGATATCATCTACGTATAGTAGGAGGTAGGCAGTGGATATGGGTGTTTGTAAAATGAGAAGGGAGGAGTCACTCTTAGTGGATACGAAGCCGAGAGAGTGCAAAAAGGAAGTGAAACGTAGAAACCATGTTCTTGGAGCTTGTTTGAGGCCGTATAGGGATTTTTTGAGGAGACTGACGTGGTTGGGGTAGGTGGTGTCGGAAAACCTGGAGGGCTGATCACAATAGACTGTTTCAGCAAGCTCACCATGGAGGAAGGCATTTTTCACATCAAGTTGGTGGATAGGCCAAGATTTTGCAGTGGCAATGTTGAGCACAACACGAATGTTGGCTGATTTGACCATCGGACTGAAGGTTTCGTCATTGTCCACACCTGGCATGGATATGACCTACGGGTAACTTACATTAATATACCCGGTTCAGCCCAGTGAGGGCCCATGTGAAAAATTGCTACCCAAGGAGACTCCGGATAGCCCAAGCCCGGTAGAAGTTCGACTCCTTGAAGGACACGACCTAGCTGTAGATAGAATATTCAAGGGTGAAACCCTAATTTATAACCGACTCGACCTACCCTGAGACCTGGCCTCCCCATATAAAGGCCAGGAGGGCATGGCGAGGAGGAGCTCTCCAACTCATACACAAACCTCACGGCAGATTGCATCTGCGTACCCCCTGTAACTTTCGGTTCCACCGTCAATCAAGAAAAGTCAAGCAGGAGTAGGGTTTTTGCCTCGGGCCTGAACCTGGGTAAACCTCATGTCCCCTTGCTGCGTGTATGTTAATCGTCTCGCGATCTCCAGCATCCCCATCTTCTCCAAAACCCAAGTCCATAACAATGGGCATTGACGAGTCAAACCCTAGTCAATTGGCGTCGTCTGTGGGAACTGGGGACGCCGATTGTGCGATCATGACCGTCCCATCCACTGCTATCTACGATTCCTCGACAATGAATCACCTCCTCTTCGGTGCCCTCGACTTCACCGCCTACTCACAGCCCACTCGCAAGGATTTCGATTCCGTAGGAGACGGAGTCGAGATGCTATTCGGGAGCTTCTGCTTCCAGGTGGGAAAGATCGACACCCTACGCCTCCTAGAGTGGGTGCCACCTCCATCGATCAGGCCTGCCTCATGGGTGTCACTAATCGGCACCATGTGCACGTCATCGTTGACGAGCGATTCGGATGACAGCGACAACTGCAACTCCGACCTCTGCGACCCTCCTACGGAGGAAGGAACCTACGGTTCTGGATCTGAGAGCTGTGGGAGTAAGGATTTCCTCCCACACTACATGTGCGCGGTCATACACAATGGAAACATCGACGATGGCACCGAACCGCTATCGAATCCCCCTCCCAACCTGCAGGCTGAGAACGGAGGAAACGGGGCACCCCCGCCCAATCTCAACGGGAACAAGGCACCCGAAGGCACTGAGGGTATAAACCGTGTTCGTAACGTGATCAACCTCACCAACGAGGAGTGGGAGAGGGTGTGTGACGCTGTGCGAGGCACTCACCCTCTACCAATCGATGCCCCTGGTGACATGCTGATAGGCTACCACTGGGTCCTCATCTAGGAGCACAATTGACAGATCAAACAGCAAAATGATCTCGATCTGCCCAGGCGAGCGGCTGACGAGTCAAGCGCGCGGCGAGCTGCACTCTACGCTGGTGGCTCTACCTCGAAGGGCTACGATGGCCGCAAGTACCGCTCCCGCTTGGAGCGTATGGATCCCTCTGCGCGGCGTGAGGCCACTAAGGCACTCAACATGTCCTTCATGACGATGGACTCGCAGGTCAATATCATGCCCAAAACGCCGCAGGCTGTGGTCATGGCGGCCACCACCTACCTCTCATCCAGACCCATGAAACGCAGTCCACAAATCCGCGCTTGCAGGTCTCGGACTCTTCGGAGCTGTGCTCCACGATGAAGCAGCCGTGGAGCCAAAGAAAAAGTCCGCGGTAAAATTCACTCGAAGCCGCACACCCTCATCCGAGGAAGAAGAGCATGACCTGCCTCGGCGCCACCGTAGCCCACGGCGCAGGAGCAGCAACTACGACGCTCGTAGCGAGCTCGCGTAACGCAAGATCGACAAGTCATGCGCAAAGCACGCATGCTCCACTGAGTCCAAAGACGAGGACGGGGAGCTGTGCGACACCAGATGCTTCAACAGGGCTATACGGAAATCACGGATGGCCAAGAACTTCAAGCTCCCTTCGGACAACCCAAAATTTGACGGCGCGCAGGAGCCAAAGATCTGGCTCGACGACACCTGTCATCAGTAAAGCTCCATGGCGGGAGAAAAAACACAACCATGCAGTGCCTTCAGCTGTAGATGACGGACACAACCAGATCCTGGTTCAACAACCTCGCTTCCGGATCCATCTACAGCTGGGAAGAGCTAGCATACAGCTTCATCCGCAACTTCAAAGGCACTAGCAAGAGACCGGCTTCAATCGAGGAGCTACGCGCCTGATGCCAGGGGTCCAATGAGTCTATCTGCTCGTACATACTACACTGGTCCATCATCAGAAACTCCACCGCAAACATCTCAGAGGAAAGGTCAGTCAACACATTTAATGACGGCGTAAGGCGCCGCGAATTCAAGGAAGAGCTTGGGCGTGTAATTCCCAAAACCATCGATCACCTGATGGACATCGCCAACCGTTGGGCCGATGGCGAGGATGCCATCAACTGAGAATGTTCGGATGACGAAGATGATTTTGGCCGCAGGTGCGATCGCCGCGGGAAAAGAAGAACACGCGTCTACGAGACCGCGAAGAGGTCTATATGGTCGCGACTGGCTACACCGATCGCCGCGACGACGGCAACCGCAACATCGGATATTGTGGTGGAAATTACCGCGACAGCGGGAGGCCCAACCAAACATGGCAGCGCCGCAACCGCGATGACAAACCATCCGCAGTCGAGAGATTGTCGGGTCCCTCCACTAGCCACTTCTACATCGACAAGCAGGATGGCAAGAGGAAGGCCAGCCATATGCTCAAGGACTACAAGGAGTTCCAGAAACTCCATGAGGGCTTAGCCCAAATGTGCCGCCAAGCGGTGAACCAAGGATTCGCCCCCACCCCAGGAGCTGTCGCACATGGAGCTCCACCTCTGCCACCCGGAGCACCCGCGCAGCCTGCGGCTGTGCCGACCCAAAATAACGGGGCAGATGCATACCCGCCACCACTGGGATCCCTAATGATACAAAAGGGGCGCCCAACCAATAGGGTGCAGAAGAAGATCACCCGCCAGGTTAACTTGGCCGTCATCTTTCCGCCAGCCATACCTGAGTACCTTAGCGGTTCGGAGTCATGTATCACATTCGATCGTTCGTATCACCCGCACGAGATACCTTGCCCAGGTCACTCTTCCCTGGTGATCGATGCCCAGTTTGGAGGATTCGAGATGATCCGTGTCTTCATGGACAGCGGCATCAGCATCAACTTGATGTTCGCCAGCACACTCGCAGCTATGCCGATCACGCTATGCAGCCTAGAGGCGTCGGACACGACGTTCCACGGAATCATCCCAGGGAAGGGCATATACCCCCTGGGCAAAATATGGCTCGACATCATCTTCGGCAAACCCGACAACTTCAGGCGTGAGCGGCTTGAGTTTGAAGTGGTGGACTGGCCCTCATAGTACCACGCCATCCTCGGGCGAATGGCATTTGCAAGATTCCTGGCAGTGCCACACTACGCGTACCTTCTACTGAAGATGCCAGGATCCAAGGGCGTCATCACCATCCCAGGAAGCTTCACCAGGTTGGACAGCTGCGACAGGACTTCAACATAATCTCCCAATCGTTCGGCATGCAGGAGGAGCTCGCAAGGCTGAAGGAGGTCACAGATAACGGTCTTCCCCTAGTCACCAGGAAAAACGCACCTGATATGTCATTTAACTCCACAGTCAACACTAAAAAGTTGCAGGTCCATGTGACGGACCCCTCCAAGAAGGAGTTGATCACCAATGACCCGAGTCCCGCATAGGAAAGCACGCTCGTCAAATTCCTCTGTGAGCACTGGGAAATCTTTGCCTGGTGTCCTATGGGCATGCTAGGAGTTCCCAAGGAAATCGCCGAGCACGCACTCAATGTGTTTCCGGATGCTAAACCGGTGAAGCAGTCGCTATGTCGACTGTCCAAGAAAAGGGCCAAAGCCATCGGCATCAAAGTCAACAGACTCCTCGATGCTAACTTCATCAGGGATATAAAGGAAAGCGTCTGGCTAGCTAACCCCGTGCTAGTCCATAAGAAGGACACAGACATCCTGTGGATGTGTGTGGACTTCACATTGCTTAACAAGCACTATCCTAAGGACCACTTCCCTCTACCACATATCGACCAAATAATTGACTCCACTGCAGGATGCGAGAGACTCTCCTTCCTTGATGCCCACTCAGGCTACAATCAAATTCGACTAAAGGTCAAAGACCAGGAGAAAATGGCATTCATCACGTTGTTCGGGATGTTCTGCTACAACACAATGCCTTTCGGGCTGAAGAATGCAGGCACTACCTACCAGAGATGCATGCAGGCATGCCTGAAGATCCATATTGGTCGTAACATTTAAGTCTATGTTGACGACATAGTAATCAAGACCAAGAAGGCCAGAACACTTATCGACGATCTCCGCGAGACGTTTGACAACCTCGATCGGTACAAGATCAAGATGAACCTAGACAAGTGCGCCTTCAGCGTCCCGTCTGGCCAATTGCTCGGTTACTTCATCTCTCAGTGAGGCATCGAGGCCAACCCGAAGAAAATCAGGGCTATACTAGCCATGGAGAAGCCCAAGAACATCAAAGGGGTCTAGAAGCTACCTGGTCGAATCACGGCGCTCAGCAAATTCATCATCCGCATGGGCGAAAAGGCTCTCCCATTCTATCAGCTGCTGTGCAAGGCCGAAAATTTCAAGTGGACGGCCGAAGCTGACGAGGCATTCGAAGACCTCAAGCGCTTACTCTCCACATCTTCGGTACTGGTCACGCCAAAGGAGAGATAGCCCATGCTGCTATACATCGCAACCATGCACTAGGTGGTAAGCATCACCCTCGTGGTCGAACGACACGAAGATGGCAAGACTCACGGGGTACAATGCCCAGTCTACTACCTCAGCGAGGTACTGACGCCAACAAAGCAAAGGTACCCCCACTACCAAAAGCTCGCCGACAGCGTATTCATGACGCCACGTCGACTGTGCCACTACTTCCAGGAGCATCAGATCATGGTTGTCAATGATGCACCACTGTCAAACATCCTGAACAACCCTGAAGCTATGGGGCGAGTAGCCTTGTGGGGCATCGAGCTATCCCCTCGAGACATCATCTATCAGCGTCGCACCGCCATCAAGTCTCAGGTGCTCCCTGACTTCTTCGTCCACTGGATGGAGCTCCAGCTACCGGACACTCCGGACATTTCCCAGTCCCGAACGATGCACTTCGATGGCTCCAAACGCGAGGCTGGAGCGGGAGCCGGAGTGATACCGACATCCCCCAAGGGGATAAGATGAAGTACATCCTACGTATGAAATTCCGCGCATCCAATACTGAGGCTGAGTACGAGGAACTCCTACATGGCATGGAATGGCCAAGGTGTGTGGCGCCACATGCCTCGTCATCTACGGTGACTCTAACCTCATCGTCCAACAGACGATGAATGAGTGCGACGCCCATAGCGCCAACATGATTGCATATCGTGCGCTCTACAATGCACTCGAAGGAGACTTGACGGCTACGATCTTTGACACGTTGGCAGGGAAAGCAATGAAGAGGCTGGCAAGCTTGCCAACATCGGCTCCACCTGCGCCCCAGTACCACCCGGTGTGTTCCTCGAACAAATCTGCGTGCCCTCAATCAAGCGAAAATTCCTGAAGGACACAACTGAAGCCACGAGACACTTGGGGGCTGTGCCTCCCGAGAAAGCCGAAGGACCCGAAGAGCTCGATACGAAGGTTGAACTGGTGAGCCTCATGCAGGTCATGACAGTCGAACAAACATGGACTCAGCCGTACATCAGGTACCTAGTGGACAAGCAGCTGCCCGAGGACCCAACGGAAGCCCGGTAGGTCTCCCGCCGATCAAAGGCCTTCACCATCATTAACGGCGAGCTGTACAAGCGCAACATTTCGGGTGTGCTCCAATGATGCGTCACTAATAGTGACGGGAAGAGCATCCTCCTCGACATCCATGAAGGTATATGCGTCCACCACGCAGGAAGCCATGCTCTCGTCGCCAAGGCTCTACGAGCTGGCTTCTACTGGCCAACAACAATGAGCGACGCCAAAGACATCGTACAGAGGTGCAACGCCTGCCAAAGGTACACAGACAAACCACATGCGCTAGGCTTAGAGCTGCGGACCATACCATTGGCCTGGCCCTTTGGCTAGTGGGGACTGGACATGATCGGCAAGCTGCCAAAGTCTTCGCTAGGAGGACACATCTTCCTCCTAGTGGCAGTCGACAAATTCACAAAGTGGATCGAGGCCATGCCCGTCACTAACCAAACCGGCGCCTCCGCCGTCAAGTTCTTTGAGTCAATTGTTTACAGGTTTGGAGTGCCTCACAGCATCATCACCGACAACAACTCGAACTTCACCTCAAAGAAGTTCCGATACTTAGTCTAATACCTCGACATCAACCTCACATACGCCTCCGTGTCGCATCCGCAGACCAACAGGTAGGTCGAAAAGTCTAACGGTCTCGTTGGTAATGACATCAAGACGCGACTGCTACACCCACTCGAAAGGCTTGCAGGAGCCTGGGAAAACGAGCTACCCTCTGTTCTCTGGAGCTTGCGCACAACGCCAAACAGCTCAACAAGCTACACACCCTTCTTTATGGTGCACGGAGCCGAAGC